>CM046880.1:121012796-122212796 GCA_025667525.1 Glebionis coronaria | reverse complement strand
ATTAATCAAGAATCATCTTAATTACATTTGGGTGTGGCCACACATACATCTGTACAATTCATCAAGGGGCCCAGTAGTATCTAACTCCAAAAAAGTGGAGGAACAAATCCTATTTTGAATGCACGTGTCGTTCATGTGTTTCACATCGCACCTGAAAATGGTCTTTATGGCAGTCTTGTTCAGGACAGCGTTTAACCATATCAAAGATTGACATTCCACACATACAAAACCTACTTGCATCTCAAGTCTAAGGATGAAAGATTCAACCACTTGCGAGATTCACTATTGACGACGATCCATGTAGTGAATTCTCGTAGGTTGGGTCAATCCAATGTTCATCCAATGAACACATATGAGTTTGGCGCCATCATCAATTAATATTCATTCCTAATGAATATGACCAACTCACATTTGTCTTAATTCCACAATACTCCCGTATTGTCAACTGACAATGGATAATTTAGAATAACTAAATTATTCATGGATTAAACATGCTAATATAGAACACAGTAGTAAAAATGAAGACGATCTACCAAGTATATCAATTCTTTATTTAGTAAAACTGCTTAACGTTCCATTATCCAAATACTAAAAAAACAGATATACATGAGACTACTCTAAGGTCAAAGTCCAATGTTCCAAGCATGATGAACATGTTTGACTACAAGACATTGAATTTACACAAGGACCTGTTGAGTTGTCATCTGAGTGAACTTTGAGAATACTTATTTCAGAAACTCACAAATAGTGAAGATTTTGAATAATACGATGATTGTCATTTCGTATATGTGCACTCAAGTGCTAATATAGTAATACTATCATCGCCATAGTACATTACATAGGTTGTTTGAAGCAAGTAGAACACCTATTTAAGACAATCTTCTTAACAGCTTCCCAAATTATAAAGTATTCTTATTTTACTAATGAGTAGTGCAAGAATGCTTTTCATCAAGCACGTCTAGGTAGTAGTATTATCATTGAAGATGAAATCCTACTATCACTAGTATTGAGTACCATCTCAATCAAAGTAAGCATTAGTGTATAAACTCAACATTAATCTTCTTAGCTAAAATCCGTAAACGATGATCAAGTATATAGTATTCTAATAACTTTCACTTAGATACTTTGTGATCAGTTCATCTTGCATTCATGCAAGTATCAACATTAGTCTTAATACATCACATATTATATGTAAT
Source organism: Glebionis coronaria (assembly GCA_025667525.1). NCBI lineage: Eukaryota > Viridiplantae > Streptophyta > Magnoliopsida > Asterales > Asteraceae > Glebionis > Glebionis coronaria. The sequence goes on along the minus strand of CM046880.1, from coordinate 122,211,600 downwards.
GAATCCACTAGGTAAACTAAAGGTTTCCATGTACATAATCAATCTTATCACGTCAGATTGAACTTTGAGACTTTCTCAATGATGTGTCATATTTAGACTTATTAACCGCCTATGTCTTATTATAATAAGCATTTTCCCAAGGTTTTATGTTTTACTTCTTTTATCTCTCAATAGAAATATATTACAAGTCAAGGATTAAAAACTAGCTATGATGGAATAATATTTCCAATATGTTAACAACATATGAGATTTAAAACAAACAAAATAATATGCTCCTACTAGCTTTAAGGGTACTCGAGTGTAATCTTTGTTTTAATCATGATCATATCCTTGATTCAAACTTAAGATTCCAGCTCCTAGATGCATGCTCTAATCCACACTTGGATTTTTAGATTTTGTACACCAATTATCATATTTCATATTCATGAAATCAAGTATGGTAATTAATATCTTTATTTATTTAATACTCGTAAAGAAAAGAAAGGCTTAAATCATGATCAATTGCTTGAGCATGCCTTAAACTCTATTCAAAGAGAGTGTCGATAAATGTGTACAATTGTGTCCATATCTATCTTCTTATAGAAGACTATTTATAACCTATCAGTCTTACTGATTAGTGAAAGCTAATCAATTTCCAAAATTGATTTTCTTTTATGGACTACATCTAACCATTCATAGTTTGAGTCATTCATTAGATTTAAAAATGAGTCTCGATAGTTATGAGGTTCAATATGATCCACTAACTCATATTCCTCAACATTGACATGACATTCATATCTTCAGGTGCTTGAGGTATCCTTGCAGATATGCGAATGGGAGTTACACCAATTTGTGGCTTTTGCATTTACATGCTCAGCCTCATTATGTCGTTCACTAATGTATTTACAAGGTTGTATTTTATTTCTTGCTTTCTATAAAGATGCACAAAGGCTCCCACTTGCTTCTTGTAAGAGGATACATTCTCCAAGTACACAACATGTCGAGCAACAATAAATTGTTCTCGTTTGGGATGTATAAAATACACTGAAATTTCTTGATTCATGTTTTGTTAATAACACGTCTAACATTATTTTAACAAATTCAAGACTTCAACTAAGACTTACTGGGAGTCATCCCATTCCATAAATTGATGGTTTCTTAGTTACCTTCTTGTTTGGAACCATATTGAATAAGCACGGGCATATTCAAATTTTTGTTAACCTTAATAAGATACAAGAGAGAGAGTAGTTAATGTTATCAAGGATCAAACAATAACAATAGTATTTGATTTTACACATGAGACATAGTGTTGCAATTATGAGACAGTATCACAATTCCTTTGACAACATAATACTCTTTGGCTCACATATTTTATAATTTGGTCAAACCAAATTGTATAAACAATATATTCAAGCCGATTGCATGCTATAAAGTATGATTATTTTAGTAGTTCAAGAACTTTATGTTCATGTTTTAACAAGAAAACATGACATGTTGGTCGCTAAATATACTTTATAAGATATTGAACAATTCAATAACTTCATTGTATATGCCCTAACAGGAAGACACAACAAGTGAAGTACTTACTTTATTTTATAAGCCTTTGAACAATTCAAGGAAGTTCATGTTTATGTCTTTACTTGAAAACATAAACATATTACAAATAAACTATTATTGAATGCCTACTTTTGGCTTCAATAGTATTTTCAAGTTAATTTACATACTTCATATTTATGTCTTTACAAAAAAACATATGCTTATTAGCTAAAACATATAGGTAATGTGATGAAGTAGTTTATATTATTTCTTGACATTAGTTCTCTATTAGACAACATACATCAATATGTATAAGTCCTAATAGAATATTATAAGTCATATTGTGTTGTACCTTGTACACTCTAATATTTCTCCCACTTGAGCATGGCACAACATCATATATGAATAATATTAAAATATCACAGACATAATAAGATTTAAGTCATACTCAAATCAAGCTTGTATAGAAGGGTTATGTAGAACTTCATGTTTAATAAGCAATCATGCATAATTATTTTTAGATAACATTTCAGGAAGCGACATCAGAAAAGCGACTAGTTATCTTTTAAAATAATATGCAATAAGGCTTAGAAAACTATGACGTTATTTCGAGACAATCAAGAAATTAAGTGGGTCACTTACAAGGTGATAATCTCGTAGCTCCCACTGAATAAGACAACATTACAAGTGTGTCATATGATTAAAAACTGCATTGCTCCCATTAGTTAAGACAACGTTTTTAATGTATCTATACTAGTGAAAAAGCAAGTAGCAATTTGTATACTTCCTAGTTCTTTGAATGTCTACACATTATAGCCAATGTGAGTCTCGTAGACTAGTAAACAAGTACATAGATATTCAAAGAAAAGTATCAAGCCCTACTATATTTGTGATGAGCTTTTCATCGATGTCATTAATTTGAAAGTATTGCATGCAATTCCTCTTTCTACTTTACCTCAAAGGTGTGTAGATTCTTATGGAACTTTTTTTTTAGTAAGGAAAATATACTAGAAAAACATGCTAGTAATTTCCTTTCCCCTGGCGGTTTATTGAGACTTCAATTTCTAATCAAGACTCTAACAATATCTTAACACTTTAAGATGTGCAACCATACTTAATCGTTTTGACTTACAAGACAATGGGATTTCTTGAGTAGGTGTGTATTAAGATTGATTAGAATTGAGAAGATTCAAGTGTTCCTATTACAGCTTTCTCATACAAGGAGAAAGGATGGGAACGAGTCTTATTCTTACAAAGAAAGAAGACTTAGTTTGTTTTCCTCTAGCACAAAAAGAAACAAACTTTGTTTACGGTTTGTGTTGCATAAAATCATTAATAGAAATACAAAGTTCATATTTAGTATTTTCGATAATTATCCTTTTAAAATAACTATCCAAGTTTATAAAAACAATTAATTTTACGAAAAGGCTAAGATCCTCATTGAGGTTCCACCACCACATCAGTTAATCTGATAGTAATGATAGATTCAACAGGTAGATGACGTTCATCAATTGCAAATCTTGTGTAATTCTTAGATCCTTATGGGACTCATGACACAAGCAAACATTTCACTAAATGTCAATCTGGCATGTTTAGTCCCATCCTTGCCTTGGTCAAGGTCTCACCGTTGTACCGATTAAGTCATCCAATTTGAGAACATGCCAGAATAAGTCAAGGTCTCACGCATAGATAATAATCACCTTGGGTTACAATTCACATCCGTCTCACAAGATGACAAAATTAATTGCAAGTGATCTCAAACGATTGGACGGCATGACTTAAATTTGAGACGGGTATAAAAGTTTGATTTACAAATCAAAAGTGTGTACGAGGAAGCATGCATTCATCCATCGTAGCACAAGTTAAAAACATTTCTTAACTTAAGTCTAATCTTGTTTTAATTTATGTGTGTCAAGTTGTCCAAGTTAAAGACTAATATAAAACCTAAGTGGATGTATTATTAGTTTAGACAATGCATAAAATAAATAACCTTCATAACATGTTATGAATTATTATGAAAACAAGATTTTTGTTTTAAATCGTATTTAAACTTTAAAATAAATCAAATATTTTGTTTTATAAATGGTTTATGATTGGTATCAAGTTTTATAAAAACATTTGCAAGTTATAGCAAGATATGAAGCAAATAAGCAACCACACAACCACAAGTATGCAAAGCCTCAAACCGATGAAAAACCTATGCTTGATCTCGTGAGCCATCACGAGGACCAAGAAGTCAACTAAGGGTAAGTCAACATAACCACAAAGTAGGCTCCCACTTGCTCCAAGACTATCAAGAGCAAGTAGAACCCAAAATGAACATGAAGCCCAAATCTGCCTAAAAATTCCAGTCGACTTCTAGGGCCCAAAACCCATAGGAGTCTTCCCTAGCCTGAGCTCCAGTTGAGACTTTTGAAGGCCTATGAGTTGTGAATTAGCACACCAAATTTGGGCTTCTATCTCCTTATAGAACTCTGGGAAATCGCGTTTTAGTGCAGGTCACTCAGCAGCTCCGAATTTCATAATATGTCTTTAATTCTTTAGCCATTCCCATCCAAGAATCGGTTACAATTGATTTATGACTAGAAACATTTAACCTATCATTAAACTACTGTAAAGTGCCCAAACAATGGCTATAACCAACATCAAAAACATATTAATTAAGCCGAAACAATGGCAAACCACAAAACTGAAATTAAATGCAAATCAACACATAACATGTCACATTTGGTCTAGGTTTTCATCGGCTTTGCATACGAAACATAATAATACCATAAGATTATGAATATAATAAGGTGTTGGCTAAGTCCATGGCCAAACATACATGTATTTGCCATGGAAACAAAATTAAACAACAAGAAACACTTGTTAGCCAACAAAATCGAAGAAATAATCAACAATTAATTAAACCCCTGATTGGTACGTGTAACCAATGACCTTAGGATATTAAAACCACATTTTAAACACCTTATAATTATCATATAATTACAGAAATCAGGTCCATGGGTCTGTTCTAAAACACTTTCACAAATCTGCCAAAACACTTGTTTTTAGGTCATTTTACACGTACCGGTAACAATACCAATTAAGATATGTGTAACCCGTGGCTATGGAATAAAAAATCACAGATCATAATACCATCTTAGGTCTGTTTTATCACGAAAATTAAACCCTATGGGCTGTTTTAATTTTATCTTTATTAATTCATCAAAAACACGCGTTTTAGCCACTTTTACGCATACCCGGTAATCATATGACATCATATGATGGCTCGTGATACCACTATAGGTGATTATCCATATAAACATGATATGAATAAATAACAAATGCAGCGGAAAGATCACCTATCAACGGATCCATATAGTCATATGATTAATCTAAAGAATAAACAATAAAAGTATACCTTTGTAACGTGATTCGGTAGAATCGAACGGAGACCATCACCAACACATGATTTAACCAAGAAACCCAAGTGACCAAAATAGATCACCTCTATGTAGAAACACACTACACGTCACCGTATACCAAATCGATGCTAGTCGCAATAATCGTAACTCGTCAACAACTCTTGAATAATCAAGATTCAAGATTGTCTTTTATGAATAAAAAAACCATTTCTTTCTTATGCTACTTTTGCCGTAGCATATCTACTCAATGAGAAAAGAAAATCATACACGTTTTTATTTAGTCACATTTATTTTTGGAGAACAATTTGACTATATCAATTACCTTTATGGTAATAAAAAAACGTATGACATATATTCTCATTATCATAATGGGCTTTAAATGGACTTTTCCATTTATTTATATTTAGTATAATAATAAACTAATTAAAATTTAGTTAATATAATCCAAGTATTGATCCCCAGTTACGAATGTTATTAATATACCACAAATATGATAAATACGGTATATTCAAATGGTACCTCAGTGTATATGTGTGTGACCCCATAGGCCCATATGTGTCTAGCCGTATAATTAGTTGTTATGACACGAGCATACTCCAACAAAGCTAAGCTTAACAATTGTAAGCTACTTGTTATAAGGGTGCCACATCAAGTGATGTGGTGTCCCTCTTGGCCGTCCCTTTTATTACTGGGGTGAGATAAACTTGTTTTGTCCCATCCCGCCAATTTACTGGTATTCCTCAATTCTAGTTTCCTCGATTTGCGTGCCCTTGGGTCGTTTTACGAAAAACGTTTTTATAAATTATAAATCAACGACACAAAACGTATCTAATAAAAATTTTCTCATCAAAAACGGAGTTCAAAAACGTAAATACGTAATCCTAAGGTTTCCGGTTTAGTCGTAAAGGACGCTAAATTATTCACGTAAGCCCAAATTTAAATACGTAAATTGTGAGTTCATCGACCAACACAAAAATAAGTTTCAAAATATTATACGAGAAAATAATTCACTACCTGAAAATGTTAGATTGTCACACTGTTGCTTTTCAGTTTTACATATATTCAATTCATGAAGAATCTTACATATGACCTACCATAGTGCTGTTTGATGTTAACACTAAAAGGTTTTCCACTCATCATTGTGAATACTAAGTAGTATCACTCTGAGTGTTCTAGTAATATCACAAGGATATAGCGTAGGACTCTCTTGATCTTCATCCGTGTGTCCTAACGAGATTTGATTGATCTCTTGGCTCTAGACTCGATTTGTGTACTTTTAGTGGTGGGAGGCTGGAGCAGATGCCACCTATTCAATATCAACTATCTCGAAGTGAGAAAGTCAATAGAAGTCATGTTGTTCTCCGTGACAATAAAACAAACTTCTTTTGAGCGAAGCCTGAGTAGCTAGGAAAGGATTGTGCATACATCACTGGGTCCATGATGAGTTTGTCTTCATGATGTGTTAACCCGGTTTCTGCCTAAGTTTTATGGAGGGCTTCTTTCTTTACACCCTTTATCCTTACATTTCTTTTTCATTCTTCAACCCCTTCAATGCTTACAAAGACATCATTACTAGCACCTTGTTGTGATTGTTCCAGTGCTAGCATCAGTACTTAGTCGGCATTCAGCTACGTTCAAATTCTACTCCATCTTTCCTAAGGACTTCTAAAAATCTATTGGATTGTCCCTGGGAAGATCCCTCCGATTCTGGTTGGATCATAGGACTTAAAACTAACCACCCTTTTGACACCAATAACGTCGTGAATTAAAGATGTTGTGGGTATTTGATCGTAACCTTGAAAACCACTTCAAATGTCTAACAACATGTTTAAAAAAACATTTAACACCTTGATAGTTTTGTCGTTTTAGAAATGCTCCCCCTTCACATGTGCATCGATAATCGAAAGTGTTTCGCACATGTAGGTAAGAGTTAAAGTGCTTGAGTCTTATATAAGATCACATTTTACTCACATTTTCTCCCCTATCTCTAATATATAAAATCTTTTGATATTAGAGATACCAAATTTGATTAAAATATATTTTGAAAAATAGTCTTGAAAATCTCCGGGAGAAAGATGTGATAATCTTTTGCATGAAGTTGAAATGCTCCCCCTCAAAATTTGATCCAATTGAATTGTCATTGTAAGGATTTGATCCATATTTCTCTTGTTGAGGATGGGAGTTGTTGAACAGACAATTTTTGAAAGATTTTTAATAAGCATTGAAAAAATCTTGAAAAAATTTTGTTCAACGCTTTTTGAAAAATCCTATTTCTATTTGGAGAAGAGATTTTTCTAAAGCATAAACTTGAGTTCTTACACTTTGAATGTCTTGACGAATCCACTCAAGTGTAAGAAGATTTATCTTCTTTTGCTGAGGGTAAGGGCACTAAAGCGTACACTCCCCCGTGAATATAGAACCGGGTTGCAATCTGAAAGTGATTACAAGCCATAGTGCTGAGCTCAAAATGTTGAATGTTTTGTGACTAGCTCACCCTAGATAGATTGTTCTACCCGTTGTTTGGAAATATTGTCCAAAATAGACTTTTTCCTTTATTAAAAGTAGAAATGAAATGTTTTGAAAAATATTTACAACTTTCATTGGAGCTTTATATACACACCCGTGTCGTTATTGAGCGACATTTCTAGGCACGTCCATATTATCGATACTAAAAGACATGTCGAGAAGAATATTTTTGGTTTTTGAAAGATTTTTATTTTTTGTTTTGCTTTTATGTGTTTTATATTTTTGTATTTTGCTTTTTCAAAAATATTTACAAGTAGATGTTTGATAGGTGAATCAAGCAGGCTTCTTTGCCAGAATCTCCAGTTCTGCTGGAGTCAAACATCTCATACCAATTTGCCTAACTAGATACGCAAACCTCTCTTTCGAAAGAGCTTTTGTAAACAAGTCAGCTAATTGGTAATTAGTTCCAACAAAGTATAGTTCAACGATACCCTTTTAAACTTGTTCCTTAATGAAGTGATATCGGACATCAATGTGCTTCGTGCGGGAATGCTGTACCGGATTGCAGGAGATGGCTATGGCGGACTTTGAGTCACAATACATAGGTACTTTATCAAAGTGGAAGCCATAATCCGTGAGTTGTGTTCTCATCCATAGAACTTGAGCACAACACGCAGATAGAGACACATACTCCGCTTCGGCTGATGACAGTGACGTGCAATCCTGCTTCTTGGAAGACCATCCCACAAGCTTATCTTGACCTAGAAATTGTGCACCACATGAAGTACTTTTACGTGTATCAAGACACCCTCCATGATCAGAATTTGAATAGGCCGTTATAAAGAAACCGGTTCCCTCGGATACCAGAGTCCCAAATAAATGGTATTCTTGAGGTACCGAAAGATCCGTTTAACCTCCTTGAGGTGCTTTTTAGTGGGTCGTGCTTGATATCGTGCACAATAACACGTAGCATATGATATATCTGGTAGGCTTGCTGTTAAGTACATAAGGGAGCCGATCATGGAACGATATTTCGTTTGATCTATGGCATCTCCCTCCAAATCAGCATCTAGGTATGTGGTTGATAATGGTGTCCCAACGGGGTCACATGAGGTCATACCATGCTTTTTGATTATCTCTTGACAATACTTAGCTTGGTTAATAAAGATACCACTTGGGGATTGGTGAACTTGATTTCCAAGAAAGAATTTTTGTTCGCCCATCATTGACTTTTCAAATTTGCTGTGCATTACTTTTTCAAACCATTTTGAAAGTTTTGGGTTTGTAGACCCGAAGATAATGTCATCAACATAAATCTGCACAAGCAAAATGTCATCCCTATATTTAAAAGTGAACAAAGTTAGATCAATGGAACCTTTTGAGAAACCTTTAAGACCAGAAATTTCAAGAGCTCGTCGTACCACGCCCTTGGAGCTTGCTTGAGTCCATAAAGTGCTTTGTGGAGACGATACACCCTGTTAGGATAATGAGGATTGACGAATCCTTCCGGCTGTGTGACATAGACTTCTTCCTTCAAATGACCGTTAAGAAACGCTGTCTTTACGTCCATTTGATAGACAATGAATCCCTTATGTGCAGCATAAGCAAGAAAAATCCTGACCGCTTCCTTTCGAGCTACTGGTGCAAATGATTCTTCAAAATCAATACCCTCTTTCTGTCCATACCCTTTAGCCACTAGCCTAGATTTATTCTTGATAATTGTGTTTTCTTCATCCATCTTGTTTTTCCAGATCCATCGAAGATTTAATGGTATTACATCGTATGGTCTGTCAACAAGTTCCCAGACTCTAAGTCTTTCAAATTGTTGAAGTTCATCCGTCATCGATTCAATCCAAGCATGATTGGCCATGGCTTCTTTGATGTTTTTCGGTTCAGCTGACCTCACGGCGAGTGCGAACATACAAACATCGCCATCAGTGTTAAGCTGTCGTCTTGTGCGAACGGGCTGTGAAGGGTTTCCAATTACATGAACCAAAGGATTATCTCGGGTCCAATGATGTGTTGAAGGATATCGTTGATAGAATGTATGCATATTTGACGGATCAACATGGCGAGTAGAAGACTCTCCAGTTTCGTGTACCGGTGTACCGAATGGGTTGATAAATTCGTCTTCGTCAGATAATGCATCGTCTGCTTGATTTGTGTTCTCTGGAGCAATGACAGTAGTTGTTGATGTTGTAGGAGCGGTTGTTGATGTGATATTCTGAGGAGGTAAATCTGCAGCAACCCGTGTTGAAGTAGATGAAGTTGTATCCTTTTGTTGACAATGATCGATATCATCATTCTTATTATGAGTGACAGCGGAAGACTTCGATACAACTTGTTTCTCCCCTGTAAAATATTCATCATACATTAGTCCATATAACATTTCCAACTCTTCAATTTTCGTGTCGACTGTCATATCAGCTCTAGGAACACTTTCTGGAACCAGCGTTGAACTTGATGGTTCATTGCTGTGGTCTTGAGTTCCGAGTTCCGTGCGGTTGTGAACGGAAGTCGTTTGTCGTTGTAGATCGGGACTTAAATTGTTTTGTTCAAGTGCCATTTCTTGTAATTCATCAAATCTGACATGTATAGTCTCGACTATCAATTTTGTTCTCTTGTTGTACACTCTATACCCCTTAGACTGAGTTGCATATCCCACTAGAATGCATGCATCACCTTTCTCTTTCATCTTGTCTAGATTTTCACCATATCGAATAATGTAGCACGTACATCCAAAAACGTAAAGGTGTTTTAGTGAAGGTTTTCGATCATGAATTATGTGATATGGTGTCTTTTCGTGTCTTGGGATAATTAAGGAGCGGTTTTGTGTGTAGCATGCAGTTGACACGGCTTCGGCCCAAAAATATAGTGGTAGTTTTGAAGCGGATAATAATGTTCGAGCAGCCTCAACCAAAGTACGGTTTTGTCTTTCAACAACGCCGTTTTGTTCGGGTGTTCGAGCAATAGATGTTTCATGTTCAATTCCTTCGGCTTCAAAATAGTTTCTGAGATTTGAATTCAAAAATTATGTACCTCTGTCAGTACGGACCAGTTTAACTTGAGCTTGAAGACCACGTTGTATCAGTTTAAGGAAGCTGATGAGAACTTCGGGTGTTTCATCCTTGGAACTCAAGAAGTGAGTCCATGTGTACCTTGAGTAATCATCGACAATTACCAAAATATATTTCTTCTCATTGATACTTTGAACACACATGGGACCACATAGATCCATATGGAGAAGATCTAACCGTCCTTTAGAGCTTGGTGTGGTCTTTGTTTTGAAGTTACTTCGTTTAGCTTTACAAAGCTCACAAGAAGAACAAAGATGATCTTTGATGAATTTCAAACTTGGAAGGCCTCACAAAATATCTTTCTTAGAAAGCAATTTGATGGTATAAAAATTAAGATGAGATAAAGGTTGATGCCATAACCATGCCTGAGTCGTTGAAGCGTTAGCCATGAAGCAAATTGGAGTTGATGAAGTTGTTTCTTGAATTGAAATAGTGTAGAGATCAGTACCCCGTGAACCGGTAAGTAAGTCATTCCCATCATAATCACGAACAAAACATGTCTTCTTTCTAAAATCAACCTCCAAATCCGCATCACAGAATTGACCAACCGAGAAAAGATTGTGATTGAGCCCTTCGACGTAGTATACCCTTTTTATCGTGATATTACCCTGAACCAAATCTCCATATCCTAGGATCGGTGCAAATCGGACCGTACCCAGGAACTTCTCCACGAAGTTAATTAGAAGCTTGAGATTCCCGTCATGTGCTTCGTGCATCCGGAGTCCAGTATGAAGAGAATTATTTGTATCACCTGCAGAAGAGTTAGAACACAATGGAGCATTTGCTAAATTGGATACCTAATATAAGGATTTTTGCAAATTCCTTTTAAGCAATTAATGTTCGTTTTCCTCGACTCACTCGAATTGATCTCAAATTTAACGTGGATTACTTATTTTTGGTAACGATATGTTTTGGTATTTTTAAACTAAAAGACTATGTAATAAAACACTATTTGAACTATTTTGAAATTAAATCTAATTTAATTAACTAAAACCTTTTTAAATAAAACTAATTAAAATGATTAAACAAATCTAATTTAACTTTAATAAACTAATTTTAAACTATTTAAAAAAAACATTTAAACAAAATTTGAAAACTAATTTTAACTAATTAAAAACTATTTTAAGGTTGAACTAATAAAAATAAAACGAAATTTTAAAACAATTTACATAAAATATATTTTTTTTCTTTTTATTTTTTAAAAAAACTTAATAAAACGAAATTAATGAAAAACTTTTATAGAAAGTTACTTAAACTAAAAAATTGTATTAAACTATTTTAAATAAGTGTCTAGCCAAGATGGTAAGGGTGCAGGACAGGTATACGAGAGGTCAGGGGTTCGAGTCCCCTGACAGACAAAATCTATATATTTTTTTGGAATTATTTTTTGAATTTATAAAAGACAACAGACTAATTGAGTCTGCTTCTTAATGCAGTAAAAAACAATACAGATAAATACCAAATACGCTATAAGCGAAAATCAGATAAGCAAACAAAAAAAATAAGCTAAAAGAAAAGCTGAAAAGGCAATAAGCAAATAACGGATAAAACTGAAAATGAAAAAATAAGCATAAGCAGGCGAAATTAAATAAGTTAAATACTTAATAAGCAAATATATCTTAACACTACTCCAATAACAATAATCAAATAATAACAAACCGAAACCCTTGCAGTTCAATAAGAAGATTAAACAATCTGAATTCTAAATCAGCAAAACTAACAATTTAAACAATTTTAAACCTACGACTTATACTAACCGCAAATCCAAACAAAATAAAATCAAACAAATTCTAAATAAAATAAAGCAGTAAGCAGATTAAACAGACTAATAAGAATAAGCAAATGAATATTTAAATTAACAGATCTAAATAAAATATTATCCAACAAATAACACCCTACTGATAAAACTAGCAGATCAATAACCCTACATAGATAAACAGAAACTTAAATAAACATAAACAATAATTAAAAACGAGATTGAACCTGGTGTCAATAGCCTTTGGGACGTAGGGCGGCGCTGAACCCCCTATGAATCGAATCTAACACCACCAAATATCATCACGAATCAAACCCAGCAACTTCGAATAATAATTTTTTTTATAAACTTCCAGGGGGAAGTTTATTTCCACTTTCTTTTTATTTTTTTATTTTTTCAATTAAAACAAATAATAATTAAAAAACAGGTTAAAGATGATAATTAAACTTGATAGAAAATTTAAATGAGACGAAATTTAATTGAAATAACTTTTCATTAATAATTAAAAGAGTACAAATACTGGAAAATTAAAATTACATTAAACCTAAAAACTAATTTGCAGAAATTAAAAAAAATAATAAAAAGTGCACCCCCAAATTACACTAATGATGGGGGTTTTTATAGGCAAGCCCTTGGAAAACCTTCTTCATGAAGTTAATAAATATGAGCCGCTCTTTTCTTTTATTCTTGATCAAACGGCTGATAAGGGTCCTTGCATCACACATATCGCCCTCGTGGCGTGATTTGTGTTACTTGTGCTAGTTTATGTTGATTTGGCAGACCCTGATTAGAGGATGATGTGTATGGACCAATAATATGGGAAGGATGAGCCACGTCAGGAGAGAGAGGAGGACTACCCATTGTGTTCATCTCCGAATCTTATGGGGAATTAATTTGTGAGCGTGTGAATCACACGAAATTGGTGAAACCCCCAATTTTCTTTGGTAATTTTGATCTAGGGTGAATTTAGGGTTTGGGGTAAATAAGGGGGATCTGTTTTGTTTGAGAGAGAGAAGAGGATAAACAGGGTGAGTGTTTTCTTGTTATTATCGAATGGTGGGTAAATGTGTGGGTGGGTAAACAAGTTTTTATTTAATGTGTGAGTATGTGTAAAGGACACGTGTGAAGGTGAGCTGGTGAGGGGTTGGTATAAATGTTTGGGATAAAGGTTTGACCAGGGAAAAGGAAAGTGAATTTTTTATTTTGTGAGTGATTGTTTGACTAGGAATTAACCTTCTCACTTGTATTGGTCCAACTTTTCATTATAAATGGGCTAGGCGCAAATTAACACACTCATTCCGTCCCTTTGTTATAATACCAAATATGGGCTTGTAAACCAAATACTCCATCCGTTTGTTAAGCATAGTTGGGCCATTGATGGGCTATTGATCCAACAGTAAGGTAATACCCAAATACTAATGGGCCTTTGATCCCATTAGCTAATGTGAGACCCACTTGGCTAAAATCTTTCATTTAATGTTAAATCCACTAAAAACGAACTTGTTTTTGGCTTCCTCGTTCTTTTTATTCAAACTCGTGTCGGTTTTGCCGGTTTTCGTGAAATTGGGCACACTTTTGGTCTTTTAACTTTGTCTTCGTCTCTTTCTTGGATTTTTCTCCAACATTTGACCGTGAAATCCCGTGTTTTCTTTCCTTTTGATCATTTGTACCTATTTTAACACAAAAACACAAATCCACGCGTAATTCCGACTTTTACGATATTAAACACATGATTAGGTCTTGGTTTTCCTTGATTTTAGTGGCAAAAGGATAAGTGTTTACACACTTATTAAATCCCCTACACTTCACCATTGCAATGACCCCATGCAATGCATTATTTTAAAGCATAAAGTTACATTTTTCTCATAATTAATCCATCTCGGCCTTTATTAAGATCTACTACTACTACGATGAAAAGATGAAAACTTTTGAAAGAAACAAAAGTTATAACAATTTATTAACTTGGAAACTATTTGATGGAAGAAACTCGTAAAGAAATCTAAGACTTAAATTAGGGCTTTGGTTTCAGGAATATTAATCACCCTCAAGTTTCACGTTCCCCATACCAAGCTTAAAAACGAGATCATTGTTTTCCATAAGTCCTTAGGTTAAAACCATTTATATAAGACAATTGTGTAATACTCTTTCTCCAATTCCTACGTTGTATCTCTAGATTTTATTGATTGTCGTTCACACGTATGCTCATTTGACTTATTTGATAATTATTAGTCCAAAAATGAAGGCCAAACGGTGCAAACCCGACACTCAAAACCTAACCTCGTCCTCAAAAACGTTGTTACTAAAGTAAGCCCACATCAAGGATGATTTAACACGATTTGGGGAATAAATTCCCGGACCCAAAATTTGGCCAATAGTACTACTTATTAATTATTCCTCCAAAGTCATGTTGACTTTATGTGGAGTTTAGCAAGTTCACATCATATACCCTTAGGCTCTTTAAGATGTAAAAATGCTCCTCATCTATTGTCCACACCCTAAGGCTCCTTGAACGATAAACGAGGGAATTGATTTTTGATCAATTTTTATTCAACACTTACCATGCCATACACCCTAAGGCTATAATGAAAAGGTTCGTGCTACATGCCCCACACCCTAAGGCTCCTTGAGGTCATGTTTTAATCTTATTCTTTCTTATTTATGATATATATGGTAGGCCAAATTTCGCGGTCCCATGGTCTGAATACCTCCTACTTAGTGGATATGAGCCACCTTAGTCGGAAGTCTACAACGCTGACACCCTCAATGTGTTCATGCTTTAATTACAAGGAGATTAAAGATTTGGCTAAGAGTTAAGATATCGAATCGACACCGTAAAAATCCTCATTTATTAAGCAATTAAATATACAAGCGGGAAGAAAGAGCCACAAAAACTCATATAAGCAAAAATTAACCCTTAAACTTATTATCAACTCTATCATCTCTCGTTCTCCACAATTAAAATCTCAAGGAATGAGACTCGTGGATGCTTAGCCTAATAAACCAATTAAGTTCATATGATTAAGGATACTAGCTAGAGTAAACTTGGATAAGTAAACTCGAGTTGAGTCAAAATATTCACGACGGGCCTAATATATCAAAGATATCAAAACTTGCTAAAACCATTTTATTCATTTATTTATTTTTGACATTATTCTTGAAATGGAAAATATAAATACGATGCGATGACAAAAGGAAAGAAAATAAAAGAAAATACTACTAGGCCAAAATAGATCAAAATTTTGAAAAACGTTGAAATTTTTTTAAATTTTTCCGGTTAAAAGAGGTCAAATTCATGGAAAAGCCCACAAAAATTTCGATAGAAATCCCCCCTACACTTAATAGAAACATTGTCCTCAATGATTAAGCATGTGGGAGAATAAACTCCCCTACACTTAGGACATTGATTACGTTGTTTAAAATCGAGCTAAGGAAGAGACAACTAAAGTGATTACATTTATTTGTCTTATTTATATACATGATTGAATCATAATAGCAAAAACTTATCGAAGGAAACCGGGTACACGGGAAACACGGGAACACGGGTCGCGTAAAAAAAACATACCAAAAGTGGATCATCAAAGCACATGCCCCTGCACACAACATCACAACACAAACAACCTACTTGGCTCCCCCTAAACTTATTGGTGGAAATGGATGAAGGTTAAAAAGGTTGGAACAGGGTAAAAATCTAACCTAGTTAAACGATGCTTGATTTATTTATCGCGAGTCTCTAGCTCGACTCGATTTCCCGAATGTCATCATTCAAATAGGAAAATCATGGGAAAACTGAGATTTCCAAGGGTGGAAAATCTCTCCATGATAAAGGGGTGAAAAAAGTCATATAAGGCATACCCTATGAAAATCCACCCGGGTCAAACACATAATTTCCATCACAAGAGGAAATGAACCCCGAGGTGGTAAAATCACATAAGTCAAAGAAGAGTGGGGTATCCTTAGGCAAAAGTCTCTCACGAGGAAAGGTGTTATGGTGATAAGACAATGAAAGCACAAAAGTCTCTATTCCGGGATCAAACACCGGTTCCTTAACGGGAAAATAGCAAGAGGTGTTGACATTTAAGCTCAAAATGTCATTTTGATCCAAAGTGGGGGAGTCGTCCTCGTCCAAACTTGATGTGAAAACATAAGTATCATCGGAGTCATAGGAAAACTCATCCTCGTGAGGAAAATAGGAGTTTAGAACGTTATCTAAATCCTCCTTAAATGGAATATCCTCTAAAATAGGGGCAACCTCTAAAGGTGGAGGATCCTTTTCAAAAGTCTTAACCCCTAATTTAGGAATATAAGAGTCAAAGGGAGACTCAAGAATGGGAGAATCACTCATAGAGATAATAGGATCATTAGGCTCACTAGGTGTCTCGTCAAAACCCAAAGAAATGAGATCACTTAAAGAAGTGTCGTCATCATAGTCATCGTAGATTGGGGTATCAAAGATTGGAGGCTCTAAAGGTGTCTCGTCAAAACCCAATGAAATGAGATCACTTAAAGAATTGTCGTCATAATAGTCATTGTAGATTGGGGTATCAAAGATTGGAGGCTCTAAAGGTGTCTCGTCAAAACCCAAAGAAATTAGATCACTTAAAGAAGTTTCGTCATCATAGTCATCGTAGATTGGGGTATCAAAGATTGGAGGCTCTAAAGGTGTCTCCCTAAGATCAAAAGGAAAGTGAGCACTCGAAGAAGTGTCATCACTATAGGTGTCATAAAGTAGGGTATCCTCAAAATCCGAAGTGGAATGATCACTTAAAGAAAATACATCATTAGCTTCCTTATTTTCTTCAAAAAGTAGATTATCATTTGAAGTTTCAAAAAGTGGATTTGAATGTACCACAAAATCATTAATGTTATACTTTTTAGTTTCAAAGGGATTGATAAAACTCTCTTCATTATCAAAATTAAGCACATCAATCATATTGACCGATTCTTTTTCATTAGATTTATTTACCATTTTCCCCATTTTAAACACTTGTTGATCATTCCCAACCATAAGAATTAATTCCCCTTCGGCTACATCAACTAAAGCTTTTCTGGTTCTTAAGAATTGTCTACCAAGTATTAACGGAATACAAGGATCCATCTCATAGTCGACAACAACAAAGTCCACGGGAAAAGTGAATGTACCAACTCGAACAAAAACGTCTTCGGCAATACCAACGGAGTATGCGAGAGTTCTATTAGATAACTCGAGAGTCATGCGAGTCGGTACAAGGTCGGGTAATGATAATCGTTTCCATACCGAAAGTGGCATAAGATTGATGCTAGCGCCGAGATCCGCTAAAGCCATACAATCATCAATTTGGGGAAGCGAGCAAGGTAACACGAATCGTCAGGGATCTCCTAGCTTTTCGGGAAGCTCTTTGAGAAGAATCGGGGAATAATTCTCATTTAAACGAGTACTAACGAGCTCAACCATTTTTTCTTTTTTATTAAGTAAATCTTTGAACATTTTCACAAATTTTGGCATTTGAGCAAGTGCTTCAATAAGGCTTATGTTAACACTGACGTTGGAAATCATTTTCAAAAAGTTAGAAACATGAACGTCATCTTTGGTGAGCACTTTAGCCTTGTTCAATCTAGAGGGATAAGGTATATTTGGTTTAGATGGTGAAGGTTTAGAAGGAGAAGGACTTGCTTCTTGAACAACCTTAGGGATAGGCTCATTAGGCAATGGAGCACTAGTACTAGGAGTGGTAGTGGGAGGAATCACCAAAGGGGGAGTAGGATTACTCATTATGACCTCCGGGCCTTGTCTCTCCTTTATGGGCGAAAAGATGGAAGGTCCCACTAAAGTGGCTCCACTTCGAGTAATGATAGCACTCATATTAGAACGAGGGTTAATCTCGGTATTTGAAGGTAAGGCTCCTTGGGGTCTAAGGGCTTGCAACATTGTCAAAAATTTCTTATCGTTGGACTCTTGCATTTGTCTAGTAGATTCTTGCATTGCTTTTATGATTTTCTCATGTTCGGTCAATTTTTGTAGAACCAAGTCCATTTGAGGGTTGTGCATGTTCATTTGAATAAACCCTTGATTGTTAACCCCTTGATTAGGAAAACCTTGGTTTTGATATTGAGATTGAAAACCGTTGTTATTATAAAAACCTTGGTTATTATTTTGAAAACCTTGATTTTGACAATTAAAATTCCCTTGATTTGCATTCCCTTGAAAATTACCCATTTGAGGACCTTGGTTCCTATTTTGGTATTGGGAATTTTGGGCAGGTGGGGGTGGTCTTTGCGGTGCTACAAAATCCGAGGGAGCCAAATAATTAGTACTCTTATAAGACAAACGGTTAACATCAACATTAGGTTTAAAATACGAATGTAGTCCACCACAAGTCTCACACGTTTCACTAGTTTCTTTCAAGGCATTCACTTGGCCATTGAGGGCTTGGGTTTGTAAAGCAATTGTTTCAACAAGCGAAGTGAGTTTATCGATTCTCTTGTCACTCTCACTAGAACTCGCACTTGCCATAGTGGCCCTAACACTTTTCGTTTGTACTTTATCCTTGTTTTCAATTATGGCCCAAGCCTCGTTCATTGATTTCACAAGAATATTTCCCCCTGAGGCACTATTAAGTGAGTCTTGGTCATTAAGTGTTAAACCATTGTAAAACGTATTTATTTGATGCACTTTAGTGAAACCGTGTTGTGGACATTTTCTTAAAAGCTCTTTAAATCGATCCCAAGACTCACTAAACGTTTCCCCATATTGTTGCTCAAAGGTGATTATGTTATTCCTCAAAGAGGTGGTCCATGATGGTGGGAAAAAGTAGTTAATGAACTTGGTCTCTAAATCAATCCATGTAGTAATACTTTGGGGTGGTTCCTTATCAAGCCAAATCTGGGCTTGTCCCTCGAGGGAAAAAGGAAAGAGTTGTAAACGAATAGCCTCTTGTGGCACCCTATTGTATTTCACTGTATTAGTCAAATGGAAAAATCTCTTGATATGATCATGGGGGTCATCTTGGGAACGACCCAAAAATGGTGTAGCGGAAACCATTTTAATTAAATCCGATTTGAGTTCAAAATTATTTGCTCCAATTGCGGGGACAACGATAGCGTCATCGTTTCCCTCAACGTGTGATTTCAAAATCTCGAGCATAGGTCGGTTATCCGTTTCCATTGTATTATCGAAAGCACGATTCTCGGGATCGGCTTGAATGACGGTCTTTTTGTTTTTCTTCTTCTTCTTCTTTTTGGAAGAAATGGAAGAATTTGGTACACCAAGCAGTATGTATGTACGCGCACGAGTGCGCATGCAATTAAAACTTTGGAATGAGGTAGGAAACCTCGGTCGACTTTGAGAGGAAAGGGATTATCCCTCTCGAGGTGCAATATGAAAAAGCTACAAAAATATATACTTAATTACTACTTGAGTTGGCAAACCAATAATCAGTCGTCCCTCTCAATATACGCACAAGCAAGCGGGGAAACGAGGTGGCACAAAGCACTTAAAAACCTTTTTCCTTAGACGGCCTTTTATAGCGCGTCTCCTTATACCCACCTTATAGTTTGTATATATCGAGTTCAAACGTCTTACTAGTATGTATCTATTTTGCCCTTTTATTACGTTTAGGATTCGAATACAATAGTTAGGTGATGAAATCCCAACTAAGGCCTTATTTGGAAAGTAGGTAAATTAATGTTCTACATAATATAATATAGTAAAAGAAAAATATTTTTGTATTTTTAGTAAAATATATATTCACAATAAAAATCGAAAGAAATCGAACTAAGAAAAATAACACTAATACGTAATATTTTTGGTGTAATACTTTTAGGAAAAAGTATTACTTTTTGATTTTTTTTGTTGCAAATCTTTGGAAAGAATTTGCTTTTGTGAGTTTTTTAATTTTTTTGTATTTTAAAGTTTTTTATTTTTTTTTGTGTTTTTGATTTTGTTGCAAGAAAATGTAACGTTCAAAATGAACGGATCCCAAAATCCAAACGTCTCACGAAATCATCAATCGTAACGAGCGAAGTGGCAGCGGCGCCAAATTAATATACGGATTTTTGCAAATTCCTTTTAAGCAATTAATGTTCGTTTTCCTCGACTCACTCGAATTGATCTCAAATTTAACGTGGATTACTTGTTTTTGGTAATGATACTTTTGGAATTTTTAAACTAAAAGACTATGTAATAAAACACTATTTGAACTATTTTGAAATTAAATCTAATTTAATTAACTAAAACCTTTTTAAATAAAAACTAATTAAAATGATTAAACAAATCTAATTTAACTTTAATAAACTAATTTTAAACTATTAAAAAAACATTTTTAATACATATAACTATTTTACGAAGTGATGGGGATTTTTTATTACTTTCTGTAGGCTTTGGCGGGAAAAAAATTGGACACGCGTCCCCTTACGTGTCCTTATCTTTCACGTTCTAAAATCACCGCCTATTCCTTCACCACATTCTAGATCTCACTTTCATTCTCCTCACCTCAAATCCTCTCCACAGAAAAAGAAAAACACACACAAGGAGGAACTCCTTCCACCACAAGGTGAGGTTTTTTATTCATGTTTTATTTATTTCCAATTTCTAATGAGTTTTAACTTTGTTGATTTAAGCCCATTAAATTTTCTTAGACCTTGATTTTTTTCGTGTTTTAGGCTGATGGGTTAGGAACATGGATTTCATATTTAAGAGCTTTCTTTAGGTAATTCATTTTTATTTGCGAATATGATTAATATTGAATTAGAGATAATGGGTATCAAAAAATTTTGATTTTAATATTTGGGTTGTTTGATTTTCATATTCGGGCATGCCATGTATGACAACATGCGGTTGTTTTATTACAGGAGGAATGGTGAACTCAGTCGTTGCTTAAATTAGGGTTTATCAAGATTGCCATCTTCAATATCAGGTAATAAAACCGCTTTTTTAACTCTTTTCTTATTTTATGTTAGTTAATGCGATGTGGTGTTGGGTTATATATTGTTATGTTTCTATGGCGATTTTTTGCATGAATTTGATTAATGGTATACAGTACTATATTAATACCACCATATGATGGATAACCAGTTTTACGATAATGGCATCACACCACTTTTGTTAACCACATCTATATTACCACGCCCTTAGATAAACCTAATTCGTTCAAAGATGGAGACTATTTCATGTGAGTTTGACTACCTTAATTAAATTTCCGATTTTGTTTCCTAAATATGTTTTTACTTTTCTCTTCTTTGATCGGTTTTTTCACCATAGGTTTTGGGTGAAGATGTTAGAAGTTTTGGACACACGGCCCTATGTACGTGAGGTGTGGTGATACACGATGGCTGGTGAATGAAGATGAGATGGAGGAGGAGGAACAGGGATAAGGGTGTTGTTTGAATAGATTGAAGATGATGACATTGATCATTCAAAAAGTAAGGTTTTTTTTTTTATTAATTCGAAAGTTGAAGTTTAATTTTTTACATAACACAATTAGGGATTTCGTTTCTATGTTTTAATTAATTGGAATGAACATTAGGTTTGTTTATGATTAGTTATCCACTTTTTCTCTTATTTATGTTGATCAATTATCCATACGTGTGTGTTTTGGTTATATATTTTGCTGCTTAATCGTAATTATAATTGTGGTAAAGTGGTTATATGATTTATCATAATAGAAAATTAATATAATGTTTGATCTTTACAGTATGAATTTATAGCGTCATCATGTGGAACAAACTAACAATAATAACCTTGAAGCAATTAGTAAAGACACATCAAATTAAACAAAGGCCCACAGTAATTTAGGCAACAAAAAGTAAGCAACTACGATGATATTACATTGAAGGAAAAAAGGAGGATATTGTTGCATTTAGTTGTAATGCCATAGAGAAATTCTTAGTACAAAAACCTATACTTTTGGTGGCTCAAATGAACTAATCATAACAGTGCCATAAATTAAAATGCTAGCATCGCAACACAAAAGGGTTTATGCTGATATCCCAAACTAATTTCACTTAATTACTAGATGATTTATTATATGCCATTACGCTGACTCGCCAGCTTCCCCTCATCCACATCCGTGACACCTATAACACACTCAAATCCCATGTCAGATTTGATACACGTAGTCATGCGTTTCAATTCCCATAACTATATTCATGTCTCATCTGCACACCCACAACCACAATATCAATGTGACAAATATGAGGTCGTAATTATTTTTATTTAATGAAAACCCAAATCCCATGTGAAGTTATAGTCACGTATATAATACTAAGCATGAAATTAAAACCTAATAATAGTGCAGTGTATAATTTACCTGACTCTAAAAATCACCATCACCAGGCTTAGAAGGTGGCCCAAGAGGTCCAGGTAGCAGTTTAAAGCCTTTTATGGCGGGACCAAATTCAGGTAACAAAATAAGCTGAAAAAAGTATATTCCCTATAAGAATTAATTCAATGCTTTATTCAAGCGATAGTCGAGGGGGAAAACGTACACGTCCATCTTGGAGGTTATGAGCTGGCAAAAAAATAGTAAGTCTGAAGTTTTAGTAGGTCTTTACTTTCACAGTTTTTCTTCTCGAACAATAACGCAAGTTTTCAATTGATAACATGACACCAACTTTTTAGTGTTCCAGGTGTTGTTACAATGACTGCATCAGCGTTAAGGCAGCAACGAGAGCACATTAATGCAGCCAGAGGGAACCTGAATCTTAGGATACTATTTTCATAACATAGTTAATTTAGAAGGTGTGATCTCTGCTAAAAGTCATCAACTGACAATGGGTGCTGGAACTGCACTTGAATACCATGACAGTGCGGCTCTCTTTTCTAAACAATTAAGACTGGTAATGTCGGATATTTTTCGGTGTTTGAAAGTCCAAAGAGTTGTGTTTCCCACTTATCCTTTGATCTTACAAGGTTTGTTGCTTCTATCGTTTTTTTTTCAGTTTTAAAATTGAAGAGTTTGTGAATAGCATTAGGAGTGGAGAAGACTGATGGTTGCCGTGCGAAGCGAAGATTGCTGCCAAAGTATTGTAGGAATGCCTCCCGACCTCGCAAAGGTTAGTGTTCGCATGCTAAAACTCACTTTCTTTGTCAATGTACATAGAAGCGTGTACCTAAGTTAGGAATTTATTATATCGTATTACGAACGACTAAGTTAAAAAAAAGGTAGTAAACGCGTAAAAGAACGTGAATGTTTTACTGTATTAGTTCTGTTACTGAAGAAACAAAGGGACGTGCTGCTCTAAAGGCCTACTCTTGCTAAAATTTAGATGACTAAAGGATATGGTGAATTGACGCGTGGGTTTAGGACGAGTCCAACATCAAGACATCAATCTGTTTAGGACCGACCAAACCTATCTTCTCAAAACTGATGTAGTAAGTAAATTCATGTGCAATGACCCAAACTCTTATTGATAGTTAACTGACATGATTCTCTACCTTCCATTCAGTGGAATTATAAATAGAAACATATATAATGAACACATATACAAGCCACTTCTAAATTCGTAATCCAAACTCCCAAATTAATTACCATTCTGTAGCTCACCCTTACTCTCTTTATATCTCTCTTTCATCATTTCATCTTCAAGCTAACCACAAAATCTATTCATCTTCAAATATAATTTGGTTACATAATCTAATATATATGTCTATATATCTATATCTGTTCATTATTAGTATTAATAGCATAGCTTATATAAAAAATATTGAAATGATAAGTTTTGGCATGTTTAGATTCTAATTGTAATTATTAATGTTATCATTTTGGCAAAGTGGGCTTATGGTTCATGATATTGTTTTATAAAATCCTATAACAATTTGCATATTGAGACACTCATATATGTTTATGTGTGATTAGTAAAAGGATTTGTTTCCTGCTTTTATGGTTCATGGTTCAGTCTGATTGTTACAGTACAAGTTAAATAGTTAGTCACACTTTGTTAACCTCTTAATAAGCTACTTATTCTTATCCAGTTATATGTTCCCTTTGGTTGCAAGGTGAAAAAGAAACACCGTTGGATGCGGAGGTTTGGAGCTATTATTCGTTGGAACACCGAGACTATAACCAAGTGATTACTCAAACTTGATTTGTGGAACGCGAAGGCAACCAACAAGTACAAGAACGATATAGAACATGTAAATAAGATGTTTAATTATGTAGCCAACCTTCTTTTTTATCTTTTTATTGAAACATGTAAACATATAAGCTTAATTATGTAACCAACGTTCTTTTTTTATCTTTTTATTGCAATTGTCTGTTCGATCAATGCTTTTATCCCATTGTACTTGGCGACAAAAGTGTTAAAAAAGGAAGACCTCCGTAGCGAAGCGCGGGTTTTTAATTCTTGTTTAAACAAAATTTGAAAACTAATTTTAACTAATTAAAAACTATATTAATGTTGAACTAATAAAAATAAAACTAAATTTTAAAACAATTTAAATAAAATATATTTTTTTATCTTTTTATTTTTAAAAAAAACTTAATAAAACGAAATTAATGAAAAACTTTTATAGAAAGTTACTTAAACTAAAAACTTGTATTAAACTATTTTAAATAAATTGCCAGTTCTAATTAACCTATATTAATGACAAGTAAAGAAAATAAATACAAATAAGTGTCTAGCCAAGATGGTAAGGGTGCAGGACAGGTATACGAGAGGTAAGGGGTTCGAGTCCCCTGATAGACAAAATCTATATATTTTTTTGGAACTAATTTTTTTTTTGAATTTATAAAAGACAACAGACTAATTGAGTCTGTTTCTTAATGTAGTAAAAAACAATACAGATAAATACCAAATAAGCTATAAGCGAAAATCAGATAAGCAAACAAAACAGATAAGCTAAAAGCAAGGCTGAACAGGCAATAAGCAAATAATGGATAAAACTGAAAATGAAAAAATAAGCATAAGCAGATGAAATTAATTAAGCTAAATACCTAATAAGCAAATATATCTTAACACTACTCCTATAACAATAATCAAATAATAACAAACCGAAACCCTAGCAGTTCAATAAGCAGATTAAACAATCTTAATTCTAAATCAGCAAAACTAACAATTTAAACAATTTTAAACCTACGACTTATACTAACCGCAAATCCAAACAAAATAAAATCAAACAAATTCTAAATAAAATAAAGCAGTAAGCAGATTAAGCAGACTAATAAGAATAAGCAAATGAATATTTAAATTAACATATCTAAATAAACTATTATCCAACAAATAACACCCTACTGATAAAACTAGCAGATCAATAACCCTACATAGATAAACAGAAACTTAAATAAACATCAACAATAATTAAAAACGAGATTTAACCTGGTGTCGATAGCCTTTGGGACGTAGGGTGGCGCTGAACCCCCTATGAATTGAATCTAACACCACCAAATATCATCTCGAATCCAACCCAGCAACTTCGAACAATATTTTTTTTATAAACTTCCAGTGGGAAGTTTATTTCCACTTTATTTTTATTTTTTCAGTTAAAACTAATAATAATAATAAAATAACAGGTTAAAGATGATAATTAAACTTGACTAAATGAGATGAAATTTAATTGAAATAACTTTTCATTAATAATTAAAAGAGTACAAATACTAGAAAATTAAAATTACATTAAACCTAAAAACTAATTTGCAGAAATTAAAAAAAATAATAAAAAGTACACCCCAAATTACACTAATGATGGGGTTTTATAGGCAAACCCTTGGAAAACCTTCTTCATGAAGTTAATAAATTATGAGCCGCTCTTTTCTTTTATTCTTGATCAAACGGCTGATAAGGGTCCTTGCATCACACGGATCGCCCTAGTGGCGTGATTTGTGTTACTTGTGCTAGTTTATGCTGATTTGGCAGACCCTGATTGGAGGATGATGTGTATGGACCAATAATATGGGAAGGATGAGCCACGTCAGGAGAGAGAGGAGGACTACCCATTGTGTTCATCCCCGAATCTTATGGGGAATTAATTTGTGAGCGTGTACCTAAGTTAGGAATTTATTATATCGTATTACGAACGACTAAGTTAAAAAAAAGGTAGTAAACGCGTAAAAGAACGTGAATGTTTTACTGTATTAGTTCAGTTACTGAAGAAACAAAGGGAAGTGCTGCTCTAAAGGCCTAGTCTCGCTAAAATTTAGATGACTAAAGGATATGGTGAATTGACGCGTAGGTTTAGGACGAGTCCAGCATCAAGACATCAATCTGTTTAGGACCGACCAAACCTATCTTCTCAAAACTGATGCAATAAGTAAATTCATGTGCAATGACCCAAACTCTTATTGATAGTTAACTGACATGATTCTCTACCTTCCATTCAGTGGAATTATAAATACAAACATATATAATG
The DNA here is from genome assembly GCA_025667525.1 of Glebionis coronaria. NCBI lineage: Eukaryota > Viridiplantae > Streptophyta > Magnoliopsida > Asterales > Asteraceae > Glebionis > Glebionis coronaria. The sequence goes on along the minus strand of CM046880.1, from coordinate 122,185,059 downwards.
AACACATATACAAGCCACTTCTAAATTCGTAATCTAAACTCCCAAATTAATTACCATTCTGCAGCTCACCCTTACTCTCTTTATATCTCTCTTTCATCATTTCATCTTCAAGCTAACCACAAAATCTATTCATCTTCAAATATAATTTGGTTACAGAATCTAATATATATGTCTATATATCTATATCTGTTCATTATTAGTATTAATAGCATAGCTTATATAAAAAATATTGAAATGATAAGTTTTGGCATGTTTAGATTCTAATTGTAATTATTAATGTTATCATTTTGGCAAAGTGGGCTTATGGTTCATGATATTGTTTTATAAAATCCTATAACAATTTGCATATTGAGACACTCATATATGTTTATGTGTGATTAGTAAAAGGATTTGTTTCCTGCTTTTATGGTTCATGGTTCAGTCTGATTGTTACAGTACAAGTTAAATAGTTAGTCACACTTTGTTAACCTCTTAATAAGCTACTTATTCTTATCCAGTTATATGTTCCCTTTGGTTGCAAGGTGAAAAAGAAATACCGTTGGATGCGGAGGTTTGGAGCTATTATTCGTTGGAACACCGAGACTATAACCAAGTGATTACTCAAACTTGATTTGTGGAACGCGAAGGCAACCAACAAGTACAAGAACGATATAGAACATGTAAATAAGAAGTTTAATTATGTAGCCAACCTTCTTTTTTATCTTTTTATTGCAACATGTAAACATATAAGCTTAATTATGTAACCAACGTTCTTTTTTTATCTTTTTATTGCAATTGTATGTTCGATCAATGCTTTTATCCCATTGTACTTGGCGACAAAAGTGTTAAAAAACGAAGACCTCCGCAGCGAAGAGCGAGTTTTTAATTCTTGTTTAAACAAAATTTGAAAACTAATTTTAACTAATTAAAAACTATATTAATGTTGAACTAATAAAAATAAAACTAAATTTTAAAACAATTTAAATAAAATATATTTTTTTATATTTTTATTTTTTAAAAAAACTTAATAAAACGAAATTAATGAAAAACTTTTATAGAAAGTTACTTAAACTAAAAACTTGTATTAAACTATTTTAAATAAATTGCCAGTTCTAATTAACCTATATTAATGACAAGTAAAGAAAATAAATACAAATAAGTGTCTAGCCAAGATGGTAAGGGTGCAGGACAGGTATACGAGAGGTAAGGGGTTCGAGTCCCCTGACAGACAAAATCTATATATTTTTTTGGAACTAATTTTTTTTTTAATTTATAAAAGACAACAGACTAATTGAGTCTGTTTCTTAATGCAGTAAAAAAACAATACAGATAAATACCAAATAAGCTATAAGCAAAAATCAGATAAGCAAACAAAACAGATAAGCTAAAAGCAAAGCTGAACAGGCAATAAGCAAATAACGGATAAAACTGAAAATGAAAAAATAAGCATAAGCAGACGAAATTAATTAAGCTAAATACCTAATAAGCAAATATATCTTAACACTACTCCTATAACAATAATCAAATAATAACAAACCGAAACCCTAGCAGTTCAATAAGCAGATTAAACAATCTTAATTCTAAATCAGCAAAACTAACAATTTAAACAATTTTAAACCTACGACTTATACTAACCGCAAATCCAAACAAAATAAAATCAAACAAATTCTAAATAAAATAAAGCAGTAAGCAGATTAAGCAGACTAATAAGAATAAGCAAATGAATATTTAAATTAACATATCTAAATAAACTATTATCCAACAAATAACACCCTACTGATAAAACTAGCAGATCAATAACCCTACATAGATAAACAGAAACTTAAATAAACATCAACAATAATTAAAAACGAGATTGAACCTGGTGTCGATAGCCTTTGGGACGTAGGGTGGCGCTGAACCCCCTATGAATTGAATCTAACACCACCAAATATCATCTCGAATCCAACCCAACAACTTCGAACAATATTTTTTTTTATAAACTTCCAGTGGGAAGTTTATTTTCACTTTCTTTTTATTTTTTCAATTAAAACTAATAATAATAATAAAATAACAGGTTAAAGATGATAATTAAACTTGACTAAATGAGACGAAATTTAATTGAAATAACTTTTCATTAATAATTAAAAGAGTACAAATACTAGAAAATTAAAATTACATTAAACCTAAAAACTAATTTGCAGAAATAAAAAAATAATAATAAAAAGTACACCCCAAATTACACTAATGATGGGGTTTTTATAGGCAAACCCTTGGAAAACCTTCTTCATGAAGTTAATAAATCTGAGCCGCTCTTTTCTTTTATTCTTGATCAAACGGCTGATAAGGGTCCTTGCATCACACGGATCGCCCTAGTGGCGTGATTTGTGTTACTTGTGCTAGTTTATGCTGATTTGGCAGACCCTGATTGGAGGATGATGTGTATGGACCAATAATATGGGAAGGATGAGCCACGTCAGGAGAGAGAGGAGGACTACCCATTGAGTTCATCCCCGAATCTTATGGGGAATTAATTTGTGAGCGTGTGAATAACACGAAATTGGTGAAACCCCCAATTTTCTTTGGTAATTTTGATCTAGGGTGAATTTAGGGTTTGGGGTAAATAAGGGGGATATGTTTTGTTTGAGAGAGGGAGGAGGATAAACAGGGTGAGTGTTTTCTTGTTATTATCGAATGGCGGGTAAATGTGTGGGTGGGTAAACAAGTTTTTATTTAATGTGTGAGTATGTGTAAAGGACACGTGTGAAGGTGAGCTGGTGAGGGGTTGGTATAACCGTTTGGGATAAACATTTGACCAGGGAAAAGGAAAGTGAATTGTTTATTTTGTGAGTGATTGTTTGACTGTGAATTATACTTCTCACTTGTATTCGTCCAACTTTTCTTTATAAATGGGCTAGGCCCAAATTAACACACTCCTTCCGTCCCTTTGTTATAATGCCAAATATGGGCTTGTAAACCAAATACTCCATCCGTTTGTTAAGCATAGTCGGGCCATTGATGGGCTATTGATCCAACAGTAAGGTAATACCCAAATACTAATGGGCCTTTGAGCTCATTAGCTAATGTGGGACCCACTTGGCTAAAATCTTTCATTTAATGTTAAATCCACTAAAAACGGACTTGTTTTTGGCTTCCTCGTTCTTTTTCTTCAAACTCGTGTCGGTTTTGCCGGTTTTCGTGAACTTGGGCACACTTTTGGTCTTTTGACTTTGTCTTCGTCTCTTTCTTAGACTTTTCTCCAACATTTGACCGTGAAATCCCGTGTTTTCTTTCTTTTTGATCATTTGTACCTATTTTAACACAAAAACACAAAACCACGTGTAATTCCGACTTTTACGATATTAAACACATGATTAGGTCTTGTTTTTCCTTGATTTTAGTGGCAAAAGGATAAGTGTTTACACACTTATTAAAACCACAATAGTTGTGATTGTAGAATCATTAGTGTCAACAACATTTAAAGGCATACTAACACTCGTTGTCACATTTTTTGTCCTAAATTTAGACATCCATTTATATCCAGGAGGACATTGATTAGCAAACCACCATTTCCACGAATTTCTAGCAGACTCATATAATTCCCGAATTCTGCTTCTAGTGGTCTTAGTGGTGGAGTCTGATGCAATACTTTTCTCAAGGGGGTTACACCAGAATGGTTCACTTTGCGTTTGGGTTTTCTAGCACTAATAGGCATCGTAATTTGCTTCTTAGTTCTAGTATCTACGCCTTTGACATTATTCGAAACACACATAGCATGATTAGCATTTGCACACTTTCCACATTTCACACAAACAAACTTAACATTCAAAGCATTCAAAGTCGAATCACTCAAGTCGTCATTACACGCGATTACAGACGTTTTATTCTTAGAAACATTGAAAATCCTAGGGTGGTCTTCTACTGTCTTCATCTTCCCTTGATTTTTGTTTTGCCAAACCTTTTCATTCATGCGAGTGCTCTTAAGATGAGGCCGGCTAACACTATCGGTGGGGATTACTCCTATAGTAAAAGACACACTTCTATTAGTGTTTCTAGAAGTCTGAGGTGATTGACTTTCTTTGTTTTGTGTGGTTTTAGTGGCCAATCTATACATCCCTAGTTTAATCATATTTGTGTTCTTAATGCTTGGTGATCGAATCTATGTTTTGGGAGTATTCTGTGATAACCTATCCTTCCCATCCGTCTTGGGGGCAAATGCAGGTTTTGCAAATGTAGAATTAGAGAAAACAGATGGTTTTCCCAAGACAGAGGGTCTAGTCACTTTTTGCGCGTTGGGTTATCTTACAACAGGTTTCTGAACACTAGGTTCCACAATTTTCCCACCCATCTTAGCAACGAGTTTCTTGAACTCTGCTATCGCTATTTCCCTATCTTGTAACTGAGCTTTCACCCTTTAATTTCCAAATTCAGTTCATTCATTTCTCGAAACGTTTTGGAAAGTTTATCTTACAAGTTATTATCAGTGGAAAACTACCAACGTCTTTTTGCAAAGCAAGTTCAAGAGAATGACAATGTTTTTGAAGGAAATCAGTTCTGTGTTGAAGTAACTCAAAAGCCTTATTATCAACATTTTCTTTACGTTTCGAAAGCTCAAGTTCAAGACTCTCACATTCTTTGATATTATAAAGATATTTGCAGGCAACATCAGAATATTCATCGATATCAGCACATGATTGAAGAGTAACACACAAAATATCTTTGGAGAGACATTCTTCTAATAGTAAATCATATTCATCTGAAAAAACGGACTTGTCCATTTGAAGATCGTCAATTTCTTTCTCAATAGACTCAACATATTTTAAATCATCAAACATTTCAGACCGAATTAACCTTTCAAATTCAAGCATATTTTCTTTTAATGTGGTCGTGTTCGGTATTAAGATTTGTTTGATAAGTACAGTTATATCTTGGGGAATTGGTTTTTTCCACTTGTCATTTTCTCGTTGTTTCCATTCATTGTCAACAATGGATTTAATATTATCAATGTAATGTTGTAGAAACCCAAATGTCTGCCTACTCTTGCTTTTAGAAGCGTCAAGAGGCAAGTAGTTAATAAACTTATAAACATTTTGTGACAATCTAACATTTTCAGGTAGTAAAATATTTTCTCGTATAATATTTTGAAACTTATTTTTGTGTTTGTTGACGAACTCACAATTTACGGATTTAAATTTGGGCTTACGTGCATAATTTGGCGTCTTTTACGACTAAACCGGAAACCTTAGGATTACGTATTTACGTTTTTGAACTCCGTTTTTTATGAGACAATTTTTATTGGATTCGTTTTGTGACGTTGATTCATAATTTATAAAAACGTTTTTCGTAAAACGACCCGAGGGCACGTAAATCGAGAAAACTAGAATCGAGAAATACCCGTAAACTAGTGAGATGGGACAAAACACATTGTCCCACCCCACTAGCATGGTTTGGACGGCCAACATGACACCACAACATCAAGGTGGCATCAAGTTTAGCTTACACATTACAAGTGTAAGCCTAAGCTTACATTTCAAGCTAACTCTTCCACTAACACACAAAACTAGCAACTTGTTTTCATTATACCATTTCACACATGCAATTCAACACCAAAATCCTATCAAACACCCCTTCCTTTCCGTCCATAATTAAGCAACAAACACCCCATTTGATCTCTTCTAGCCATGATCCACATGTTTACTAGCTCTATTAAGGAGTATTCTTGAAGCCTTGCTCATTTGGTGGCCATATTAACATCTTTGGAGGTGATTTGCTTGTGTCCTAGGGCTGATTTTCCAACCTATGTTCTTGATATTTGATGGTCTTGGAGATACTTGTTGTGTTCATCAAGTTCTTGTCTTCCTAAAACAAGAAATCCACTTGGTTGGTAAAGAAGATCATCCTCTCCATTTTTCTCTTGTTATTTTTTAAAGAACAAATGTATTTTCTTTCATTTTATATATTTATATGATGTATATATGATGATAAAAGTGTTGTGTGGGGATCAAGTGTTGATAAATATGCTTAAAAAGGATGATAACTATAAGAAATGAAGCTAAAATCTTGAATATTTAGTTGGCTATATAAAAACAGTAGATAACTAAAAGATGAACTGATAAAATTGCATGGTTTGATCCATTTACAGTAATTAGAAGATGTTATACACATGTGAGAGTTGGCCATGCAATGGAATCAAAATAATGAGTGAGATATGATCAAAACAAGTTAGGTGGTGTAATCTGAATAAGCAGTTTTGTAGGGACTGTTAAGGCAAGTTAAACTCAAAATGGGCAGTAGCTATATCTAAGTTAAATGTAGCACATAATATGAAGAACATGTCATCCAAAAATGAGCTTCTAATTCATTATAGGACTCTAGATATGTTAAAAATGGTGAACATGAAGTTAAAAATCAGATTTTTGGAAATAATGTTTATTAATATTATATAAGCACTCACATTATAATGTATAAAATGTAAAAATATAAACCCACTAACTTATAAAACTTATTTATATAAATATATAAAAGGTTAATTAAATGGGTAAATTATATAAATGGTGGTGAAATAATATTTATAAGTAATAAAAACTATAAACTTGATTTTTACGACTTTTTCGGCTATCGCCGTAAAATTAACGTTTTTCGCCAAATAAAACTTAGACGACCAAACCCGTCTAATGTAAAGTTTATAAAAGTCATATACTGATGTATAGGTAACTAAGACAAGTAAAAAACGATAAAACCCGAACTATAAGAAATACGGACATTTACGAGCTAACTAAACATATTGGACTAATAATTGGACTTAATAAGATAAAAACTTGTAGAACTTATTGGGCTTAACCCATTTGGGCCCAACATGAAAAGTATATATACTGATAATATAGGTATAAAAGGGATAAAAACAAGTTAAAGAACTTATAATAGTCTTATTGGACTTAAAATAGGTAAATAGGTTAAAACTAGTGAACTAGTAAAACGTTACCAAAACGTAAACGCTAAAATGAGTAAACAAGGATGTATAAACCCACTTGATCATCATCATATGTACAAAATCATCATATGTATATTGTTATTTTGATAAAAGTCATTGGACCGAGTCTAAGACCGATTATTATTTATATAGGTTTCCGTGACCGAAGCACGCCCGTAGCCGATAATCCGCCTTTCATTAACAACGTGAGTTCATAGCCTCGCACTCTTTTAAATGTTTTATAAAATGATTTGTAAACCCGCGAGGGAGATAACATGCTAGATTTTGATAAAAATAGAACACAAGTAGTCCCGATTGTATGCTTAATGATATGGACCCGAATGATGCTATGACCCTATATTCGAGACTAAAAGGATTATTAGTAGTTAGGTTATGTCACTTAAAGTCCCATTAGCATGAATTGTGAACTACCGGGATTTGGTAGACGCTTATGCATTTGATAGTACTATTTGGGGACGATCACCCCAGTTCGCGCCTTAACGGTTGATCCCCGTCGTACCACATTGATTGGTAAGCGAATTTATGTATGAGAAGATTCCATAGCGTGATTTTTGTGACGACACGCTAACTTAGATGGGCAACATGTTTGTCGGGTTCGCGGCCCGCTGTTTTCATAGTAAGGTAACAATGTCATGCGGCTAATAATAATCCTACAAAGTATGCTATAAAACATAAATAATAAAAGATATGATACGACACATTTAACGATGAATATATTACCTATCATGGTAATATAGAGACTACGGTCTCATGGACGGTTTAAGATGTATGCTTGATTTATATATTGCCTGACTAGCAATATGAGGACTTACTTCCGATATTATACTTGTGTTCTAATTTTAAATGATTGTTTTATATAACGGTTTTCATTAAACTCTATGAATTCACTCGGCATTCGCTGATATGATTTTTGCATGTTTTTATCTCAGGTGCTTAAAGGTAATCCGGATGGAGATCGACTCTGATGGCCCACTTAATATTAAAAATGTTCATTCGATCTGTGTTTTGTAAACTTAATGACCTGTATAATTTGGGACCTGTTTTACGCTTTTGAAACTTTTTATCGAATGAATGTTTGTTAAACCTTGTACAACCATTTTTATGTGTTGTCTATGATTGGAGTTATTGTGCTATCCCGTAACACTCTAAAAGACCCTTCCGCTGTACCGATACGAAAAATGAGAGTGTTACAGTTTGGTACCAGAGCTCTCGTTATAGAGAACAAAGGATTTTAAAAACCAAGGTTTTGAACAAAACTTTTCAAATCTTTTGATGATGAACATTTGAGAAAATATTTGAAAAATCTTTTGACTATAACGGTGCCAGAGATCTCCGACGTTACCAACAAGCCCTATTGAGAAGATATATATTTTGATATATAATTTAATTTATATATATGTATATATCGTGATTTCATTACGTAAGTGTTTAACTAGTATGTTATCCTAATACGAGATATATATATATATAAATGAAGATTGTCATGGCTGACCCTAATATTCCTGTAGAAAACCATGCTATTCCCGAACCTAATATAGAAGATGATCCTTATTTAGACTTAGTAGATTATGATATCGATGATGAGGAGGAACCATTTGAGGATCCCGAGCCCGAGTGAGGACTAAGAGATCAGATTGCCCCTCAGGTTGACTTGGTAGAGAATGAGATTGAGAATGTGGATATTGAGAATGTGGATATTGAGAATGTGCAGATTGAGAATGTGGATATTGAGAATGTTGATATTGAGAATGATGATGAGATTGGGTTAGATAATTTAGATGACGAGATTGACGACGAGGATGTCGAGGAAGATGTAGGTATAGATGTTGAGGTTGATGACGATGAGGAAGCCGAGCTTATTTATCCGTATGATGTTCCAGAGGGCGAGCCTTTGCCCCCACCAGTTTGTTTGTCTGATTCTGAGGATGAGTTACCTAGGGATGAAACGTCTGAATCGTCTGAATCTGATTCTGAATCAGAGGAGGATGAGGATGACGATGCACCTGACGGTACTGATGGTATTGCTACTCGTAGACGTGAGATAGGAGAGTCATCTAGTACTCGAGAGGCTACTCATATTGATGGTCTTGCACCATGGGCCTTGAGACGTGATCTAGATGCTTCCCGTGTTAAGAGTTGTGTGACAGAGGTTGGATTAGGTGTTGTTCAGACTCATGTTGCTTATTTGGAGTCGAAGACTAAGGTTGGCGAGAAAGAGCGAGAATTGCTTAGTTTGGATTTGAGTGATGTTGAGCGTGATTTGAATGAGGCTTTTAGGAGGTTATCAGTGTTGGAAAGTGGTGAGTATGCTGCTATGAAGAAAAAGGTGAATACTATGGAGATTCAGTTGAGTGTAGCTCGTGCGATGCGTGAGAAAGCTGAAAAGGAGTTGAATATATCCGTGGGTTGGAACAGTAGATTTTATGCCGACATGGTTGAAAGAGGAGTAATCCGTAAGCGCCCAGCTGAAGATGTGTCTAGTGATCGTCCGACGAAGATTCAGAAGACGATGGATGATGGACCATCTGGCGGTTCTCAGTAGACCAGTCTGTATTTAGTAGTGACCTTTATATCTTTTGTGCTTGTGTAGCTTTGACTGAACCAACTTGTTAGTAATAGACTTGGCACGAATTTTGAGTGTATATAGTGCTAGAACTTTGATATGGGATGTACTAAGACAATATTTTTTTCGGATCGAATGAAATATGTATCTTGTCTTGAATTCCATATTGTGCCTTATTTGTATCTTGATTATGAATTCAATCCATATTATATGAATCCCTTGTTGGGTGAATGCTTAATACTTTGAAATTGTGGAATTATAGAACTATGCCGCCCAAGAAGGCTGTCACTGAGGATGATGTACGTAGGATTATTACGGAGCAAGTTACCGCATCTATGACTGAATTTATGGCAAATGCTAGAAATGAAGCTGGCGGTAGTGGAGCTGGCGGTAGTGGAGCTGGTGGTAGTAGAGCTGGCGGTAGTGGAGCTGGCGGTAGGAGGACTTGGAACTAATGCACCTGAAGTTGGTGGCTGTACTTATGTGACGTTCATGAAGTGTGAACCTCTACCTTTTAATGGAACTGAAGGTGCTGTAGGACTAAGCCAGTGGATTGAGAAGATTGAATCGGTGTTTAGGATTAGTAAGTGTAAAGAGGAAGATAAGGTGACTTTTGCTATGGCTACTCTTAAAGGTCGTGCGTTGACTTGGTGGAACGGGAGAATTGCTTTCATGGGTCTTGATGCTGCTAATGCTACTCCTTGGGCTAAAATTAAGAAGTCGATGACTTTGGAGTTTTGTCCTCGTAGTGTGATTATTAGGTTAGAGCAAGAGTTGATTCATCTGAGAATGAAAGGTGTGGACATTGATAGTTACACGAATCGATTCCATGAGTTGGCCTTGCTATGTCCTCGATTATTTGAACCCAAAGAGATCCGAATTGAGCAATATGTTAAAGGGTTGACCAGGAATATCCGGGGGGACGTGACATCATCTAAACCACTGACCATTGATGATGCTATTCGAATGGCTTACCAACTCATTGGACAAATAATTCAGGATAAGGAAGATGAAGCTCGTGTTTGTGAGAAAATAAAGGGAGACGGTGAGCGTGTAGATAGAGGTGATAATAGGAAGAATTTCAATCGCCGTCAGAACAAGAGAAAGGGGAATGCAAATGCTCTTACCTACAACACACCGCGCAACGATGATAGATGTCCTAAGTGTGGCAACAAGAGGCATGCTGGCGACTGCTGGAAGTGCCGAAATTGCGAAAAGCTTGGACACAAGGTTGAAAGGTGTAAGAAGGGAACCATTTGCTTCAACTGTAATGAGGAAGGTCATAGGAAATCGGAATGCCCCAAGTTGAAAGCGATTGTACTTGGAAGAAACCCCCAGGGTGGTATCTACCAACTTGGAACAATTGAGGTGAAGAAAGAGGATCTGAATGTCGTTACCGGTACGCTTTTACTCAACATCATTATGATGTTGCTTTATTCGATTCGAGTGCCGATAGGAGCTTTTTATCCACTAAATTTATTGCCCTTATTGATATTGAACCTGTTGAGATAAGTACCAGTTACGAGGTGGAACTGGCTGATGGTAAATTAGTGAAAACTAATAAGCTATTAAAAGGATGCTCTCTAAATCTCTTGAACCATTCCTTTCCGATTAATTTGATGTTGATAGAATTAGGTAGTTTTGATATTATTATTGGTATGGATTGGTTGTCATTGAATAATGCTACTATTTTATATGGAGAGAAGAAGGTTAAGATTTCTCTTAGGAATAGGACGTTAGTAATTGATGGTAGTCGAGGTGAATCCCGTTTGAAAATCGTTTCATGTATTAAAGTCCAAAAGTACATCAGGAACGGTTGTGAGTTATTCTTAGCTCAAGTGACCGGGAATGAGTCTAGGTAGAAACGATAGGAAGATGTACCTATTATTTGTGAATTTCCTGAGGTATTTCCTAAAGATTTACCCGGACTTCCACCGATAAGGCAAGTAGAGTTTCGAATCGATTTAATTCCTGGTGCTGCACCTGTGGCACGTGCGCCTTACCGATTAGCCCCTTCTGAATTAAAGGAGTTATCTGAGCAACTTAAGGAGTTGTCTGATAAAGGTTTTATTCGACCGAGCTCGTCGCCTTGGGGAGCTCCAGTCTTGTTCGTTAAGAAGAAGGATGGATCTTTTCGTATGTGCATTGATTATAGGGAACTGAATAAGTTGACAATTAAAAATCAATATCCTTTACCTAGGATTGATGATTTGTTTGATCAACTGCAAGGATCTAGTGTGTATTCTAAGATAGATTTGCGGTCAGGATATCACCAACTTCGCGTCCGTGAAGAAGATATTCCTATAACTGCATTTAGAACTCGTTATGGACACTATGAATTTCAAGTAATGCCATTTGGGTTAACCAACGCACCTGCGGTTTTCATGGATTTAATGAATCGAGTGTGCAAGACCTACTTGGATAAATTTGTGATTGTGTTTATTGACGATATTCTAATCTATTCTAAGAATGAAGATGAGCATAGAGAACATTTAAGGATTGTTTTGAAATTGTTGAAGGATGAAAGGTTGTATGCTAAGTTTTCGAAATGTGATTTCTGGTTAGATTCTGTGCAATTTCTTGGTCATGTGATTAACAGAGATGGAATTCATGTTGATCCTGCCAAGGTTGAAGCTATTAAGAATTGGTCTGCACCGGCAACGCCAACGGAAGTGCGACAGTTCTTAGGATTGGCTGGCTATTATAGGCGATTCATTAAAGAATTTTCTTTGATAGCTAAACCCTTGACTAAGCTTACTCAGAAGAATAAACCTTTCGTTTGGGGAAGTGATGAAGATGGAGCATTTCAGACATTGAAGCAAAAATTATGTAGTGCGCCAATCTTATCATTACCCGACGGGAGTGAAGATTTTGTAGTGTATTCTGATGCATCTCTTAGAGGTTATGGAGCTGTTTTGATGCAGAGAGAGAAAGTGATAGCTTATGCTTCTAGGCAATTAAGGAAGAATGAGGAGAATTATACTACTCATGATCTTGAGTTAGGAGCTGTAGTCTTTGCTCTTAGGTTGTGGGGATATTATCTGTATGGCACCAAGTGTACGGTATTCACCGATCACAAAAGCCTACAGTATATTCTCGACCTGAAGGAATTGAACATGAGGCAACGAAGATGGATAGAGTTGTTAAGTGACTATGACTCTGATATAAAATATCACCCAGGAAAAGCCAATGTTGTTGCCGATGCGTTAAGTAGGAAAGATAGAGAGCCTATCAGGGTGCGTTCTTTAGTCTTGATCGTGCACAATAATTTGCCTGAGCAAATTAGAAATGCGCAAACAGAAGATTGTTAGAAGGAGAATTTTGTTAATGAAGGGTTCCGAGGAGAAGGATATCCTTTAGAGGTTAGAGCGGATGGAGTGAAATGCTTAAGAGGTCGTATGTGGATACCTAAGTTTGGAGGCTTAAGAGATTTGATTATGTTAGAATCCCATAAATCTAAGTATTCCATTCATCCGGGATCTGATAAGATGTACCATGATTTGAAGAAGTTGTACTGGTGGCCGAATATGAAAGCTGACATAGCTATGTATGTTCTTCAATGCTTGACTTGTGCTAGAGTTAAAGCCGAACATCAAAAGCCATCAGGACTACTTCAACAACCAAAGATTCCTGAATGGAAGTGGGAGCAAATTACGATGCACTTTATCACCAAGCTTCCAAGAACATCATCTGGAAACAATTCGATTTGGGTTATTGTCGATAGACTGACCAAATCAGCACACTTCATTCCGGTTAAGGAGCTGTTCTCACTGGAGAAGCTGACTCGAATATACCTTGATAATGTTGTATGCAAGCATGGAGTGCCTGTATCGATCATTTCAGATCGAGATCCTAGATTCGCATCGAATTTTTGGAAATCTCTCCAAAGATCTTTGGGAACGAATCTCGACATGAACACTGCTTATCACCCCCAGATTGATGGGCAGAGTGAAAGGACGATACAAACAATGGAAGATATGTTGAGAGCTTGTGTGTTAGACTTTGGTAAGAATTGGGATAAACATTTGTCGTTAGCAGAGTTTTCGTATAACAATAGTTACTATTCTAGTATTAAGGCTGCACCGTTTGAAGCTTTGTATGGTAGGAAGTGTAGATCTCCTGTATGTTGGAGTGAAGTTGGGGATACCCAGCTCACGGGACCGGAATTGATCCGGGAGACTACGGAGATGATAGTTCAGATTAAGAAGAGGTTGTTGACTGCCCGTAGTAGACAGAAAAGTTACGCGGATGTGCGGCGGAAGCCAATGGAGTTTGAAGTGGGTGACCGAGTAATGTTGAAAGTATCGCCATGGAAAGGCGTTATAAGATTTGGAAAACGAGGGAAATTGAATCCCCGTTATATTGGACCCTTTAAGATTTTATCTAGAGTAGGTCCGGTGGCTTACAAACTAGAGTTACCCCCAGAACTTCATGGTGTTCACAACACATTCCATGTATCTAATCTGAAGAAATGTCTAGCAGTGAGTGATGAGAAAATTCTGTTAGGTAAGGTTCGAATAGATGGGAAGTTGCATTTTATCGAAGAGCCCGTAGAAGTTATGGACCGTGAGGTAAAGCAACTGAAACAAAGTCGGATACCTATTGTCAAGATCCGATGGAATTCAAAGCATGGACCGGAGTATACTTGGGAACGAGAGGATGAAATGTTGAAGAAATATCCGCACCTCTTCGATTTCAATAAGAAACGGACATCCAAATGAAAGGGATCACGAGGACGTTGATCCCTTTTAGGAGGAAAAGCTGTGACAATCTAACATTTTCAGGTAGTAAAATATTTTCTCGTATAATATTTTGAAACTTATTTTTGTGTTGGTTAACGAACTCACAATTTACGGATTTAAATTTGGGCTTACGTGCATAATTTGGCGTCTTTTACGACTAAACCGGAAACCTTAGGATTACGTATTTACGTTTTTGAACTCCGTTTTTTATGAGACAATTTTTATTGGATTCGTTTTGTGACGTTGATTCATAATTTATAAAAACGTTTTTCGTAAAACGACCCGAGGGCACGCAAATCGAGAAAACTAGAATCGAGAAATACCCGTAAACTAGTGAGATGGGACAAAACACATTGTCCCACCCCACTAGCATGGTTTGGACGGCCAACATGACACCACAACATCAAGGTGGCATCAAGTTTAGCTTACACATTACAAGTGTAAGCCTAAGCTTACATTTCAAGCTAACTCTTCCACTAACACACAAAACTAGCAACTTGTTTTCATTATACCATTTCTCACATGCAATTCAACACCAAAATCCTCTCAAACACCCCCTCCTTGCCGTCCATAATTAAGCAACAAACACCCCATTTGATCTCTTCTAGCCATGAACCACATGTTTACTAGCTCTATTAAGGAGTATTCTTGAAGCCTTGCTCTTGTTATTTTTTAAAGAACAAATGTATTTTCTTTCATTTTGTATATGTATATGATGTATATATGATGATAAAAATGTTGTGTGGGGATCAAGTGTTGATAAATATGCTTAAAAAGGATGATAAATATAAGAAATGAAGCTAAAATCTTGATTATTTAGTTGGCTGTATAAAAACAGTAGATAACTAAAATATGAACTGATAAAATTGCATGGTTTGATCCATTTAAAGTAAGTAGAAGATGTTATACACATGTGAGAGTTGGCCATGCAATGGAATCAAAATAATGAGTGAGATATGATCAAAACAAGTTAGATGGTGTAATCTGAATAAGCAGTTTTGTAGGGACTGTTAAGGCAAGTTAAACTCAAAATGGGCAGTAGCTATAACTAAGTTAAATGTAGCACATAATATGAAGAACATGTCATCCAAAAATGAGCTTCTAATTCATTATAGAACTCTAGATATGTTAAAAATGGTGAACATGAAGTTAAAAATCAGATTTTTGGAAATAATGTTTATTAATATTATATAAGCACTCACATTATAATGTATAAAATATAAAAATATAAACCCACTAACTTATAAAACTTATTTATATAAATATATAAAAGGTTAATTAAATGGGTAAATTATATAAATGGTGGTGAAATAATATTTATAAGTAATAAAAACTATAAACTTGATTTTTACGACTTTTTCGGCGATCGCCGTAAAATTAACGTTTTTCGCCAAATAAAACTTAGACGACCAAACCCGTCTAATGTAAAGTTTATAAAAGTCATATACTGATGTATAGGTAACTAAGACAAGTAAAAACCGATAAAACCCGAACTATAAGAAATACGGACATTTACGAGCTAACTAAACATATTGGACTAATAATTGGACTTAATAAGATAAAAACTTGTAAAAAGAACTTATTGGGCTTAACCCATTTGGGCCCAACATGAAAAGTATATATACTGATAATATAGGTATAAAAGGGATAAAAACAAGTTAAAGAACTTATAATAGTCTTATTGGACTTAAAATAGGTAAATAGGTTAAAACTAGTGAACTAGTAAAACGTTACCAAAACGTAAACGCTAAAATGAGTAAACAAGGATGTATAAACCCACTTGATCATCATCATATGTACAAAAGCATCATATGTATATTGTTATTTTGATAAAAGTCATTGGACCGAGTCTAAGACCGATTATTATTTATATAGGTTTCCGTGACCGAAGCACGCCCGTAGCTGATAATCCGCCTTTCATTAACAACGTGAGTTCATAGCCTCGCACACTTTTAAATGTTTTATAAAATGATTTGTAAACCCGCGAGGGAGATAACATGCTAGATTTTTATAAAAATAGAACACAAGTAGTCCCGATTGTATGCTTAATGATATGGACCCGAATGATGCTATGACCCTATATTCGAGACTAAAAGGATTATTAGTAGTTAGGTTATGTCACTTAAAGTCCCATTAGCATGAATTGTGAACTACCGGGATTTGGTAGACGCTTATGCATTTGATAGTACTATTTGGGGACGATCACCCCAGTTCGCGCCTTGACGGTTGATCCCTGTCGTACCACATTGATTGGTAAGCGAATTTATGTATGAGAAGATTCCATAGCGTGATTTTTGTGACGACACGCTAACTTAGATCGGCAAATTGTTTGTCGGGTTCGCGGCCCGCTGTTTTCATAGTAAGGTAACAATGTCATGCGGCTAATAATAATCCTACAAAGTATGCTATAAAACATAAATAATAAACGATATGATACGACGCTATTAACGATGAATATATTACCTATCATGGTAATATAGAGACTACGGTCTCATGGATGGTTTAAGATGTATGCTTGATTTATATATTGCCTGACTAGCAATATGAGGACTTACTTCCGATATTATACTTGTGTTCTGATTTTAAATGATTGTTTTATATAACGGTTTTCATTAAACTCTATGAATTCACTCGGCATTCGCTGATATGATTTTTGCATGTTTTTATCTCAGGTGCTTGAAGGTAATCCGGATAGAGATCGACTCTGATGGCCCACTTTATATTAAAAATGTTCATTCGATCTGTGTTTTGTAAACTTAATGACCTGTATAAGTTGGGACCTGTTGTACGCTTTTGAAACTTTTTATCGAATGAATGTTTGTTAAACCTTGTACAACCATTTTTATGTGTTGTCTATGATTGGAGTTATTGTGCTATCCCGTAACACTCTGAAAGACCCTTTCGCTGTACCGATACGAAAAATGAGAGTGTTACATGTTTGTTTTCTTAGTAGCAAAAGCTTTCTTACATTGAATTCTTCTTTGTTTGCATTCTAAAAACACTTCCTCACGAGACTTTTGTTTTTGTGTAGTGAAAAGACCATATAGACTATTCTCATAAGCATAATTGTATGGTTTCACAAACTCTTTATTGACCGGTGATCTACTCTCCTCTTCCCAAAGGGATGTCTCATCATAACCAAGAGGATACTCAGGATTGGTCCATTCGGGCTCATCCATATAAAGGAGCGGGTTCGCAGCTTGAGCTTGAGCAAGATAATCAGGACTTGCAAAGCTAGCTTGACCCTTAAACATAGACGGAGGTGCTAACATTCTTACGGTTTGAATAGAGTCATGCGTTTTATAAACAACTTTCTTCAAGACTTGTTTTTCTAGTTTCGTTACTTTTTCAGTATCTTTTTTATGTCGACTTTTGAAATCTTGTTTTAATGTATCAACCTCTTGTTGTTTAACATCAAGAATTTTAGGAGACTCGGTGTTATCCATCGAAAGACGTTGTTCAAGTTTGTTAACTTTGGTGGTAGCAAGGTACGTTTTTTGACGTTCATTAACAAAACATTAAATTGACGTTTGTCTTTGGTTAATAACTCAAGAGTTTCGTTGTATTTCTTTTCAGGATCGTCCTTTTGACTTTTTAACGCACTACCCTTGTACCCCTCAAGTTCTTTGGTTTTATGAAGAAGCTCATCTTTATAGTGTTCAATGGTCTCACTAGATGTAATTAGTGCGGCTTTGCATTCTTCAAAATTTTGAGTGAGCGCTGCGTTTGCCTTATTTAATTGATTTTGACTTTTTCTAGTTTCATTGACATCTTTTTGTAAACTGGCAATTAAATTAGCAAGCGCGAAACGCTCCTCATCATCATACTCATTTGCATGTTGATCATCCTCAAACTCATTATTGCACATGTCTGATGAATCGGGTATGGTATTGCTATCAACTTTTTCCGTCATACATGTGTCATTAATGGCATTGGGTAGCTCACTATGCTCATGAGTATCACCAAACACATTATATTCATTAGTGGTGTGTACCTTATCGAGTGGCTAAGTGTCAAAGATAGGTCCATTGTCATCTTCAGTGACATTGAGAACTTCGTCAACCTTTGCCATGTACGAGTAATGTGCTTCTAATTCTTGGTCAGAGGCTTCATCATTAGTATCATCATGCATTGCTCCTTCCTCAGCTGACAATTTGACCCCTGCTTCCATCTTCTTGCATAACAACATCTTCTCTTTATGATAGCTAGAGTCCCTAACCCGTTTCGGCTTTCTACATTCCTTTGCCATATGCCCATAACCTTGGCAATTATAACACTGAATCCCACTTTGTTGAACCACTTGCGTTCCAACAGTTTCCCTATTCCCAGTAGCAGCAGCAATCCTCTGAGTATCATACTTGGCAGTTTGTCGATCATACCTTGCAGAACCCTCAACATGTGTTGGATTATGTCGATCATACCTAGAAGGACTTTCACCACGTTGACGTCTGTCATACCTTGAAGGGTTCTCAACATATTGGTTCTTTGTGTTGGATGATGTTCGAAGATTGTTGTTGGTGGGTTTGAATATTTTCTTGTAGGTCTTCATAATGTAAGCAATTTGTTCTTTCATTTCCTGATTCTTCTAAGCTTGATCTTCATCACTATCCTCTTCAGATGATGACTCAGATGGTGTTGATGGTGCTCTTGGTTCTTTGCCACATGATCTTGTGGAGGATGAGGACTTGGATGATGTGGAATGTCGTGGTAAGGATGATTGAATGGAGTATGACTCTGAAGTACGAGATCGATGATCTTGAGTGGTAGACACTAGAGCAAGTGGATTAGTCGTCTTTGCAACTCGTTCAGCTCGAATTTCATTTGCCTCATGCTGAAATTGTTTCAAGATATCAAAGAGGGTGTGATAGTTTACCTTGTCTAACTGATTCTGTTGTTTCACCAAAGTAACAAAACGTTTCCACTCTGGTTGAAGTTGCTGAAGAAATTGCACATTGACTTGCATGGTGGAGACCTCCAAGTTGTTTCTTGTCATATCGTTCATCATCTTATAGAATCGTGAATAATAAGACTCAATTGATTCTCCATCCAATGCAGTAAACTTACCAAAGTTCCAAAACAAGTTTGTTTTAACATCTTGCTTGTTGAGTGATTCTCCTTGTTGCAAGCGTTCAATAGCCGTCCACATTTCTTGTGCCGTAGGACATGCATCAACCGTGGAATAAATATCATCTCCAATTCCACTTAGAATCATATAGATCGCTTCTTTTTCTGCGTCATACCAATCACGCTTCTCTGGTGTAAGATCAGATAAAAAAAATTTTTTGTGGTTGCGGGTACTTCTGTGGTAGTGTCAGCATCTGGTGTATGAGGAACAGTGATATCGGAGAAAACATATGGTTCATTGTTAATACATTGCCTCGATGCATCACCATTAGGTCTTGTATCAAGATAACGAAGAAAACGTGATTGCCATTGAGCATATCGACCGGCCACAAGCATTGGTGGTCTCTCTTTGTTACCCGCCACCATGATGTTATTGTTTGTCACATGATACTCTGCAGTAGAATCCATCTCAATATACTCTTAAGTGATGAATTGATTGTGGATCTTAAGTAGTTGTATTGTGATTGAGTTAGTGTTGAAATTCCGAAAATTGCGATTTTTCTCAGTCCGACAATAAATTCCTCAGTCCGACAAAACGGTAAACCTAAAAAATTTGTAATCACCAAATTTTTAAATCGAGCTAGAAATAGCCTAAAACTAGTATGGAAAAAATTTGATTTTACTTGACCTAAATTTTTTTTTATATTTTTTTATTTTAATCTTCGTGTAAACTACGTTTCGAGACTAGTCTAGATAGTGGCTAAGTCTAAAAAATACTCGAACAAAATTTAGATGTCCATCGCAATGTCACCCATCGCACTCTTAGATCGCACTCTGATCGCAGTCTGATCTACTCTATGATCGTAGTCTGATCACACTCTGATCGTACTCCTAGATCGCAGTCGGATCGTAGTCTTATATCACAGTCGGGTCGTACTCTTAGATCGCAGTCTGATTGTACTCACCTATCGTATCCAACGATCGTACCCAGTGATCGTATCCAACGATCATACCCAGTGATCGTATCCAATGATCGTACTCACTGATCGTATCCAACGATAGTACTCACCGATCGTACTGAGTGATCGTACTCACAGATCGTACTGAGTGATCGTACTCACAGATCGTACTGAGTGATCGTACTCACAGATCTTACTCAGTGATCGTGGGAGGTGATCGTGACCTTGGATCGCAAGTAGAAACCCCCAGGGTTTATGCAATCACAAAAATCAGATCGTAGCACAAAAAACAATCCGAGACTTGGAAGCAACAAGAAAGGATGGATTTTTACCTTGGAATTCGTGATTCTAACCAAACGAATGTAACAAAAATCTTACCACACGTATTAAAGATGTAGAGATGAATAGAGGATGATTTAGAGCACGAAAAACACAAGAAAAAACTTGAATTCGGAATTATGTTAGGTGTAAATCACACGAACCAAATATAATAGCAACAACGAATAAAAAAAACTACCCCATGGCGATAGATACCAATTGTTGTCCCTAATATATGATGATTCTATACGATTAATGAAGAAATAAAGGTAGATATGAGATGAATTTTAGAGAGAGAAACTAGAGAGAGAAAAGAGAGAGAAGTGTGTGAACTTGTGAAATATTAGATTAAGATAAAATGAATGACCAACACCCTTCCTAACATGCTAGGAAGGGTATTTATAGCCTTTGCTTACATGTAGCTTAATGGGCTATATGATCATGGGCCGGGCTTTATTTTTGGGCTTTGGTTACTTATGAATGAACCTTAGCTTAAAGTTAAGCCCGTAATACACGACTAACCTACTACCTATTACAACGTTCTAAAATACGATACATAATAAACATATGACCGAGCATTCTTGTTTGACTTAATATTTTTGAGGCTAACATCTTGTGTTTCCAAAGCATCTCTTCTCCTTCCACATATGCATGTGTGCCGGGAATGGCTAACAAAAGGGCAATTGGCTTTGGCTTGGGCTTATGTTGGGATAGCACACAAGGAGTATTGGTCTTGGGCTTGTCGAATAAGGTTTTAAACATGTTCATGGTATGCATACACACATACATACACGGCTACATAGAGTATGTGTAGCATGTTTTTAAAATTTTAGTTAAGTGTTGTATACTTCAAAAACATTTTATTACTTGCTTCCGCTAGTTTTAAATACAAGGTTTAAGTTATGAAACTTATTACAACAAGTATGAATGTAAAAGTATAAGTACATAATGGACAAGTTCACACACAACTTATAGAAACATAACACATGAGTATGTGTTCTAGGATTATTGGGTGAAACTTCATTACATTAAATCATGGTAAAATCATAGAATTTACAGCACCACCCCGTTATTTTAGCTTTGTCCTCAAAGCTACTAAAAACGTAGTTAACTTTTAAGTGAAAGATGTTCTAAGTATATGGTTCAATTCGGACATTCTCTCAGGAACGGATGGTGACATTAACGCGAAGTGGTCTACACCTATGTTACCCTTATACGTCCGGTTGAGCAGTAATGAAGGCTTCTTCTACTATGGGTGGACAGAAAGCGATGCAATGAGATCTTTATCTGGGTCGCACTATTCATCCGATTAAGCGGTAACGAAGACTGCTGCTATGGATGGATAGAAAGCAATGAAAAGAGATATTTATCCGGGTCACACTATTCATCCGCTTGAGCAGTAAAGGAGACTGCTGCTATGGATGGATTGGAAGCAATGCAAAGAGATCTTTATCCAGGTCTCATTATTCATCCGATTGAGCAATAAAGGAGATGCTGCTATGGATGGATAGGAAGCAATGCAAAGAGATCTTTATCCGGGTCTCACTATTCATCCGATTGAGCAGTAAAGGAGACTGCTGCTATGGATGGATAGGAATCAATGCAAAGAGATCTTTATCCGGGTCTCACTATTCATCTGATTGAGCAGTAAAGGAGACTGCTGTTATGGATGGATCACGAAGCAATGCAAAGAGATCTTTATCCGGGTCGCACTATTCATCCGATTGAGCAGTAAAGGAGACTACTGCTATGTATGGATAGAAAGCAATGCAAATAAATCTTTATCTGGGTCGCCCTATTTATCCGATTGAGCAGTAAAGGATACTGCTGCTATGGATGGATAGAAATCAATGCAAAGAAATCTTTATCCGGGTCGCACTATTCATCCGATTGAGCAGAAAAGGAGACTGCTGCTATGGATGGATAGGAAGCAATGCAAAGAGATCTTTATCCGGGTCTCACTATTCATCCGATTGAGCAGTAAAGGAGACTACTGCTATGGATAGATAGGAAGTAATGCAAATAGATCTTTATCCAGGTCTCACTATTCATCCGATTGAGCAGTAAAGGAGATTGCTGCTATGGATGGATAGATGCGGGCTTCTCAACGGGGGTCGCAGTTACATCCTTCCAAGAGCTGGGAGAGGACCAATGGTGTTGTGGATTTGGTTAGGAGGGCAAATCCACTGCAGATGGTCTCTGGTATGAGGAGGACACACCACATTTGGAGATTTCGCAATATTCCAGTCAACTTTTCGCAATAACCCAAATTTGGAAATTTCATAATATTCTAGTCAACTTTTCGCAATAACCCAAATTTGGAGATTTCGCAATATTCCAGCCAACTTTTCGAAATAATCCAAATTTTGGAGATTTCGCAATAATAAGTTAACTCTTCGCAATAACCCTAAAATGGAGATTTCACAATATTAAGCAAACTTTTCGCAATAACCCAAAAATGGAGATTTCGCAACGTTAAGCAACTTTTCGCAATAACCCAAACATGAGGGATTTCTCAAAAACAGAAACCCTAATTATTGCGAAATATGTTAAGCAAAGATTTCGCACAAAACTGAATGTTTTGCAATAATTGAATAAAAACAAGATTTTTTGTAACACCCCCGAATATTCATACTTTAGTTCAACGGAAGAGTCGTTGGTGTTACGGGATAACACATTACTCAAATCATAGACAACGCTTAAAAATCGTTTCGTTTAATAATAAAGCATTTTCCATTCATGAATATCAAATTACATAGGTCCCAAGTCGTAGTATTTCATAAAATTTTACAAAACATTTGAATGGAAATTTTATTTGAATGTGGGCCATAAATTCTTGTCATCTTCCCGAGAATTACCTTCAAGTACCTGAGATAAAACATGTTAAAAAGTCAGCGAAAACGCCGAGTGAATTCATAGAGTTTAATAAAAACCATTAATATATCATCGGTATATATATAATCATTACCAAATTCATTCTGTTAAATTCTTTGTCGTAAATCATAATATAGGCTTTTGCCTTCAAAACCATTATACGAACCATTGTCGTAAAAACATCATACAATACGTTTTATAACGTTGTATAAAGTTTAATAAAAACCGTTATATGAAAATGGTTATGTAAAACCAAAACACGAACATAATATCAATAATAAGACCCCGTATTGCTAGTCAGGCAATATACTATAATTCAATTCGTACATCTGTAGTTTCATTATTGGATTAATATAAGCCGCATGACATTGCTACCTTACTATAACAAACAACGGGTAGCTAACCCGTAATTCCTTTGCCCATCTAAAACAGCATGTCATCACAATAATCACGCTTATATAAATTTTCTCATACATAAATTCTCTTACCAATCAATGTGGCACGACGGGGATCAACCATCAAGGCGCGAACTGAGGTGATCTTCCCCAAATAGTACTATTATATGGATAAGCGTCTTCCAAATCCCGGTATTTCACAATTCATGCTAATGGGACTTTTAGTGACATAACCTAACTAATAATAATCCATTTCATTTCATACATCGGGTCATATAATCATTGATCGGGTCATATAATCATTCGGGTCCATATCAATAAGCAAACAATCGGGATAACTGGTTTCCTATTTTATTAATACTAACATGTTATCTCCCTCACGGGTTGATAAAACATTTCATAAAACATTTAAAAGAGTGCGAGGCTATGAAGTCACGTTGATTAAGAAAGGCGGGTTATCAGCGACGGTGCGTGCTTCAATCATGGAAACCTATATAAAATACTCGTCTTAGACTCTTGTCCAATGACTTTATAAAAATAATGGCTATGTATATATGATGATATTATATGTATGATGATGATCAAGTGGGATTTTATCTCTTTACTCAACATTATAGTGTTATGTGTTAGTAAATTTTTAGACTAGTTACACTAGTTTTAACTTGTTTATATATTAAGGCCCAATAAGCCCACTAAAAGCCCAATACATTATATTAGTCCATTTATACTTTTAATACCAGGCCTATACTCATATGTTGGTGTCAGACCCCACCATGGCGGAATATGGGGCGCGACGTATGGATATCATCACAACATGGCGTGTCTATAGAGATAACTATATGAAATAAACAAATATATGTGTGCCATAGTATCACTTATTAAAAGAACAAATAAAAACTAAGAAGGAAACGGGGATTCTCCTTCTATACGCATTCCTAAGCTTCTCCAATCTTAGCCACATATGTTCTCACGCCTACCCAAAGCATCACCTGAAAGAGACACTAAAACACGTCAACATAAAGTTGGTGAGAGTCATAGGTTTAGACTCCAACGCTAAATCAGTTACAAGCTGTGAATAACAACCATCAACACAATAACATATGGACAATGTGCTACAATTATGTATTAACAACTAGCATTCAAGATCAATCATTCCAAACCAAAATCCAAGGATCCTACCTTGCCAAACAACATGGTACCATAGATGATCACACTATGTAGCTATCCCAAGGCCACTACCTTGTCAAACCACAAGGCCACTACCTTGTCAAAACTCAAGGACACTACCTTGTCAAACCACAATAACTGAGACGGCACGTGTCCCCCGATCCAAATCATACACAATCAAAAATCACATAGCAGTTAATCACATAATGTACACACAAGTCCATCTCAAATCACAAACACATTCACAACATCAATTTAGAAAATAACTCAACACAATGTCTCTTCCATCCCATCTGGAAGTCAAAATCAATATTAAACATGGGACTATGAAACTCACCTGATAGCTTCTTCACAAGTCCTCACACTAGCAACAAGCTAACAAACCAAAAACACGAAATCAATACACGAACCAATCACTAAGATGGCTCATCAACCTATGATGGACATCTAGTCTATTCCCGTATAATTACCTCATTGTTAAGCTCTAATCACCCCATTACCCTTCCTTAACAAGTCCCTAACTTGGTTAAGTTTAATAGCTATCCCGTTCATAACTTTACACAAAACAGTCCCAGTTTTAGGTCTCAAAACTTTAAGTCAAACGTCCACTTAAACATACCCATGGTTTCTGTAAAAGGAATATTCACACTTTCATACATGTTAGCTAAAACCTCCCACTTGCCCTAACCTTAAAGCTACTGTTAAGGCCCAGATATATATGTGTATATATTGCTACCTATCCAGAATTCACTGATTTTTAACGTATGAAAAGTTCATTACCGTTAGAGGGTCTTACCCTAAACCACAATCTTAGCCCAAGTTCCGATCCTTACTACAATATATAAAACATCTCTCATGTTTGTGAGAACATCCCAATGCAACCCTAAGTACCCCAAACAACCCAAAACTTAAAAAGAAAACATGCTGAATTCAAAATTGTTTTGACCTCCGACTGTTGTAAACTGTTTTTGACCCACTTCCTGACCTCCAATTTAGTTCTCGTTTCTTGATTTAGAAAGACAACTCAATTACCTATCTAGGGCTAGTTTGATCGCATCTAGAATGTTCCTAGACCTCGAGATATGATTAAAACAATAGACTCAAAATTCTGCCCAGTTTTTAAAAACGGGTTTTAAACAAATTGATCTAATTAATCACCTATAACCCTTCTAATACAAGCCTTAGATTATATGATCATCATATTATGATTAATACATCATTAATCTATTGTTTTTATATAAACTCTAACCCTTAATCCATCATAAGAATGATTAATTAATCATAAAAACAATTTAATTAAAAAAGTTAATGATGGTTTTTACCTTAAATCAATGGAAGATGAAGAAAACCTAATTTTTTTGAAAAACCCTAATTCTCCTCTATGAAACCCACGAATTTTTCTTTTTCTCCAGGGATTTATGTTTTTTTATTTATTAGATAACCTTATATAGTGTGTACATAAAATCCTAATCCAAGTATAACACCCAACTTTCCTTTTTTTCCCTTTTTCCCTTTTTCTCTTTCTTTGGTGCGTCTAAACCGACCCAAACACCCAATAAATTCGTTTTTTTTTTTATTTTTATTTTTATTATTTAATATTATGTTAATAATATTACCTTAATTTTACTTAATTTATTTCAGCTCCTAAAGCTTCCAAAACCTCAAAACCATAAAACTAGTCAAATTTACGCGTTTTACCGTAAAAGACGTAAAATATACACTTTGATAAAAAATCTCAAATTTTGAAATAAACTTTATAAATAAGTCCTAAATGACTTAAAACCATCCCGAAAAATATTCATATGGATAATTACCTTACCCGAGACCTCTAAATGCTAAACCGTAAATCCTAAAAAAAATACTACTACTATAATACTTATACGTATACGTAAACACCACAATATCACCATTTTCATTTCATAGTCACCACTTGTGAGATCATGAACATGAAATAACCGTTCCTCGATTTACTTATGAGTACTCTATACTCATAAACGATAACCAGACCAACCTCGTTCACACAAAATAAACACGTAAACACAAAATTCAAGTAAGCACACATAAAATAACCTAAAAGTAAGAGCAAGTGACAAACCCAAAACCACGGTTGTCACATCACTCCCTCCTAATAGAATCTCATCCCGAGATTCACTCCCAAACTCAAACTTATTCTCAGCAAACAAACGAGGATGCATATCCCTGATAAAACCTTCACGTTCAAACGTGAACTCAGTTTACACGAAAATAATCTCAACCAACAACACATGAGCCTTAACCGTCCGCGAGGAAACTTATCAAAACCATAAAGTTATGTAACAAACCTAACTAAATCTCGCAACTCATCAAACAAGAACTGTCTTGAAACCAAGTTAGGAGCCGTCACATAACTCAACGGGTTTAAAACTGTCACCCCGATTTCAGTCTTACTCATAAATACCATAAATCAAAACTCATCAAAATATAACCACGTATAATAAGGTCTAAAGAACTCTCAGATTCCTTCCTAACTCATCTCTATGTTAACCCTCCAAGTGTTCATTACCGCAAAATACCCAAAACACGAGTTTAAACCATGTTGTCCGAAAATTAACCTTGAACTCAACACTTGTACAATTAATTCGACCAAACTACTGACTTCCAATTACGAAACTTTCTGTATATTTGAAAAGTATGTTCTGAGTACATAATTTTAGGCTTTTGAATCACCCAAAAACCTTTAAAAACGAATAAGTTATGACCAAAACGATTTTTCTCAAAATCTGCCTTGGCATTAGCGACAGATTCTGACAGTTAGTGACATATTTTGACAGTTTAGCGACGGTTTCTGCCTACTCCGATTTATACCAAAAAAAAAACGATTTTTAAACCCTAAAACCCCCCATTAATTACCAAAACTAGAACCTAATTTATTTTAATTCCACAAAATTAAAACTCTATTAATTACATGATTTTAACATATTTCACTAAATAAGAACAAAATTTTTAACTTAAGAACAATAAATTTAGGTGATCAAAACCAAAATATTTTAAAATAACCGAGTCATGCTTATATGTTAAAGAATTTATATTCCACCTTATTTGAAACATGATCCCGACACTTTCTTATTTCATCGACTACCCACAACTATTTTTTTTTCAATTTGCAAGTTCTATTTTTTTACCATGTATAACTCGAAACAAAAGACATCGTTACCCCAAAAAGAAATCTCCACAATCTCAAAATCCTTCACCCCAAAAGTACCGTACAAACAAACACGTGAAATGAGGACCCGAGAAATGCGCTACTACAGAAGTTGAACATCTTAAAGAGAAACGAGCTAGCAACCATCCAAAGAATACAACCGGTAAGTAGAAAATAATTTTACATACATAGGCATAAGCGTACATACACTCAAATCCATCCAACATATACTATAAAAGCATGTATTAACTCTCTTTCAAGCAATCATACTTGAAAGTCCAGTGGTGTTGTGGCACATATATAATTATGTAGGCCTCCATAATTATACATGTTCCCTTTCACCAATGTACTCCCTCCTATGATGACACTTATAAGAAATTAATACTACACATAACACATTATCCAACAACTCACAAGCACATAACCACACAAGATAAGATCCAAAACCCCATGTATTAAAATAACATAGCCAATGCACGAAACACATAAACTCGTAGTCCAGCTGAACCAGCGTAGACAAAATTCAAAATTTATAAAGAACATGGAAACATAATTAAGCGAAATCCAACAATGACTAGCGTATACGACCATGGTTCCACCCGCACTAATCAAAACTCGTAAAAAAATAACATGTAGTTAAGTATGAACCATATTAGTTCATAACCTAACAAATACTGCGAAACTAATATTCAAACACATCAATTACTATAAAATGCACACATACTCCTATGACGCCTATATGCAGGGACCCTTAAGCTATAGACTAGGCTACACGACTAGGCAACCTAATTCTCTATAACCATTGGCTCTGATACCATTATGTCACACCCCACCATGGCGGAATATGGGGCGCGACGTATGGATATCATCACAACATGGCGTGTCTATAGAGATAACTATATGAAATAAGAAATGTCATAAAATGGAGACACAAAGTCATGACAATATCTCATCAGACTCAGGAGTCTAGGTAAGAAGGTAACAGTCCTACCGCTTACCCAAGACAAACAAATAACATAACCAAACAAATATATGTGTGCCAAAGTATCACTTATTAAAAGAACAAATAAAAACTAAGAAGGAAACGGGGATTCTCCTTCTATATAAATTCCTAAGCTTCTCCAATCCTAGCCACTTATGTTATCACACCTACCTAAAGCATCACCTAAAAGAGACACTAAAACACGTCAACATAAAGTTGGTGAGAGTCATAGTTTTAGACTCCAACGCTAAATCAGTTACAAGGTGTGAATAACAACCATCAACATAATAACATATGGACAATGTGCTATAATTATGTATTAACAACTAGCATTCAAGATCAATCATTCCAAACCAAAATCCAAGGCTCCTACCTTGCCAAACAACATGGTACCATAGATGATCACACTATGTACCTATCCCAAGGACACTACCTTGTCAAATCACAAGGCCACTACCTTGTCAAACCTCAAGGCCACTACCTTGTCAAACCACAATAACTGAGACGGCACGTGTCCCCCGATCCAAATCATACACAATCAAAAATCACATAGCAGTTAATCACATAATGTACACACAAGTCCATCTCAAATCACAAACACATTCACAGCATCAATTTAGAAAATAACTCAACACAGTGTCTCTTCCATCCCATCTGGAAGTCAAAATCAATATTAAACATGGGACTATGAAACTTACCTGATAGCTTCTTCACAAGTCCTCACACTAGCAACAAGCTAACAAACCAAAAACACGAAATCAATACACGAACCAATCACTAAGATGGCTCATCAACCTATGATGGACATCTAGTCTATTCCTGTATAATTACCTCATTGTTAAGCTCTAATCACCACATTACCCTTCCTTAACAAGTTCCTAACTTGGTTATGTTTAATAGCTATCCCGTTCATAACTTTACACAAAACAGTCCCAGTTTTAGGTCTCAAAACTTTAAGTCAAACGTCCGCTTAAACATACCCATGGTTTCTGTAAAAGGAATATTCACACTTTCATACATGTTAGCTAAAATCTCCCACTTTCCCCAACCTTAAAGCTACTGTTAAGGCCAAGATATATGTGTATATATTGCTACATATCCAGGATTCACTGATTTTAAACGTATGAAAAGTTCATTACCATTAGAGGGTCTTACCCTAAACCACAATCTTAGCCCAAGTGCAGATCCTTACTACAATATATAAACCATCTCTCATGTTCGTGAGAAGATCCCAATGCAACCCTAAGTACCCCAAACAACCCAAAACTTAAAAAGAAAACAGGCTGAATTCAAAACTGTTTTGACCTCCGACTGTTTTAACCTGTTTTTGACCCACTTCCCGACCTCCAATTTAGTTCTCGTTTCTTGATTTAGAAATCCAACTCAATTACCTATCCAGGGCTAGTTTGATCGCATCTTGAATGTTCCTAGAACTCGAGATCAAAACAATAGACTCAAAATTCTGCCCAGTTTTTAAAAACGGGTTTTAAACAAATTGATCTAATTAATCACCTATAACCCTTCTAATACAAGCCCTAGATTATATGATCATCATATTATGATTAATACATCATTAATCTAATGTTTTTATATAAACCCTATCCCTTAATCCATCATAAGAATGATTAATTAATCATAAAAACAATTTAATTAAAAAAGTTAATGAGGGTTTTTACCTTAAATCAAGGGAAGATGAAGAAAACCTAATTTTTTTGAAGAACCCTAATTCTCCTCTATGAAACCCACGAATTTTTCTTTTTCTCCAGGGACTTATGTTTTTTTTATTAATTAGATAACCTTATATAGTGTGTACATAAAGTCCTAGTCCAAGTATAACACCTAACTTTCTTTTTTTCCCTTTTTCCCTTTTTCTCTTTCTTTGGTGCGTCTAAACAGACCCAAACACCCAATAAATTCGTTTTTTTTTATTTTTATTATTTAATATTATGTTAATAATATTACCTTAATTTTACTTAATTTATTTCAGCTCGTAAAGCTTCCAAAACCTCAAAACCGTAAAACTAGTCAAATTTACGCGTTTTACCGTAAAAGACGTAAAATATACACTTTGATAAAAAATATCAAATTTTGAAATAAACTTTATAACTAAGTCCTAAATGACTTAAAACCATCCCGAAAAATATTCATATGGATAATTACCTCACCCGAGACCTCTAAATGCTAAACCGTAAATCCTAAAAAAAATACTACTACTATAATACTTATACGTATACGTAAACACCACAATATCACCATTTTCATTTCATAGTCACCACTTGTGAGCTCATGAACATGAAATAACCGTTCCTCGATTTACTTATGAGTACTCTATACTCATAAACGATAACCACACCAACCTCGTTCACACAAAATAAACACGTAAACACAAAATTCAAGTAAGCACACATAAAATAACCTAAATGTAAGACCAAGTGACAAACCCAAAACCACGGTTGTCACAGTTGGGCCCATGAGTAAGTCCATAAGTGTTTACCCAAACTAGTTGGGTCAATAGTCCAATAAGGCTAATTTGGCCCATTAATGTCCATATGTTACAAAGCTCGGGGTTTAATCGGTTTTTACTTGTAAAATGTACTTACATATCAGTAGATAAGTTATAAAAAGTTTACATTAGACGTGTCCGACCGTCTAAGTTTTATTTGACGAAAACGTTAATCTTTCGGTTTTAGCCGAAAAGACGTAAAACTTATATATATATTTTTATAACTTAGAAAACATATCAATTTGTAATTTTATAAAATGTCATACTTTATTTATCAAAGAATACAACTTATTTTATAAGTATTATCATAAGTTAGTGGATTTTACATATGTATTTTATATTAGTATTACTTGAGTGCTTATTTTATATTATATACTTTTATTCTAAATCGGATTATCAAACTCACTTTCACCATTTTTGCCATATCTTGAGTTCTACAAGGAGATAGAAGCTCAATTTTGGGCAGAACAAACTAAATAATATGTGCTACAAGTAACTCTTTTTTATCTACTGCTCATTCATCCTCTAAGTGTCCCTAATAATTCGTCCAAAACAGACTATACAAATTTGAACCTTAATAGTATTTTGATCATATCTTGCTCATTTTATTGATTCAATTGAGTGGCAACTCTCCACATATGTAAAAATCATATATCTTATTGTATGTTCAATAATCTAAGTCATTTTATCAGGTTATCATATGGTTACTTACTATTTTATACAGCCTATAATTTTAGTCAAGATTTTAACATCTTTACATGTAGATTTTAATCTTTTTAACCAAATTTATCAACACAAGATCCCCACATAATACTTTGATCATCATTTATCATCATATACATATACATTTATAAAGAAAATACAAAATTACATTGACAAAATAAGAAGGTAATGGAAGAAATGATCTTGTTACCAACCAAGATAGTGAAAGTTAAGATTAAGACTTGGTTTTTGATAACCAATCTTATGATAAACCAAGACCACCTTCAAGATCACCCAAATACATGAACACCTTAAGAAAAATCAGCCCTAGACTCCAAGGAAACTTCTTTGTAGATGTTAGGATCACCTCCAATCAACAAGACTTCAAAAGGCTTTCATCTTGTGCAAGTTGAACACAAGATTTATGGTTAGATTTTGATCAAATGGTGGTTAATGGTGGAGTAGGGGACGACAAGGAGAGAGTTGAGAGAGAGAGAGTTGGAGTTGTTTTGCATGTACAAATGAGGGTAGCTAGTTTATGGTTTGGTTGTTTTGATGTATAAGTGGTTTGGTATGTAACTAAGGACAAGTGTCCTTAGTTATCTTATTAAGTTGACACACAATGAGGTGTGTTGTTGAAGCTTGGCTGTCCCGTTGTGGGGGTGGGGCAAGTGTTAACTTGTCTCATCCCCACTAATTTACGGGTACTCCTCGATTCTAGTTTCCTCGATTTGCGTGCCCTCGGGTCGTTTTACGAAAAACGTTTTTATAAATTATGAATCAACGACACAAAACGAATCTAATAAAAATTATCTCATCAAAAACGGAGTTAAAAAACGTAAATACGTAAACCTAGGGTTTCCGGTTTAGTTGTAAAGGACGTTAAATTATGCACGTAAGTCCTAATCTCTTCTCGTAAATTTGTGATTTTATGAACCAACACAAATTAAAATTCCAAAATCATATTCGAGAATAAATTTATTTCCTGAAACGTCGGACTATCACAAAAACGGTGTAGAGTTCTCCGGTTTAGACGTAGTCGATGCTACTTTAATATGTAAACCCAAATTTCTTCCCAAAAATGAGTGAGTTCATAATATAACATTAAAATAATATTTTTAAATAATACTTGAGAATAAAATATCAACCATAAATTGACGGATTGTCACAACAGTTACCCCTAAAGAGGATCTTTATCCTCAAAGATCGATTTATCTTACTACTCGTTTATTATTGAATCAAGACATGTGGGCATTTCCTAGACATTCGGTCTTTTCTCTCAAGTGTAATTCATTACAATGCGCGAGTTTCATCAAACATAACTACGGGAATACGATCAGGCTTAATGTTGACTTACTTTCTCTATATATGATGTTCACGGGTTTTTGATAATTGCAACTTTTAGCCGATCCAAACTTGATCCCACTTGCAATCTTCAAGTCGCTCAATCTTCCTAATCTTACTCCTTCACTAATGTCTATCGAGTTGGCCGACAATTCCACGATTCCCGCATGTTGATTGGTAATACTTGGTTTTGTCCTAGTATAAAAAATCTTATCGTCCGAATCCTTTCGAATTGAAAACCGGTCTTAAGTGCGACTCAATTGTCTTTTGGTGAATCAATAGAATGGTTTGGTTTGTTTTAAACTATTAGCAAGTAATTAAAGTGTCGTTGAGTAAAATGGAAGTTAAAAGATTAATTCTGAATGACGAGTAAAAATAAATGCATATAAACTTAAAGGTAAAATGGAAAAGTACTAACACACTAAATAAAACTAACACTTGGAAAATTTTCTGAAAATAAAAAGTACTATAAGAAAGTAAGATCGAAAGAAACCAAAACAAGCCAAAAGAGGCCCGATCGGAATGTATTCCGATCAGTTGATCGGAATATGGGTAACACCGGTCGGAATATCCACCAAAATGGAATCAATCGGAATACTGGACAAGGAACACCAATCGGAATGTTTGGAAAAACCCTTCAATCGGAATGTTACATAAATGCATGAATCGGAATGCAGAAGAACCCCAATCGGAATACTAAAGGAGACCACCGTCGGAAAATGTAAACCCTAATCCGATCTATTGATCGGAATAAGGGGTGTTTAAATCGGAAAAACTCAAAGCCCTAATCCGATCTACCAATCGGAATGTGAAGATGAGGCTGCTCGGAATAGGTACCAATCGGAAAGGGGTTTTAAACCCTTTCCTAAAATTAAGGAAATCGGTTAAGGTGGTGTACACGGTCGGAAAAAGCCAATCGGAAAGGGGTTTTACAACCCTTTCCGAAAATTGTGGAAAAAGGTTAAGCTAGGTAATAAGATAACTTTAATAAGCTAATACCAAAACCACCCCGAATCAATGACAAATCCGAATCAATTAAGCACTTTGATCAACTTATTCAACTCGAAATTAATCAACTTTTTAGATCAAACCATAAAAACATAAACTTTTTAATAAAACTTTTTAATAAGAAAAATAAGCTAATCATAAAAATAAGCCAATAAGCACAAAAGTCTTAAAGCTTAATCAAATGAAAACTTATAAAATGATCAAAAGATTAACTTTTTAAGCACGAAATCAATTAGAACAACACGGATCTTATGATAATCGTACTAAAATCAATCTAAAATCAAAGAAAAGTAGAATGAGATTAAGAAATAAAAGCTTAAAATGAACTTGATTAATAAAATTAAGTAATACAAAGTGTTTAATCTTTGAAAGATTATGAAAAAGATGAAATTTAGTGAGAGAAAGTTTAAGACTTTCTCTCTCTAAAACTAGAGAAAACTAAAAAGTGAAAATTAACTAAAAACTCTAACCACTCTCCTAATGACTATTAGGAGGGTATTTATAGGGAAGGTGGAAGGAGTGCATGTGTTGCATCTTCTTTCTTGGTTTCTTCTCGACTCGACTTTAATTCTTCGTCTTTGTCGTCTCGGGATTTGAACTTGTCTTTTAATTTTCTTCTTCTATTAGACTTAAGTTCTTCGACTTCGTTAAACTTCCGTCTTTTGACTTTTTCTTCGATAAATCTTTAGAATAGGCCTTGAACTTCCGTTCTTTTTGCACTCTTGATCTTTTGACATCGTCTTTTCCCGTTTTCTTCAATAAAAGCCCGCGAAAGCCCATGTTTTCTTCCTTTTTCATATTTTGGTCCTAAAACACAATAAAAACACAAACCACGCCTAATTCCGACTTTTACGACATAAATCACACGTTTTGGTCTTGTTATTATTGGAAATAAGTGGTAAAAGGATAAGTATTTTCACACTTATTAAATCCCCTACACTTGACCATTGCAATGCCCTCATGCAATGCCTTAATTTTAAAGCACGGTTTACATTTTCCATCATAAATAACCCACCTTGGCCTTTATTAAATACTAAACATAAAATATAGAAATAAGTAAAGAAATTAAAAACTTACATTGGGTTTTGGCGACCATGAACGTTTATCATTCTCAAGTTTCACGTTCCCTATACCAAGCTTAAAAACGAGATCTTTGTTATTATAAGTTAGCAAACTATCACGAACTCATGTGGGCCAAATATTCACTTAGACTCCCTTATTCCTAGGTGTATCTCTTATATTTTATTTTTGTCTTGAATGATCACGAGGATGCATTGTTTGACTTATTTTGTTAGTTAGTTAGTCCGAAAATAAAGTGAACGATTTAATCAATAGTTAGCTAAAGGACCAAATCTTTTAAAACTGCTTCTCGGGACCTCATAAAGTTCATATCTTGGCATAACTCGCTTCACGATTTGAGACCTTTCTCGGACCGATATTTGGCAGCGACTTTATACTTCGAATCTTTGAGAGACGTTCTTGAAATAATGGTCTTCTCTTCATAATAGGAATTTCTTCACTTGAATTTTTGAGAGATTCTTCATCTTTGGACCACGACTTCTTCATTTTTCTCCAATCTTTATTTTGGACTTTGATATACAACGATCCGCCTCCTTTTAGGACTTGGATCTATTTATCCTCATACCTTGTTAGGGTCTTTTCGGATAGACTTCTCCATGAATTTTGGGGAGTTTTTGCTTTTCGTCGTGTGTCTTGATCCTTCATATAGATTTTCGATAAATGATTCTTCACATCACTTTTGGATCTTTAGCAACAAAATGTATCCCTCATGCCTTGTTAGGGCCTTTTCGGACTCGCCAATCTTCGCATCCCGCTTCAATAAGTTATGCCTTGGCTATGAACTCTAATCCGTACCGAGCAACTTTTAAACGATCTGGGGCTAGAAGCTAAGTAACCTTTTAAATCGTACAACCTTATTTATTGCAGATAAATTTATTAACAAGCGGAGGGAGAATAGGCTCATAATTAACTCACATAAATTCACGAAAGAATACCGAACTTATAATTGACTCTATCATCTCTCGTTCTCCACAGTTTAAAATCTCAAGGAATGAGACTTGTGGATGCTTAGCCTATTAAATCAAAGTTTTGGGTTTTCGAGTCGCCTATAGGATCTTGCAAATTCTTGGACTTTTTCATGTTTAGAAATCGCATTTTAAAGTTCCCTTGATAAACGACTCTCTAGGATCAATTATAGGAACTTGCGAAAAGTTCTTGTTCTTAACCCGTGAGAGTTAAGACTTTCGCGTTTTATAGCTCCCTATATAAAAGCCTAGCAAAACTTGACTTAAACACGTTAAGGATACTAGCTAGAGTAAACTTAGGTAAGTAAACTCGGGTTGAGTCAAAATGTTCACGACTAAGAAAAATCTAAAACCACTTTATTAAAAATTTATTTCTAGCAAAGGAAAAATAACAAAGGCAAATACAACTATACAACTAGGCCAAAATAGATTAAAAATTTTGAAAAATGTCGAAAAATCAAATTTTCCGGTTAAAATGAGGGCAATTTCATGGAAAAGACCACTTACTTCGATAGAAGTCCCCCCTACACTTGAGATAAACATTGTCCTCAATGTTTAAGCATGTGGGAGTAAACTCCCCTACACTTAGGACATTGTGCACTTTGTTTAAATCTTTCTAAGGAAAGGACAACTAAAGTGAATTCAATGTGAACATATAGAATCACAAGAGTTTAGGATAGAACCGGGAAGATGGAAACACGGTATCACGGTTCGTCAAAAGTCATCAAGGTGGATCTTTGAATCTTTAATCCCTGCATAGCACAAGAAACAAGACAACAAACATATGCGGGGCTCCCCCTACACTTATTATGAAAGCAGTAAAGGATAGAACACGGGTTGCCTCCCGAAAAGCGCTTGTTTTTGTTCACCGAGTCATGAGCCTGACTCGACCCAATTTTAGTTCATGAGGAACGTGGTGAGGGATGGAATCATCTCCTGAGAGATGTCCTCACCAAAGTACAGCTTCAGACGCTGGCCATTCACCTTGAAATTGGGTCCATTCGGCTGAGAAAGCTCAATGGTCCCATATGGAAAGACTTTGGCGACGGTGAATGGACCAGTCCAGCGGCTCTTCAACTTGCCAGAGAAGATCTTCAACCGAGAGTTAAAAAGTAAGACTTGATCACCAACGTGGAACTCTCGGTTCTTGATTTTAGCATCGTGGATCATCTTCGTCTTCTCCTTGTAGATCAGCAAGTTCTCATAAGCTTCATTCCTCAGTTCATTTAGCTCATTGAGTTGAACCTTGCGATGATCACCGGCTTTGATGATGTCGAAGTTAGCCCACATCAAGGCCCAGTGCGCCTTATGTTCCAGCTCGATGGGTAGGTGGCAGGCTTTCCCGTACACAAGACGATAAGGTGTACAACCGATCGGGGTCTTGTAAGCAGTACGGAAAGCCCACAGAGCATCATCTAACTTATCGGCCCACGCGGCACGATGCTCTCCCACAGTACGCTCCAAATTTCTCTTCAAGCCACGATTGGAAATCTCAGCTTGCCCATTGGTTTGGGGATGATAGGCGGTGAAAAGACGATGAGTGACACCATACTTTGCCATGACTCTTGCAAATTGATCGTTGCAAAAATGAGTCCCGCGGTCACTGATGATAGCACGAGGAACGCCAAATCGAGCGAAAAGCTGCTTCAAAAAGTTCACAACAACCCTCGCGTCATTTGTATTAAGAGCCTTAGCTTCAACCCATTTAGAGACGTAGTCGACGGCGACGAGGAAGTACTTGTTCCCTTTGGATGATGGAAATGGCCCCATAAAGTCGATGCCCCATACGTCAAAGATTTCACATTCCTGTATGAAATTTTGAGGCATCTCATCCTTATGTGTGATCTTGCCTTGACGTTGGCAAGCATCACAATGCTTAACCATTTCGTGAGCGTCACGATA
This sequence comes from Glebionis coronaria, assembly GCA_025667525.1. NCBI lineage: Eukaryota > Viridiplantae > Streptophyta > Magnoliopsida > Asterales > Asteraceae > Glebionis > Glebionis coronaria. Next base: position 122,146,361 of record CM046880.1, on the reverse strand, counting down.
AATGGTGGGCCAGTAGAATCCTGAATCAAACACTTTCTTAGCGGTGTAGTTGGGACCAAAGTGACCACCGGTGGGTCCTTTGTGGCAAGCTTGGAGGATATCAAAAGCTGCCGGTCCGTCAACACATCGACGAATAATCAGATCAGCACACTGTTTGAATAGATAAGGGTCATCCCAAAAGTAAGTCTTAACATTGTTCAAGAACTTCTTCTTTTGTTGGGATGTTAACCCTTGGATGAGAATACCACCCGCTAAGTAGTTTGCAATGTCCGCAAACCACGGGGTGCCATCAAGATTGAGATTTATAGACATTAAGGTCTCAAGGGGAAAGAGTCATTTATCTTTTTGTTCGGATGATCCCCTTGATATGGATCCTCAAGTCTGCTCAGATGATCCGCGGCCAGGTTTTCGGCTCCCTTCTTGTCACGAATTTCAATGTTGAATTCTTGAAGGAGTAAAACCCAGCGAAGAAGTCTTGGCTTAGCATCATGCTTTGTCATCAAGTACTTCAACGCGGAATGGTCCGTGTATACGATGGTGAGGGATAAAACAAGATAGGGGCGAAATTTCTCAAAAGCATAGACAACAGCTAAAAGCTCTTTTTCGGTTGTCGTATAATGCAATTGAGCTCCCGTCATTGTTTTGCTAGCGTAGTGGATTGGTTGGAAGTGTTTATTCACACGTTGGCCCAAAACCGCACCAATAGCAAAGTCGCTAGCATCGCACATCAATTCAAAAGGCAGCTCCCAATTAGGGGTAACCAAGACCGGTGCCTTAGTTAGCTTATCCTTAAGAAGATTGAAGGCTTCGAGACACTCTTTAGAAAAGATAAAAGGATTATCTTTTTCCAAGAGGTGGGTCATCGGGCGAGCGATTTTAGAGAAATCTTGAATGAATCGACGATAGAAGCCCGCATGACCCAGAAAACTTCTCACACCCTTCACAGTTGAAGGAGGAGGTAATTTGGCTATGACATCTACTTTAGCACGGTCGACTTCAAGACCGGCTTTAGAGATTTTGTGTCCTAGCACAATGCCTTCTTTGACCATAAAATGGCATTTTTCCCAATTCAGAACAAGGCGAGTGTCTTCGCACCGCTTAAGCATACGTTCCAAATTGGCAAGGCAAGAAGAGAAGGAATCTCCAAAGACCGAGAAATCATCCATGAAGACTTCCATGGTTTGCTCAACCATGTCATGGAAGATAGCCAACATGCACCTTTGGAAAGTCCCGGGGGCATTGCATAAGCCAAAAGGCATTCTTTTATAAGCAAATGTGCCATAGGGACAAGTGAATGTTGTCTTCTCTTGATCTTGGGGATCGATGGGTATTTGAAAATAACCCGAGAAACCATCAAGAAAGCAGTAATATTCATTACCAGCTAAACGTTCAAGCATTTGGTCCATAAAAGGTAGAGGGAAATGATCCTTTCTCGTGGCATCATTGAGTTTGCGGTAGTCTATACAAACACTCCACCCAGTAACGAGACGGGTAGGAATTAACTCGTTGTTTGCATTGGGCACAACGGTGATTCCGCCTTTCTTAGGCACACAATGGACTGGACTAACCCATGGTGAATCCGAAATAGGGTAAATCATACCCGCATCAAGAAGTTTGATAACCTCTTTTTTGATGACTTCATGGATTTTAGGATTCACCCTTCGTTGACTTTGAATTTTGGGCTTAAAGTCATCCTCCATGAGAATTTTATGTGTGCAAAAGTGAGGATCAATTCCACGGATGTCGGAGATTTTCCAAGCGATAGCTCGTTTATGCTTCTTCAACACAGCGACAAGTCGGGCTTTTTCGTCTTTTTCAGATCCTTTGCGATGATGACCGGTAGCTTCTCGTTGTCTTCCAGGAAAACGTACTCAAGATGAGGAGGTAGGTCCTTAAGCTCAAGAGTAGGAGGATCCTCAATAGATGGTGAAACTAACGATGGATCATCAATAGTCACCTCTTTAGGAGCAGGAGGAGACAATGGGTCCTCATTGAGAAGTCTCTCAATAGTACGAATATCTTCATCCCAATTGGTGGACAAATTATCATACTTAATATCGAGAGGACCCAAGCTAGCTTCGAAATCATCCAAGTCACTTTCTCCAAAAGGAGTCAATGCTAGAGCAATTGAGGCAACGGTCTCAACATTGGGTAGAGAAGAGAGAGTACTTTTGCAAGCATCATGAAAATGTTCTTCACAAGCCTCATCGAGAACATCAATAGCATTAACACTCTCATATGAATAAGGTTGCTTAGAAATCTTACCCATGTTGAAGACAATTTTATCGTCACCAACTCTCATGATTATTTCGCCTGCGGCTACATCAATGAGAGTGCGACCGGTCCTCAGAAATGGACGTCCAACGATTAATGGAACACGGGGATCCATCTCGTAGTCAACGACAACAAAATCCGCCGGGAAGGTGAATTTATCGACGCCAACAAAGGCATCTTCGGCTATCCCCACTGGATAAGCAACCGTACGCTTGGCTAATTCCAAAGTCATTTTGGTGGGGACTAGCTCGGGGAGAGATAATTGCTTCCAAACACTTAAAGGCATTAAGTTTATACTGGCACCTAGATCGGCTAGGGCCATGCAATTCTCTACTCCCGGGAAGTTGCAAGGAATCAAGAAGTGACCCGGATCACCAAGTTTTGTGGGCAATTTCCTTAAGAGCACTGCGGAGCAGTTCTCATTAAGTTGGGTCTGAGCGATGTCAAGAAGCTTTTCCTTATCACTTAGAAGATCTTTAAACATCTTAGCGTATTTGGGCATGTGAGCGAGAGACTCGGCAAAGGAGATGTTAAAATTCAATTGTTTAAACATTTTTAGAAAGTTTGAAACCTGAATATCATCCTTGCTCTTTTGCTTCTCTTTCCTCAACCTTGAGGGATAAGGTATATTGGATGAAGAAGAAGGCTTTAAGGGAATAGGATCACTCACAACCACGGGTGGTGGGGAAATGGGGATAGAGGGTGAAGGAGGTGGGGAAAGTTGCTCTTTTTCCTTGTTCACAATCACGGGTGGAGTTGTAGGAAGCTCGGGTTCCATATAACCTTTTCCACTACGAGTGGTGATTGCTTTCATCTCCCCCCTTGGATTCGCAACGGTGTTACTCGGAAGAGTACCCGAAGAAGAGGGTTTATTACTTTGGATGAGCGAACCAATCATATCACGAAGGTGAAGAGCTTGATTGTTAAAAGAGTTTTGCATGTTCGCATTAATTGCATCGCTGTGTTTGGCCATGTCATTCCTTAGCTCGGCTCGAATATCGTTCCCTTGCTTTGCCATTTCTCCCTTCAAGTTGCGGACTTGACTCTGAAGATTCGTCACCAACTCCCGATTAGTCTTCATGAATGTCTCGACATCTGGATTCACTGCCATCGGTTGATTGAGAGGTGGAGCCTGGTAATCTTGAGAATTTCCTTGAGTTTGGTATGGGTTTCTTTGGGATTGATATTGATTGTTTGCACGAGGTTGGGATTGGTTTGCAGGAGGGAAACCGGGAGGAGCAAGATAATTGTTGGAGCGATAACTTAGCAAGTTACGGTCTCCTTGAGGGCGAGCTTGATAGCCTCCCGTGGGATAAGTACCGTATGCTGCATTAACGTCTTCAGAATAATTGTCGTGAGTAGAAGGAAACTCATTATAGGAATGAGGACCACCACATGTGTCACAAGAAATAGCAACGGCTTTAGCATGTTGGGTTTGGTTAGAAGTCAAAATTTAGAGACTTTTGTTAATATCAAGAATAGCACGTTCCAAAACAGACGGGTTGGTGGTGGAAGAAGTAGATGAAACATTGACTCTCTGATTAGATCTTGAGGATGCGGAAGAATCCCAATTCTTGTGGTGAGTAGTCATGTTTTCAATCAACTCTCGACACTCCTCCGGTCTCCTTTTCATAAAAGTACCACCGACGGCGGCATTGATCGTGTCACGATCACGAAAAGTGAGACCATTGCAGAAGGTGTCAATGAGAGTGACGGGGAGCATATTGTGATTAGGACAGCGGTCGATCAAATCATTGTAGCGTTCCCAAGCATCGAAAAGCGATTCATCATTCTCTTGCATAAATCCACTGATTTGGTTACGAAGGCTAGTGACCATGGATGGGGGAAAGTAGCGCGATAAAAAGCGTTGAGTCATGTCATTCCACGTATGAATAGAATTCTTAGGAAGACGGTCAAACCATTTTTCGGCATGGTGAGAAAGCGAGTGTGGAAAAAGTTGGAGGCGAAGGTCATCCATAGAAACACCGGGGGATTTCATGCTTTGAGTGATAGTAATGAATTTGTCGAGGTGTTTGTTGGCATCATCATTAGGCATTCCGACGAATGGATTAGTTTGCACTTGTTGGATCATGTAATGCTTCAACGAAAACTCTTGAGCCGTGATGTGCATCGGCGCAATCGGGCCTCCGCATCCGTTCATGGTGGGTTGGCACAATTCTTCCATGGTTCGTAAATCAGGTAGAAGGACATTTTTGTTGTTGTTGTTGTTGTTGTTGTTATTCAAATTTTGTTGAGGTGGGTGATTATTGTTGTTATTAACACCAGCCATATCTAAATCTTCAAGAGTCTCGGGCTCAGAATAGTTGGAAGATCTAGTACACATACACCTGCAGAAGAAAAATATACACAAAGAATATCTATATAATCTTTTTGGTTTTTATAGGTTTTTTAATGTTTTTGTATTTTTGAAGAGTTTTATATTTTTTTTGGATTTTTGAAAATTTTTATAGCAATGAAAATAACGTTCAAAGAACGGATCCCAAAATTCAATGCGTCTCTCACTAGAAACCGTTTATCGTAACGAAAAGAGCCGGCAGCGGCGCCATTTAATACTTGGTTTTGTCCTAGTATAAAAAATCTTATCGTCCGAATCCTTTCGAATTGAAAACCGGTCTTAAGTGCGACTCAATTGTCTTTTGGTGAATCAAGAGAATGGTTTGGTTTGTTTTAAACTATTAGCAAGTAATTAAAGTGTCGTTGAGTAAATTGGAAGTTAAAAGATTAATTCTGAATGACGAGTAAAAATAAATGCATATAAACTTAAAGGTAAAATGGAAAAGTACTAACACACTAAATAAAACTAACACTTGGAAAATTTTCTGAAAATAAAAAGTACTATAAGAAAGTAAGATTGAAAGAAACCAAAACAAGCCAAAAGAGGCCCGATCGGAATGTATTCCGATCGGTTGATCGGAATATGGGTAACACCGGTCGGAATATCCACCAAAATGGAATCAATCGGAATACTGGACAAGGAACACCAATCGGAATGTTTGGAAAAACCCTTCAATCGGAATGTTACATAAATGCATGAATCGGAATGCAGAAGAACCCCAATCGGAATACTAAAGGAGACCACCGTCGGAAAATGTAAACCCTAATCCGATCTATTGATCGGAATAAGGGGTGTTTAAATCGGAAAAACTCAAAGCCCTAATCCGATCTACCAATCGGAATGTGAAGATGAGGCTGCTCGGAATAGGTACCAATCGGAAAGGGGTTTTAAACCCTTTCCTAAAATTAAGGAAATCGGTTAAGGTGGTGTACACGGTCGGAAAAAGCCAATCGGAAAAGGGTTTTACAACCCTTTCTGAAAATTGTGGAAAAAGGTTAAGCTAGGTAATAAGCTAACTTTAATAAGCTAATACCAAAACCACCCCGAATCAATGAAAAATCCGAATCAAATAAGCACTTTGATCAACTTATTCAACTCGAAATTAATCAACTTTTTAGATCAAACCATAAAAACATAAACTTTTTAATAAAACTTTTTAATAAGAAAAATAAGCTAATCATAAAAATCAGCCAATAAGCACAAAAGTCTTAAAGCTTAATCAAATGAAAACTTATAAAATGATCAAAAGATTAACTTTTTAAGCACGAAATCAATTAGAACAACACGGATCTTATGATAATCGTACTAAAATCAATCTAAAATCAAAGAAAAGTAGAATGAGATTAAGAAATAAAAGCTTAAAATGAACTTGATTAATAAAATTAAGTAATACAAAGTGTTTAATCTTTGAAAGATTAAGAAAAAGATGAAATTTAGTGAGAGAAAGTTTAAGACTTTCTCTCTCTAAAACTAGAGAAAACTAAAAAGTGAAAATTAACTAAAAACTCTAACCACTCTCCTAATGACTATTAGGAGGGTATTTATAGGGAAGGTGGAAGGAGTGCATGTGTTGCATCTTCTTTCTTGCTTTCTTCTCGACTCGACTTTAATTCTTCATCTTTGTCGTCTCGGGATTTGAACTTGTCTTTTAATTTTCTTCTTCTATTAGACTTAAGTTCTTCGACTTCGTTAAACTTCCGTCTTTTGACTTTTTCTTCGATAAATCTTCAGAATAGGCCTTGGACTTCCGTTCTTTTTGCACTCTTGATCTTTTGACTTCGTCTTTTCCCGTTTTCTTCAATAAAAGCCCGCAAAATCCCGTGTTTTCTTCCTTTTTCATATTTTGGTCCTAAAACACAATAAAAACACAAACCACACATAATTCCGACTTTTACGACATAAATCACACGTTTTGGTCTTGTTATTATTGGAAATAAGTGGTAAAAGGATAAGTGTTTTCACACTTATTAATTGGCGGAAGAAGTTTTTTTTGAAAGTGGGGAAGTTCTACTATCCCGTATCCTTAAGTTCCTCTTATTTTAGGTCGTTCGTTTTTAGATACGTCTATGGCTTTGATCGATGTTCATTCTAGAAAGATCACCTTACATTTCAACGACGAGGAACTTGTTATAAACGTAACTCAAAACTCTCAAATTTCTCATGTTTATTCCATAGCAACCATAAACCTCGTTGATATGATTGACGTGGTTTGCGAGGAATTTTCACAAGAAGTTCTAGGTTTTGGTGATGAAGAAACTAGTGGTAATCCCACTATGTTAGATCCAGTTCTTGATAATTCGACACCAACCTTCACTCCCTTTGAAGGTGGTGGTTTTACGTTGGAAGAATTCGATGTTCCACGTACTTGTAACGAAGACCTCGACAACGATGAGGACTTCTCGATTATCAAGGATTTTCTTAACGATTTCCCATTTCCTCCACCCGAGGAGGTTATGAGTATCGAGCCCAAATCTTCACTTGAGGAACCACTGATAGGTGTGAAATCACCCATCCTTTTTACCACTTAATTACAATAATAACCGAGCCAAAACGTGTATTTTATGTCATTTATGTCGGAATTATGCGTGGTTTGTGTTTTTGTTGTGATTTAGGACGAAAAGGTGAAAAGTGGAGAAAACACGGAATTTCACGGGCTTTTATCGAAGAAAAAGACGAAAGACGAAGTAAAGAAGTCAAGAGTGCGAAAAGAACGGAAGTCCAAGACCAATTCTGAAGATTTATCGTAGAAAAAGTCAAAAGCCAGAAGTTTACTTAAAGCCGAAGAACTCGAGTCTTATTTATGAAGAAATGTCGAGACAAGTTCAAAGAAATCCCGAGCCAAAGTCATTAAAGTCTAAGATTTAAGAAGATTAAAGAAAGCAAGGACCTAATGACGCAATTAAGGAAAAGAAGAAAGAGGGAGGAAGCTTCCTAAGCTCCTCCCTAATCTCCCTATATATAGTTTTCTATGTTTTCATCTCATAGTTGTTGGTGGCTTGACAACCTACTCTTCCACCATTTTCATTTCTTGTTAATTATTTTCTTGCATTTTAATTTCTTGTTATGCACTTTTAATTTCTTCAATTCAAGTAAGTCTTTTAATTTTGGAATCTTTTCTTTTAATCAAGTTCTTATTTTTAATCATCTTCTTCTACCTTTCTTATTTTGCTTATCTTTGATTCATGTTCATCCTTGATTTTATTTCATCTTAATGCTTATTTGATTTAAAGTTTTCTTAAAAGTATTCATCTTTTTATAGTTTGATTTAAAAGTGTGCTTATTTTAAGTTGATAAGTTGTTATTTGAGCTTATTTAGTCTTTTTCACTTTTGATTCGTTCTAGTTTTAGTGTGAGCTTATCATTATAGCTTATTACTAGCTTAATTCTCGAATCCCATATAAATCGCAAAGGGTAAACCCCTTTCCGATCAAGCATTGCGACCACCCCTTCATTCCGATCACATAGATCGGAAAAGGGTTTCCAATTATTCCGATTTGCTTCCCCATATTCCGATCACCTAAATCGGAATAGGGTTTTAAGGATTCCGATTGTGAGCTTTGTTAGTATTCCGATTGGATGTTTTTCTAAAACATTCCGATTGGTGCTATTTTACAACATTCCGATTGTGGTGGTTTTCAAGCATTCCGATCTGAATTTCTTTAGTGTATTCCGATTGTACCATTTTTCTATATTCCGATCATGTCCCTTTTTAATCATTCCGATTACAACATTCCGATGGGGATACATTCCGATCGGATCCCTATGGATTCCGATCAAGTGTATTCCGACGGGGTGTTTTGTTTTGTTTTAATATTAAGCTTGTTTTTCCGCCATTTTACTTTAGTGTTATTTTGATAATTTTTCTCGCTTTGTTTTTAGTATATTTTAATTTCATTTTGCATTTTCATTTGATCGTTAATTTACTTTTCGCTAAGTTTTAATTTTACGTCATTTAAATTCTCGTCATTTATTTTCAAAGTTTTAAATATTGCACTATTTACGTTTCAACTAGTTTTAGTTCTAATTACTCGTCATTTATTTTAAAGTCTTGCACATTTATTTTACCAAAACCAAAAATATTTGTTTCACCAAAAACAACTGAGTCGCACGCTTAGCCGGAAATCAATTCGAGAAGATACCGAGTAAACGAACTTTTCAACTAGTAAAAATCCGTACATTAAAATGGCGCCGCTGCCGGCTCTTTTCGTGAGGATTAACGGTTTTTTGTGAGAGACGCGTTGGCTTTTGGGATCTGTTCACTCGTGAACGTTATTTTTCGTGTCCAAAATTTTCAGAAATCCCAAAAACATTTAAAAAAATCAATAAAAGCATTTCTTTTTCAAAGCTTTGCACCAAAAATATTCTTCTTGCTCATCTATTTTTCATTATGGATTCTTATGTCCATTGCGTCGGATGTGGGTGACGATTGTACGGGAACGACTCTTGTCAATGGTGTACATGTGAGCGGTGCGGAAACGATATCGACAACACACAATTCGGATTTTGTCCATTGTGCAACTCGACTAATTCGTCCTTTTTGAACCCACCTCCTGTTCCCTCATGCATCTATTGTGGAAGCGATTCTCATTGACATGTTTCGTGCCCGGTTCAATACCCGTATGGTCACGGGCAAGAACCGGGGTACAATTATGACTATGATAATAGGTATCCACAAGACGCACCCAGTCTTTTTCCTCAACCGTTTTGCAACAACTATGGGGGTCCTCACGATACTTCTTATTGTCAACCAATGAATTATTATGAGAAAAATCCGTGTCCTCAGTTTTCTTCACCAATGGATTATTATGAACCAAACCCGGTTTCTAATTCTTCTCAACCGATGAACTACTATGAGCCACAACCATGCTATAATTCAGGTTTACAACCCTTTGAGCCCCCACATCACACCCTCAATCATCAATCCTCTCAGCAAATTAGTCTTGACCAACAACTCACTTCTTTGAACCATATTCTAGAAGGTCTAGCTCAACTCCGAGCTGACTTGCATCAGGAAAGGCAACCGTTGCTTGATGTGGACGAAACCTTGAAAACCACTGACACCTTTTTGAGCCAATTTAGTCGTTTTCCCTTCTTTTCTACACCAAAATGTTTAGTTACAGCGTGGGATAGAATTGGTGAAGTTGAACATACTCGGGGAGACGAACAACAAAAGTTGCTACATGAGCTTCTTAAAGATGTGGAGGTTATCAAGGAAGAGTTAGCCGACTACCTCACTCCTAACTGGACTCGTCCCATCTATTCTGATGATGACGACGACGATGATGTCTACACGTTCAACCAATCTTCAGAAGTTGCTGCTCCTACTCTCGATGTTCCTACTGCATCTAAGGATCCAGATTCGTTGAATGAGCTTAGTGATGTTGGTATCGACAAGGTATTGGATGATGAGGTTTGTGACTTACCTGCTATAGAGCCTGAGGACGACGTTACTCTTACGGAAGAGGTCGATCCTAGTGATGACGATTCTTCTCTCTGCTATGAGAATTTCACTTTTGAAGTTTCTCAATCTCCACCGGGAGATGCGGGTGATGACGATTTATTCTCTCCGGCTTACGAGAAGTTCACCGATGAACTTGATCTTGTGGATGAGGTGGAAGACGTGCTTCTTCGCGATAGATTACGGAAAGTGCACCTTCTTATTGCTCAAATCGAAGAGTTAACTTCTCCTTCTCTTTCCGAGTCTTTACCTCCATCTATTCCTCCCGTTGAAGATAATGACCCATTGCTGGAAGAAATCGATATCCACTCCATACCTCCATCTATTCCTCCCGTTGAAGATAGTCTTTTTCACTTTTGATTCGTTCTAGTTTTAGTGTGAGCTTATCATTATAGCTTATTACTAGCTTAATTCTCGAATCCCATATAAATCGGAAAGGGTAAACCCCTTTCCGATCAAGCATTGCAACCACCCCTTCATTCCGATCAAATAGATCGGAAAAGGGTTTCCAATTATTCCAATTTGCTTCCCCATATTCCGATCACCTAGATCGGAATAGGGTTTTAAGGATTCCGATTGTGAGCTTTGTTAGTATGATTGGATGTTTTTCTAAGACAAATGTACGGATTTTTACTAGTTGAAAAGTTCGATTTCTCGGTATCTTCTCGAATTGATTTCCGGGTAAGTGTGCGACTCGGTTGTTTTTGGTGAAACAAATATTTTGGTTTTGGTAAAATAAATGTGCAAGACTTTAAAATAAATGACGAGTAACTAGAACTAAAACTAGTTGAAACGTAAACAGTGCAATATTTAAAACTTTTAAAATAAATGACGAGAATTTAAATGACGTAAAATTAAAACTTAGCGAAAAGTAAATTAACGATCAAATAAAAATGCAAAACGAAATTAAAATATACTAAAAACAAAGCGAGAAAAATTATCAAAATAACACTAAAGTAAAATGGCGGAAAAACAAGCTTAATATAAAAACAAAACAAAACACCCCGTCGGAATACACTTGATCGGAATCCATAGGGATCCGATCGGAATGTCTCCCCATCGGAATGTTGTAATCGGAATGATTAAAAAGTGACATGATCGGAATATAGAAAAATGGTACAATCGGAATACACTAATGAAATTAGATCGGAATGCTTGAAAACCACCACAATCGGAATGTTGTAAAATAACACCAATCGGAATGTTTTAGAAAAACATCCAATCGGAATACTAACAAAGCTCATAATCGGAATCCTTAAAACCCTATTCCGATTTAGGTGATCGGAATATGGGGAAGCAAATCGGAATAATTGGAAACCCTTTCCGATCTATGTGATCGGAATGAAGGGGTGGTCGCAATGCTTGATCGGAAAGGGGTTTACCCTTTCCGATTTATATGGGATTCGAGAATTAAGCTAGTAATAAGCTATAATGATAAGCTAACACTAAAACTAGAACGAATCAAAAGTGAAAAACACTAAATAAGCTCAAATAACAACTTATCAACTTAAAATAAGCACACTTTTAAATGAAACTATAAAAAGATGAATACTTTTAAGAAAACTTTAAATCAAATAAGATGAAATAAAATAAAGGATGAACATGAATCAAAGATAAGCAAAATAAGAAAGGTAGAAGAAAATGATTAAAAATAAGAACTTGATTAAAAGAAAATATTCCAAAGTTAAAAGACTTACTTGAATTGAAGAAATTAAAAGTGCATAACAAGAAATTAAAATGCAAGAAAATAATTAACAAGAAATGAAAATGGTGGAAGAGTGGGTTGTCAAGCCACCAACAACTATGAGATAAAAACATAGAAAACTATATATAGGGAGATTAGGGAGGAGCTTCGGAAGCTTCCTCCCTCTTTCTTCTTTTCCTTAATTGCGTCATTAGGTCCTTGCTTTCTTTAATCTTCTTAAATCTTAGACTTTAATGACTTTGGCTCGGGATTTCTTTGAACTTGTCTCGACATTTCTTCATAAATAAGACTCGAGTTGTTCGGTTTTAAGTAAACTTCCGCCTTTTGACTTGTTCTACGATAAATCTTCAGAATTGGTCTTGGACTTCCGTTCTTTTCGCACTCTTGACTTCTTGACTTCGTCTTTCGTCCTTTTCTTCGATAAAAGCCCGTGAAATTCCGTGTTTTCTCCACTTTTCACCTTTTCGTCCTAAATCACAACAAAAACACAAACCACGCATAATTCCGACATAAATGACATAAAATACACGTTTTGGCTCGGTTATTATTGTAATTAAGTGGTAAAAAGGATGGGTGTTTTCACACCTATCAAATCCCCTACACATAACCATTGCAATGTCCTCATGCAATGCATTAGCTACAAAGCACGTTTACATTTTTCATCACAATCAATCCACGTTGGCCTTTATTAAAGAGATAGAAAATTATAAACATACAATGTAAAGAAATCAAAATCATACCTTTGGGTTTTGGAAAGGTCGTGAATGATCATCATCCTCAAGTTTTCACTTTCTCCAAACCAAACTTAAAAATGAGATCATTTTTATTATAAGTTAGTAAACAAACACGAACTCATGTGGGTCAATTATTCACTTTGACTCCCTTATTCCTAGGGGTATCTCTTATATTTTATTGTTGTCTTGAATGATCACGAGAATGCATTTTTGACTTATTTCGATAGTTATTTACTCCGAAAATAGAGTGAACAATTTAATCAATAGTTAGCTAAAGGACAAAATCTTTTAAAACTGCTTCTCGGGACCTCATAAAGTTCATATCTAGGTATAACTCGCTTCACGATTTGAGACCTTTCTCGGACCGATATTTGGAAGCGACTTCATACTTCGAATCTTTGAGAGACGTTCTTGAAATTATGGTCTTCTCTTCATAATAGGAATTTCTTCACTTGAAGTTTTGAGAGATTCTTCATCTTTGGACCAAGACTTCTTCATTTTTCTCCAATCTTTATTTTGGACTTTGATATACAACGATCCGCCTCCTTTTAGGACTTGGATCTATTTATCCTCATACCTTGTTAGGGCCTTTTTGGATAGACTTCTCCATGATCTTTAGGGGAGTATTTTCTTTTCGTCGTGTGTCTCGATCCTTCATATAGATTTTTTATAAATGATTCTTCACATCACTTTTGGATCTTTAGCAACAAAATGTAGCCCTCATGCCTTGTTAGGGCCTTTTCGGACTCACCAATCTTCGCATCCCGCTTCAATAAGTTATGCCTTGGCTATGAACTCTAATCCGTACCGAGCAACTTTTAAACGATCTTGGGCTAGAAGCTAAGTAACCTTTTAAATCATACAACCTTATTTATTGCAGATAAATTTATTAACAAGCGAAGGGAGAATAGGCTTATAATTAACTCACATAAATTCACGAAAGAATACCGAACTTATAATTGACTCTATCATCTCTCGTTCTCCACAGTTTAAAATCTCAAGGAATGAGACTCGTGGATGCTTAGCCTATTAAATCAAAGTTTTGGGTTTTCGAGTCATCTATAGGATCTTGCAAACTCTTAGACTTTTTCAAGTTTAGAAATCGCATTTTAAAGTTCTCTTGATAAACGACTCTCTAGGATCAATTATAGGAACTTGCGAAAAGTTCTTGTTCTTAACCCGTGAGAGTTAAGACTTTCGCGTTTTATAGCTCCCTATATAAAAGCCTAGCAAAACTCGACTTAAAACACGTTAAGGATACTAGCTAGAGTAAACATAGATAAGTAAACTCGGGTTGAGTCAAAAGATTCACAACGTTTGAAAATTAAAACCACTTTATTTAAGCAAGGAAAGAAAATAACCATAACAAAGGAAAATACAACTATACAATAGGCCAAAATAGATTAAAATTTTTGAAAAATGTCGAAAAATCAAATTTTCAGGTTAAAATGAGGACAAATACAAGGAAAAGACCTCTTAACTTCGATAGAAGTCCCCCCTACACTTAATATAAACATTGTCCTCAATGTTTAAGAATATGGGAGTAAACTCCCCTACACTTAGTACATTGTGCACGTTGTTTAAATCTCGCTAAGGAAAAGACAACTAAAGAGATTTCTATTTTAATATTGAGAAATATAAAATAGTGAATCGAAAAGAGTTTAGGATAGAACCGGGAAGAAGGGAACACGGAATCACGGTTCGTCAAAAGTCATCAAGAGTGTGTCTTTGAAGCTCTAATCCCTGCACATGATAAGAAAGAAAGCAAGAAACACCATGGGGCTCCCCCTACACTTATGGTAAAGATAGATAGATAATTGGGTTGCCTCCCAAAAATCGCTTATTTTATATTAACCGAGTCACGAGCCTGACTCGTCCCCGAATTAAATGGTCCATGGGGAAGCCTCGAATGCAATACCGGGATCAAAGACCTTATCCTCGTTCCCGATTGACATCAACAAAGGAGAGGCGGGGGGATAAGTCTTGAATGGGAGAAAAGTCCTTTCAACATACGAGAAGTATGTGAATTCAAGATCCACGGGAGGTGGGGTGGGTAAAGTAAGCACATTGTCCTCCCCCAAAGACAATAGATGTTGAGCAAGCGGCAAAGCCGTGTTGTTATCAATCATAGCATAATCAATGTCACCAACCGGGTCAAAGCACTCATCCTCTGTGATAGTGGCTAAAAGGGAGGATGAAAGGTGCTCGGGAGGGGGACTTGGGTCAATACTTTCCTGCAGTAAATTATCAAAAATAATGTCCCCCTCCATGTCATAATCATCAATACCTGGAGGGATGGAGTGGATATCGATTTCTTCCAGCAATGGGTCATTATCTTCAATGGGAGGAATAGATGGAGGTAAAGACTCGGAAAGAGAAGGAGAAGTTAACTCTCCGATTTGAGCAATAAGAAGGTGCACTTTCCGTAATCTATCGCGAAGAAGCACGTCTTCCACCTCATCCACAAGATCAAGTTCATCGGTGAACTTCTCGTAAGCCGGAGAGAATAAATCGTCATCACCCACATCTCCCGGTGGAGATTGAGAAACTTCAAAAGTGAAATTCTCATAGCAGAGAGAAGAATCGTCATCACTAGGATCGACCTCTTCCGTAAGAGTAATGTCGTCCTCAGGCTCCATAGCAGGTAAGTCACAAACCTCATCATCCAATACCTTATCGAGACCAACATCACTAAGCTCATTCAACGAATCTGGATCCTTAGATGCAGTAGGAACATCGAGAGTAGGAGCAGCAACTTCTGAAGATTGGTTGAACGTGTAGACATCATCGTCGTCGTCATCATCATAATAGATGGGACGAGTCCAGTTAGGAGTGACGTAGTCGGCTAACTCTTCCTTGATAACCTCATCTTTAAGAAGCTCATGCAACAACTTTTGTTGTTCGTCTCCCCGAGTATGTTCAGTTTCACCATTTCTATCCCACGCTGTAATTAAACATTTTGGTGTAGAAAAGAAGGGAAAACGACTAAATTGGCTCAAAAAGGTGTCGGTGGTTTTCAAGGTTTCGTCCACATCAAGCAACGGTTGCCTTTCCTGATGCAAGTGAGCTCGGAGTTGAGCTAGACCTTCTAGAATATGGTTCAAAGAAGTGAGTTGTTGGTCAAGACTAATTTGCTGAGAGGATTGATGATTGAGGGTGTGATGTGGGGGCTCAAAGTGTTGAAAACCTGAATTATAGCATGGTTGTGGCTCATAGTAGTTCATCGGTTGAGAAGAATTAGAAACTGGGTTTGGTTCAAAATAATCCATTGGTGAAGAAAACTGAGGACACGGATTTTGCTCATAATAATTCATTGATTGACAATAAGAAGTATTGTGAGGACCTCCACAGTTGTTGCAAAACGGTTGAGGAAAAAGACTGGGTGCGTCTTGTGGATAGCTATTATCATAGTCATAATTGTACCCCGGTTCTTGCCCGTGACCATACGGGTATTGAACCGGGCACGAAACATGCCAATGAGAATCTCTTCCACAATAGATGCATGAGGGAACAGGAGGTGGGTTCAAAAAGGACGAATTAGTCGAGTTGCACAAAGGACAAAATCCGAATTGTGTGTTGTCGATATCGTTTCCGCACCGCTCACATGTACACCATTGACAAGAGTCGTTCCCGTACAATCGTCTCCCACATCCGACGCAATGGACATAAGAATCCATAAAGAAAAATAGATGAGCAAGAAGAATATTTTTGGTGCAAAGCTTTTAAAAAGAAATGCTTTTAATGATTTTTTTAAATGTTTTTGGGATTTTTGAAAATTTTGGACACGAAAAATAACGTTCACGAGTGAACGGATCCCAAAAGCCAACGCGTCTCTCACAAAAAACCGTTAATCCTCACGAAAAGAGCCGGCAGCGGCGCCATTTTAATGTACGGATTTTTACTAGTTGAAAAGTTCGTTTTCTCGGTATCTTCTCGAAATGATTTCCGGCTAAGTGTGCGACTCAGTTATTTTTGGTGAAACAAATATTTTTGGTTTTGGTAAAATAAATGTGCAAGACTTTAAAATAAATGACGAGTAATTAGAACTAAAACTAGTTGAAACGTAAACAGTGCAATATTTAAAACTTTGAAAATAAATGACGAGAATTTAAATGACGTAAAATTAAAACTTAGCGAAAAGTAAATTGACGATCAAATGAAAATGCAAAACGAAATTAAAATATACTAAATCCAAAGCGAGAAAAAATATCAAAATAACACTAAAGTAAAATGGCGGAAAAACAAGCTTAATATTAAAAGAAAACAAAACACCCTGTCGGAATACACTTGATCGGAATCCATAGGGATCCGATCGGAATGTATCCCCATCGGAATGATTAAAAAGGGACATGATCGGAATATAGAAAAATGGTACAATCGGAATACACTAAAGAAATTCATATCAGAATGCTTGAAAACCACCACAATCGGAATGTTGTAAAATAGCACCAATCGGAATATCTTAGAAAAACATCCAATCGGAGTACTAACAAAGCTCACAATCGGAATCCTTAAAACCCTATTCCGATCTAGGTGATCGGAATATGTGGAAGCAAATCGGAATAATTGGAAACCCTTTTCCGATCTATGTGATTGGAATGAAGGGGTGGTCGCAATGCTTGATCGGAAAGGGGTTTACCCTTTCTGATTTATATGGGATTCGAGAATTAAGCTAGTAATAAGCTATAATGATAAGCTCACACTAAAACTAGAACGAATCAAAAGTGAAAAAGACTAAATAAGCTCAAATAACAACTTATCAACTTAAAATAAGCACACTTTTAAATGAAACTTTAAAAAGATGAATACTTTTAAGAAAACTTTAAATCAAATAAGCATTAAGATGAAATAAAATCAAGGATGAACATGAATCAAAGATAAGCAAAATAAGAAAGGTAGAAGAAGATGATTAAAAATAAGAACTTGATTAAAAGAAAAGATTCCAAAATTAAAAGACTTACTTGAATTGAAGAAATTAAAAGTGCATAACAAGAAATTAAAATGCAAGAAAATAATTAACAAGAAATGAAAATGGTGGAAGAGTGGGTTGTCAAGCCACCAACAACTATGAGATAAAAACATAGAAAACTATATATAGGGAGATTAGGGAGGAGCTTAGGAAGCTTCCTCCCTCTTTCTTCATTTCCTTAATTGCGTCATTAGGTCCTTGCTTTCTTTAATCTTCTTAAATCTTGGACTTTAATGACTTTGGCTCGGGATTTCTTTGAACTTGTCTCGACATTTCTTCATAAATAAGACTCGAGTTCTTCGGCTTTAAGTAAACTTCCGCCTTTTGACTTTTTCTACGATAAATCTTCAGAATTGGTCTTAGACTTCCGTTCTTTTCGCACTCTTGACTTCTTGACTTCGTCTTTCGTCTTTTTCTTCGATAAAAGCCCGTGAAATTCCGTGTTTTCTCCACTTTTCACCTTTTCGTCCTAAATCACAACAAAAACACAAACCACGCATAATTCCAACATAAATGACATAAAATACACGTTTTGGCTCGGTTATTATTGTAATTAAGTGGTAAAAAGGATGGGTGTTTTCACACCTATAACCTATCCTAGAGTTGAAAGATTTACCTCCTTATCTCGAATATGTCTTTTTGGAGGAGGACGACAAGTTGCCGGTTATTATTGCGAAGGAACTTTCGAATGATGAAAAAAACCGCACTTGTCGATGTTCTAAAGGATCACAAAGGGGCAATTGCGTGGAAGTTATCCGACATTAAGGGGATCGATCCCAAGTTTTGTACCCACAAAATCTTAATGGAGGAGGATTACAAGCCCGCAATCCAATGTCAAAGGAGGGTGAACCCCAAAATTCACGACGTCATCAAAAAGGAGGTCCTTAAACTCCTTGACGCGGGAATGATTTACCCTATTTCCGATAGCCCTTGGGTGAGTCCTACTCATTTTGTCCCTAAAAAGGGAGGGATGACCGTTGTGCCAAAAGATGCCAACGAGTTAATTCCCACTAGACTCGTGACCGGATGGAGAGTGTGCATTGACTATCGTAAGTTGAATGAAGCCACTCGAAAAGACCATTTTCCCTTACCCTTCACGGACCAAATTTTGGAGCGTCTTGCGGGAAACGATTTCTATTGCCTTTTAGATGGGTTTTCCGGTTCTTCCAAATTCCCATCGATCCTCGTGATCAAGAAAAAACTACGTTTACGTGTCCATATGGAACGTTTGCCTATCGTAGAATGCCATTCGGACTTTGCAATGCACCGGGAACCTTTCAAAGGTGCATGATGGCTATTTTTCATGATATGATCGAGAAGACGATGGAAGTCTTCATGGATGACTTTTCCGTGTTTGGTAATTCGTTCACTTCGTGTTTGTCGAATCATGAGAGAATGTTGAAACGCTGTGGGGAAACCAACCTTGTGCTCAATTGGGAAAAGTGTCATTTTATGGTTAAGAGTGGAATCGTCTTAGGGCACAAGGTCTCGAAAGCGGGGATTGAGGTAGATCAAGCTAAGGTAGACGTCATCGCCAAATTACCTCATCCCAAAACCGTTAAGGGAGTTAGGAGTTTCCTAGGCCACGCGGGCTTTTATCGTCGATTCATCAAGGATTTTTCAAAGATTTCTCGACCCATTACACATCTTCTTGAAAAAGAGGCACGTTTTGTCTTTGACAAAGAATGTGTACGAGCCTTTGAAATCCTTAAGAGGAAACTTACCGAAGCTCCCATTATTGTTTCTCCCAATTGGAACCTCCCCTTTGAGCTCATGTGTGATGCTAGTGATTACGCTATTGGGGCCGTTTTGGGGCAACGTCATGATAAACACTTCTTGCCTATTCACTATGCTAGCAAGACGATGACCGAGGCTCAACTAAAATACACTACAATGGAGAAGGAGTTCCTTGCCGTGGTGTATGCATTTGAGAAGTTCCGACCTTATCTCGTCTTAGCTAAATGCATAGTGTATACGGATCATTCGGCTATCAAGTATCTCATGGCAAAGCAAGATGTAAGCCTAGATTACTTCGTTGGATTCTCCTCCTTCAATAATTTGACAACAAAATTGTTGACAAAAAAGGAGCCGAGAATCTAGCGGCCGATCATCTTTCTCGTATTGAAGATCCTCACCAAAGTGTTTACGAGCCCAAGGAAATCACCGAAACATTTCCGCTCGAGACACTTGGTGTAGTGAATTCTAAGCTTGATTCTTCCACCCCCATGGTTTGCGGACTTTGCAAATTACCATGCGGGTAACTTCATCATCAAGGGTATGACGACTAAAGAAAAACGAAAATTCTTTCCTGACGTCAAGTTCTACTTTTGGAACGACCCTTACTTGTTTCGAACTTGTGTGAATCAAATCATCCGACATTGTGTATTTGGCACCGAAGCTTCTTACATCCTTAGAGCTTGCCATGAGGGACCCACGGGTGGTCACCACGTTGCTAATCTCACGGCTAAAAAGGTGTTTGATGCCGGCTTCTTTTGGCCTACTATTTACCGAGATGCACAAGATCTTATGAAGTCGTGTGATTCATTCCAACGACAAGGAAAAGCCTCACAAAAAGATTAAATGCCACAAAACATCATCCAAGTGTGTGAGATCTTTGACGTTTGGGGTATAGACTTTATGGGGCCGTTCCCATCATCTCGCGGTAATAAGTACATCCTCGTTGCGGTTGACTACCTATCTAAGTGGGTGGAAGCTAAGGCTTTGCCCACCAATGATGCTCGTGTGGTAGTAAAGTTTTTTAAAAGCTTGTTTTCTCGGTTGGAACCCCTCGTGCGATCATAAGCGATCGTGGAACCCATTTTTGTAACGACCAATTCGAAAGGGTCCTAAGGAAATATGGGGTTACACATCGGCTTTCTACGGCTTATCACCCACAAACGAGTGGGCAAGTCGAGGTTTAAAACCGAGCTTTGAAGAGGATCTTGGAGAGATCCGTTGGGGAAAACCGACAATCTTGGTCGGATAAGTTGGACGATGCTTTATGGGCCTTTAGGACCGCTCATAAGAAGCCCATTGGGTGCACTCCCTATAAGCTTGTGTATGGGAAGAATTACCACTTGCCTATCGAATTAGAACACAAGGCTTATTGGGCCCTAAAGCATTGTAATGATATGGAGACCGCGGGAAAACACCGGAAAATGCAATTAAATGAATTGGATGAATTGAGGGACATTGCTTATGAAAATTCATTAATTTATAAAGAGAAAACTAAAAAGTTGCATGATTCTAAAATTAAAAACCGGGTTTTAACATTGGGGATCAAGTTTTGCTTTTTAATTCTCGCTTGAAAATCTTTTCCGGTAAGTTGAAATCCCGTTGGTCCGGTCCATTCACCGTGACTCAAGTATTTCCATATGGGACCATCGAGCTAGCTCAAAATGATGGCCCCAATTTCAAGGTGAATGGACATAGGTTGAAGCACTACTTTGGCGGGGAAGTTCCATCCTTGAACTACCTCGACCAAGTCACTTTCCCCAATGATAATTAGTATTGAGGGGATCGAGTCGAGCTCATGACTCGGTAATAAAAAACGAGGTGCCTCGTGGGGGAGTCCCATGCTTATCCTATGTACATATTATCGCTTTCTAATGTAGTTAACGTGTGGGATTTGTGCCCTTCCAACCTGTGTTCCGTGGTTGTTTGTGAATTGTGGACTTTAGATGATCATGATCTTCACGATTGGAGCCTCTCGTGTTCGTTTTATGGTAGCACTCGATCGTTTGCTTTGAAGACTTTCTCAATATCCATAATATATCATTTTGATGTTCTAACCTTAGGTTTCTAGCACACTTCATAAACGGCTTTAAATTTAACGGTTACACCCTTTCCATGCTAGATTAGGCATTCGACTACGTCTCTAGTATCGGGGTGTTTGCACCCCTAGACTCAAAACATTGAGGACAATGTTTAACTTTAGTATGGGGGTGAATAGATACTTTCCTTGCCAAACCTTCACGTTTTCCAAAGTTTATCTTTTTGTTTATCGCTTTGTTGCAAAATAAGGCTAAAAATGGCCAAATTTTAAATTTTTTCTTATGTTTTATAAGTGTTTGAAGACACGATTGTAGGTTTTCTGATGGCGAGGATAAGAGTAATTTTTGACTCGACCATGCGTGTTGAGTACTTAGCTTTGATTCCTTAACTACAGATTAGGCTAAGCCTCTTAAATGAGGACGAGAAATGATAGGGTTAATTAGAAGTTACTATGCTAAACGTAGAGTACTCGTATTCTCTCAAAAACTCATGTGTTCTCGTTGTTTGCTTATTCTCCCTTCGCATGTAAATATTTTTTGCTTAATAAATATTGACTTAGCGGTTTTGTTAGGATTGTTGGGTTTCTAGTCTTTTCTAGTAGCTTCCGTGTAATTAAATTGGGAAGACATTAAGGTATCTCCAGCGTCACGGTTTTAAAGTATTAGCACCCGAATAATAAAAAGCTTCACCCAATAATAATATTTCAAGTTCTCACCTAAATCAAGCAAACAATTTGAAGCCCCACAAGGCCGAAAAATCTATGCAAAATTGAAAGTGAATCAAGCCTTAATCTTTGGAGCTTTAAAGATCCAAAATTCGCCTTAGCGTGAGGATATACGTCTTTGGCTAATAAAACTACCGATGAGGTGGATAATAAAAGGCAAGGCAAGACCGAATTCATAATAAAAGCTTCATGGCGAAGTTGAATAAAAGATGGAGGTAAACCAAAGATAATAAGGCCCTTCCGTTAGGGGGCGTATAAAAGTCTTGGTAATAAGTCTCATGTTCAAAACTGTTATAAAACCGTGTTTATCGATTCTTCTTGTCATCTTAATTTTTTGACATCGTTGTCTATTGGGAGGGGTTATTGATTTGATGGTCTTGGTTACACCGTTAGGACTCTATTTTTAGACCTAAATCTCTATTATCGCATAAGTCAAACAATGTATCCTCGTGAAAAATTCAAGACAATATAAAATATAAGAGATACAACTTAGGAATAATGGGAGGATAAGTACGTGATTAGGGCACATGAGTAGTGTTAGCATTACTAACTTATAATGACAATGATCTCGTTGCACGCTTGGCATGGAATTGGGGTGAAAATCGAGGACGATGAAATTATTTCTAAAGAAGCATTCACATGTTCTTATTGTATGAACCTAAACGTCCCATTTTGCGATGAAAATCATACATTATGTCTAAAACGCAAGTAGTAGTAGCAATAGTAGTAGTATACCTAGTTTATCATTCAATAAAAGTGAATAAAAATGAATTTTGGAGGTGCTACGATACTTTATTCTAGCATTGCGTAAGGGCACGGCAATGGTTTAGTATGGGGGAGTGATGAGATTGCTTTTATACATAGTCTCATCGTCCAAATAGGGCTTAAAATGCATTAAATATCATCAAAATACCCATATATATGCTTGTGTTTGTTGCTTGTGTATTTTAGGTACGGATATTTAGAAAATGACAAAAGATCACAAGAATCATACAAAAACGAACACGGGAAACGAAGCCGCACAATGAACCAAGCCCTAGTATTGATTTTCCCAAGAAAAACCCTTGAAGTCTCGAAGATCTATGAAGAAGGGTCCTCCAATATGAAAGAATTGACACTTTATACCCTTGTATCTTCATAATTGCAAGATTGGTCCCTAAAGTTTGTCAAAATTACAAAAAGGGCCCTCAACCATTATCCTACACAAAGTCAAATATATCATGAAGTCCTTCAAAGTACAATAAATTACAAGATTGGTCCTTTGAACATCCCAAAATTACAAAAAGGACCCTTAACTTTCAACATTTGGCAAGAATGGTCCCTCATCAAACAAGACTTGTCAAATTCAGTCCTCCAAAATTCCAATCATACAAGTAAAGACCATTATCCATCAACAATATGCCAAATCAGTCCCTGAAGTATCACAAAATGGCAAGAATACCCCTGAATTTACTTCACAAAAGTTTTTGGGGCAAAAGTGTGAAAATTGAAAGTTTAATTACAAAGGGATTTGAGTTTTGGCCAGACATCATACTTACCTAGACCAACCAGAAGCTGCCACCTCACCCCACTCACCATTTCCACCAATCAACTCCCACCATTCCTCCACATCACCTTTCCACTCACACCGGATTAACAAACTTAATTAATTAAGTTTGAATTTGGCGCCTAACACCAACTTTTAAACCCAAAACAGATTAAACACTTGTTCTTAGTGTTCTTAATACAAATTGGGTATTTGTGATTAAGCCAAAATTAAGCCACCATCTTGTCCATAATTATGATTAAGGGTCTTCTAATCATAACCCAACTTATAAACTTGACAACTCACCACCCCTTTGTCCTACACATGCCTCCCCTGCTACAAAAATAAGGAAGAAGACAAACAGTAGGGCCAGCAATCCAACGTCCCATAAACTTGCTTACTTTCTAAGCTCCACAAGAGCCATTGGATGCAATTCCAACAGCTATACACTCCACAAACGTCCAAGATAAAGTCACATGAGCTCAAGATTTCAAATTTCGACAAGGGCATTTCTGGAAGTTCCATGCTTAGGGTTTCTACATTTTCAGCTTTCTAGGACCATGTACACCCTCTATATAAAGGGTCTAGCTCATTACATTTAGAACTGCTTTTGGTTTTTCCTTGTTCAACTTCTTGTAAATCCTCTTTCCATTTAATGAAAGTGTGTTGAGTTTTGTTGAAGAAAGACCAAGTGCCACCTTTATTTTAGCTTGTTTATGATATTTGTTAACTGAAATTGAACCTTAAAACATTTTTTAAACCTTGTGTAAGAAATTACACATTGGATCAAAATTTGATATTTTGCTAAGTTCTTGTTTCAACCTTGGAATTCTTGGGTTATAGGGCTGATCATAGCATCCTAATTGTGATAATTAAGGTGTGGTAAGGCTTATAACTTGGGGATAATCAAGTGTGGGGTAACAAGTTTGCATCAATCAAGTTTATTTTCCAAAGTCACCTTTCTGTTTTCTTATTTTGTGCTACTTACCTTGTTGAATCTTAGCAGGAGTGTTATTGGAAGCTTGTGCTTGTTCTAGCTAGCACATAAGCTCATAAATTCGTGGGTGTGGATGTACATCCATGAGGTTTCTCTAAAATCCTTGAAAATCTGATAAATATTGGACTTTTTGTGGGTTTGTGCTCTATTGGTGTTCTTGTTTATTTCTTGGCTTGAATCTGCTTAGTCTTGCTTGATAATGATGTTTATATGCTAGATTAATCATTGGGTTAACTGAATCACACTTTTTCTTATTTAAAATTGGATTTGAAAAGATAAAGGGGTGTTTGGGTCTACCTGTTTAAGCTTGAATCTTGTTATTGTCTTGTGGAAAGTGTGTATTTGTGTTCTATATCTGATATATGCCTTGTTGAGAGTGTTTTGCTGCATGTTTTTGGGTTTGAAACTTCAAATCAAACAATCTGCTATGACTTGATGAGTTTAACTGTTTTTGACCTAAGATTTTGGTGAAATCTAGTATTTGTGCATGCTTAGGGTTGAAAGTTGTTAAAACATCATTATTATAACTTATTTGATAGATCTTGAGGTTTGAATCTGGCTTATTGGTCAAATACATCAGCAAAGTAAAAAACTGCATGTGTTAGTGTTCATCAGTAACATTCATTAGCTTGAATCTTGCTTAATTCTTTAAATCATTGCATGAAACCTGTTTAGACTAGCTTATTTGAGTTTAATATAGCTTGTGTATGCATTTGGTTGAATTTGGCTCGCTGAATTGTGCTAAAATTTCTATTTGAACCTAAACTGCTTACTTGTTCATGTCTGTGCAATATCTGGTAGTTTATTGATTAAACTGTATCAATTGGGTGTTTGTGGTTGTGATGTTTTGATTGTTCTTGACTCCTCTTGATCCAAAGATCATTTGGGTGCCTTTGTGGAATCTGAATCTCCAAAAAGTTCACTAAAGACAAAAAAGTCTAATAGTCAAGCAGTGAAAAAAGTTTCCACTGCTCAACACCCAAAACTAGCCCCTGTTAGTGTAAAATTGAACTCAGCTTATCAATAAGCTATTTTAGCTTATCCAGACTTGCAACAACTTATTTTTTGTGATAGATCTTCATCATTTGACCCATTTGATTAGACTGGAGCTTATTGGACTTTTACTTTGACTTTTTACTAGAAACCAACTTATTTGACTTTTACATAAGTGCTTATTTGCTTTTTCCAGCTTATTGAGTCATTTATTTGAAAACTCTTTGTTGATTTTGCTTAATTAAGTCATTTCAAAGCTTTAGAAACTTGAATCAGCACTTGGGGTGGCCTAGAACTCAAAAACGACTATTTTGTCGTTTTTTGTAGATTGCTTATTGCATTTTCAGGCTTATTCCTTGGGCTTATTTCAAATTTCTTTTTACAGAAGTCTTATTTAGGACAAAAGAAGCTTGTGTGTCTAATTTCAGCTTATGGCATTGGCTTATAGCTTAATGGGCCAAAAAGCCCATTAAGAATAAACTGTTTGGTATAGGCTAGCTTATTTCACACTTTCAGCTTTTGGGCCTTTGGAAAAAGTTGTTTAAAATCAAATTTTGAGTCAAGTAGTGCTTTTTGGGCTTATTTTGGACACTTTTTTATATTGGGCTCAATTTAGGCCCATTAAGGATCTGTTTTGGGTTTAGCTCATTTTCTAGGCCCATTATGGGTATTTAGGTAATTTCACTTTCATTTCTGAGTTACTTAGGTTAAATTAAGCTAGTTTGCAAGTTTTTAGAATTTTTTATGATTTTTGGATTTTTAATAATATTTTAATATTATTTTATTGTTAAAAATTAAAAGTCTGATTTTCTAAGTTTTTATATTTTTCCTTGATTGTAGACACTTAAATAGGAATTTTGCAAGTTTCCAATTATTTTTAGAGTCTTTTAATTATTCTCTAGAATTAATTTAAGATTTAATTGATTTTAATAGTTTTTAGTTGTTTGAAAATAGTTTTTAGTGATTTTAAAATTTTGAAAAATACTTTTTAGCTTAATTAGGGTATTTTTGAGGTTTACAAACTTTAAAATCTTGTTTTTGACTTTTTAGTAGTTAATATTGATTTTTAGGGATTTAATTAGCATTAAAAAGTCATTATTTAATTAATTAAAAGGTTTTGGCAAGTTTGGATTTTTTGTAAACTCTTAGAATATTTTTTGTGGATTTTTAGTAATTTTTGGTAATTTTTAGGGTAAAATTTTAATTTTATAGATTTTTACGGTTTTACGTGTACACCTTTTTCGTCTTTGTTTAATCCGTCTTCGTAACCGTCATTCTCTTCTAATCCCATTTCTATCTTTCTTTCTCAAAAATATAATCATAAAGTAATCCAAATCATTACACACATAACACACTAGCCTCCTTGAGAACGAACTCATTTTAGGGTCATTTACACACGGTTTTCCTAAATCGTCGTGCTTAGCCTATTTGCTCTCTTTTCCTAATGAGTAGTAAAATCACTACATCATGGAGGGTCCTTTTTGCAAATTTGACCAACTTTAAGGACCAAACTTGTAATTATGAATAACCAAGGGTTTAAAGTGTCAATTCTTCAATATTGGAGGACCCTTCTTGTACAATCTTCAATTCTTCAAGGGTTTTCTTGGAAAATCAACTCTAGGGCCCGATTCATTGTGTGGCTTCGTTTCCCATGTTCGTTTTTGCTTGTTTCTTGTGATCTTTTGCCATTTTCTCAATATGCGTACCTAAAATACACATGGAACAAACACAAGCATATATTTGAGACTATGTAAAAAAGCAGTCTCATCACTCCTCATACTTAACCATTACCGTGCCCTCACGCAATGCTAGAATAAAGTATCGTAGCACCTCCAAAATTCATTTTTATGCACTTTTGTTGAATGATAAACTTGCTACACTACTACTACTTGCTACTTGCATTTTAGACATAATGTATGATTTTCATCTCAAAATGGGAAGTTTAGGTTCATAGAACAAGAACACGTGAGTGTTTTGTTAGAAATAATTTCGTCGTCCTCGATTTTCACCCCAATTCCATGCCAAGCGTGCAACGAGATCATGGTCATTCTAAGTTAGTAATGCTAACACTATTCATATGCACTAATCACGTACTTATACTCCCATTTTCCTAAGTGGTATCTCTTATATTTTTTTTTTGTGTCTTGAATGTTCACGAGGATACATTTTTCACTTATGCGATGATAGAGATTTAGGTCTAAAAATAGAGTCATAACAGTGTAACCAAGACCATCGAATTAATAACCCCCCCCCCCCTAATAGACAACAACATCAAAAAATTAAGTCAACAAGAAGGATCGATAAACACGGTTTTATAACGGTTTTGAACATGAGACTTATTACCAAGACTTTTATACGCCCCCTAACGGATGAGCCTTATTATCATAGGTTTACCTCCATCTTTTATTCAACTTCGCCATGAAGATTTTATTATGACTTCGGTCTTGCCTTGCCTTTTATTTAACCTCGCCATGAGGTGTTTATTATGGCCAAAGACGTATATCCTCACGCTAAAAGCGAATTTTGGATCTTTAAAGCTTCAAAGATTAAGGCATAATTTCGCATAGATTTTTCGGCCTTGGGAGCTTCAAATTGTTTTCTTGATTTAGGTGAGCACTTGAAATCTTATTATTAGGTGAAGCTTTCGATTATTCGGGTTGCCAATACTTCAAAACCGTGACGCTGGCGATACCTTAATGTCTTCCCAATTTAATTACATGGATGCTACTAGAAAAGACTAGAAACCAACAATCAAGACTAAACCGCTAAGCCAATACTTATTAAGCAAAATATATTTACAAGCGAAGGGAGAATAAGCAAACAACGAGAATACATGAGTTTTTGAAAGAATACGAATGCTCTACGTTTAGAATAGTAACTTATAATTAACTCTATCATTTCTCGTCCTCATTTAAGAGACTTAGCCTAATATAAAGTTAAGTGCTCAACACGCACGATCGAGTAAAAAATTACTCTTATTCTCGCCATCGGAAAATAAACATTCGTGTCTTCAAACACTTATAAAACATGAGAAAATATTTAAAATTTGGCCATTTTTAGCCTTATTTTGCAACAAAACGATAAACAAAAAGATAAATTTTGGAAAGCGTGAAGGTTTGGCAGGTCAAGTATCTATTCACCCCCATACTAAAGTTAAACATTGTCCTCAATGTTTCAAGTCTAAGGGTAGGACACCCCCATACTAGAGACGTGGTCGAATGCTTAATCTAGCATGGAAAGGGTGGAACCGTTAAATTTAAAGCCGTTTATGAAGTGCGCTAAACGCCTAAGGTTAGAACATAATAGGATATATCATGTGTGGATATCGAGAAATTCTTCAAAGCAAACGATCGAGTGCTACCATAAAACGAACACGAGAGGCTCCAATCGTGAAGATCATGATAATCTAAAAACCACAATGCACAAACAACCACAGAACAAAGGATGGAAGGGCACAAATCCCCTCACGTTACTACATTAGAAAGCGATAATATGTACATTGATAAGCATGGGACTCCCCCACGAGGCACCTCATTTTTTATTACCGAGTCATGAAATCGACTCGATCCCCTCAATACTAATTATCATTGGAAAAGGTGACTTGGTCGAGGTAGTTCAAAGATGGAACTTCCCCGCTAAAGTAGTGCTTCAACCTATGTCTATTCACCTTGAAATTGGGGCCATAATTTTGAGCTAGCTCGTATGTCCCATAAGAAAAAAACTTGGGTAACGGTGAATGGACCCGACCAACGGGATTTTAACTTGCCGAAAAAGATTTTCAAACGTGAGTTAAAAAGCAACACTTGATCTCCAATGTTAAAAACCCGGTTTTTAATTTTAGAATCATGAAACTTTTTAGTTTTTTCTTTTTAAATCAATGAATTTTCATAAGTAGTGTCTCTTAATTTATCCAATTCATTTAATAGCATTTTCTGGTGTTTCCCCGTGGTCTCAATGTCATCATTACAATGCTTAAGGTCCCAATAAGCTTTGTGTTCAAGTTCAATTGGCAAGTGACAATTCTTCGCGTACACGAGCTTATAAGGAGTTCACCCATTGGGCGTCTTATGAGCGGGACAAAAGGCCCATAAAGCATCGTCTAACTTATCCGACCATGATTTTCGGTTCTCTCCAATCGATCTCTCCAAGATCCTCTTCAACGCTCGGTTTGAAACCTCGACTTGCCCACTCGTTTGTGGGTGATAAGCCGTAGAAAGCCGATGTGTAACCCCATATTTCCTTAGGACCCTTTCGAATTGGTTAATACAAAAATGGCTTCCACGATCGCTTATGATCACACGAGGGGTTCCAAACTGAGAAAACAAGTTCTTCAAAAACTTGACTACCACACGAGCATCGTTGGTGGGCAAAGCCTTAGCTTCCACCCACTTAGATAGGTAGTCAACGACGACAAGTATGTAATTATTACCACGAGATGATGGGAACGGCCCCATAAAATCAATTCCCCAAACGTCAAAGATTTCACACACTTGGATGATGTTTTGTGGCATTTCATCGTTCTGTTAGGATTTTCTTTGTCGTTGGCATGTGTAACACGACTTGACAAGTGCGTGTGCATCTCGGTAAATAGTAGGCCAAAAGAATCCGACATTAAAGACCTTCTTCGCCGTGAGATTAGCACCATGGTGACCACCCGTGGGTCCGTCGTGGAAAGCTCTAAGGATATTAAAATCTTCGGTTCCAAATACACAACGTCGAATGATTTGATCCGCGTGTGTCCGAAAAAGGTAAGGGTCGTTCAAAAAATAGAACTTGACGTCACGAAAGAATTTTCGTTTTTGTTGAGTCGTCATACCCTTAATGATGAAGTTACCCGCATGGTAATTTGCGATGTCTGCAAACCATGGGGTAGATGAATAAAGCTTAGAATTCACTACACCAAGTTTCTCGAGAGGGAATATTTCGGTAATTTCCTTGTTCTCATACACACTTTGGTGAGGATCTTCCAAACGAGAAAGATGATCGGCCGCTAGATTCTCGGCTCCTTTTTTGTCAAGGATTTTGACATAAAATTCTTGTAGGAGAAGAATCGAACGAAGTAATCTCGGCTTTGCATCTTGTTTAGCCATGAGATACTTGATTGCCGAGTGATCCGTATACACTATGCATCGAGTCAAGACGAGATAATGTCGGAATTTCTCAAATGCATACACCACGACAAGGAATTCCTTTTCCGTTGTAGTGTATTTAAGTTGAACCTCGGTCATCGTCTTGCTAGCATAGTGAATAGGAAAGAAGTGCTTTTCATGACATTGGCCCAAAACGGCCCCTACGGCGTAATCACTTGTGTCACACATGAGTTCAAAGGGGAGGACCCAATTTGGAGCAACAAGAATGGGAGCTTCGGTAAGTTTCCTCTTAAGGATTTCAAAGGCTCGTACACAATCTTCGTTAAATAGAAAAGGAGCATCTTTTTCGAGGAGATGTGTAATAGGTCGAGAAATCTTTGAAAAATCCTTGATGAATCGACGATAAAAGCCCGCGTGGCCTAGGAAACTCCTAACTCCCT
Organism: Glebionis coronaria; assembly: GCA_025667525.1. Lineage (NCBI taxonomy): Eukaryota > Viridiplantae > Streptophyta > Magnoliopsida > Asterales > Asteraceae > Glebionis > Glebionis coronaria. Next base: position 122,115,322 of record CM046880.1, on the reverse strand, counting down.
TGACGGTTTTGGGATGAGGTAATTTGGCGATGACCTCTACCTTAGCTTTGTCTACCTCAATCCACGCTTTCGAGACCTTGTTCCCTAAGACGATTCCTTCCTTAACCATAAAATGACATTTTTCCCAACAGAGCACAAGGCTGGTTTCCTAACAACGTTTCAACATTCTCTCAAGATTCGAAAAACACAAAGTGAACGAACAACCAAACATGGAAAAATCATCCATAAAGACTTCCATCATCTTCTCGATCATGTCATGAAAAATAGCCATCATGCACCTTTGAAAGGTTCCCGGTGCATTACAAAGTCCGAATAGCATTCTACGATAGGCAAACGTTTCATAAGGACACGTAAACATAGTTTTTTCTTGATCACGAGGAACGATGGGGAGTTGGATGTAACCGGAAAAACCATCTGAAAAGAAATAGGAATCGTTTCCCACAAGACGCTCCAACATTTGGTCCCTGAAGGGCAAGTGAAAATGGTCTTTACGAGTGGCGTCATTCAACTTACGATAGTTGATACACACCCTCCAACCGGTCACAAGTCGAGTTGGAATTAACTCGTTGGCATCGTTTGGCACAACAATCATTCCTCCCTTCTTAGGGACACAATGAATAGGATTCACCCAAGGGCTATCGGAAATAGGGTAAATCATTCCCGCGTCAAGGAGTTTAAGGACTTCCTTTTTTATGACGTCGTGAATTTTGGGGTTCACCCTCCTTTGACATTGAATCGCGGGTTTGTAGTCCTCCTCCATTAAGATTTCTTGGGTACAAAATTTGGGATCGATACCCTTAATGTCCGATAATTTCGACGCAATTGCCCCTTTGTGGTCCTTTAGAACATCGATAAGTGCGGTTTTTTCATCATTCGAAAGGTCTTTCGCAATAATAACCGGCAACTTGTCGTCTCCTTCCAAGAACACGTATTCAATATTAGGAGGTAAATATTTCAACTCGAGGATTGGTGGTTCCTCAATTGAAGATTGGGGCTCGATACTCATAACCTCCTCGGGTGGAGGAAGTGGGAAATCATTGAGAAAATCCTTGATAATCGAGAAGTCCTCATCGTTGTCGAGGTCTTCTTTATAAGTACGAGGAACATCAAATTCTTCCAACATAAAACCACCACCTTCAAATGGAGTGAAAGATGGTATCGAATTATCAAGAATGAGATAAAGCATAGTGGGATTGCCACTATTTTCATCGTCACCAAAACCTAAAACTTCTTGTGAAAATTCTTTGCAAACGGCGTCGATCATATCAACGCGGTTTATGGTAGCGACGGAATAAACATGAGAAATTGGAGAGTTTTGTGTTGCGTTTATAACAAGTTCCTCGTCGTTGAAACGTAAGGTGATTTTTCTTGCATGCACATCAATCAACGCCATTGACGTATCCAAAAATGAACGATCTAAAATAAGAGGAACTTGAGGATCTGTGGGAATATCCACAACGATAAAGTCTACCGGATAATAGAACTTCCCTAATTTCACAAAAACGTCTTCGGCCAATCCACATGCGGGAATAGTGGAATGATCGGCCACTTCGATAGACATTAGTGAAGGAGTAAGATTAGGAAGATTGATCACTTGAAGATTGCAAGAGGCATCAAGTTAATACTAGCACCAAGATCGGCCAAGGCATAGCTTTCTTCCATATCTTGAATTGCATATGGAATCAAGAATTTACCGGGATCACTGACTTTTTGAGGTATGCGGTTAGGATAAACAGATGAACAACTAGACAATTGTTGCAATTTATCCTTGTTGTTTAACATACTCTTAAAGTTAGCGGAAAATCGAGGCATCATGACCAAAGAGTCGGCAAAACTTAAATTGAAATGCACATCACGAAACATCTTCATAAAAAGATCAAATTGGTAATTGTCGCGCTCTTGACGTTTCTCCTTACGAAGTCTCGATGGGTAGGGCAAAGGTGGTGTGGGTTGAGGCATAGGCATAGCCTTTGGAATCTCGGGTTCCAATTGTGGTAATGGGTCAACCGTAGGTGTGGCATGAGCGGTACTTCGTGGGATTGGGATGTGCTCCTTTTCGACCACCACCTCGGATTCTTCCTTAATTTCCTCCACCGTTGGAGTATAACATGTGTGAAAACACTTATCCTTTTACCACTTATTTCCAATAATAACAAGACCAAAACGTGTATTTTATGTCGTAAAAGTCGGAATTATGCGTGGTTTGTGTTTTTATTGTGTTTCAGGATAAAAATATGAAAAAGGAAGAAAACACGGGCTATCACGGGCTTTTATCAAAGAAAAAGGGAAAAGGCGAAGTCAAAAGATCAAGAGTGCAAAAAGAACGGAAGTCCAAGGCTTATTCTGAAAATTTATTGAAGAAAAAGAGATTTATCGAAGAAAAAGTTTAAAGATGGAAGTTTAATGAAGTCGAAGAACTAAGTCTAATTAAATAAGAAATTTATAAGACTATTTCAATTTATATCGACAAATCCCGAGACGACGTCGAGAAAGACAAAGAATTTAAATCTAGTCGAGTCGAGAAGAAAGAAAGAAGGAAGCATAAACACTTAGCCTCCCCACCTCCTATATATACCCTCGTAATGTTTCATTAGGAGGGTGTTAGCTAGTTCATTTTTCTTTGTAGTTTTAATTTTTAGAGAGAGAAAGTTCTTAACTTTGTCTCACTAGGAAAACTTCATCTTTTCTTTCTTTCATGTTTATGTTTTAATTCAATCTTATGTTTTGGAATCATTAATCTACAAGTTCAAGTTTAAGCTTTTATCATTAATCTCTTTCTACCTTTCTTGATTTTTATTACTTTTGATCCGAGATAATCATGCTTCTAGTTTCATCTTGATGTTTGATTGATTAAAAAGTTTATCTTTTTGTTCATATCTAAGTTTTTGTACAATTTGAGCTTTGATCTTATCATGCTTATTGGCTTATTTTGCACTTAGATTATTTACTTTTAAGTTTTCTTAAAAGTTTAGTTTTATTAAAGTTTGTTTTATAAAGTTTCCGCATTTAGTATTTTAAAAGTCGTCAAATTTGTGCTTATTTAGTCTTGGCTAAGGGTTGGTAAATGCTTATTTGATTAAGTGCTTATTTGTTTGCTTATTCTGTTTTTGATTCCCATCAGAACAACTGTTTACCCAATCCGATCGAGTAAGTGTGATCGCATAAACCCCTAGGGTTTCTACTTGCGATCCTTTACTTCGATCACCAAGTACGATCACACTTGGGTGCGATCACTCATTTTGATCCTTGGTCACGATCACTCATTGCGATCACTTGACCACGTTCACTTGAGTGCGATCACTCTCTGCGATCACTTGGTTGTGATCTGGGCCACGATCCTAATTTCCATCGCATTGAGTGCGATCACTAGACCACGATCACTAGGCTGCGATCGATTGTTACGATCGTAGGCTACGATCACTTTGGTTGAGATAACTTGGCTATGATGGCTGAGTGCGATGACTGGTCACGATCACTTGGATGCGATGACTTAATTTCCTGTTTTTATTTTTAATTTCAAATTTGAGTTTTCCCGCATTTTTTCTTAGTATTATTTTTAAACTAACTTTGTCTTAGTTTATTTTTTACAAAGTTTTAAGTATTAAATTCACTTTAAGTTTTTAATCATTTATTTTTAACTCGTCAGTTTTAGTTTAATTTTTAAAGTTTTTATTTTTACTCAATGACACTTTCATTTTACTATTAGTTTAAAATAGATAACCACCTTTCTTTATTTTTCCACCAAGAACGACTAAGTCGCACTTCAATTGGTAATCAATTCGAAAAGACTGGATTAACGAATCTTTTTCATACGAGGTGAATACCTAGTATTAAATGGAGCCGCTGCCGTGTCTTTTCGTTAAGATTAACGGTTTTTAGTGAGAGACGCGTTGGATTTTGGGATCCGTTCACTTTTGAACGTTATTTTTTCTTGCTTAAAAATTTTCAAAAATCCATAAAAATAAAAAAATTTCGAAAATTCAAAAAAATAGAAAAACATAAAAAACCAAAAATATTTCTTGTCTATCTTTCTTTTCTTTTTGTAGGTGTGTATGCGTACCCGTGCTCGTAAGAAGAAAGCAATTCAAGCCGAATTCGAAACTCCACATATTGTCACCATGGACAATCGACCAATGATCGAGCTTTTGCAATCGCAAGTAGAGGGAAACACCGATGCTATTGTCATACCCGAGATTGGAGCCAACAACTTTGAGCTTAAATTCGGCTTCATTCAAATGGTCTCTACTCAACCATTCTTGGGGCGTTCACTTGATGATCCTCATGACCATATCAAAAGGTTCCTTCAACTCACTAATACGGTCAAGTATAATGGGGTTTCACAAGAGGTGATTCGCTTTCAACTTTTTCTTTTCTCCTTAGAGGGACAAGCCCGACATTGGCTTGATAAGGAACCGCCACAAAGTATTCTTACGTGGTCGGATTTAGAGACCAAATTCATCAACTAATTTTTCCCACCCTCGCGTACTACTGCTTTGCGGAATGAAATCATTAACTTTGAACAAAAGTACAGTGAGACATTTAGTGAATCTTGGGACCGTTTAAGGAACTTTTAAGAAAGTGTCCACAACATGGTTTCACAAAAGTACATCATATTAATACTTTTTACAATGGTTTAATCATGAATGACCAAGATTCACTAAATAGTGCCTCGGGGGGGGGGGGGGGGGTAATATTTTGGTTAAGTCTTCTAATGTTGCATGGGATATTATTGAGAATAAGTCTAGAGTGCAAACTAAGAGTGTTCGGGCTAATGTGGCTACTACTAGTACTAGTGATGCCGACAAGAGAATTGATAAGCTTACTTCGATTGTTGAAACACTTGATTTACAAACCGCCAACAATGCCAAAACCAATAATGTACAAGTTAATGCTATGAGTCAGTCATGTGAAATATGCGGTGGATCTCATTCATACACCAATTATCCTTTGACTCATGACAAACCGGAAAATATGTATGCCGCTAACTGTAACTTTTCTACGGGAGGCTACCAAGCACGTCCTCAAGGTGACCGCCAACTTGCTCAGTTATCGTTCAAACAACTTCCTTTCACCACCCGGTTTCCCCACTCAAAACCCAAACAACCTCAATCGCAACAATCAAAACCAAACTCGAGCTACAAATCAGTATCAAACCCAACGAAACCCATATCCACCTCAAGGAAACAACCAAGTTTACCAACAACCCGCTTATCAACCACCTGCTTACCATGCTCTTCCTCCCACCCCACCCACCGCTTTAATCACGAGGTTGAAACTTACATGAGGACAATGACACACTGGTGCAGAATCTTCAGCGACAAATCATCAACTTGAAAGGAGATATGGCGAAACAAGGGAATGATCTTCGAGCCGATATGTGAAACTCTTTGAGCAGTCAAACGAATGACCTAAGGGATATGATGGCTAGTTTATTCCAAAGTAATCAAGCCTCTTGTTCGGGTTCTCTTCCGAGTAACACAATTGCTAATCCAAGACGGGAGATGAAAGCAATCACCACTTGAAGTGGAAAAGGTTTAAAGGAACCCAAGCTTCCTACACCTACACCGGTGATTGTGACAAAGGAAAATGAGTCCCCTTCTCCAATTCCTCCACCTTCTACTTCCACCCCTCCACGACCCAAGGATGTGAGTGAGAATTCAATTCCAAAGCCTTCATCTCAACCCGATATACCTTATCCCTCAAGGTTGAGGAAAGAGAAATTGAAGAACAAGGATGATATTCAGGTTTCTAACTTTCTCAATATGTTTAAACAACTGAATTTCAACATATCCTTTGCTGAGGCTCTCGCTCACATACCGAAATATGCTGATATGTTTAAAGATCTTCTCAGTGATAAGGAGAAACTTCTTGATATCGCTCAGACCCAACTTAACGAGAATTGCTCCGCAGTGCTCTTAAGAAAATTACCCACCAAACTTGGTGATCCGGGTCGTTTTGTCATTCCTTGTAACTTCCTCGGGGTAGAGAATTGTATGACCCTAGCCAATCTAGGTTCTAGTATAAAATTAATTCCATTAAGTGTGTGGAAACAATTATCTCTACCCGAGCTAGTCCCCACACGAATGACATTGGAATTAGCTAACCGTACGGTTGCTTATCTGGTGGGGATAGCCGAAGATGTCTTCGTCGGTGTCAACAAACTCACTACGAGATGGATCCCCGTGTTCCATTAATCGTTGGACGTCCATTCTTGACAACCGGTCGCACTCTCATTGATGTAGCCGCGAGCGAATTAATCATGAGAGTTGGTGACGATAAAATCGTTTTCAACATGGGTAAACTTTCTAAGCAACCTTATGAACACAAGAGCGTTAATTTCATTGACGTTCTTGATGAGGCTTGTGAAGAGCATTTCAAAGACGCTTGTAAAAGTGGTTCTTCTTCGCTACCCATTTTTGAGACCGTTGCCTCTATTGCTCCTTCACTGACTCCATTTGGAGAAAGTGATTTCCTTTTGAAAGAACTTGAAGCTACTTTAGGGAATGTGGACTTAAAATATGACGATTCTCCCCTCAATTGGGATGAAGACACTCGTACCATTGAGAAACTTCTCAATGAGGACCATATTTCTCCACCGTCTCCTAAGGAAATCTCTATCGATGATCTGAATTTTACTACGCCTTCAATCAAAAACCCTTCAGATTTAAAGCTTAAGGATCTACCGTCTCATCTTGAGTACGTTTTCCTTGAAGACAATAAGAAGTTACCCGTCATCATCGCAAAGGACTTAAAAGAAGAAGAAAAATCTCGACTTATCGACGTGCTGAAGAATCATAAGAAGGCAATTGCTTGGAAAATTTCCGATATCGCGGAATTGATCCGAACTTTTGTACTCATAAAATTCTCATGGAAGATGACTTTAAACCGGCAATCCAAAGCCAAAGAAGGGTTAATCCTAAAATTCACGACGTCATCAAGAAATAGGTTATCAAACTTCTAGATTCCGGAATGATTTACCCTATTTTGGATTCGCCATGGGTTAGTCCCGTCTATTCTGTGCCTAAGAAAGGTGGAATAACCGTTGTTCCCAATGAAAACAATGAGTTGATTCCTACTCGACTTGTCACGGGTTGGCGCGTTCGCATAGACTATCACAAACTCAATGATGCCACTCGCAAGGATCATTTTCCTCTCCCTTTCATGGATCAAATGCTCGAGCGTTTAGTGGGAAATGACTACTATTGCTTCTTAGACGGTTTCTCCAGGTATTTTCAAATTCTCATCGATCCTAAAGACCAAGAGAAAACCACATTCACTTGTCCTTATGGAACATTTGCTTACAAAAGAATGCCTTTCGGCTTATGCAATGCTCCTGGGACTTTCCAAAGGTGTATGATGGCTATCTTCCCTGACATGGTTGAAGAAACTATGGAAGTTTTTATGGATGATTTCTCGGTCTATGGTGATTCTTTCTCTACATGCCTTTCCAATTTAGAATGTATGCTAAAACGGTGTGAAGACACTCGTCTCGTTGTTAATTGGGAAAAATGCCATTTCATGGTAAAAGAAGGTATTGTGCTTGGTCATAAAATCTCTAAAGCCGGTCTTGAAGTCGACCGTGCTAAAGTTGAAGTGATTGCTAAATTACCTCCACCTTCAACCGTGAAGAGTGTGAGAAGTTTTCTTGGTCATGTGGGCTTCTATCGTCGATTCATTCAAGGTTTTTCTAAAATCGCTCGCCCGATGACCCACCTCTTGGAAAAAGATACTCCTATTATCTTTTCTAAAGACTGTCTCGAATCTTTCAATCTTCTTAAGGATAAATTAACTAAGGCACCGGTCTTGGTTACCCCTAATTGGGAGTTACCTTTTGAATTGATGTGTGATGCTAGCAACTTTGCTATTGGATCGGTTTTGGGACAAAGAGTGAACAGACACTTCCAACCAATCCATTATGCTAGCAAGACAATGACGGGGGCTCATTTGCATTATACCACTACCGAAAAAGAGCTTTTAGCTGTAGTGTATGCTTTTGAAAAATTCCACCCCTATCTCGTTTTTTCCACCACCATAGTCTATACCGATCATTCCGCGTTGAAGTACTTGTTAACCAAGCAAGATTCCAAGCCAAGACTTCTTCGTTGGGTTTTGCTCCTTCAAGAATTTAAGATTGAAATTCGTGATAAAAAGGGAGCGGAAAACCTAGCCGCGGATCATCTTAGTAGACTCGAGCATCCTTATCAAGGGGAGCTCCCAAATCAAGAGATTAATGACTCTTTCCCCTTGAGGCCTTGATGTGTATTAACTCTAATATTGATGAAACCCCGTGGTTTGTGGACATTGCAAACTATTTGGAAGGAGGAATTCTCATGGAAGGGTTAACGTCCCAGCAAAAGAAAAAGTTCTTTAAGGAAATTAAGCACTATTTTTGGAACGACCCTTACCTTTTCAAAAAATGTACGGATCTTGTTATTCGTCGGTGTGTTGACAGGACGACAGCTTTATTAATCCTTGAAGCTTACCATAAAGGACCCACCGGTGGTCACTTTGGTCCTAACTATACCGCAAAGAAAGTGTTCGACTCTGGATTCTATTGGCCCTCCATTTATCATGACGCTCATGAAATGGTTAAACATTGTGATGCTTGAGAAAGTCAAGGCAAGATCACACATAAAGATGAGATGCCTCAAAATTTCATACATGAATTTGAAATCTTTGACGTATGGGGTATCGACTTTATGGGGCCATTTCCATCATCCAAAGGGAACAAGTACATCCTCATAGCCGTTGACTATGTATCTAAATGGGTTGAAGCAAAGGATCTCCTTACAAACGATGCGAGGGTTGTTGGGAATAAAATATAGCCAATACACTTGGACGCTGACAAGAGCAATCTAGACGTTGATAAGAAGAAATCAAGCGTTGACAGGACAAGCGTTGACAGGAAGAAGTCAAGCGTTCATAAGAAGAAGTCAAGCACTGATAGAAGACTTAGTCTACACGTATTATGTTTCTAGTATGTTTCTAGTAAAGATATGTTCGACAATATATTTCTTATGTTTATCTTTACCTAAAATAGTTGATACGTAGACTCTTGTACAGGTCTCCTTAATCTATAAAAGGAGGCCTTTAGGTTATAAGTTATATATACGTTTTACACTTTCATTGTACGCAAGTTTGAATTATCAATCAAAGTGAAAGTTGGGTTTATATTGTTTGTTTTTTCTTGTTTAAGTATTAATTCCGCATAATACTTGAATTATTACATATACAACAAAGTTTCTCTACGTGTTTAACTTGATTTAATCTCGTTTACACAAGCTAAATCGATCTAAGTTTGGGATCAACAAGTGGTATCAGAGCTTGTAGAGAAACTTTGATCTAAAGAACACAGAAACACTAAAACAAAAACTCTATGTCTACCCCAGAGTTAACCTCATCCTCCTCCTCAACCCCTAACATCAAGATTCCCATGCTAGACCGAGACAACTTTGAGCTGTAGAAGTGTAACTTTGAACAGTATCTTCAAATCCATGACCACACCCGATGGGAAATTATTGAATATGGAAACACATTCAATAAGGCTGCCAAGATTACAGCTGCAATCTTGGTAAGATCAACTACAGGCTCTACAGAAAAGGATCGAAAAGAAAAGCCTGAAGATGGAAGAGCTGTCTCAGTTGATGACGTTGCAAAAAGAAGGAATGACATGAAAAACCTAAGCATCCTCAAACTCTCTTTGGGACAATCCAATCAGCACAAGTATAGAGGCTATGATTCTGCAAAAGATCTATGGGCAGCCCTAGAAGTTGCTTATGGTGGTAATGATGATATTGTACAAGAGAAAAAGAAGCAACTCTTGCATGAGTATGCTGTTTTTAAAGCTCAACCCAATGAAAAGCTAAGTGGAGTGAGAAGCAGACTTCTTGACATTACAAGCAAGCTGTCCTTTATGGTAACAGTGCTTGGTGATGTTGATATCATCACCACTTTTCTGAAAAGTCTTGGTGATGCATGGAAGATTGAAGCAAGGTCTATGATTGCTAATAATACTCACAAAAACTCCATTTTTGATGATGTTTATAGTAAACTGAGGCTTGTAGAGAATGAAATTCTTTTGGATCAAGGAAGCAAGTTTACCAATGGAAACATGGCCTTCTTCTCACACAGTGAAGGTCAATTTGATCAAAGGGAGTCATAAATGCACCCCGTTACTGGATCGTCTTGTGTCAACGCTGGATCAAGCATTTGGAGGAGATGGACATAAAGTGGAATATGGTTCTTGCAAGCATAAGAGCAAATATATGGAATCGAAGATTTAAGAAGAAGAAGACTTTTAATGCTAAGGACACTTCTGGATTTGATAAATCCAAGGTTGAGTGATAATTGTCATCGAATGGGTCACTTCATGAGAGAATGTAGATCTCCAAGAAGATCTGATGCTGGAAAACCCTCAAGCCAAATCATCAAGGCTCAGGATTCCAAAGCTATGGTTGCTATGCAAGACATTGATGGTGTTGGCTGGGATTGGAGCTATTTGGCCAAGGATGAGGAAGAAAACAAAGCTTTGGTTGTAGAAAAGGAAGAAGAAGAGCATGATCACTATGCTCTCATGGCACACTCTTCATCTTCATCAGACAATGAGGTATATGATGATGCATTTTGTAGTAAGGGTTGTCGTCTAAACACTGAAAAACTTAACAAAAAAGTTTTAATATTGACAACAGATATAGTTAATGAAAGATGCAATTTATCTAACTATCAACTTGCTCTTACTCAAAATGAGAAGACTGTAGCTGAGTATAAGAAAATGGAGTTTGACCTAAAAGATCAAATCAATATTTTAACTCATGACTTAAATGCTAGTGTTGAGGTTAGAAACATCATGGAGATAGCTAATGGTGTTTTACAGGCTAAGTTAGAGGAGGCTATAAAAAACAAAGATAATGTAGATCTTAAAATTCAGAGATTTGATAAAGCTTCACAAACCCTAGAAAAATGTGTTAGTGAACAAAGGGATTCTAGGGACATGACTGGGGTTGGGATGAAAGAGTATGCTGGTGTTCCACCACCTGCTGGGAACTCGTATGGTGTCCTTAGAAAGGACTTGTCTTGGACTGGTATACCAGAACTCCAAGAACAGGAATTTATTCCTCCACCAAGAGTTCTTACCCAAATAGAGGAATACAAGCAGAAGTTGACTGATTTAGACCAATGAAAGAAAGCCAACCCTACCTTGTTTCTTAAGGGTGGCATGCTTAGTGACAACCCAAATGAGTCTACGACCTTGTCTTAAACGTTGATAGAAAACCTAGTATTAAATATGCAGAAATGTATAGAAAACCTATGTCACCAAAAAGACAAATTAGTAATAATGGGACAGGTTTCTTTTCTTCTAAACCTAGAGCTATGTCTAGAAAAGCCTATTATTCTTGTGGAAGTTTTTTACACTTAGCTTATAAGTGTGTCAATGCTTCAAAGGTCAACGCTGATAGAATGTCAAACACTGTCAAACCCAAACCTTTTGTCCATCCAAGTCCACAAGTTGTTAGACCAACCCCATTCTTTACTAAAGGGTCTAATACTTATGGACAAAGACCTTTTCAGAAGACGAATACATGGTCTAACAGACAATGGGTTCCTGTAGCAAACCCTAGGTTCAACGCTGATAAGGGTAATTTTAGCGTTGACAAGAACAAATTAAACGCTGAAAGGAACGTTGCCAGACCAAGAAATGGAAAATATTTGCATCCAAAAGGAAAGGGGTCTAAAGCTTCTTCTAGCTTGACATGGAGACCTAAGCAAGACCAAAGCTCTAATTCAGATGGGCTTTCTATGACCTGTAACAGATTTCATTATATTTCAAAGGTCATAACAAAACCACTTGGGGGTAACTGGGTGTTTAATCCAAAAAGAGACGAACAAGGGGTTGTCATAAGGACTAAGTCTGTTCTTGTTGAACAACCAAATGAATCCAAGTCTATTCAGGCTTGGGTTCCCAAAGAAAACTATTTGTTTTCTTTATGTGTAGGGCATTCAAAAGCAAGTTAATGATTATGGCTATTGGGATAGTGGATGGTCTAGGCACATGACGGGGAAGGAAGATTATCTGACAAATTTTATCCCCATTAAAGATGGTGACAAAGTGTACTTTGTAGGAGGATATGGGACTATCACTGGTAAAGGCACTCTTCCCACCAACAATTTGCGCTTTGAAAACGTGTTTCTAGTAAAAGAACTTGACTATAATTTGTTTAGTGTATCACAAGTATGTGATAACAAAAATAAGGTTCTTTTCACTGATACTGAATGCTTGGTGTTGAGTAAAGATTTTAAAATATCAGATGAGAAATTCATTGATTATATAACACCTACGCATAAGAACATTTATAATGTGAATCTTAATAGAATTAGGATGAATAATAATTTGTCATGTTAATATGCTAAGGCTTCAGTTGATGAGAGTAATCTTTGGCACAGAAGATTAGGGCACATTAATTTAAGAATATAAATAGACTTGTGAGACATGGTTTAGTTGATGGTTTTCCTGAAAAGTCTTTCGACAATGACCATTCTTGTGTTGCATGCCTCAAAGGCAAACAACACAAGCTCTCATTTAAGTCTAAGCCTGTGCATTCTAGTTCTAAACCTCTTGACTTACTGCATATGGACTTGTTTGGTCTAACTAATATAGAAAGCTTAAATGGTTAATCCTACTGTTTTGTCATCACTGATGATTTTTCTAGATTTACTTGGACTTTCTTTTTAGCTTTGAAAAGTGACACTGCTGATACTTTGATTAACTTTATTACCCAAATTGAAAAGAAGTCTGGTAATGAGGTTAAGATGCTTAGAAGTGACAATGGTGGTGAGTTTAGAAATAAATTATTAGATTACTTTTGTGCCAAGAAAGGGATTACTAGACAGTTTAGTGTAGCTAGAACCCCACAACAAAATGGGGTAGCTGAGAGAGAGAATAGAACCCTCATAGAGACAGCAAGGACTATTTTGGATGATGCTCACTTTCCCATTACTTTTTGGGTTGAGGCTGTGAATACAACTTGTTATGTTCAGAATAGGGCATTAGTCAACAAGGTTCATAACAAAACACCTTATGAGTTACTTTGGGGTAGGAAACCTAATATTGGTTTTCTTAAACGTTTTGGATGTCATGTAGTTGTGTTGGACACTAGTGATGCCTTATGTAAGTTTAGTACTAAAGGTGATGAAGGCCACATCATGGGTTATTCTATGCAGAGTAGAGGATATAGAGTTTACCTTAAGAAAGAAAAAATGTATACTTGAAAAGGTACATGTTAGGTTTTTAGAGAGTAAACCTAGTGATCCTGAAAGTGGTCCAAATTGGTTATTTGACTTGTAACCTATATCTATGACATTGAATTATATGCCTGTTACTAATCCAAACATTGTGAAGGTGACTTCAAATGTTGTGGAAGAACCAGTTGTTGATATTTCAGGTAAACAGGTTGATGAAGAGGTTGGATCACAAGCAGACAAATTAACACCCATACTTGAGTATGTTACCATTCCCACATGGACAGATGCATTTGCTGCTGCAGCCGCTGGAAAGGAAAAACGTGGTCCCAAGTATCACCAGTTGAAAACATGCATGATCCTTCAGGCGCTGACAATGGAAATTCTGGCGCTGACAAGACAAATTCAGGCGTTGATGGCTCAAACGTTGACAGCTTTGGTTCAGGCGTTGATAGATCTTTTGACCATCTTTTCTCTTCCAATATTTTTGAACAAGGTGAACCTTAAAACAACCATGGAGGGGTTCATTCAGATAATGATGGAAGAGTGCCTGAGGAGGATCTTGGTAATTTGGAATATGAGATTGAGTACAACACAATTATTGAAGGATGAGTGCTTACTTCTACAATCAAAAATCATCCTCCTTCTCTAATTATTGGTGATATGATGACTCCTGTGCAAACTAGAAGGTCTCATCAGAATCATGGAGGATCTATTGCCAATATTCACAAGAAGGTTGATACCCCTCTTGTTCAAGCATGTTTGTTTGCCTGTTTTCTGTCACAACAGGAACCCAAGAAGATTTTTGATGCTCTCAAAGAACCAAGTTGGGTGGAAGAAATGCGGGATGAGCTTCACCAATTAGCTATTCAGGATGTTTGGGAGTTGGTTGATTTTCCCACACATGTCAGACCTATTGGGACAAGATGGGTTCTTAGGAAAAAAAGGATGAAAGAGGCATTGTGGTCAAAAACAAGGCACGTTTAGTGGCACAGGGATACACACAAGAAGAAGGGATAGACTACGAGGATCTCTTTGCACCTGTTGCAAGGATTGAGGCTATAAGGATTTTTCTGGCCTATGCTTCCTACATGGGCTTTATAGTCTATCAAATGGATGTGAAGAGTGCTTTTCTTTATGGAACTATTGCAGAGGAGGTTTATGTCATGCAGCCTCCTGGTTTTGAAGATTCAGAACATCCAGACAAGGTGTATAGAGTGAAGAAAGCTATGTATGGACTTCATCAAGCCCCAAGAGCATGGTATGGCACATTGTCCACCTATCTGGTGGAAAATGGATTGAAAAGGGGTACCATAGACCAGACCTTGTTTACAAAGAAGACTGGTAAGGATTTCTTACTTGTACAGGTCTATGTGGATGATATCATCTTTGGCTCTTCTAGTCCAAAGATGAGTGAAGATTTTTCTAAACTCATGACAGACAAGTTCAAGATGAGTGCAATGGGGGAGATGAACTTCTTTCTAGGGTTACAAGTACAGCAGAAAGAAGATGGTATCTTCATCTCTCAAGATAAATATGTAGAAGAAATCTTGAAGAAGTTTGGCTTTTATCCACATGAGAAACGGGCTAGCACACCTATTGATAGGGAACACCCTTGGGGAAAAGTTTGAGATGGAAAAGAGGTGGATGTCAGGCATTATAGGTCAATGATTGGTTCATTGATGTATCTCACAGCTTCAAGACCTGATAATATGTTTGTTGCGTGTGCATGTGCACGCCATCAAGTGACTCCCAAAGAGTGTCATCTTCATGCTATCAAGAGGATTTTTAGGTACCTTAGGTGTTATCCAGATTTGGGTTTATGGTATCTAAAAGATTCCCCATTGGAGCTTATTGCATATTCAGACAGTGATTATGGTGGTGACAAATTTGATAGAAAATCCACAACTGGTAGATGCAAATTTCTTGGGAGTAGATTGATATCTTGGCAATGCAAGAAACAAACAGTGGTGGCCAATTCTACAACTGAAACAGAGTATGTTGCTGTGTGGACAAGTCTTATGGATTCAGAACCAACTGTTGGATTATGGGTATAATTTCATGCATACCAAGATTTTTGTAGACAATAACAGTATTTTATGCATTATTAAAAATCCCGTACATCACTTTAAAACAAAACATATAGAAATTAGACATAATTTTATAAGAGATTGTTTTGAAAAAGGTTTAATACAACCAGATAGGGTTGACACAGAAGAAAATGTGTCTGATTTATTAACTAAACCTTTTGATACTGGAAGATTTCAATACTTGGTAACAAGTATTGGAATGATCAATCTTACTTAATATGTGTTTTGGGAACTTATTATGAAAGTATGTACAGGATATGCATTTGTTATTGGTCTTTATACAAAATTAGATTTTCCACTTTATTTGTCTAACGCTGAAAAAGGTTATTTTAACGCTGACAAGTGTTAAATTGACGTTGTCAGCAACATGTTAGTTTTGTGGTTTTTGATCTAATTATGCAGGCGTTGTTAGCATTGTACAATTGGATACAGAGTTGCTTATGGATTCTTGGAGCATTATTGGAGCATGTTTCAATTTATTGATGATGGTTGGAATATTTATATTCCTATCTTGACATAAATTTTTTTTACATGCATATTATTTGGCAACTTATGTACCATAGTTTAAGGGGAGGTTTAGGAACCTTTTAGGGCTTTTTGGGTATTCTTATAATACTCTTATCATAATTCTAGATTGTGTCCACTGGTGAGTATAGCTTAGTTTACTAACTCATGAGGCACTGTAGCATGCAAAGTTGATATACTATGCACGCTGCCAAGACTTTTTGGCCTAGAATTAGGAGTGGTTTGTTGGGAGACTTGGGTATAATTTCTATTGGGCTTACCTGGGAAGTTACAAAGGATTTTATGAGATAACTTCACTGTTAAGAACTTTGGTTAGCAAGGGACACTAGAGGAATGTTATGTCTATCATGCATAAGCAAGTGTGCATGATTGGACAGTGCTTGCCACCCTATAGTAATTTTCAGTTTATAGGTTATCTTCACTAGGATAAATCACTTTGTTAAGGTCCTTTTTCATTTTTATTATTTTTTTTGGACGTTGACAGATTTATTTCCAAACGTTGTTATGACAAATTTAGACGTTGACATGGCTTTTTCCAACGTTGACAAGAATATAGCCGTTGGGCGTTGATGGGTTATTTTTGACCGTTGACACTCATTGGGTCCTACCAGTTGTTATTTTTGACGAAAATTAGGGCCGTAATTTTAGGAGTTGGTAACTTTTAATTAATGAACAAGATAACTTATTTTCTTTTCAAGATTTTCATTATTATATTTTGAAAATAACTGCCTCATTTTTTACCAATCACATGTGCCTACCTCTCCTATATATTTGGCTCTTTCTTTTTAAACAGGGTAATTTCATATTCTTGTCTAACAACTTTTTCTCCTATATTCATCTTTCATAATCTTTCACACAACTTTCTACATCAATGGCGCCTAAGTTTAACCCGAGTGACTTGGTGTTGGGATTTAGAAGTCAGCATAACATGGTTGCCTATTTGGAGGCTGATGATGCTCTGGTTCCTCAATACACTCGGATGGTGGCGTATTTGAATGCATCTCTTCTATGGTATGCACTTTCTCATGCCCCTATTATCCTTGTCACTCATATTAAACAGTTTTGGAACACTGTTAGTTCCTCAATGCTTAATAATGTGACTACATTAACTGCTATGGTCCATGGGCGTCCATGGGTGGTTACTAAAGCCTTGGTTCGCCAGGATTTGCATCTTAATGATGCAGATGGTATAACCACTCTACCCATTGGTGAGATAGAACAGGGACTTCAAGCTTTTGGGTATCCTTTCCCTAAAAAGGGTACTTTAAATAAATATAATAAACATGAATTTCCCCCAGCTTGGAAGTACTTAATACATGCCATCCTTCAATGTTTAAGTCTCAAAAAAACTGCACACAATGAAATTAACAGATCTATTGGTAGTACTATTGTGTGTATTGCTAATGGGAAAAAGTATAATTTTTCTAAACTGATTTTTGATGGCATGTGTAAAAACAAGGGTAGTAAGATGACTCTGGCTTACCCACGATTTTTATAAATGATTTTTGATGAGCAAAGGTATTGCACCAGGGATCATGATGATTTATATGCGATCCTTGTGCAAACGAAAGCTATTTTAGTAAGATGAATTCACCCCCTCACAGAGACTTACCCCTTACCCAAGCCATGCTTGCTGTTATTGCAGCAGCACAACCTCAACCTGGCCCACAACCACAACTTGACCCATTACCTGAATCATCACCTTCACCTCAACATATGGAACTTGACCAAGATCCCTTCAACGCTGACACATTAAATGTTGGCGTTGATACTTCAAATCCAAACGTTTACACCTTTCTACAACAGACCCAAACACCCCTTAACCTTCAAACTACTACCCAATCCACATCATCTTCTTCACCCCCAGACATTAGGATGGAAAAACGCCAAAGGACCATTGGAGTGTTCTCCTCTAGTGGTCCTAGCCATGTTGTAGAGAGAACCACCACCACAAGTGTGGTTGGTGATATGGGTGAGGCAAGGACTATTGGTACTCGCTTAGATGCAGGCCAAGCCAGTCCTGACATCATTAAGACCTCATCCATGCCCCATGATTCTATTTTGGGAGGTCAAATCCCCACTCTAAAAGAGGGCAGATTGGAACCATATATAATGTTAGAATTGACGGCTGTCTGCATTAGCTTGCAAAAGCAAAATACAGACCTTGTACATACTCTCTCTAACCAAGGCCTTGAACTCAAGAAATTGAGGGAGAGGATTGTTGTTTTAGAAGCTGCTAACACTAGGAGAAGGCGGGCAAGAGTCCTTTCTTTGGGGGAGGATTCTTACAAAGGGGAGGAATCTACTACAGAGCCAATTAATTTTAGTGACAAAGGCTCACATGAAGCTGCTACAGAGCCAATTGATTTGAGTGGCAAAGGCTCATATGATGGAGAATCTTTGGGTGTGGCTAAAGCTCTTAAAGATTTGAAGAAGCAACCAGGTTTTGATGTCTCTTTGGTTACTCCTACAAATTTGAATTTGTCCTTTACAGAAATGATGGAGCAGTTCACAAGAAGCACTGACAAGAGTAAGGTGAGCGTTGACAAGCAGATTTTTGACGCTAACAAGCCAAGAGCTGATAAGAGTAAGTTGGGAGTTGACACACAGGTTTTAAACGTTGATAGACATGCAGATATGGTTGATGTATTCTAGTCATCAACTATCATCAAGGAAGTGTCTTCACAGGTACCATCATCATCTTTAACCATCATTGATACATTAGATAGGGGTAAAGGTATTATGGTAGAAACAAAGGTTCCCAAGGATGTAGCAAAAGTAAAATTTGATTCAATGTTGGCTGCACAACTTATGGAACAAGAAAAGAAGAAGGTTGTTGAGTCACCATTTGTGGTTACCTCTGAGGAACAAGAAGGAAGTAATGATGAGAGCACAAATTCAAGTGTCATGACTATTGAAGAACCAGAAAGACTTGAATATGGTGATGTGTTGGCAAGGGAGAAACTTGCAGAATTAAAATGAAGGTAGATTATGGTATGCTAGAAGTTGCCCAGATGTACTTTCCTTGGGAGAACAAGATCATGGAGAATCCAGATATGTCTTTATTAGATCAGATTTAGGGATTGGAGATTCTTCTCAGGATTCAAAAGGATTGCCAGGTAATCCTAAAATATAATGCCAGGAAACTTTTCTCACAATCTAAGAGGGAAAGAAGGGAGCTTTATTATATGTTGCTTATATGTCATCAAGGAGGTTGGACTTTTGAGAAGTTGCAGGAATTGTCCTTTGATGAATTGGAATATAAGGCTTATCCTATTTGGGCAAGAGTGCAAGAGATGAACAATATCAGACTTCTTTCAAATGAAAGGAAAGAAGAACTTGCAGAGGAGATGGAGATTCAAAGGGCTATGATTGTGCCAAGACCATTGAAGAAGGGAGTTCCACTTGAGTTTCCTTCAAATTTGAATAGAGTGAATCCCAGTGAAGCTGTTATTAGAAAGAGTATTAAGCTCTCACCCATGGAAGCTTCACATATGGTAAAAGTATTACCTCATGATTCCAGAAACCCTATCATTAGTTATGAAGAAGATGCAAGTGGGGTTTGGATGATTGGCAGATATGGGAAAGAGTTACATACTTTTACTACTCTTATGTCTTTGTTTGCAAGTTTGGATCAGGAAGACTTGATAGACCTTTGGAGTTTACTGCAGGCCAAGTATGAGACTGGAGAACATACTTCAGTCAATGGAATAAAGATTTGGTCAACATTCAAGAGAATGTGTGCACTAGAAGAAGAAGATCCAGTTTGGAAGGATCTTGAGGATGATATCAGTGGACTTCAATGGAATCTATATTCAGCAGCTAGTGTGTATCAATTGAGTTCTACAAAGTTTTCTGAGTATCTTCTTGTGGATGTTCAGTATCCTATGTCCAAAGAAGTTTTAAAGAAAATGATGACAACACAGTTGGAGATAGACTACTCAAGTGATGTGGCCAAAGATTTGATTAGATATATTTATTTCTAGTTTGATAAGATTTGTAAGAATCCTCCTAGTTCTTAGTTTTTATTTAGAAACTTGATTACTAGAGTAGATATCAAGTTTAGGTGAGGATTGTTGGGAATAAAATGTTGCCAATACACTTGGACGCTGACAAGAGCAATCTGGACGTTGATAAGAAGAAATCAAGCGTTGACAGGACAAGCGTTGACAGGAAGAAGTCAAGCGTTGATAAGGAGAAGTCAAGCACTGATAGAAGACTTAGTCTACACATATTATGTTTCTAGTATGTTTCTAGTAAAGATATGTTCGACAATGTATTTCTTATGTTTATCTTTACCTAAAATAGCTGATACGTAGACTCTTGTACACGGGTCCTTAATCTATAAAAGGAGGCCTTTAGGTTATAAGTTATACATACGTTTTACACTTTCATTGTACGCAAGTTTGATTTATCAATCAAAGTGAAAGTTTTGTATATATTGTTTGTGTGTTCTTGTTTAAGTATTAACTCCGAATAATACTTGAATTCTCACATATACAACAAAGTTTCTCTACGTGTTTAACTTGATTTAATTTCTTTTACACAAGCTAAATCGATCTAAGTTTGGGATCAACAAGGGTGATTGTGAACTTTTTAAAACAACTTTTTGCTCGATTCGGTGTTCCTCATGCTATCATCAGTGATCGCGGTACTCATTTTTGCAATGATCAATTTGCTCGAGTTATGGCTAAGTACGGTGTCAATCACCGTCTTTACACCACATATCATCCCCAAACAAATGGTCAAGCCGAGATATCTAACCGTGGACTGAAGAGAATTTTAGAGCGAACTGTGGGAGAGCATCGTGCCTCGTGGGCCGATAAGTTAGATGATGATTTGTGGGCTTTCCGTACCGCATATAAGAAACCTATTGGTTGCACTCCATATCGTCTTATGTACGGGAAGGCATGCCACCTCCGTATTGAGTTGGAACATAAGGCGTATTGGGCCTTGAAGTGGGCCAATTTTGATATCAACAAAGTCGGTGATCTTCGGAAGATTCAACTCAACGAGCTAAATGAACTGAGGAATGAAGCTTATGAGAATTCATTGATCTACAAGGAGAAAACCAAGCTCATTCATGATGCTAGGATTAAGAACCGAGAGTTTCACGTTGGTGATCAAGTTTTACTCTTTAACTCTTGGTTGAAGATCTTCTCGGCCAAGCTGAAGAGTCGTTGGTCTGGTCCATCACCGTCTCCAAAGTCTTCCCTTATGGCACCATTGAACTTTCTCAGCCAAATGGGCCTAATTTTAAAGTGAATGGCCAGCGTGTGAAGTTGTACTTTGGTGAGGACATCTCTCATGAGATGATTCCATCCCTCACCATGTTTCCCTTGAATTAATTCTTGGTCGAGGTGTTGGGAATAAAATATAGCCAGTCTACTTGAGCGCTGACAAGAGTAAAACAAGCGTTGATAGGAAGAAAACAAACGCTGACAGATCAAGCGTTGACAAGAAGAAGTCAAGCGTTGATACATTGAAGACAAGCACTGATGGAAAGATTTAGTCTTCGCGTATATTGTTTCTAGTTTGTTTCTAGTTTGTTTCTAGTAAGGATAAGTTCAACATTGTATTTTCTATAATTATCTTTACCTAGAATAGTTGATATGTAGACTCTTGTACAAGGCTTCTTATATCTATAAAAGAAGACCTTTAGGTTATTGTTTCATATAAGTTTTCATACGTTAAAACACTTTCATTGTAAGCAAGTTTGTTATCATTAATCAAGTGAAAGTTTGTTTACATCTTTGTGTGTTCTTGTTTAAGTGTTAATTCCGCATAACACTTAGGTTATCATATACATATACAAAGGTTTCTCTACGTGTATAAGTTGATCTAATCTCGTATACATAAAGCTAAATCGATCTAAGTCTGGGATCAACAAGTGGTATCAGAGCTTGTTGAGAAACTTTTGGTCTTAAAGAACACAAGAACCCAAAAATCACCAAAACCCTAACTTTCACAAAACCCTAAAAACATCATGTCAAATCCAGAAGTAACCTCCTCCTCCTCACCCTTACCAAACATCAAGATTCCCATGCTTGATGCAACCAACTTTGAGTTATGGAAATTCAACTTTGAGCAATATCTGGGGATCAATGACTACACTCTTTGGGAGATTATTGAATATAGAAACACATTCAATAAAGCTCAAAAGATTGTTGATGCCATTGCTGCAAGATCAGATGTTGTTGGATGTTTAGAAGCAAATAAGAAAGAAAAACCTGATGATGGTAGAGTTGTGTCTGCTGAAGACATAGCAAAGAAAAGGGTTGATATGAAAACCCTAAACATTCTGAAACTCTCTTTGGGACAAGAGAACCAGCATTAATACAGAAGTTATGAATCTGCAAAGGAACTTTGGGCAGCTCTTGAAGTTGCATATGGTGGCAATGATGATACTAAGGAAGAGAAGAAGAAGCAACTCATGCATGAGTATGATGTTTTCAAGGCTCAACCTAATGAGAAGCTTAGCAGTGTTAGAAGCAGACTGTTTGACATTACGAGTAAGTTGTCCTTCATGGGGACACAAGTTGGTGATGTTGACACTATTGCCACCTTTCTTAAAAGCCTTGGTGATGCGTGGAAGATTGAGGCATGATCTATACTTGCCAATAACACTCACAAAAGTTCTACTTTTGATGATATCTACAACAAACTAAGGCTGTTGGAGAATGAAACTCTTTTGGAGCATGGAAGTAAGTCTACCAACAGTAACATGGCCTTCTTCTCACATAGTGAAGGTCAATTTAATCAGAAGGACTCTTACATGCATCCAGTTACTGGATCAACATGTGTCAACGCTGGAACATGTCCTGTCGACGCCTCATATTCAGACGCTGACACATACAAAAGTGATTCTCCAAGAGTTAAGCATGCTGGTTTGGATCTGCATACTGTATGTGCTTACATTGCTTCTTTGCCCAATGGTTCAGTGATTACATATGAGGACCTTGAGCAAATAAGTGATGAGCACTTGGAGGAGATGGATATTAAGTGGAACATGGCTCTTGCTAGTATAAGAGCAAACAGGTGTAATAGAAGGTTTAAGAAGAAGATGACCTTTAATGCAAAGGACACTACTGGATTTGATAAATCCAAAGTTGAGTGCTACAATTGCCATCGTATGGGCACTTCATGAGGGAATGCATATCTCCAAGAAGATCTGATGCTGGCAAACCCTCAAGCCAAATTGTTAAGGCTCAGTATCCTAAGGCCATGGTTGCAGTGCAAGAAATTGATGTCATGGGATGGGATTGGAGCTATTCGGCTTAAGATGGGGAAGAAGATAAAGCTTTGGTTGCTGAGATAGAAGAAGAAGAGCATGTTCAATATGCTCTCATGGCACACTCCTCCTCTTCATCAGATAATGAGGTATACGATGATGCTTTTTGTAGTAAGGGTTGTAGGTTAAATACTGAGAAACTTAACAAAGAGGTGTTAAGATTATTAGATGATGTGAGTACTGAAAGATGCAAACTGTCTAATTATCAACTTGCTCTCACTCAAACTGAGAAGACAGTTTCTGAGTAAAAGAAAATGGAATTTGACTTAAAAGATAAAATAAATATCTTAAAACATGAGTTAAATGCTAGTAATGATGTTAGGAACATCATGGAAAGGGTTAATGGTGAGTTACAGGCTAAGTTAGATGAGGCCATTAAGAATAAGGATAATGTTGGCCTTAAAATTCAGAGATTTGATAAGGCCACACAAACCTAGGAGAATGTGTTAATAAACAAAGGGATCCCAAGGACATGACTAGGATTGGGATGAAAGACTGTACTGTGGTTCCACCACCAGCTGGGGACTTCTATGGTGTCCAAATAAAGGACCTATATTGGACTGGTCTACTAGAACTCCAAGAGGAGGAATTTATTCCTCCACCAAGAGTCATTACCCCAGTTGAAGAGTATCAACAGAGGTTGACTGACTTGAATGAATGGAAGAAAGCCAACCCTATGTTATTTTTAAGGGTGGCTTGTTATGTGAAAGTCCAAATGAGTCAACCCCTATTAAAGTAACAAACCCAATCACTGGTAAAGCTGTTGACCTTGGCTCAAACACTGTTAGAAAACCTATCATCAAGTATACAGAAATGTATAGGAATCTAGGTCACCTAAGAGCCAAGTTAGTAATGATGGAACATGCTTCTTTTCTTCTAGACCTAGGGTTGTGTCTAGAAAAGCCTGTTACACTTGTGGTAGCTTTTCACATTTAGCATATAAGTGTGTCAACGCTTCCAAGGTCAATGATACACGGCTTTTGCCCGTATAAAAATTAAAGATTAAGTTCGTATTCTCGGTATCTTAACGAATTGATCTTAGCTTCTATGTGTGACTAAGTTGATCTTTGGTGAAAAAGAATATTTTTGGGTGATTTTAAATTTAAATGCAAAGACTTAAAAGTAAAAGTGCTCTAAAAGTAAATCTAAGTCTAATTAAAATAAAGTGCAAGTATTAAAAGCGTGACTAAAATTAAAAGGCACTAAAGTGTATTGACGTAAACTTAAATCTATCTAGGGCAAACTTAAAGTGCGACTAAAACTAAGGCAAATAATCTAAAAGTGCAATTAAATAAAAGGAAAGTAAAATAAAGTTTGAAGATAGAAATTAAAGATAAAAGCTAATAAGAACCTGAATACAGCTCATTTAGAATAAACCTTCGTTTGGAATAATCACTCAACTTAAATGTCACCTTTGGTTGAAATGATTCTTCTTCACTTGGAATATTACCAAAGTCCTTGATCCGGAACAAACTTGCTTGAATATGTCACTTATTCAAAACAATCTTTCATTCGGAACTTGCTGATTCGGAATCTTGTAAAATCTCCCTTGATTCGGAAGTTTTGGTCACCCCTCGATTCGGAACTTTCCGGATGAAGCACCTTTATTCGGAACTTTTGAAGTTCCGAATGAAGGCTCTTGGTTCGGAACTGTTGGAATTGGTTCGGAAGTTACTGATTCGGAAGGTTCCGAATGAAGAATCCTAGTTCGGAAGTTTTGACTTCCGAATGAACAAGTTTGGTTCGGAACTTTTGAAGTTCCGAATGAGGCTCCTTTATTCGGAACTTTTGAAGTTCCGAATGAGTTTCCTTGATCCGGAACTTTTTGAGTTCCGAATGAACAACCTTGGTTCGGAAGATTCAGACTTCCGAATGAAGCCTTGGTTCGGAAGTTTTGACTTCCGAATGAAACCTCAATCCTGCCCTTGGTTCGGAACTTTTTCTGGAAACACAGAAACAAGCAAAACTCTTCCGAAGAACAAGGAAGATGAGTAGCAGATAATAACAATGAAAAGTAACCAAAATCAACACACGTATGAATATAAACAGTAACGATTCAATGAATAAGCATCAACAAACAATCAAAAACATGAAATTAAACAACTTTAACCATAATAATCAAAAACACTTTGGATCAAAATAAAAGCATGAACATGAACATAAACACCACAAATCAAAGAATAAGAAAGGTAGATAAGAGATTGACAAGATAAAGTAAAGATTAACAATAATTAAAAGGAAACTTACTTGAAATTAAATGAATTTAAGGTGCAAGACAAGGTAATTAAATTGACAATTAATGTAAATGACAAGTATTTAAAATGGTGGAAGAGCTAATTGTCACACTTAGCCAACAAGAGTGAAAAATAAACATCTAATGACTATTTATAGGGGAGGATTAGGAAGCTTCCTCCCCTCTTTCCTTTCCTCTTAATTGCAAGCTTAAGTCCCTTCTTTTATTAATCTTCATTAATTGCGTCATTAGTCCTTTTCTTCTATTCTTCTTTAAACTTGGACTTAAGGGGCTTTTGGCTTTGGGATTTCTTCGAACTCGTGTTTAAATTCTTCAATAAAATAGACTTGAATTCTTCGGCTTTTGATAAACTTCCGTCTTTTGACTTTTTCTTCGATAAATCTTCAGAATTGGTCGTGGACTTCCGTTCTTTATGCACTCTTGACTTCTTGACTTCGTCTTTTATCCTTTTCTTCAATAAAAGTCCATAAATGCCCGTGAATGTCCGTGTTTTATCCATTTTTCACCTTTTCATCCTAAATCATAACAAAAACACAAACCACGCATAATTCCGACATAAAAGACATAAAATACACGTTTTGGTCCGGTTATTATTGTAGTTAAGTGGTAGAAAAGATGGGTGTTTACACACCTATCAAATCCCCTACACTTGACCATTGCAATGTCCTCATGCAATGCATTAGTTATAAAGCAAGATTACACTTTTCATCGTAATCAATCCACGTTGGCCTTTATTAAAGAGATAGGAAATTAAAAACATACAAAATAAAGAAATCAAAAGCATACCTTGGGTTTTGAAAATGTTATGAATAATCATCATCCTCAAGTTTTCACTTTCTCCAAACCAAGCTTAAAAACGAGATCATTGTTATTATAAGTTAGTAAACTAACACGAACTCATGTGGGCCAATTACTCACTTAGACTCCCTTATTCCTATGGGTATCTCTTATATTTTATTATTTGTCTCGAATGATCACGAAGATGCATTGTTTGACTTATTTCGATAATTATTTAGTCTGAAAATAAAGTGCACGATTTAATCAATAGTTAGCTAAAGGACCAAATCTTTTAAAACTGCTTCTCGGGATATCAGAAAGTTCATATCTTGGCATAACTTGGTTCGCGATTTGAGACCTTTCTCGGGCCGATATTTGGCAGCGACTTCATACTTCAAATCTTGAGAGACGTTCATGAAATAATGGTCTTCTCTTCATAATTGGAATTTCTTCACTTTGGAATTTTGAGAGATTCTTCATATATGGACCACGACTTCTTCATTTTTCTCCAATCTTTATTTTAGATTTTGATATACAACGATCCGCCTCCTTTATTGACTTGGATCTATTTATCCTCATACCTTGTTAGGGTCTTTTCGGATACACTTCTCCATGACTTTTGGGGAGTTTTTGCTTTTCGTCGTGTGTCTCGATCCTTCATATTGATTTTCGATAAATGATTCTTCACATCACTTTTGGATCTTTAGCAACAAAACATAGCCCTCATGCCTTGTTAGGGCCTTTTCGGACTCGCCAATCTTCGCGCCCCGCTTCATAAGTTATGCCTTGGCTATGAACTCTCGTCATTACCGAGCAACTTTTAAACGATCTGGGGCTAGAAGCTAAGTAACTTTTCAAATCGTACAACCTTATTTATTAGCAAATAAATTATTAGCAAGCGATGGGAGAATAGGCTTATAATTAACTCACATAAATTCACGAAAGAATACCGAACTTATAATTGGCTCTATCATCTCTCGTTCTCCACAGTTTAAAATCTCAAGTAATGAGACTCGTGGATACTTAGCCTATTAAATCAAAGTTTTGGGTTTTCGAGTCGCCTATAGGATCTTGCAAATTCTTAGACTCTTTCAAGTTTAGAAATCGCATCTTAAAGTTCCTTTGATAAACGACTCTCTAGGATCAATTATAGGAACTTGCGAAAAGTTCTTGTTCTTAACTCGTGAAAGTTAAGACTTTCGCGTTTTATAGCTCCCTATATAAAAGCCTAGCAAAACTTGACTTAAACACGTTAAGGATACTAGCTAGAGTAAACTCGGATTGAGTCAAAAGATTCACAACTTTTGAAAATTTAAACCACTTATTAAACATTTATTTTAGCAAAGAAAGAAATCAACTATACAAAGATAACGACTAATAGGCCAAAATAGATCAAAAATTTTGAAAAATGTCGAAAAATTGATTTTCCGGTTAAAATGAGGACACAAACAAGGAAAAGACCACTTAACTTCGATAGAAGTCCCCCCTACACTTAAGATAAACATTGTCCTCAATGTTTAAGCATGTGGGAGTAAGCTCCCCTACACTTAGGACATTGTGCACGTTGTTTAAATCTTGCTAAGGAAAAGACAACTAAAGAGATTCCTATTTTAATATTGAGGAAATATAAAATAGTGAATCGAAAAGAGTTTAGGATAGAACCGGGACGAAGTAGAACACAGAATCACGGGTCGTCAAGAATCATCAAGAGTGGAGCATTGAAGCTCGAATCCCTGATTAAGAAGTGAGGAGAGGAAATAGCAATCCAAAGGGTCCCCCCTACACTTATGGTAAAGAAAGCGAAAAGATAGGTGCATGGGTTGCCTCCCAAGAAGCGCTTGATTTTTGTTAACCGAGTCGTGAGCCTGACTCGACCTTGATCATCAACGGAAGTAGCATGAAACAAATCCACCAGGATCAAAGACATAGTTTTCATCCATCAATAAGCAAGAGCTTAAGGCGAACAAGGCAAGCCAAAAGAGAAATGGCAAGGTTCCCTTAAGCAGCGATGGAGCTCGGTGGAAGCAAAGTTGAAGTGGAGCAAGCATGTCTTCAAAATTTCCAAAGATATTTCCTTTTATTTCATCAGGTGGATACTGAGATGGCTTAAAGACTTCGATACCGGGATCGAACACCTTTTCCTTCAGGGGAAAATAACACTCAGGCTCAGCCGAGTGTGAAGAAGATCCGCAAAGAAGCACAACCTCGTCCTCAGAAGTGGGACAAAGAGGTGTCAAATCATAAGTGCAACGGATTTCGGTGTCGACCGGTTTCTTCTCCTTTGACAAAATGCTCTTCAAATCCAAAGTAGGATCCAGACGATAATCTTCAAAGTCAAAAGGAGGAGCATCACTCTCATGAGGGAAGTATGTGTTGAGAAATTCAGAGAAATCTTCCTCGAATGAGTAATCGTCCAAAGTAGGATCGAGTGATGGTGGAGGATCTTCATCATGTGAAGAATCGCTCGAGAGAGTATCAGCCTCATCGAAATCATCGAAAGTGGGCAGCTCGGGATACTCAGAAGTACAGTCAAAATCATCCGAATCTGAGCTAGAATCATCATCATCATAAGCGTCAAAGACCGGTGGAGAATCAAAATTGAGAGAAGCGTCCAAAGTAGGTAGAGAATCATCCACATCATTTTGAAAGAGTGGATTATCGATGCAAGAGTCGAATAGAGGATTGTCGTAGACGGTAAAGTCATCGAGCACGTTTATCATATTCACTGATTCTCGGCCTCCAAAGGATTTGTTTGTAGGCGTTCCCATTTTGAAATTTTGTGAGGCATTCCCGACTCTTAAGATTAACTCTCCTTCGGCCACATCTACTAAAGCACGTCCGGATCTCAAAAATGGCCGACCAAGTATTAAAGGAATACGAGGGTCCATTTCATAATCAACTATGACAAAATCGACCGGGAAAGTAAATGCGCCAACTTGAATGAATACGTCTTCAGCTATACCAACGGGGTAAGCGAGAGTGCGATTAGCAAGTTCGAGAGTCATCTTTGTTGGAATAAGATCGGGTAATGATAGTGTTTTCCAAACACTCAAAGGCATAAGATTTATACTAGCCCCGAGATCAGCAAGGGCAGTAAATTCTTCAGTTTTGTTGAACACGCAAGGCAACACAAAACGACCGGGATCCCCTAGTTTTTCCGGAAGTTCTTTAAGAATAACTGCAGAGCAGTTTTCATTTAAGCGTGTGTTGGTGAGTTCAATCAGCTTCTCCTTTTTGTTAAGCAAGTCCTTAAATGCTTTGGCAAATTTGGGCATGTGGACAAGTGCTTCAAGAAAACTAATGCTGAATCCCATTTGAGAAATCATACCGATATATTTCGTTATTTGCGAGTCCTCCTTTGTTAGATCATTGGTCTTGCCTATACGAGAAGGGTATGGGATTCTAGGTTGATAAGGGTTAGGTGAAGGTGTAGGTGGTGACGGTTGTGATGTTGACGGGTTTTTCCGAGATACATCGTCATGACGAGGCGGAGACGGTAATGGTGCACTATTACTAGGTGTAGGAGGAGTAGGGGTACATGGTGGTGGAGGAGGTGTAGATGATGGTGGTGGGGTAGGTGTAGATGATGGTGGTGGGGTAGACGGAGTGACAAGGGTAGTTCCACTACGCGTAGTTATAGCACTCACATTAGCTCGCGGATTGGTGACGGTATTTGAAGGTAGAGAACCCGAAGAAGAAGAAGGTTGAGCTTCAGGCAAGAAACTAGCCAACAGATTCTTCAATTCAGTTGTTTGAGTGATGAAGGAGGATTGAAGGTTGTCACGAACCTCATTTCTGATGTCATTACCTTGCTTTAAGATATCTCCTTTTAGATTGATAATTTGGCTCTGTAGATTCTTGATTTGCTCACCTTGAGTTCTCATGATTGTGTCAACATCGGGGTTAATGGGTGGGTGTTGTTGGGTGGGTGGTTGATAAGGGTTAGAAGCACGAGGTGGGATTTGGTTGCTTCTATTGTAGTTGTTGGCGGGGTTTTGGTTTTGAGGAGAAAAACCGGGTGAAAGGTAATTGTTTGAACGGTAGCTCAGCAGATTTCTATCCCCTTGTTGTCTAGCTTGGTAATTTTCCGGTGAATAATTACCGTAAGCTGCATACACATTTTCCGGATTTCCTTGTGTCGAAGGACAATCGGTGTATGAGTGAGGACCGCCACATGTTTCACAAGGATTAGCAACTGCTTTAACTTGATGTTGTTGTTGGTTTGAAGCGAGAAGCGTAATACTTTTGCTCATTTCAGCCATCATGCGGGTGAGTTCGGTCATCTCAGGGTTTGCTGAGGTAGAGGAAACATTGACTCTCGTGTTGTTTCTAGAAGAAGCAGAAGAATCCCAGTTCTTATGATGAGTAGTCATGTTCTCTATTAACTCTCTACACTCCTCGGGTCTCCTTTTCATGAATGTGCCACCGGCGGCTGCATTAATCGTATCACGATCTCGAAAAGTCAATCCGTTGTAGAAAGTATCGATCAAGGTGACCGGAAGCATGTTGTGGTTTGGACAACGGTCGATCAAGACATTATATCTCTCCCATGCATCAAAAAGAGATTCATCGGGATCTTGCATG
Organism: Glebionis coronaria; assembly: GCA_025667525.1. NCBI lineage: Eukaryota > Viridiplantae > Streptophyta > Magnoliopsida > Asterales > Asteraceae > Glebionis > Glebionis coronaria. The sequence goes on along the minus strand of CM046880.1, from coordinate 122,084,565 downwards.
AAACCGCTGATCTGATTGCGAAGGCTTGTGACCATGGATGGTGGAAAGTAGCGCGAAAGAAAGCGTTGAGTCATATCATCCCAAGTGTGAATAGAATTCTTCGGGAGACGATCAAACCATTTCTCGGCATGATGCGATAAAGTATGTGGAAAGAGTTGTAGGCGGAGAACATCCATTGTATCCCCTGGCAACTTCATGCTTTGGGTGATTGTAATGAACTTGTCGAGGTGTTTGTTGGCATCATCATCAGGCAATCCTCTAAATGGGTTTGTTTGCACTTGCTGAATCATGTGGTGCTTCAACGAAAACTCAGGAGCGTTGATTTGCATCGACGCAATCGGTCCTCCTCGTCCAAACATTGTTGGTTGACAAAGTTCCTCCATGGTCCGAAGATCGGGTTGTGGAGGAGCATTGTTGTTATTATTATTATTGAGGTGCGGTAGTTGATTATTGTTGTTAACACCTGCCATATCTAAATCTTCTTGAGGCTCGGGCTCTTGGTAGTTAGAAGATCTAGTACGCATACACCTGAAAATGCAAAAGAAAAAGAAACCAAACACAAAGGCAATATATATACACAATAAAGATAAAATCTTTTTGGATTTTTGAAATTTTTAATTTTTATGGTTTTTTATGAATTTTATAATTCTTATGATTTTTTGAATTTTTTATGCAAGAAAATTAACGTTCCCAAGTGAACGGATCCCAAAAAGCAACGTGTCTAGCACAGAAAACTGTTGATCTTAACGTAAAGAGCCGGCAGCGGCGCCATTTGATACACGGCTTTTGCCCGTATAAAAATTAAAGATTAAGTTCGTATTCTCGGTATCTTAACGAATTGATCTTAGCTTCTATGTGTGACTAAGTTGATCTTTGGTGAAAAAGAATATTTTTGGGTGATTTTAAATTTAAATGCAAAGACTTAAAAGTAAAAGTGCTCTAAAAGTAAATCTAAGTCTAATTAAAATAAAGTGCAAGTATTAAAAGCGTGACTAAAATTAAAAGGCACTAAAGTGTATTGACGTAAACTTAAATCTATCTAGGGCAAACTTAAAGTGCGACTAAAACTAAGGCAAATAATCTAAAAGTGCAATTAAATAAAAGGAAAGTAAAATAAAGTTTGAAGATAGAAATTAAAGATAAAAGCTAATAAGAACCTGAATACAGCTCATTTAGAATAAACCTTCGTTTGGAATAATCACTCAACTTAAATGTCACCTTTGGTTGAAATGATTCTTCTTCACTTGGAATATTACCAAAGTCCTTGATCCGGAACAAACTTGCTTGAATATGTCACTTATTCAAAACAATCTTTCATTCGGAACTTGCTGATTCGGAATCTTGTAAAATCTCCCTTGATTCGGAAGTTTTGGTCACCCCTCGATTCGGAACTTTCCGGATGAAGCACCTTTATTCGGAACTTTTGAAGTTCCGAATGAAGGCTCTTGGTTCGGAACTGTTGGAATTGGTTCGGAAGTTACTGATTCGGAAGGTTCCGAATGAAGAATCCTAGTTCGGAAGTTTTGACTTCCGAATGAACAAGTTTGGTTCGGAACTTTTGAAGTTCCGAATGAGGCTCCTTTATTCGGAACTTTTGAAGTTCCGAATGAGTTTCCTTGATCCGGAACTTTTTGAGTTCCGAATGAACAACCTTGGTTCGGAAGATTCAGACTTCCGAATGAAGCCTTGGTTCGGAAGTTTTGACTTCCGAATGAAACCTCAATCCTGCCCTTGGTTCGGAACTTTTTCTGGAAACACAGAAACAAGCAAAACTCTTCCGAAGAACAAGGAAGATGAGTAGCAGATAATAACAATGAAAAGTAACCAAAATCAACACACGTATGAATATAAACAGTAACGATTCAATGAATAAGCATCAACAAACAATCAAAAACATGAAATTAAACAACTTTAACCATAATAATCAAAAACACTTTGGATCAAAATAAAAGCATGAACATGAACATAAACACCACAAATCAAAGAATAAGAAAGGTAGATAAGAGATTGACAAGATAAAGTAAAGATTAACAATAATTAAAAGGAAACTTACTTGAAATTAAATGAATTTAAGGTGCAAGACAAGGTAATTAAATTGACAATTAATGTAAATGACAAGTATTTAAAATGGTGGAAGAGCTAATTGTCACACTTAGCCAACAAGAGTGAAAAATAAACATCTAATGACTATTTATAGGGGAGGATTAGGAAGCTTCCTCCCCTCTTTCCTTTCCTCTTAATTGCAAGCTTAAGTCCCTTCTTTTATTAATCTTCATTAATTGCGTCATTAGTCCTTTTCTTCTATTCTTCTTTAAACTTGGACTTAAGGGGCTTTTGGCTTTGGGATTTCTTCGAACTCGTGTTTAAATTCTTCAATAAAATAGACTTGAATTCTTCGGCTTTTGATAAACTTCCGTCTTTTGACTTTTTCTTCGATAAATCTTCAGAATTGGTCGTGGACTTCCGTTCTTTATGCACTCTTGACTTCTTGACTTCGTCTTTTATCCTTTTCTTCAATAAAAGTCCATAAATGCCCGTGAATGTCCGTGTTTTATCCATTTTTCACCTTTTCATCCTAAATCATAACAAAAACACAAACCACGCATAATTCCGACATAAAAGACATAAAATACACGTTTTGGTCCGGTTATTATTGTAGTTAAGTGGTAGAAAAGATGGGTGTTTACACACCTATCAGTCAACGCTGTTAAAAAGTCAAACGTTGTCAGACCCAAAACTTGTGTGGAGCAAAGTCCACAAGCTGTTAGACCAGCCCCTTTCTTCACTAGAGGGTCTAACACTCATGGACAAAGACCATTTCAAAAGACAAATACTTGGTCTAATAGGCAATGGGTTTCTGTAGCAAACCCTAGGTTCAACGCTGACAAGGGTAATTTCAGCGTTGACAAGACCAATCCAACGCTGACAAAAACGTGACCAGACCTAAATATTTGCAACTACAGGGTAAGGGTCTAAAGCTTCTTCAAGCTTGACATGGAGACCAAAACAAGATCAAAACCCTAATGATAATGGGATTTCTATGACCTACAACAGATTTAATTACATTTCAAAGGTCATTACAAAACCTATTGGGGTTAACTGGGTATTTCATCCAAAGAGGGATGAACAAGGGGTTGTTATGAGAACTAAGTCTGTTCTTGTTGAACAACCAGATGAATCCAAGTCTGCTAAGGCTTGGGTTCCCAAAGAAAACTAATTTGTTTTCTTTATGTGCAGGGCATTCAAAAATAGGTCAATGATTATGGACATTGGAACAGTGGATGCTCCAGGCACATGACAGGGAAGGAAGATTATCTGACTAACTTCACTCACATCAAGGATCGTGATAAGGTTTACTTTGGAGGCGGATATGGAACTATCACAGGCAAAGGAACACTTCTCACCAAGAACTTGCGTTTTGAGAACGTATTTCTGGTAAAGGAACTTGATTGCAATCTTTTTAGTATATCACAAGTTTGTGATAACAAAAATAAAGTTTTGTTTACTGATACTGAATGCTTGGTGTTAAGCAAGGATTATAAGATCCCAGATGAGAAATATATTGACTATAGAACACCTAGACATGAAGACATCTATAATGTGAATCTTAATGGGATTAGGATGAATAATAATATGTCATGTTTTATGCTAAAGCTTCAGTAGATGAGAGTAATCTATGGCACATGAGACTAGGGCACATAAACTTTAAGAATATAAACAGGCTTGTGAGACTTGGCTTGGTTGATGGTTTGCCTGAAAAGGCTTTCCACAATGACCACTCTTGTGTTGCATGTCTTAAACGCAAGCAGCACAAGGTCTCATTCAAGTCTAAACAGGTGCATTATAGTACTAAACTACTTCACTTGCTACATATGGACCTATTTGGTCCAACTAATATAGAGAGTTTAAATGGTAAATCATACTTCTTTGTCATCACAGATGACTTTTCTAGGTTTACTTGGACTTTCTTTTTGGCTATGAAAAGTGACACTGCTGACACTTTAATTGATTTTATTACTCAGATAGAAAAGAAAACTGGTAGTGAAGTTAAAATGCTTAGAAGTGACAATGGTGGTGAGTTTAGAAATAAACTGTTGGATGATTTTTGTGCCAAGAAAGGGATTACTAGGCAGTTTAGTGTTGCCAGAACCCCACAGCAAAATAGGGTTGCTTAAAGGAAGAATATAATCCTAATTGAAGCAGCTAGGACTATGTTGGCTGATGCTCATTTCCCCATAGCTTTTTGGGCTGAGGCTGTGAATATAGCATGCTATGTTCAAAATAGAGCATTGGTCAACAAGATACATAACAAAACACCTTATGAATTACTTTGGGGAAGGAAACCTAATATTGGTTTTCTTAAACCTTTTGCTTGTCATGTAGTTGTACTTGATACTAGTGATGCCTTAGGTAAATTTAGTGCAAAAGGTGATGAAGGCTATTTCATGGGGTATTCTGTGCAGAGCAAGGGATATAGGGTTTACCTTAAAAAGGAAAAACGTATTCTTGAGAGAGTAAATGTTAGGTTTTTAGAGAGTAAACCTAGTGATCCTGAAAGTGGTCCAAATTGGTTGTTTAACTTGGAACCTCTATCTTGGACTTTAAATTATATGCCTATCACTAATCCAGACATTGTGAAGGTAACTTCAAATGTTGTGGAAGAACAAGTTGTTAATGTTTCAGGTACACAGGTTAATGAAGAGGTTGGATCACAAGCAGACAAGTCATCTCCCATACAAGAGTATGTCACAATTCCCATATGGACAGATGCTTTTGCTGCTGCTGCTCCTGGAAAGGATAATGGTAGTCCCCAAGTACCACCAGTTAACAACATGCATGGTCCTTCAGGCGCTGACAAAGGCAAATCTAGCGCTGACAGGACAAATTCTGACGTTGATGGCTCAAACGTTGACAACAACATTTCAAACGCTGACAAACAAGGTTCAGGCGTTGACAACACTTTTGAGCATATTTTCTCTTCTAATTTTGAACAGGGTGAACCTTCCAATTTATATGAAGAGGTTCATCCTCATATTGATGAAAGAGAGTCTGAAAAAGAAGATATTGGCAACTTGGATAATGAGATTGAAGACAATAGACTTTTTGAAGGAGGAGTTCTCACTTCTACTATGAAGAATCATCCCCCTTCTTAGATTATTGGGGATGTTATGACTCCTGTTCATACTAGAAGATCTCATCAAAATCTTGGTGGATTCATTGCTAATATATACAAGAAGGCTGATACATCTCTTGTTCAATCATGCTTGTTTGCCTATTTTCTGTCACAACAGGAACCCAAGAAGATATTTGATGCTCTTAAAGAACCAAGTTGCGTGGAAGCAATGTAGGATGAGCTTCACCAATTTGCAATTCAGGATGTTTGGGAGCTGGTTGATTGTCCCAAATATGTCAGACCTATTGGGACAAGATGGGTTCTATGGAACATGAGAGATGAAAGAGGTATTGTGGTCAGAAACAAGGCACGTTTAGTGGCTCAGGGATATACACAAGAGGAAGGGATAGACTATGAGGAGGTCTTTGCACCAGTTGCAAGGATTGAAGCTATAAGAATATTTATAGCCTATGCTTCTTGCATGGGCTTCACTGTCTATCAAATAGATGTGAAGAGTGCCTTCCTCTATGGAACAATTGTTGAGGAGGTGTATGTGATGCATCCTGGTTATGAGGATCCAAAGAATCCAGACAAGGTGTATAGAGTCAAGAAGTCTATGTATGGACTTTATCAAGCCCCAAGAGCATGGTATGGTACATTGTCTACTTATTTGGGGGAAAATGAATTCAAAAGGGGCACCATAGACCAAACATTACTTACCAAGAAGGCTGGTAAGGATGTCTTGCTTGTTCAGGTTTATGTTGATGACATCATTTTTGGATCTACTAATCCAATGATGAGTGAGGATTTCTCCAAGCTTATGACAGATAAATTCAAGATGAGTGCAATGGGGGAGATGAACTTCTTTCTAGGGTTACAGGTTCAGCAGAAAGAAGATGGTATCTTCATCTCCCAAGATAAGTATGTAGAAGAAATCTTGAAGAAGTTTGGCTTTTCTCCACATGAAAAGAGGGCTACTACTCCTATGGATAGAGAACACCCTTGGAGAAAGATTGGAGATGGAAAAGATGTGGATGTCAGGCACTATAGATCAATCATTGGTTCATTGATGTATCTCACAGCCTCCAGACCTGACATCATGTTTGTTGTGTGTGCATGTGCACGCCATCAAGTGACTCCCAAAGAATGTCACCTTTATGCTGCCAAGAGAATCTTTAGGTACCTAAGATGTTATCCCAGTCTTGGCTTGTGGTACCCAAAAGATTCACCATTGGAGCTTATTGCATATTCAGACAGTGACTATGGAGGTGATAAGTGTGATAGAAAATCCACAACTGGTGGATGTTAGTTTCTTGGGAGTAGGTTGATATCTTGGCAATGCAAGAAACAAACGGTGGTGGCCAATTCTACAACTGAAGCAGAGTATGTTGCAGCAGCTGCTTGTTGTGGACAAGTTTTATGGATTCAAAACCAGCTGTTGGATTATGGGTATAATTTCATGCATACAAAGATATTTGTTGACAATAACAACACTTTATGCATTATTAAGAATCCTTTAAATCATTCTAAAACAAAACACATAGAAATTAGACACCATTTTATAAGAGATTGTTTTGAAAAGGGTTTAATACAACCAGATAGGGTTGACACAGAAGAAAATGTGCCAGATTTACTAACTAAACCTTTTGATGCTGGAAGGTTTCAATACTTGGTAACAAGTATTGGAATGATCAATCTCACATAATATGTGTTTTGGGGTCTTTTTGTAAAAATATGTACAGGATAATGCATTGTTATTGGTCTTTTTGAGGATTTAGATTTTCCACTATATTTTTCTAACACTGACAAAGGTTACTTTAACGCTGATAAGTGTTATTGTGACGTTGTCAGCAATATATTTGTCTAACGCTGACAAATATTTCCTTAACGCTGACAAGTGTTGTCGGGGCGTTGTCAGCAACAATGTTAGTTTTGTGGTTTTCATTTAAATGTGCAGGTGGTGTTAGCATTATAACATTTGATACAGAGTTGCTTATGGGTCATTGGAGAATCATTTGAGCATGTTTTTATTTATGGATGATGGTTGGAATTTTCTATTCCTATCTTGACATAAATTTTTTATGTTCATGCATATTTTTGGCAACATTTGTATCACAGTTTAAGGGGAGGTTTTAGGAACCTTTAGGACTTTTGGGTATCCTTATGATACTCTTATCATAATTCTAGATTGTGTCCACAGGTGAGGATGAGTTAGTTTTACTAAATCATGAGGCACTGTAGCATGCAAAGTTGATATAATATGCATGCTGCCAAGACATTTTTGGCCTAAAATTGGTTGTGGTCTGTTGGGAGACTTAGGAATGATTTTATCATGGGTTTTACCTGGGAGTATATAACACCCCCAACAAATGCTATGCGCAGCGGAACAACAACATTGGGGTGCTAGTGTTGATCCCAAACTTAGATCGATTTAGCTTTATGTATACCAGATTAGATCAAGTAATACACTTAGAGAAACCTTTGTATATGCTTATGATAATCTATGTGTTATGCTGAATTAACACTTAAACAAGAACACACAATGATATAAACAAACTTTCACTTTGATTAATGATATCAAACTTGCTTACAATGAAAGTAGTTTACGAATGAAAACTTATATGAAACATTAACCTAAAGGTCTTCTTTTATAGACATAAGAAGCCTTGTACAATAATCTACGTATCAGCTATTCTAGGTAAAGATAAATATAGAAAATACATTGTTGTTCCTATCTTTACTAGAAGTAATCTAGAATACAATAAACGCGTAGAGTATATCTTCCCATCAGTGCTTGTCTTCAATGCATCAACGCTTGACTTTGTCTTGTCAACGCTTGAGCTGGCAGCGCTTGTTTTGCTCCTGTCAACGCTTGTTTTACTCTTGTCAGCGCTCAACTGATCTGGCCTTAATTTATTCCCAACAATCCTCCCCTAAACTTGATATCCACTCTTATGATCAAGTTTCTGAATAAGCACTAAGGACTAGGAGGAATCTTACAAACCTTCTCATATTGGTAATAAATAAATCTAATCAAGTCTTTTGCCCGTCACTTGAATAATCAATTTCCAGCTGAGTGTTCTTCATCTTTTCCAAGATAGCCTTGGATATGAAATACTGACCATCCACAAGTAGATACTCAGAAAACTTTGTAAAACTCAAATGGTAAACACCAGCAGCTGAATATAATCTCCATTAAAGACCACTGAGGTCATCTTCAAGATCCTTCCAAATAGCAGGATCCTCATCTTTTGATCCACACATTCTCTTAAATATGGACCACAGTTTTATTCCATTAGCTGGAGTTGGTGCTTCAGCCTCATACTTGGTCTCTAGAAACCTCCATAGGTATACCAAGTCTTCTCTATCACAACTTGCAAACAAAGATATGAGAGTGGTAATAGTGTGAACCTCTTTGCCATACCTGCCAATCTTCCAAAATCCACATTCATCTTCTTCATAGCTCACAATTGGATTTCTGGAATCTAGTGGTAACACTTGTACCATATCTGAAGCTTCTAATGGTGAGAGCTTGAGGCTCTTTCTTATGACAGCTTCACTTGGATATAATGGATCCATATCTTTGGGAAACTCAAGAGGAACTTCCTTTTTCACTGGTCTGGGAACAAACATTGCCTTCTTGAGCTCCATTTCTTCTACAAGTTCTTCCTTTCTTTCATCAGAAAGAAGTCTGAGAGTGTTTGCTTCCTGCACTCTAACCCATATGGGATAAGCCTTGCATTCCAACTCATCAAATGTCAATGCCCTCAATTTCTGATAAGTCCATTCTACTCCATGACATCTGAGCAACATGCAGTATAACTCCCTTCTATCCCTTTTCAACTCTGAGAGAATATTGCTTGCCTTGTGTTTCAAAATTACCTGGCAATCCTTTTGAACTCTGAGGAGAATCTCCAAACCCTATATTTTATCTGAAATGTTCAAATGTGGATTCTCCATACATCTTTCTTCCCAAGCATTGTACATTTGAACCACCTCTGGCATATCAAAGTCAACCTGCAATTTCAACTTTCTCAATTTCTCCTTGGCCAACTCATCTACATACTCAAGTATTTCTGGTTCTATAATCATAACACTTGAGTCTGAGCTAGCTCCATCACTTCCTTCTTCTGAAGTAACAACAAATGGTGACTCTTTCACCTCCTTTCTATCTTGTTCCATGATTTGTGCAGCCAACCTTCTATCAAACTCAACTTGAGCTGCATCCTTTGGAACAACCTCTTCTACCATAATACCCTTACCCTTATCTAATGGAGCAATTGTTGGTAAGGTAGATGGTGATACTTGTGAAGAAACCTCCTTGATGATGGATGATGACTGGGATACATCACCCTCATGTGCAGGTCTGTCAACGCCCAATTTTGTTCTATCAGCGCCCAAAATATTTCTGTCAGCGTCCAAATTTTCCTTGTCAACGCCCATTTTCCTGCCTCAGCGCCTTTTGCAATCTCCTCCAACATGGCTGTAAATGATAAATTTAAATTTGTAGGAGAGACTAAGGATGTATCAAAACCTATCTGTTTCTTCAAACTTGTAAGGGCCTCAGCAACATCCAAAGATTGACCATCATGGCTGCCCTTATCACTCACATTTATTGGATCTTCCTCCCCTTTGGAAGATTCCTCCATACCTCTCCTTGCACATGCAGTCTCCAAAACAACAATCCTCTCCCTCAATTGCTTGAGTTCAAGGCCTTGTGAGCTGACAACTTGTACTAAGTCTGCATTTTGCTTTTGCAAGCTCATGCAGACTGCCGTCAATTCAATTAGGGTCATTGGTTCCAATCTGCCCTCTTCTAAAATGGGTATTTGACCTACCAAGTCAGATTCATTGGGCATGGATAAGGACTTAATGATGGTGGGACTGCCTTGGCCAGCATCTAAGCCAGAACGAATAGTCCCAGCCTCATCCATATCAACAGCCACACTTGTGGTGGTGGTTCTCTGTGCTACATGGCTAGGATCACCAGAGGAGACCACTCCAGTAGTCCTTTGGCGTTTCATCAACCTATATTCAGGGGGTGTGGAAGATGATGTGGATTGGGTGGATGTGGGTTGGTTAAGGGGTGTTTGGGTTTGTGAAGGTTGTGTGTCAATGTTGGAAATAGGCACATCAACGCCAACATTGAATGTGTCAGCGTTGAAGGGTTCTTGGTCAATTTGCATATGTTCAGGGGAAGGTAATGGGTCAGGTATTGGGTCAATTTATGGTTGGGGGTCTGGTTAGGGTTAAGCTGCTGCAATGACAGCAAGCATAGCTTGGGTTAAGGGTAGGTCACGATGGGGGGGGGGGTGAGTTCATCTTCATAAAAATAGCTTTCTTTTGCACAGGGATCTCATAAAAATCATTATGATCCCTTGTGTAGTATCCTTGAACATCAAAAACCATTTGTAAAAATCGGGGATAAGCTAAAGTCATTTTGTTCCCCTTATTTTTACACATGCCCTCAAAAATCATTTTTGAATAATTAAATTTTTGCCCAGTTGCAATACACACAATAGCACTTGCAATAGATCTATTGATCTCATTGTGTGCAGTGCATTTGGGACTCAAACATTGAAGGAGGACATGTATGAGGTACTTCCAGGCTGGGGGAAACTCCTGTTTATGATATTTGTTTAAAGTTCCTTCATCAGGAAAAGGATAACCCAAAGCCCTTAGTCCTTGTTCTATTTCACTAATGGGAAGGGTGGCTATACCATCAGCATCATCAAGATGCAAGGCTTGGCGTACCAAAGCCTCAATAACCACCCAAGGTCTCCCATGAACAATAGAAGTCAATGTAGTCACTCTATTAACTGTTGAGGAACTGACAGTGTTCCAAAACTGTTTAATATGTGTGACTAGAATGAGTGGTGCATGAGAAAGAGCATACCTAATAGGAGATGCGTTCAAATACGCCACCATTTGTGTGTATTGGGGAAACAGAGCATCATCAGCTTCAAGATACGCAATCATGTTGTGTTGACTTCTGAACCCCAATTCCAAGTCTGATGGTTTAAACTTTGGTGACATTGTTGAAAGCTGTTAAAATTGATCGATGAAGATGAAGTTGATAAGAGAAAATTGTGTTAGACAAGAAGTATAGATACCCTGTTTAAAAATAGGAGCCAAATTTATAGGAGAAGAAAATGCATGTGATTGGCCCAAAAATAGGCAAGTATTTTCAAAAACACAATAATGAAAATATTGAAAAAGAATAATTTTATCTCATGCATTAAATGAAGTCTATCAACTCCCAAAATTACGGCCTAAAAATATGTCAAAAAGTAACAACTGGGTAGGACCCATTGAGTGTCAATGGTCAAAAATAACCTATCAACGCCCAACGGCTATAATCTTGTCAACGTTTGCCTATAGCCATGTCAGCGTCTAAATTGGTCACAACAACGCTTGGAAATATACTTGTCAGCGTCCAAAAATAGAAATGTTTAAAAATGAAAAATGACCTTAACAAAGTAATTTATCCTAGAGAAGATAACCAAAAAGCTGATAATTGTTATAGGGCGGCAAGCACTGTCCAGTTATTCACACTTGCTTAAGCAAGATAGACATAACAGTCCTCTAGTGTCCCTTGCTAACCAAAACTCTTAACAACCAAGTTACCTTATAAAATTCCTTGTTACTCCCAGGTAAACCCCATAACAAAATTATTCCCAAGTCTCCCAACAGACCACAACCAATTCTAGGCCAAAAATGTCTTGGCAGCATGCACAGTATATCAACTTTGCATGCCACAGTGCCTCATGATTTAGTAAAACTAACTCATACTCACCTGTGGACACAATCTAGAATTGTGATAAGAGTATCATATGGATACCCAAACATCCTAAAGGTTCCTAAAACCTCCCCTTAAACTATGATACAAAAGTTGCCAAAAATATGTATGAACATAAAAACTTATGTCAAGATAGGAATTGAAAATTCCAACCATCATCCATAAATAAAAAGTTGTCCAAATGCTTCTCCATTGATCCATAAGCAACTCGGTATCCAATGGTATACTCCTAACACCACCTGCACATTTAGATTGAAAATCACAAAACTAACATTGTTGCTGACAGCGCCCCGATAACACATGACAGCGTTGAGGGAAGCTTTGTCAGCGTTAGACAATTATATTGTTGACAACGTTACAAAAACATTTATCAGCGTTCAAGCAACCTTTGTCAGTTTTAGAAAAATATAGTGGAAAATCTTAATCATCAATGAGACTAATAACAATGCATCATCCTATACATACTTTTAAAAAAAGACTCCAAAACACATATTATGTGAGATTGATCATTCCAATACTTGTTACCAAGTATTGAAACCTCCCAGCATCAAAAGGTTTAGTTAGTAAATCTGACACATTTTCCTCAGTGTCAACCCTATCTGGTTGTATTAAACCTTTTTCAAAACAATCTCTTATAAGATGGTATCTAATTTCTATGTGTTTAATTTTAGAATGATGTACAGGATTCTTAATGATGCATAAAGTGCTATTATTGTCAACAAATATCTTGGTATGCATGTAATTATACTCATAGTCCAACAGCTGGTTCTGAATCCACAAAACTTGTCCACAACAAGCAGCTGCAGCTACATACTCAGCTTCAATCATAGAATTAGCCACCACTGTTTGTTTATTGCATTGCCAGGATATCAACCTGCTCCCAAGAAACTGACATCCACCAGTTGTGGATTTTCTATCAAACTTATCACCCCCATAGTCACTATCTGAATATGCAATCAGCTCCAATGGTGAATCCTTTGGGTACCACAAACCAAGACTAGGATAGCATCTTAGGTACCTAAAGATCCTCTTCACAGCATAAAGGTGACATTCTTTGGGAGTCACTTGATGGCGTGCACAAGCACACACAGCAAACATGATGTCAGGTCTGGAGGCTGTAAGATACATCAAGGATCAAATCATGGATCTATAGTGCCTGACATCAACATCTTTCCCATCTCCAATCTTTCCCCAAGGGTGTTCTCTATCCATAGGAGTAGTAGCCCTCTTTTCATGTAGAGAAAAGCCAAACTTCTTCAAGATCTCAGCCACATATTTATCCTGGGAGATGAAGATACACTCTTCTTTCTGCTGAACTTGTAAACCAAGAAAGAAGTTCATCTCCCCCATAGCACTCATCTTGAATTTGTCTGTCATAAGCTTGGATAAATCCTCACTCATCTTTGGATCAGTAGATCCAAAAATGATGTCATCAACATAGACCTGGACAAGTAATACATCCTTGCCTTCTTCTTTGTAAATAGTGTCTTATCTATGGTGCCCCTCTTGAATCCATTATCCACCAAATAGGTAGACAAAGTACCATACCATGCCCTAGGGGCTTGATGAAGTCCATACATAGCCTTTTTGACTCTATACACCTTGTCTGGATTCTCTAGATCCTCAAAACCAGGAGGCTGCATCACATATACCTCCTCAACAATAGTTCCATAGAGGAAGGCACTCTTGACATCCATTTGATAGACAGTGAAGCCCATGCAGGATGCATAGGCTAAAAAGATCCTTATAGCTTCAATCCTTGCAACTGGTTCAAAGACTTCCTCATAGTCTATCCCCTCCTCTTGTGTATATCCCTGAGCCATTAACCTTGCCTTGTTTCTGACCACAATGCCTCTTTCATCTCTCTTGTTTCTTAGAACCCATCTTGTCCCTATAGGTCTGACATATCTGGGACAATCAAGCAGCTCCCAAACATCCTGAATTGCAAATTGGTGAAGCTCATCTTGCATTGCTTCCACCCAACTTGGTTCTTTGAGAGCATCAAATATCTTCTTGGGTTCCTGTTGTGACAGAAAACAAGCAAACAAACATGCTTGCACAAGAGGGGTATCAACCTTCTTGTGTATATTGGCAATAAACCCACCTAGACCTTGATGAGATCTTCTAGTCTGAACTGGAGTCATAATATCACCAATGATTTGAGAAGTGGGGTGATTCTTCATAGTGGAAGTGAGAACTCCTCCTTCAAAAATTTTGGGGTCCTCAACCTCATTCTCCATGTTGCCAATATCCTCCTCATCAGACTCTCTTTCATCAATATGAGGATGAACCTCTTCATATAAATAGGAAGGTTCTCCTTGTTCAAAAATTGAAGAGAAAAGATGTGCAGAAGTGTTGTCAACGCCTGAACCTTGTTTGTCAGCGCTTGGGCTAACAATGCTTGAACTGTTGTTGTCAACGTCTGAGCCATCAACGTCTGAGTTGGTCTTGTCAGCGCTAGATTTGCCTTTTTCAGCGCTTGAAGGACCATGCATGTTTGTATCTGGTGGTACTTGGAGACCACCATTATCTTTACCAGCAGCAGCAGCAGCAGCAAAAGCATCTGTCCAAATGGGAATTGTAACATATTCTTGTACAGGAGATGTCTTTTCTGCTTGTGATCCAACCTTTTCATGAACCTGTGTACCTGAAACATCAACAACTTGTTCCTCCACAACATTTGAAGTTACCTTCACAATGTCTGGATTAGTGACAGGCATATAATTTAAAGCTCTAGATAAAGGTTCCAAGTCAAACAACCAATTAGGACCACTTTCAGGATCACTAGGTTTATTCTCTAAAAGCCTAACATGTACTCTTTCAAGTATACATTTTTCTTCTATAAGATAAACCCTATATCCCTTGCTCTGCACTGAATACCCCATGAAGTAGCCTTCATCACCATTTGCACTAAATTTACCTAAGGCATCACTAGTGTCTAAAACTACTACATGACAACCAAAAGGTCTGAGAAAACCAATATTAGGTTTTCTTCCCCAAAGTAACTCATAAGGTGTCTTGTTCTGAATTTTGTTAACCAATGCTCTATTTTGAACATAACAAGCTGTATTAACAGCCTCAACCCAAAAGGCTATAGGAAAATGAGCATCAGCCAACATTGTTCTTGCTGCTTCAATTAGGGTTCTATCTTTCCTCTCAGCAACCCCATTTTGCTGTGGGGTTCTTGCAATACTAAATTGCCTAGTAATTACTTTCCTGGCACATAAATCATCTAGCTTCTTATTCCTAAATTCACCACCATTATCACTCCTAAGCATTTTAACTTCATTGCCAGATTTCTTCTCAATCTGAGTGATAAAATCAATTAGAATACCAGCTGTGTCACTCTTCATAGCTAGAAAGAAGGTCCAAGTAAACCAAGAAAAGTCATCTGTGATAAAAAAGCAATAGGACTTACCATTCAAACTTTCTATATTGGTTGGACCAAAGAGGTCTATGTGAAGCAAATGAAGAGGTCTAGTGATAGGTGTGTAAACACCCATCCTTTTACCGCTTAATTCGGGCTAAAACGAGACCAAAACACGTATTTAATATCATTTGTTTGGAATTATGCGTGGTTTTTGTGTTTATTGTGTTTTCAGAGCCAACCGGATGAATACTGAAGAAAACATGGGATTGCACGGGTTTTACTGAAGAAAAAGACTAAAGATGAAGTCTATTGTCCAAGAGATGCAAAAGATTTGAAGTCACTGGGCCTATTCTAAGATTTATCGAAGAAAAGGACCAAAGATGGAAGATTTATATAAGTCGAAGAAACTCAAGCCTATTAAACGAAGAAATTAAAAGACGAGTTGAATTTAATCGACAACAAATCCCGAATCAGAATCAAAAACGGAAACTTTTCTGAAAAGACGAAAATGCAAGAAGAACGGGAGAAAGCCCACTCACCAACTAAAGGACAAGCCTATATAAAGAGTTCCCTCAGACACATTTAGAAGCTAGCCTGGAGTTTTCCTCTCCTCCTCTTTTTTCTCCTTTCTGTTTCGTAGCATCACCATCACCACTAGGGTGATTGGTGATTTTTATCTTTGTCTTTCCAATCTTGTTGTTTTAATTATTGTTTTTGATCTTGTTTAAACATTAATCATTCAATACAAAGTCTTGTTTAATCTTTCTATTTAATCTTGTTCATCTTCATCTTTATCTTCAAATTCTTAAGTTTTTATTTTTCTTGATTTGAGCTTCAAAAGTTGTTGGGATTTGCGTTTTTATTGATGGGATTAGTAGTTTATGATTAGTAAATGCTTTGTGATTGATTTATTTTAGTTTTTGGTGAAAAACTTGGTCAATTTTGGATTAAAAATAGTCTCCGTGTTCTTCGTTGTCTGTTACTGTATCTGGGTTTCCAGAAGTTCCGAGTCAAGCAAAACTTCCGAATCAAGCAAAAATTCCGAATCAAGCATAAGTTCCGAATCTAACACCTTCATTCGGAAAGTTCCGAACCAACCCTTAAGTTCCGCATCAGTGAACAGTGACTTCCGAATCATTAAGTTCCGAATCAAGGACTTCATTCGGAAGTCCAAAACTTCCGAATCAGCAAGTTCCGGATGAGTGTAAAAGTTCCGAATCACAAACTTCCGAATGAAGGATAAGTTCCGGATGAATCATTAAGTTCCGGACCAAGCACAAGTTCCGAATGAAGAATGAACAGTAACTTCCGAATTAGTTATCTTTGGGTATTTTAAAGTTTTACTGTTTTTTAACTATTTCTTTACTGTTTCCTTGATTTAATTTTAATTTTCTTTTAAGCTTAATTCTAATTTAAATTCAAGTTTAAATTCTAGTTTTTATTACTCATCTTTAAATTAATTATCTTTGATTTAAATTTTCATTTCCATTTTAATTAGATTAGAAAACCAAACCCTTTTATTTAGTAACCAAGAACAATCATTCCACTTAAGACCTAGATCAATTCGAGAGGATATCGAGAGAGAACTTTAATCTGAACCCATTGCAAAACAGTGTATCAAATGGCGCCGCTGCCGGCTCTTCTCGTTAAGATCAAAAGTTTTTTGTGAGAACTTGGATTTTGGGATCCGTTCCCCGTGAACGTTACTTTTTCATAAAAATATTCAAAAACACTAAAAAATATAAAATTTTCAAAAATCCTAAAAATTAAAAAACAATAAAAACCAAAAATATTTTTGCCTTGTTTTTCTTTGTTCGTTCTTTTGCAGGTGTATGCGCACTCGATCCACGTCTTATCAAGAGCCCGAGCCTCTCGATAACTTAGACATGGCTGGTGTACAAAACAACAATAACATACCACCTCCGAACAACAATAATAACAACAACAACCCGCCTTTCAACAACATGAACAATAACAACAACAATGAGCACCTTCCGGATAATCGCCCAATGATTGAATTGCTGCAAGCTCATGTCGATGGCAATACGGATCCAATTGTTATACCACCAATTGCCGCCAACAATTTCGAGCTAAAGTCAGGCTTTATCCAGATGGTCTCCGCTCAGCCATTCTTGGGACGAACCATTGATGACCCACACGACCATATCAAGAGATTTCTACAACTCACTAACACGGTCAAGTTCAATGGAGTTCCACAGGAGGTTATAAGGTTACAACTTTTTCCCTTTTCTTTAGAGGGACAAGCCCGGCATTGGCTTGCTAAGGAAACGCCACAGAGTATTCTCTCGTGGACGGATTTGGAAACAAAGTTTATCAACTATTTTTTTCCACCCTCTCGTACTACCGCTTTGCGGAATGAGATCATAAATTTTGAACAAAAGTACGATGAGTCATTCAGTGAATCTTGGGATCGCTTTAAAGATCTTTTAAGAAAATGCCCACAACATGGTTTTACCAAAGTACATCAAATCAATACTTTTTACAATGGTTTAAGCATGAGTGACCAAGATTCACTGAACAGTGCCTCGGGGGGTAATTTATTGGCTAAGACTTCCAATGCTGCTTGGGACATCATTGAGAATAAATCTCGTGTGCAAACCAAGAGTGTTCGGACCAATGTTGCTAGTGCTAGCACTAATGACAGCGACAAGCGATTAGACAAAATCACTACGCTTCTTGAATCGCTTGTCACCCACACCGTCAGCAACAACAACAGCAACAACGCCAAAAACGCACAAGTGAACGCTGTCAGCCAACCTTGTGAGATATGCGGTGGTCCCCACTCTTACACAACTTGTACCGCCACCCAAGATTACCCTGCTGAGAATGTGAATGCGGCATATGGCACCTACCAACAACCTGCTTATCAAGTTAGACCTCAAGGTGACCGTAACTTGCTTAGCTACCGCAGCAACAACTATCTTTCACCACCTGGTTTTCCTCCTACCAACCCAAACCAACAACAAAACCTTAACCGCCCTCCTCAACAACAACAACAACCTCGACAACCATACATCCCACCTCACAAGCAGCAACAACCACCTCAACGTAACAACCAAGTCTACCAACAACCAGCTTACCAACCACCTGCATACAATGCTCCTTCCAACCAAACCACCACTGCTTTACACCAAGAGGTTGCAACCTATATGAGGACCAATGATGTGATAGTGGGAAATCTCCAAGAGGAAGTGCGCAATTTGAAAGCAGACTTGGTCAAGCAAGGAAATGATTTGAGAGCCGATATGAGAAATACGCTGGATAGCCAAACAAATGACCTGAGGAACATGATGGCTAGTTTCTTCCAAGGTAATCAACCCTCTTCTTCGGGTACTCTTCCGAGTAACACCGTTGTGAACCCAAGAGGGGAGATGAAAGCAATCACTACTCGAAGTGGTAAAGGTACCAAGGAACCCGAGCTTCCTATACCTCCACCGGTGGTTGTGACTAAGGAGAACGAGTCGCCTGCTCCTATTCCTTCTCCTTCACCTTCCCCAATTTCTCCACCTCTTCTTTCTACCCCTCATCCACCCGTCGTTGTGAGTGATCCTATTCCCCTAAAGCCTTCCTCTTCTTCCAATATACCTTATCCTTCAAGGTTGAGGAAAGAGAAGCAAAAGAGCAAGGATGATATTCAAGTTTCGAACTTCCTAAAAATGTTCAAAAAACTGAATTTCAATATCTCCTTCGCTGAGGCTCTCGCTCACATGCCCAAGTACGCCAAAATGTTTAAAGATCTTCTGAGCGACAAGGAAAAGCTCCTCGATCTCGCCAACACCCAACTTAATGAGAACTTCTCTGCAGTGCTCTTAAGGAAATTGCCAATCAAGCTTGGTGATCCGGGTCGTTTTCTTATCCCTTGCAATTTCCCGGGAGTAGAGAATTGCATGGCCCTAGCCGATCTAGGTGCCAGCATTAATCTCATGCCTCTAAGTGTTTGGAAGCAATTATCTCTCCCAGAGCTAGTCCCCACCAAAATGACTTTGGAATTAGCTAACCGTACGGTTGCTTATCCAGTGGGGATAGCCGAATACGTTATTGTAGGAGTCGACAAATTCACCTTCCCTGCTGATTTTGTTGTCGTCGACTACGAGATGGACCCCCGTGTGCCACTCATTGTTGGTCGTCCATTCTTGAGGACCGGTCGCACTCTCATTGATGTTGAAGCCGGTGAGCTTATCATGAGAGTGGGTGACGATAAAGTAGTCTTCAACATGGGAAAGTTATCTAAACAGCCTTCTTCTTACGAGAATGTTAATTGTATTGACGTTCTTGATGAGGCTTGTGAAGAACACTTCAAGGATTCTTGTAAAAACATTCCTACCTCTCTTCCCAATGTTGAGACCGTTTCCTCTATCGACTCATCACTATCTCTATTTGGAGAAAGTGATTTCCTTTGGAAAGATTTGGAAGCCACCTTGGGAGATGTGAAGCAAGACAATGACGATTCTACTGCCACTTGGGATGAAGACCTTAGTTTCATTGCAAACCTCCTCAGAGAAGACAATCCTTCCCCTCCATCTCCCACAGTTATTACTATCGAGACTCCGACTTCGAATACGCCTCCCGTCGACAATCCTCCGGATTTGGAACTTAAGGAATTGCCACCCCATCTTGAGTATGTATTCCTCGAAGAAGAGAAGAAGTCGCCAGTCATCATTGCTAAGGATTTGAAGGATGAAGAGAAAGCCCGACTTGTCGCTGTATTGAAAGATCATAAGAAGGCTATTGCTTGGAAGATTTCGGATATTCGTGGAATTGATCCTCACTTCTGCGCACACAAAATTCTCATGGAGGACGACTTCAAGCCCACTATTCAAAGCCAACGAAGGGTGAATCCAAAAATACATGAAGTCATCAAAACAGAGGTTATCAAACTTCTTGATGCGGGTATGATTTACCCTATTTTGGATTCACCGTGGGTTAGTCCAATCCATTGTGTGCCCAAGAAGGGCGGAATAACCGTTGTTCCCAATGAACACAACGAGTTGATTCCCACTCGTCTCGTTACTGGGTGGAGAGTTTGTATAGACTACCGCAAACTCAATGATGCCACGAGAAAGGATCATTTCCCTCTACCTTTCATGGACCAAATGCTTGAACGATTAGCCAGTAATGAATATTACTGCTTTCTTGATGGTTTCTCGGGTTATTTCCAAATACCCATCGATCCCCAAGATCAAGAGAAGACTACATTCACTTGTCCCTATGGCACTTTCGCTTACAAAAGAATGCCTTTTGGCTTATGTAATGCGCCCGGGACTTTCCAAAGGTGCATGTTAGCTATCTTCCATGACATGGTTGAACAAACCATGGAAGTCTTCATGGATGATTTCTCGGTCTTCGGGGATTCCTTCTCTGCTTGTCTTGCCAATTTGGAACGTATGCTCAAGTGGTGCGAAGACACTCGCCTAGTTCTAAATTGGGAAAAATGCCATTTTATGGTAAAAGAAGGCGTCGTGCTTGGACATAAGATCTCGAAAGCCGGTCTTGAAGTTGACCGTGCTAAAGTCGATGTTATCGCAAAGTTGCCTCCACCTTCAACCGTGAAGGGTGTGAGAAGTTTCTTGGGTCATGCGGGCTTCTACCGTTGATTTATCAAAGATTTTTCTCAAATCGCTCGCCCGATGACCCACCTCTTGGAAAAAGATACTCCTTTTATCTTTTCCAAAGAGTGCCTTGAAGCCTTCAACTCGCTTAAGGATAAGCTAACTAAGGCACCCGTCTTGGTTACCCCTAATTGGGAGCTTCCCTTTGAGTTGATGTGCGATGCTAGCGATTTTGCTATTGGAGCGGTTCTTGGACAAAGAGTGAACAAACACTTCCAACCGATCCATTACGCTAGCAAGACAATGACTGGGTCACAATTGCATTATACGACAACCGAGAAAGAGCTTTTAGCTGTTGTCTATGCTTTTGAAAAATTCCGCCCCTATCTTGTCCTTTCTACCACCATTGTGTATACCGATCATTCCGCGCTGAAGTACTTGTTGACAAAGCAAGATTCCAAACCAAGACTTCTTCGCTGGGTTTTGCTGCTCCTGGAATTTAAAATCGAAATTCGCGATAAAAAAGGAGTAGAAAACTTAGCCGCGGATCATCTCAGCAGACTTGAGGATTGATATTAAGATTTTGCTAGGGTTCTACTTTTCTCTCTCGATATCCTCTCGAATTGATCTAGGTCTTAAGTGGAATGATTGTTCTTGGTTACTAAATAAAGGGGTTTGGTTTTCTATTCTAATAAGAAATGGAAATGAAAATTTAAATCAAAGGCAATTACTTTAATTAAGATTAACAAAAACTTGGTTGAAAATTTAAAGTTGAAAATTTAAAGTTCAAATTAAAATTAAAGTTAACAAGTAAATTGTGAAATATGAGTGAAGAAACAGTAAATCAACAATAGTAAAACAGTAACTATACTCAAAAATAACTGATCCGGAACTTTTAAACCTTGATTCGGAACTAACTGATTCGGAAAATACTATTTACTCATCCGGAACTTGCTCATTCGGAACATACTCATGTGGAACATACTCATCCGGAACTTGCTCATGCGGAACCTTCCGGATGAAGGGTGTTGATTCGGAAGTTTGGAAACTTCCGAATGAAGGATTGGTTCGGAACTTTATGACTGATCCGGAACTTTCCGGATGAAAGCTTGATTCGGAAGTTTTCTCTTGATTCGGAACTTTAGTGCTTGGTTCGGTAGTTTCCGAATGAAGGACTCATTCGGAACTTTTTGGCTGATTCGGAAGATCTGGAAACCAGTTACAGTAACTGTATAGCGAAGAACACGGAACACGAATTTTAACCCAAATCAACTCCAATACTTAAAAAGATTTTACCAAATTAAACACAAATCATTTAGACACCATAAGCAACAAATCCCACTAATAAAAACACAAATCCAAACAACTTTTGAAGATCAAATCAAGAAAAATAAAACTTAATAACTTGAAGATAAAGATGATGATGAACAAGATGAAATGAAAGATTAAACAAGAACTTGGTATTGAATGATTGATGTTTTGACAAGATGAAACAAGGATTAAAATTACAAGATTAAAGAACTAAAAATAAAAATCACCAATCACCCTAGTGGTGATGGTGTTCTACGAACCAGGAGGAAAGAAAAGGGAGGAAGAAAGAAAAACTAGCTAGCTCTAAAATGTGTGTGGGATGGCCTATTTATAGGTGTTTCCTTTGGTTGGTGAGTGGGCTTTCTCCCGTTCTTCGTGTCTTTTCGTCTTTTCAGAAAAGTTTCCGTTTTCGATTCTGATTCGGGATTTGTTGTCGATTAAATTCAACTCGTCTTTTAATTTCTTCGTTTAATAGACTTGAGTTTCTTCGACTTATATAAATCTTCCATCTTTTGTCCTTTTCTTCGATAAATCTTTGAATAGGCCCAGTGACTTCAAATCTTTTGCATCTCTTGGACAATAGACTTTATCTTGAGTCTTTTTCTTCAGTAAAACCCGTGCAATCCCATGTTTTCTTCAATATGCATCCGGTTGACTCTGAAAACACAATAAACACAAAAACCACGCATAATTCCAAACAAATGATATTAAATACGTGTTTTGGTCTCGTTTTAGCCCGAATTAAGTGGTAAAAGGATGGGTGTTTACACACCTATCAAATCCCCTACACTTAACCATTGCCATGCCCTCATGCAATGCTTAGTGATAAAGCAAGCTTACACTTTTCTCATAATTAATCAACCTTGGCCTTGTTTAAAATTCTACTAAACAAAAATTAAAGAAATAAAACTTCAAAGGTAACAAAGGGATAGAAAACCATTTTCACGTGAAAATAGCTACATGGAAATAACTTGTAGAGAAATCGATGACTTACATTAGGGCTTTGGTGCTGCGAAGATTTATCACCCTCAAGTTTCACGTTCCCCAAACTAAGCTTAAAAACGAGATCATTGTTATTATAAGTTAGCAATTCAAACATTTACACACATGACTTAATTAAGTGCTTAAACTCCCTTATTCCTAGGTGTATCTCTTATATTTTATTTTTGTCTTAGAATGATCATGAAGATGCATTTTTGGACTTATTTCGATAGTTTATTAGGGCTGAAAGCAAAGTAGGACGATTTGATCAATAGTTAGCTAAAGGACAAAATCTCTTAAAACTGCTTCTCGGGATATCAAAAAGTTCATATCTTGGCATAACTTGGTTCACGATTTGAGACCTTTCTCGGGCCGATATTTGGCATGTACTTCATACTTCATATCTTCGAGAGACGTTCTTGAGATAATGGTCTTCTCATCATAATAGAGTTTCTTCACTTGGAGACTTTTGAGGGGTTCTCCAACTTTGTTGACCACGACTTCATGATTATTTCTTCAATCTCTAATTGGGATTTTGAGATACAACGATCCGCCTCCTTTTCGGACTTGGATCTATTTATCCTCATACCTTGTTAGGGTCTTTTCGGATAGACTTCTCCATGATCTTTATGGGAGTTGATTGCTTTTCGTCGTGAGTCTTGATCCTTCATATTGACTTTAGGAATAATGCTTTTCACATCACTTTGGATCTTCAGCAATAAAATTGAATCCTCATGCCTTGTTAGGGCCTTTTCGGACTCGCCAATCTTCGCGCCCCGCTTCATAAGTTATGCCTTGGCTATGAACTCTTATCATTACCGAGCAACTTTTAAACGATCTTGGGCTAGAAGCTAAGTAACTTTTCAAATCGTACGACCTGACTTATTGCAGATAAATTATTAGCAAGTGATGGGAGAATAGGCAAATAATTACACCAAGTGAGCTTACGCAAGAATACCGACTTATAATTGACTCTATCATTTCTCGTCCTCCACAATTTAAAATCTCAAGTAATGAGACTCGTGGACGCTTAGCCTAATAAACCAATTAAGGTCTACATGGTTAAGGATACTAGCTAGAATAAACTTGGATAAATCTATTCGGGTTGAGTCAAAATAAACGCAACGGGCCTAATATGTCAAAGGCTTCTAAACTAGCTACACCACTTTATTAATATTTTTGACTTTATTGTGGAATATATACATATGAAAACAACGATAAAAATTTAAAAATTACGACTAAATGGCCAAAGTTAATTAAAAATTTGAAAAATGTTGAAAAATAGGATTTTCCGGTTAATTGAAGGCATTTTCATGGAAAAGTCCACTTAAAACTTCGATAGAAGTCCCCCCTACACTTAAGATAAACATTGTCCTCAATGTTTAAGCATGTGGGAGAAGGTTCCCCTACACTTATGACATTGTGCACGTTGGTTAACTCAAGTTAAGGAAGAGACGACTAAAGTGATCAATTTCAAATGTGAGTATGAAGAAAATTGAATCACGATAGTTGAGAGATAGAACCGGATTTCGGATAAACACGAGAGCACGGTTCTTCAAAGATTCCAAGAGTGCACTTATCCCTGTAATCACATCACCACAAAAGGCAAACACATATAGAAGTCCCCCCCCCTACACTTAGGGGATTAAAACATACAAGGATAGACACTCGGGCTGCCTCCCGAGGAGCGCTTGTTTTTGATAACCGAGTCACGAGCCTGACTCGACCCAAAATTAGGTTATGGGGAACGTGGTGAGGGATGGAATCACCTCCTTAGAGGTGTCCTCACCAAAGTACAACTTCACTCGTTGGCCATTCACCTTAAAATTTGGTCTATTAGGTTGAGCGAGCTCGAGAGTACCATATGGAAAAATTTGGGCAATGGTGAATGGGCCGGACCAACGAGATTTGAGCTTTCCCGAAAAGATTTTCAACCGAGAGTTAAAAAGTAAGACTTTGTCTCCAACATGGAACTCTCGGTTTTTGATCTTGGAGTCGTGAATGAGCTTAGTTCTTTCCTTATAGATCAAAGAATTTTCATAAGCCTCATTACGGAGTTCATTTAGCTCATTGAGTTGGATCTTGCGTAGGTCACCGGCTTTGTTTATATCAAGATTAGCCCACTTCAAGGCCCAATAAGCCTTGTGCTCCAACTCAATGGGGAGGTGGCACGCTTTCCCGTACACAAGACGATAAGGCGTACAACCGATCGGGGTCTTGTAAGCAGTACGGAAAGCCCACAAAGCATCATCCAATTTATCAGCCCATGAGGCACGATGCTCTCCCACGGTCCTTTCAAGAATACGCTTCAGCCCTCGGTTGGATATTTCAGCCTGGCCATTAGTTTGTGGGTGGTAGGCTGTGGAAAGACGATGATTTACACCGTACTTAGCCATGACTCTAGCAAATTGGTCATTGCAGAAATGAGTCCCACGATCACTAATAATGGCGCGAGGCACACCGAATCTAGCGAATAGAGCTTTCAAAAAGTTACAAACCACCCTTGCGTCATTAGTAGGCAAAGCTTTGGCTTCAACCCACTTCGAAACGTAGTCAACGGCTACAAGGATGTATTTGTTTCCTTTAGACGAAGGGAATGACCCCATAAAGTCGATACCCCAAACATCAAAAATTTCACACTCTTGAATGAAATTCTGAGGCATCTCGTCTTTATGTGTGATTTTGCCTTGCTTTTGGCAAACATCACATCGCTTGACCATATCGTGAGCGTCACGGTATATGGAGGGCCAATAAAATCCCGAATCAAACACTTTTTTAGCGGTGTAGTTGGGACCAAAGTGACCACCGGTGGGTCCTTTGTGGCAAGCATCAAGGATGTCCGACGCTGCCGGTCCATCAACACATCGGCGAATTATCAAATCAGCACATTGTTTGAATAGGTAAGGGTCGTCCCAAAAGTAAGTCTTGATGTCGGTAAAGAACTTCTTCTTTTGCTGGGACGTCAACCCTTCCTTGAGAATTCCACCCGCCAAGTAGTTTGCAAAGTCCGCAAACCACGGGGTTTCATTCGGCTTCGAGTTTATAGACATTAAGGTCTCCAAGGGAAAAGAATCATTGATTTCTTTGGTCGGATGATCCCCTTGGTATGGATCCTCAAGTCTGCTAAGATGGTCCGCGGCTAAGTTTTCTGCTCCTTTTTTATCACGGATGTCGATTTTAAATTCCTGGAGCAGCAAAACCCAGCGAAGAAGTCTTGGTTTGGAATCTTGCTTTGTCAACAAGTACTTCAACGCGGAATGATCGGTGTACACAATGGTGGTGGAAAGGACAAGATAGGGGCGGAATTTTTCAAAAGCATAGACAACAGCTAAAAGCTCTTTCTCAGTTGTCGTATAATGCAATTGTGCCCCAGTCATTGTCTTGCTAGCGTAATGGATCGGTTGGAAGTGTTTGTTCACTCTTTGTCCAAGAACCGCTCCAATAGCAAAATCGCTAGCATCGCACATCAACTCAAAGGGAAGCTCCCAATTAGGGGTAACCAAGACGGGTGCCTTGGTTAGCTTATCCTTAAGCGAGTTGAAGGCTTCAAGGCACTCTTTGGAGAAGATAAAAGGAGTATCTTTTTCCAAGAGGTGGGTCATCGGGCGAGCGATTTGAGAAAAGTCTTTGATAAATCGTCGGTAGAAGCCCGCATGACCCAAGAAACTTCTCACACCCTTCACAGTGGAAGGTGGAGGCAACTTTGCTATAACATCAACTTTAGCACGGTCTACTTCAAGACCGGCTTTCGAAATCTTATGTCCAAGCACGACGCCTTCTTTTACCATAAAATGGCATTTTTCCCAATTTAGAACAAGGCGAGTGTCTTCGCACCGCTTTAGCATACGTTCTAAATTGGCAAGGCAAGCAGAGAAGGAATCCCCGAAGACCGAGAAATCATCCATGAAGACTTCCATGGTTTGTTCAACCATGTCATGGAAGATAGCTAACATGCACCTTTGGAAAGTCCCGGGCGCATTACATAAGCCAAAAGGCATTCTTTTGTAAGCGAAAGTGCCGTAGGGACAAGTGAATGTAGTCTTCTCTTGATCTTGGGGATCGATGGGTATTTGGAAATAACCCGAGAAACCATCAAGAAAGCAGTAATATTCGTTACCGGCTAATCGTTCAAGCATTTGGTCCATGAAAGGTAGAGGGAAATGATCCTTTCTCGTGGCATCATTGAGTTTGCGGTAGTCTATACAAACTCTCCACCCAGTAACGAGACGAGTGGGAATCAACTCGTTGTGTTCATTGGGAACAACGGTTATTCCGCCCTTCTTGGGCACACAATGGATTGGACTAACCCACGGTGAATCCGAAATAGGGTAAATCATACCCGCATCAAGAAGTTTGATAACCTCTGTTTTGATGACTTCATGGATTTTTGGATTCACCCTTCGTTGGCTTTGAATTGTGGGCTTATAGTCGTCCTCCATGAGAATTTTGTGCGTGCAGAAGTGAGGATCAATTCCACGAATGTCCGAAATCTTCCAAGCAATAGCCTTCTTGTGATCTTTCAACACAGCGACAAGTCGGGCTTTCTCTTCATCCTTCAAATCCTTAGCAATGATGACTGGAGACTTCTTCTCTTCTTCGAGGAATGCATACTCAAGATGGGGTGGCAACTCCTTAAGTTCTAAATCCGGAGGATTGTCGACGGGAGGCGTGTTCGAAGTCGGAGTCTCGATAGCAATAATAGTGGGAGATGGAGGGGAAGGATTGTCTTCTTTGAGGAGGTTTGCAATGAAACTGAGGTCTTCATCCCAAGTGGCAGTAGAATCGTCATTGTCTTGCTTCACATCTCCTAAGCTGGCTTCCAAATCTTTCCAAAGGAAATCACTCTCTCCAAATAGAGATAGTGATGAGTCGATAGAGGAAACGGTCTCAACATTGGGAAGAGAGGTAGGAATGTTTTTACAAGCATCCTTGAAGTGTTCTTCACAAGCCTCATCAAGAACGTCAATACAATTAACATTCTCGTAAGAAGAAGGCTGTTTAGATAACTTTCCCATGTTGAAGACTACTTTATCGTCACCCACTCTCATGATAAGCTCACCGGCTTCAACATCAATGAGAGTGCGACCGGTCCTCAAGAATGGACGACCAACAATGAGTGGCACACGTGGGTCCATCTCGTAGTCGACGACAACAAAATCGGCAGGGAAGGTGAATTTGTCGACTCCTACAATGACGTCTTCGGCTATCCCCACTGGATAAGCAACCGTACGGTTGGCCAATTCCAAAGTCATTTTGGTGGGGACTAGCTCTGGGAGAGATAATTGCTTCCAAACACTTAGAGGCATGAGATTAATACTGGCACCTAGATCGGCTAGGGCCATGCAATTCTCTACTCCCGGGAAATTGCAAGGGATAAGAAAACGACCCGGATCACCAAGCTTGATTGGCAATTTCCTTAAGAGCACTGCAGAGCAGTTCTCATTAAGTTGGGTGTTGGCGAGATCGAGGAGCTTTTCCTTGTCGCTCAGAAGATCTTTAAACATTTTGGCATACTTGGGCATGTGAGCGAGAGCCTCAGCGAAGGAGATATTGAAATTCAGTTTCTTGAACATTTTAAGGAAATTCGAAACCTGAATATCATCCTTGCTCTTTTGCTTCTCTTTCCTCAACCTAGAAGGATAAGGTATATTGGAAGAAGAGGAAGGCTTTAGGGGAATAGGATCACTCACAAGCACGGGTGGAGGAGGGGTAGAAAGAAGAGGTGGAGAAATTGGGGGAGGAGAAGGGTGAGGAACAGGAGCAGGTGACTCGTTCTCCTTAGTCACAACCACCGGTGGAGGTATAGGAAGCTCGGGTTCCGTAGTACCTTTGCCACTTCGAGTGGTGATTGCTTTCATCTCCCCTCTTGGGTTCGCAACGGTGTTACTCGGAAGAGTACCCGAAGAAGAGGGTTGACTACTTTGGAAAAAACTAGCCATCATGTTCCTCAGATCATTAGTCTGGCTATCCAACGTATTTCTCATGTCAGCTCGCAAATCATTTCCTTGCTTGACCAAGTCTGCCTTCAAATTGCGCACTTCTTCTTGGAGATTTCCCACTATCACATCATTGGTTCTCATGTAGGTTGCGACCTCTTGGTGTAAAGCAGTGGTGGTTTGGTTGGAAGGAGCATTGTATGCAGGTGGTTGGTAAGCAGGTTGTTGGTAGACGTGATTGTTACGTGGAGGTGGTTGTTGCTGCTTGTGAGGTGGGATGTAAGGTTGTCGAGGTTGTTGTTGTTGAGAAGGGCGGTTAAGGTTTTGTTGTTGGTTTGGGTTGGTAGGAGGAAAGCCAGGTGGGGAAAGATAGTTGTTTGATCGATAGCTAAGCAAGTTACGGTCACCTTGAGGTCTAGCTTGATAAGCAGGTTGTTGGTAGGTGCCATATGCCGCATTCACATTCTCAGCAGGGTAATCTTGGGTGGCGGTACAAGTTGTGTAAGAGTGGGGACCACCGCATATCTCACAAGGTTGGCTGACAGCGTTCACTTGTGCATTTTTGGCGTTATTGCTGTTGTTGTTGCTGACGGTGTGGGTGACAAGCGATTCAAGAAGCGTAGTGATTTTGTCTAATCGCTTGTCGCTGTCATTAGTGCTAGCACTAGCAACATTGGTCCTAATGCTCTTGGTTTGCACACGAGACTTGTTCTCAATGATATCCCAAGCAGCATTGGAAGTCTTAGCCAAGAGATTACCCCCCGAAGCACTATTCAGTGAATCTTGGTCATTTATGCTTAAACCATTGTAAAAAGTATTTATTTGATGAACTTTGGTAAAACCATGTTGTGGGCATTTTCTTAAAAGATCTTTAAAGCGATCCCAAGATTCACTGAATGACTCGTCGTACTTTTGTTCAAAGGTTATAATCTCATTCCACAAAGCGGTAGTACGAGAGGGTGGAAAAAAGTAGTTGATAAACTTTGTTTCCAAATCCGTCCACGAGAGAATACTCTGTGGCGGTTCTTTAGCAAGCCAATGCCGGTCTTGTCCCTCTAAAGAAAAGGGAAAAAGTTGTAACCTTATCACTTCTTGTGGAACGCCATTGAACTTGACCGTGTTCGTGAGTTGTAGAAATCTCTTGATGTGATCGTGTGGGTCATCAATGGTTCGTCCAAAGAATGGTTGAGCTGAGACCATCTGGATAAAGCCTGACTTTAGCTCGAAATTGTTGGCGGCAATTGGTGGAATAACAATTGGATCCATGTTGCCATCGACATGAGCTTGCAGCAATTCAATCATTGGGCGATTATCCGGAAGGTGCTCATTGTTGTTGTTATTGTTCATGTTGTTGAAAGGCGGGTTGTTGTTGTTATTATTGTTGTTCGGAGGTGGTATGTTATTGTTGTTTTGTACACCAGCCATGTCTAAGTTATCGAGAGGCTCGGGCTCTTGATAAGACGTGGATCGAGTGCGCATACACCTGCAAAAGAACGAACAAAGAAAAACAAAGCAAAAATATTTTTGGTTTTTATTGTTTTTTAGTTTTTAGGATTTTTGAAAATTTTATATATTTTTTTTTTTAGTGTTTTTTTGAAAATTTTTATGAAAAAGTAACGTTCACGGGGAACGGATCCCAAAATCCAATTTCTCACAAAAAACTTTTGATCTTAACGAGAAGAGCCGGCATCGGAGCCATTTGATATTAAGATTTTGCTAGGGTTCTACTTTTCTCTCTCGATATCCTCTCGAATTGATCTAGGTCTTAAGTGGAATGATTGTTCTTGGTTACTAAATAAAGGGGTTTGGTTTCTATTCTAATAAGAAATGGAAATGAAAATTTAAATCAAAGGCAATTACTTTAATTAAGATTAACAAAAACTTGGTTGAAAATTTAAAGTTGAAAATTTAAAGTTCAAATTAAAATTAAAGTTAACAAGTAAATTGTGAAATATGAGTGAAGAAACAGTAAATCAACAATAGTAAAACAGTAACTATACTCAAAAATAACTGATCCGGAACTTTTAAACCTTGATTCGGAACTAACTGATTCGGAAAATACTATTTACTCATCCGGAACTTGCTCATTCGGAACATACTCATGCGGAACATACTCATCCGGAACTTGCTCATGCGGAACCTTCCGGATGAAGGGTGTTGATTCGGAAGTTTGGAAACTTCCGAATGAAGGATTGGTTCGGAACTTTATGACTGATCCGGAACTTTCCGGATGAAAGCTTGATTCGGAAGTTTTCTCTTGATTCGGAACTTTAGTGCTTGGTTCGGTAGTTTCCGAATGAAGGACTCATTCGGAACTTTTTGGCTGATTCGGAAGATCTGGAAAC
This sequence comes from Glebionis coronaria, assembly GCA_025667525.1. NCBI lineage: Eukaryota > Viridiplantae > Streptophyta > Magnoliopsida > Asterales > Asteraceae > Glebionis > Glebionis coronaria. Next base: position 122,053,140 of record CM046880.1, on the reverse strand, counting down.
CAGTTACAGTAACTGTATAGCGAAGAACACGGAACACGAATTTTAACCCAAATCAACTCCAATACTTAAAAAGATTTTACCAAATTAAACACAAATCATTTAGACACCATAAGCAACAAATCCCACTAATAAAAACACAAATCCAAACAACTTTTGAAGATCAAATCAAGAAAAATAAAACTTAATAACTTGAAGATAAAGATGATGATGAACAAGATGAAATGAAAGATTAAACAAGAACTTGGTATTGAATGATTGATGTTTTGACAAGATGAAACAAGGATTAAAATTACAAGATTAAAGAACTAAAAATAAAAATCACCAATCACCCTAGTGGTGATGGTGTTCTACGAACCAGGAGGAAAGAAAAGGGAGGAAGAAAGAAAAACTAGCTAGCTCTAAAATGTGTGTGGGATGGCCTATTTATAGGTGTTTCCTTTGGTTGGTGAGTGGGCTTTCTCACGTTCTTCGTGTCTTTTCGTCTTTTCAGAAAAGTTTCCGTTTTCGATTCTGATTCGGGATTTGTTGTCGATTAAATTCAACTCGTCTTTTAATTTCTTCGTTTAATAGACTTGAGTTTCTTCGACTTATATAAATCTTCCATCTTTGGTCCTTTTCTTCGATAAATCTTCGAATAGGCCCAGTGACTTCAAATCTTTTGCATCTCTTGGACAATAGACTTTATCTTGAGTCTTTTTCTTCAGTAAAACCCGTGCAATCCCATGTTTTCTTCAATATTCATCCGGTTGACTCTGAAAACACAATAAACACAAAAACCACGCATAATTCCAAACAAATGATATTAAATACGTGTTTTGGTCTCGTTTTAGCCCGAATTAAGTGGTAAAAAGATGGGTGTTTACACACCTATCAAGGATCCTTACCAAGGGGATCATCCGACCAAAGAAATCAATGATTCTTTTCCCTTGGAGACCTTAATGTCTATAAACTCGAAGCCGAATGAAACCCCGTGGTTTGCGGACTTTGCAAACTACTTGGCGGGTGGAATTCTCAAGGAAGGGTTGACGTCCCAGCAAAAGAAGAAGTTCTTTACCGACATCAAGACTTACTTTTGGGACGACCCTTACCTATTCAAACAATGTGCTGACCTGATTATTCGCCGATGTGTTGATGGACCGGCAGCGTCTGAAATCCTTAATGCTTGCCACAAAGGACCCACCGGTGGTCACTTTGGTCCCAACTACACCGCTAAAAAAGTGTTTGATTCCGGATTTTATTGGCCCTCCATATACCGTGACGCTCACGATATGGTCAAACGATGTGATGTTTGCCAAAAGCAAGGCAAAATCACACATAAAGACGAGATGCCTCAGAATTTTATTCAAGAGTGTGAAGTTTTTGATGTTTGGGGTATCGACTTTATGGGGCCATTCCCTTCTTCTAAAGGAAACAAATACATCCTTGTAGCCGTTGACTACGTTTCAAAATGGGCTGATAAACTTGATGATGCTTTGTGGGCTTTCCGTACTGCTTACAAGACCCTGATCGGCTGTACGCCTTATCGTCTTGTGTACGGGAAAGCGTGCCACCTCCCCATTGAGTTGGAGCACAAGGCTTATTGGGCCTTGAAGTGGGCTAATTTTGATATAAACAAATCCGGTGACCTACGCAAAATCCAACTCAATGAGCTGAATGAACTCCGTAATGAGGCTTATGAAAATTCTTTGATCTATAAGGAAAGAACTAAGCTCATTCACGACTCCAAGATCAAAAACCGAGAGTTCCATGTTGGAGACAAAGTCTTACTTTTTAACTCTCGGTTGAAAATCTTTTCGGGCAAGCTCAAATCTTGTTGGTCCGGCCCATTCACCATTGCCCAAATTTTTCCATATGGTACTCTCGAGCTCGCTCAACCTGATGTACCAAATTTTAAGGTGAATGGCCAACGAGTGAAGTTGTACTTTGGTGAGGACACCTCTAAGGAGGTGATTCCATCCCTCACCACGTTCCCCATGAACTAATTTTGGGTCGAGTCAGGCTCGTGACTCGGTTATAAAAAACAAGCACTCCTCGGGAGGCAGCCCGAGTATCTATCCTTTTATGTTTTAATCCCCTAAGTGTAGGGGGGGACTTCTATATGTGTTTGTCTTTTGTATGGTGTGATTACAGGGATAATTGCACTCTTGGAATTTTTGAAGAACCGTGCTCCCGTGTTATTCGAAATCCGGTTCTATCTCTCAACTATCGTGATTCAATTTTCTTCATACTCACATTTGAAATTGATCACGTTAGTCGTCTCTTCCTTAACTTGAGTTAACCAACGTGCACAATGTCATAAGTGTAGGGGAAACTTTTCCCACATGCTTAAACATTGAGGACAATGTTTATCTTAAGTGTAGGGGGGACTTCTATCGAAGTTTTAAGTGGACTTTTCCATGAAAATGCCTTCAATTAACCGGAAAATCCTATTTTTCAACATTTTTCAAATTTTTTATTAACTTTGGCCATTTAGTCGTAATTTTTAAATTTTTATCTTTGTTTTCATATGTATATATCCCGCAATAAAGTGGGTAGCTAGTTTAGTAGTCTTTGACATATTAGGCTCGTTGCGTTTATTTTGACTCAACCCGAATAGACTTATCCAAGTTTATTCTAGCTAGTATCCTTAACCATGTAGACCTTAATTGGTTTATTAGGCTAAGTATCCACGAGTCTCATTACTTGAGATTTTAAATTGTGGAGGACGAGAAATGATAGAGTCAATTATAAGTCGGTATTCTTGCGCAAGCTCACTTGGTGTAATTATTTGCCTATTCTCCCATCACTTGCTAATAATTTATCTGCAATAAGTAAGGTCGTACGATTTGAAAATTTACTTATCTTCTAGCCCAAGATCGTTTAAAAGTTGCTCGGTAATGATAAGAGTTCATAGCCAAGGCATAACTTATGAAGCGGGGCGCGAAGATTGGCGAGTCCGAAAAGGCCCTAACAAGGCATGAGGATTCAATTTTATTGCTGAAGATCCAAAGTGATGTGAAAAGCATTATTCCTAAAGTCAATATGAAGGATCAAGACTCACGACGAAAAGCAATCAACTCCCATAAATATCATGGAGAAGTCTATCCGAAAAGACCCTAACAAGGTATGAGGATAAATAGATCCAAGTCCGAAAAGGAGGCGGATCGTTGTATCTCAAAATCCCAATTAGAGATTGAAGAAATAATCATGAAGTCGTGGTCAACAAAGTTGGAGTACCCCTTAAAAGTCTCCAAGTGAAGAAACTCTATTATGATGAGAAGACCATTATCTCAAGAACGTCTCTCGAAGATATGAAGTATGAAGTACATGCCAAATATCGGCCCGAGAAAGGTCTCAAATCGTGAACCAAGTTATGCCAAGATATGAACTTTTTGATATCCCGAGAAGCAGTTTTAAGAGATTTTGTCCTTTAGCTAACTATTGATCAAATCGTCCTACTTTTCTTTCAGCCCTAATAAACTATTGAAATAAGTCCAAAAATGCATCTTCATGATCATTTTAAGACAAAAATAAAATATAAGAGATACACCTAGGAATAAGGGAGTTTAAGCATTTAATTAAGCCATGTGTGTAAGTGTTTGAATTGCTAACTTATAATAACAATGATCTCGTTTTTAAGCTTAGTTTGGGGAAAGTGAAACATGAGGGTGATAAATCTTTGCAGCACCAAAGCCCTAATGTAAGTCATCGATTTCTTTGCAAGTTATTTCCATATAGCTATTTTCAAGTGAAAATGGTTTTCTATCCTTGTGTTTCCTTCAAAGTCTTAATTTCCTTTAGTACTTTAAATAAGGCCAAGGTTGATTAATTATGAGAAAAATGTAAAATTGCTTTATCACTAAGCATTGCATGAGGGCATGGCAATGGTTAAGTATAGGGGATTTGATAGGTGTGTAAACACCCATCCTTTTACCGCTTAATTCGGGCTAAAACGAGACCAAAACACGTATTTAATATCATTTGTTTGGAATTATGCGTGGTTTTTGTGTTTATTGTGTTTTTAGAGCCAACCGGATGAATACTGAAGAAAACATGGGATTGCACGGGTTTTACTGAAGAAAAAGACTAAAGATGAAGTCTATTGTCCAAGAGATGCAAAAGATTTGAAGTCACTGGGCCTATTCTAAGATTTATCGAAGAAAAGGACCAAAGATGGAAGATTTATATAAGTCGAAGAAACTCAAGCCTATTAAACGAAGAAATTAAAAGACGAGTTGAATTTAATCGACAACAAATCCCGAATCAGAATCAAAAACGGAAACTTTTCTGAAAAGACGAAAATGCAAGAAGAACGGGAGAAAGCCCACTCACCAACTAAAGGACAAGCCTATATAAAGAGTTCCCTCACACACATTTAGAAGCTAGCCTGGAGTTTTCCTCTCCTCCTCTTTTTTCTCCTTTCTGTTTCGTAGCATCACCATCACCACTAGGGTGATTGGTGATTTTTATCTTTGTCTTTCCAATCTTGTTGTTTTAATTCTTGTTTTTGATCTTGTTTAAACATTAATCATTCAATACAAAGTCTTGTTTAATCTTTCTATTTAATCTTGTTCATCTTCATCTTTATCTTCAAATTCTTAAGTTTTTATTTTTCTTGATTTGAGCTTCAAAAGTTGTTGGGATTTGCGTTTTTATTGATGGGATTAGTAGTTTATGATTAGTAAATGCTTTGTGATTGATTTATTTTAGTTTTTGGTGAAAAACTTGGTCAATTTTGGATTAAAAATAGTCTCCGTGTTCTTCGTTGTCTGTTACTGTATCTGGGTTTCCAGAAGTTCCGAGTCAAGCAAAACTTCCGAATCAAGCAAAAATTCCGAATCAAGCATAAGTTCCGAATCTAACACCTTCATTCGGAAAGTTCCGAACCAACCCTTAAGTTCCGCATCAGTGAACAGTGACTTCCGAATCATTAAGTTCCGAATCAAGGACTTCATTCGGAAGTCCAAAACTTCCGAATCAGCAAGTTCCGGATGAGTGTAAAAGTTCCGAATCACAAACTTCCGAATGAAGGATAAGTTCCGGATGAATCATTAAGTTCCGGACCAAGCACAAGTTCCGAATGAAGAATGAACAGTAACTTCCGAATTAGTTATCTTTGGGTATTTTAAAGTTTTACTGTTTTTTAACTATTTCTTTACTGTTTCCTTGATTTAATTTTAATTTTCTTTTAAGCTTAATTCTAATTTAAATTCAAGTTTAAATTCTAGTTTTTATTACTCATCATTAAATTAATTATCTTTGATTTAAATTTTCATTTCCATTTTTAATTAGATTAGAAAACCAAACCCTTTTATTTAGTAACCAAGAACAATCATTCCACTTAAGACCTAGATCAATTCGAGAGGATATCGAGAGTAAAATTGAACCCATACAAAATGCAAGTATCATCTAGAACTAGTATGCACCTGTTTGGACTTGAATGAGACCTTGTGCTGCTTGCCTTTAAGACATGCAACACAAGAGTGGTCATTGTGGAAGGCCTTCTCAAGCAAACCATCAACCAAGCCAAGTCTCACAAGACTATTTATATTTTTAAAATTTATGTGCCCTAGTCTCCTGTGCCACAAATTACTCTCATCTACTGAAGCTTTACCATAAAAACAAGACATATTATTATTCATTCTAATCCCATTCAGATTCACATTGTATATGTCTTTATGCCTAGGTGTTCTATACTCAATATATTTCTCATCAGGGATCTTATAATCCTTGCTTAACACCAAACATTCAGTATCAGTAAACAGAACTTTATTTTTGTTATCACAAACCTGTGATACACTAAAAAGATTGTAATCAAGTTCTTTTACCAGAAATACGTTTTCAAAACGCAAATTCTTGGTGAGAAGAGTTCCTTTTCCTGTGATAGTACCATATCCGCCTCTAAAGTAAACCTTATCACCATCCTTAGTCGGAGTGAAGTTGGTCAAATAGTCTTCCTTCCCTCTCATGTGCCTTGAGCATCCACTATCCCAATATCCATAATCATTGACCTGTCTTTGAATGCCCTACACATAAAGAAAACAAATTAGTTTTCTTTGGGAACCCAAGTCTTAAAAGACTTGGATTCATCTGGTTGTTCAATAAGAACAGACTTAGTTCTCACAACAACCCCATTTTCATCCTTTTTAAGATGAAATACCCAGTTAACCCCAATAGGTTTTGTAATGACCATTGAAATGTAATTAAATCTGTTACAGGTCATTGAAATCCCATTATCATTAGGGTTTTGATCTCTCTTAGGTCTCCATGTTAAGCTTGAAGAAGCTTTAGACTCCTTACCATGTGGTTGCAAATATTTAGGTTTGTTCGCGTTTCTGTCACCGTTGGAATTGGTCTTGTCAACGCTGAAATTACCCTTGACAGCGTTGAACCTAGGGTTTGCTACAGAAACCCATTGCCTATTCGACCAGGTGTTTGTCTTTTGAAATGGTCTTTGTTCATGAGTGTTAGACCCTCTAGTGAAGAATGGGGCAAGTCTAACAACTTGTGGATTTTGTTGCACACAAGGTTTGGGTCTGACAACGTTTGACTTTCTAACAACGTTGACTTTGTTCCTGTCAGCGCTAAATTTGTTCCTGTCAGCGCTGGCTTTGGGAGCGTTGACACACTTGTATGCCAAGTGTGAAAAGCTACCATAAGTGTAACAAGCTTTTCTAGACACAACCTTAGGTCTAGAAGAGAAGAAGCCTGTTCCATTATTGCTAACTTGGCTCTTGGGTGACCTAGTATTCCTATACATCTCTGCATACTTAATGCTAGGTTTTCTATCAGTGTTTGAGCCAAGATCAACAACTTTACCAGTGATTGGGTTAGTAACCTTAATGTGTGTTGACTCATTGGGACTTTCATATAGCAAGCCACCCTTAACAAACAAAGTAGGGTTAGCTTTCTTCAATTCATTCAGGTCAGTCAACTTTTGTTGGTACTCTTCAACTGGAGTGACAACTCTTGGTGGAGGAATGAATTCCTCCTCTTGGAATTTTGGCAAACCAGACGAAGATAGGTCCTTTTGTTGGACACCATATAAGTCACCAGCTGGTGGTGGAACCACAGAGTAATCATTCATCCCAATCCCAGTCATGTCCTTAGGATCACTTTGTTTACTCACACAGTCTCCTAGGGTTTGTGTGGCTCTATCAAATCTTTGAATTTTAAGGCCAACATTATCTTTATTCTTAATGGCCTCATCTAGCTTAGCCTGTAACTCACCATTATCCCTTTCAATGATGTTTCTAATATCCATACTAGCATTTAACTCATGTTTTAAGATATTTATTTTATCTTTTAAGTCAAATTCCATTTTCTTGTATTCAGAAACAGTTTTCTCAGTTTGAGTGAGAGCTAGTTGGTAATTAGACAATTTGCACTGTTCAGTACTCACATCACTTAATAATCTTAACACCTCTTTGTTAAGTTTCTCAGTGTTTAACCTACAACCTTTACTACAAAAAGCATCATTGTATACCTCATTATCAGATGAAGAGGAGGAGTGTGCCATGAGAGCATATTCAACATGCTCTTCTTCTTCAATTTCAGCAACCAAAGCTTTATCCTCTTCCACATCTTTAGTCAGATAGCTCCAATCCCATCCCACACCATCAATTCCTTGAACTGCAACCATGGCTTTAGGATCCTGAGCTTTGACAATTTGACTTGAGGGTTTACCAGCATCAGATCTTCTAGGAGATCTGCATTCCCTCATGAAGTGCCCCATACGATGACAGTTGTAGCATTCAACTTTGGTTTTATCAAATCCAGCTTTGTCTTTTGCATTGAAGGTTATTTTCTTCTTAAACCTTCTGTTCCACTTGTTTGCTCTTATATTAGCAAGAGCCATGTTCCACTTAATGTCCATCTCTTCCAAATGCTCATCACTTATCTGCTCAAGGTCCTCATATGTAATCACTGAACCATTGGGAAAATAAGCAATATAAGCACATACAGTATCCAAATCCAAACCAGCAGGTTTAACTCTTGGGGAGTCACTTTTGAATGTGTCAGCGTCTGAGAAGGAGACGTTGACAGGACTTGTTCCAGCGCTGACACATGATGATCCAGTAACAGGATACGTGTAAGAGTCCTGATGATTGAATTGACCTTCACTATGAGAGAAGAAGGCCATGTTACTGTTGGTAGACTTGCTTCCATGCTCTAAAAGAGTTTCATCTTCTAACAGCCTTAGTTTGTTGTAGATGTCATCAAACATGGAACTTTTGTAAGTATTATTGGCAAGAATAGATCTTGCCTCAATATTCCACGCCTCACCAAGACTTTTAAGAAAGGTAGCATTAATATCAACATCACCAAGTTGTGTCCCCATGAAGGACAATTTGCTTGTAATGTCAAGCAATCCGCTTCTCACACTACTCAGCTTCTCATTGGGTTGAGCTTTGAAAACAGCATAATCATGCATGAGCTGTTTCTTCTTTTCTTCCCTGGTATCTGCATTACCACCATATGCAACTTCAAGAGCTGCCCAAAGGTCTTTAGCAGAATCATAACCTCTGTATTTATGCTGGTTCTCTTGTCCCAAAGAGACTTTCAGAATATTTAGGGTTTTCATGTCAACCCTTTTCTTTGCTATGTCATCAGCAGACACAGCTCTACCATCTTCAGGTTTTTCTTTCTTATCTTCTCCAGAACATCCAGCAACAACTGATCTTTGATTAATAGCATCAGCAATCTTTTGGGCTTTATCGAATGTGTTTCCATATTCAATGATCTCCCAGAGTGTGTAGTCATAGATCCCTATATATTGTTCAAAGTTGAATTTCCACAATTCAAAGTTGGTTGCATCAAGCATGGGAATCTTGATGTTTGGTAAAGGTGAGGAGGAGGAGGTTATTGTTTCGGACATGATGTTGTTAGGGTTTTTGATAAAATTAGGGTTTTGGTGATTTTTAGGGTTCTTGTGTTCTTTAAGATCAAAAGTTCCTCAACAAGCTCTGATACCACTTGTTGATCCCAAACTTAGATTGATTTAGCTTTATGTATACGCGATTAGATCAAGTAATACACTTAGAGAAACCTTTGTATATGCTTATGATAATCTAAGTGTTATGCGGAATTAACACTTAAACAAGAACACACAATGATATAAACAAACTTTCACTTTGATTAATGATATCAAACTTGCTTACAATGAAAGTAGTTTACGAATGAAAACTTATATGAAACATTAACCTAAAGGTCTTCTTTTATAGACATAAGAAGCCTTGTACAATAATCTATGTATCAGCTATTCTAGGTAAAGATAAATATAGAAAATACATTGTTGTTCCTATGTTTACTAGAAGTAATCTAGAATACAATAAACGCGTAGAGTATATCTTCCCATCAGTGCTTGTCTTCAATGCATCAACGCTTGACTTTGTCTTGTCAACGCTTGAGCTGTCAGCGCTTGTTTTGCTCCTGTCAACGCTTGTTTTACTCTTGTCAGCGCTCAAGTGATCTGGCCTTAATTTATTCCCAACAGCTAGGCAGTTATCATCACACATAAGCTATTTTGAACGACTCAAAGAGACGTAGAAATTTGAACATAAGTTAAAGATTGATTAAAACATCAAAGTCTACTGTTTTCCAAACCCCAAAGATAATACAAAACAGAGTCGCATTTTGGTCCCCATTGATTCTCAACCCAAAAGTACATTTTCGTTCACATGACATAATATAAAATATTTAAGTGCTAAAAGGGAGGAAAAACAAAGTAGACCGCCAAGCCACAACAACTTCCATCCTCGCATGCTCCGCTGCTATCAATATTGGTTACCTGAAACACATACTTAAAACCGTCAACACAAAGGTTGAGCGAATCTATAGGTTTATCAAATTATAAGTTGAACATAAGTATTAAAACCAATCATGACCATTCAATAACATTGTCGTACTCACAATCTATTATTCAAGGATATTATCTTTAGCAATACCTAATAATTGTGTTTAAGCTCGTGACACTAATCCGTTAACTCAATCACCCGCGTACATTTATCGGCATGATTTAAGTGAAACCAGTGCCCCTTCTAAAGGCATTAGTTGTAATTATACCTTATTTCTTATCACAAGTTATCCGTCCGCAGAGGGTACTCAACGTACTAGCTTACGTCTCGGATAGGGTCGTCAACCCCATAGTACTATCAATTATATAAGCGGCTATCTCCAACCCACACAAGGGCAAGACAATAGTTAATAGTTCACGAATTTAGGGACTTTTACAACTAGGACTCAACACAATTCAAGGCAACATTCGGGTCTAACAATCATTCATGACTTATGTTCATTTGTATTTAAATAGCATGTATCCCCCTCGCGGGTAAAAACGTTTGAAATAAGTAAAGAGCGAGGCTATAGACTCACCTGGAGTAGTAGTAGTGGTTCTAGCAAAGACGTAACGAAAATATCACCGACGATGTGGATGCCCGGGAAAATCTAACACTTGACCTAAAAATCAAGGTACGAAAACCAAATCAATACTCCGCGTACATTATTGTACTAAACACACGCATATAAAAACACTTAATGCTTATGAAAAGTCACGCCAAAACCAAACAAGTAGTTGTTACTAGACTTATACCATTTATCTACGTAATGAAAGTTGATTTCCCTTTTATAAATTTGCCGGTACTTAACGAAAGTACGGGCTGTTTGCTATGACTTAAGCACCTATATAAATTTCAAGAAAATTCACAAAAATGACTCATGACCTGTAGAAAACCCATATTTCATCCCATGAAAAGTTTTCACTTCTATGACTCGTTACACATCACATTACTTGACGTACACATTTAGGACTGATTTTGCACTTTGACCATGTTGGACTTGTTTGACCCATTTAAAATACACCATTTACCAATCCAACACCTAAGACTAAAAATAGACTCACAAATGCAGGTTTGAAACCAAAAATTAACTTTCAATAATTTACCAAACTCTATCTATGGTCCCTGGGATTTGACCCAAAACCAAACATAATTTCGGATTATGTTGATTCTCATCTCCCGGTACACGAACTTTCAAAATAGCATAACTTTTTACTCGTTTGGAGTCGTAAGCTCTACCTTATACCGAAACGAAGCTAAGACAAATCTCTAAAACTACATCCTATGCTTATGACCTGTTTACAAAGTTAAACCCTCGAAAAACAAGCTTGAACAATCTGCCTAAATTTTCCTCTTTCAAAATCAATCTAACACTTGTTTCCAATCCATCCAAACATCACCTAAACCTATATTAACCACTCATAACCAATCCTAATACTAGGCTTTTGACCCGTATAAAAATTAGTTCGTTTAAGTATGTCTCTTCGAATTGAAAATTGGTTTAATGTGCGACTCAGCTGTTCTTTGGTGAAACAAAAGTTTGTCGTTGTAGTATTTAAAATAAAAGTGCAAAACAATTAAAATAAATGACTTAAAAGTAAATCTAAAACTAATTTAAAAATAAAAGGCAAATATTTAAAACGTTGACTGAAATTAAAAGGGCACTAAAAGTAAATAACGCAAACTTAAATCTAACTAAGGCAAACTTAAAACGCAACTAAAACTAAATCTTAAACTAAGGCAACGCTAAAATAAATCTAAGGCAAATAAAGTTAAAGTGAGACTAAGTAAAAAGGCGGGAAAAATAAAGCTCGAAATTAAAAAGCAGGAAATTAAAAACTGAAAATAAAGAAACTAAAAATTAGCTCTATTCGGAATATATTCCTATTCGGAATAAATTCCTCTATGCGGAATATGATGCATACTCGGAATATCCTGTCTATTCGGAATAAAGTCCCCTATGCGGAATACTGTCACCTATCCGGATAAAGTTCCCTATGTGGAATACCAGTCTATTCGGAATAATGGTTCCTATGCGGAATCTCTGACCTATTCGGAATCTTTGCTCTGTTCGGAATAAACCCCTATTCAGAACGTAACCCTTACTCGGAATAACTTCCTATGCAGAATAATTACCCTTATGCGGAATAGTCCTCTATCCGGAATAAAATTCCCTACTCGGAATATTTGCACTATGCTGAATATTTCCTCAACTCGGAATACTCAATATTCCGAATAGACCACCTGTAAAATCCTACGTTCGGAATATTGCTGGGCTTGTTTTCCTGGGAAAGACAGTAACAATAATACCGAAGAACAAGGAAAGAAATATAACACGAATTAAATCAAAACAAAGCTAAATCAATCGCAAGGATAAATCAAACTATCAAATAAGCATCTATTAAGCATAAACAATTAATCTAAAACAATAAAACTCACAAAACTAATCAAAATAATCAAAACCACTTAATCAAAATAAGAAAAATAAAAACATGAACATGAACATAAACAATAAGAATTAAAGATTAAGAAAGGTAGAATGAGATTAACAAGATAAAGATAAAGATTAACAAGAATTAAAAGAAAAACTTACTTGAAATTAAATGGTAATTAAGGTGCAAGACAAGTATTTAAATTTGACAAGTATTTAAATGACAAGGTAATTAAAAGTGGAAGAACTAATAGTCACGATTAGTCAACAAAATGAAAATGATTAAGAACTAATCTATATATAGGGGAGGATTAAGGAATGCTTAGGAAGCTTCCTCCCCTCTTTCCTTTCTCCTTAATTTCATCATTAGGTCCTTCCTTCTTAATCTATTTGTTAATTGCACCATTAGTCCTTAAGCCTTTAAATATTCTTTAATCTTGGACTTTAATGACTTTTGGCTCAGGATTTCTTTGAACTCGTCTTTTAATTCTTCAATAAATTAGACTTGAGTTTTTCGGCTTTTGATAAACATCCGTCTTTTGACTTTTTCTTCGATAAATCTTCAGAATTGGTCTTGGACTTCCGTTCTATTTGCACTCTTGACTTCTTGACTTCGTATTTCGTCTTTTTCTTCAATAAAAGCTCGTGAATGCCGTGTTTTCTCCACTTTTCACAATTTCGTCCTAAATCACAACAAAAACACAAACCACGCATAATTCCGACATAAAAGACATAAAATACACGTTTTGGCTCGGTTATTATTGTAATTAACTGGTAAAAAGGATGGGTGTTTACACACCTATCAAATCCCCTACACTTGACCATTGCAATGTCCTCATGCAATGCATTAGTTACAAAGCACGTTTACATTTTTCATCATGATCAATCCATGTTGGCCTTTATTAAAGAGATAGAAAATTATAAACATTCAAAGTAAAGAAATCAAAAGCATACCTTCGGGTTTTGGAAATGTCATGACTAATCATCATCCTCAAGTTTTCACTTTCTCCAAACCAAGCTTAAAAACGAGATCATTGTTATTATAAGTTAGCAAACTAACACGAATTCATGTGGGTCAATTACTCACTTAGACTCCCTTATTCCTAGGTGTATCTCTTATATTTTATTTTTGTCTTGAATGATCACGAGGATGCATTGTTTGACTTATTTCGATAGTTTATTAGGCCGAAATAAAGTGAACGATTTAATCAATAGTTAGCTAAAGGACAAAATCTTTTAAAACAACTTCTCGGGACTTCATAAAGTTCATATCTTGGCATAACTCGCTTCGCGATTTGAGACCTTTCTCGGACCGCTATTTGGCAGCGACTTCATACTTCAAACCTTGAGAGACGTTCATGAAATTATGGTCTTCTCTTCATAATGAAATTCTTCACTTGAAGTTTTGAGAGATTCATACTTGGACCACGAATTCTTCATTTTTCTCCAATCTTTATTTTGGACTTTGATGTACAACGATCCGCCTCCTTTTATGACTTGGATCTATTTATCCTCATACCTTGTTAGGGTCTTTTCGGATACATTTCTCCATGACTTTTGGGGAGTATTTGCTTTTCGTCGTGTGTCTCGATCCTTCATATTGATTTTTGATAAATGATTCTTCACATCACTTCGGATCTTTAGCAACAAAATATAGCCCTCATGCCTTGTTAGGACCTTTTTGGACTCGCCAATCTTCGCATCCCGCTTCAATAAGTTATGCCCTGGCTATGAACTCTAATCCATACCGAGCAACTTTTAAACGATCTTGGGCTAGAAGCTAAGTAACTTTTCAAATCGTACAACCTTATTTATTAGCAGATAAATTTATTAGCAAGCGATGGGAGAATAGGCTTATAATTCACTCACATAAATTCACGAAAGAATACCAAACTTATAATTGACTCTATCATCTCTCGTTCTCCACAGTTTAAAATCTCAAGTAATGAGACTCGTGGATGCTTAGCCTATTAAATCAAAGTTTTGGGTTTTCGAGTCGCCTTTAGGATCTTGCAAACTCTTAGACTTTTTCAAGTTTTAGAAATCGCGTTTTAAAGTTCCCTTGATAAACGACTCTCTAGGATCAATTATAGGAACTTGCGAAAAGTTCTTGTTCTTAACCCGTGAGAGTTAAGACTTTCGCGTTTTATAGCTCCCTATATAAAAGCCTAGCAAAACTTGACTTAAACACGTTAAGGATAATAGCTAGAGTAAACTTGGATAAGTAAACTCGGGTTGAGTCAAAAGATTCACAACGTTTGAAAACTAAAACCACTTTATTAAAGATTTATTCTAGCAAAGAAAGAAAATAACTATACAAAGGGAAAAACTAATAGGCCAAAATAGATCAAAAATTTTGAAAAATGTCGAAAAATTGATTTTCCGGTTAAAATGAGGACAAATACAAGGAAAAGACCACTTAACTTCGATAGAAGTCCCCCCTACACTTAACATAAACATTGTCCTCAATGTTTAAGCATGTGGGAGTAAACTCCCCTACACTTAGGACATTGTGCACTTTGTTTAAATCTCGCTAAGGAAGAGACAACTAAAGATATTCCTATTTTAATATTGAGAAAATATAAAATAGTGAATCGAAAAGAGTTTAGGATAGAACCGGGAAGAAGTGGACACGGAATCACGGGTTGTCAAGAATCATCAAGAGTGGATCATTGAAGCTCGAATCCCTGATTATAAGAAGAGAGGAGAGATCAAACACCAACGGGTTTCCCCTACACTTATGATAAAGAAAGCAAAAAGATAGATGCATGGGTTGCCTCCCAAGAAGCGCTTGATTTTTGTTAACCGAGTCATTAGCCTGACTCGACCTTGATCATCATAGGAAGAAGCATGAAATATATCCACCGGGATCAAAGACATAGTTTTCATCCATCATATAGCATAATCTTAAGGCGAACAAGGCAAGCCAATGAAGAATAGGCAAGGTTCCGTTAAGCAGTGATGGAGCACGGTGGAAGCAAGGGTGAAGTGGTGCAAGCAGATTTCCATAAGTTCCAAAGATATTTCCTTTTATTTCATCAGGTGGATACTGAGATGGCTGCAGAATATCGATACAGGTGTCGAACACCTTTTCCTTTAAGGGAAAATAGCACTCAGGCTCAGCAGAATGGGAAGAAGATCCGCGAAGAAGCACAACCTCGTCCTCAGAAGTGGGACAAAGGTGTTAACTCATACGTGCTGCGGATATTGGTGTCGACCGGTTTCTTCTCCTTAGAAAGAATGTGCTTCAAATCCAAAGTAGGATCAAGACGATAATCTTCAAAATCATAAGGAGGAGCATCACTCTCATGAGGGAAGTAAGTGTTGAGAAATTCAGAGAAGTCTTCCTCAAATGAGTAATCGTCCAAAGTAGGATCGAGTGATGGCGGAGGATCTTCATCATGTGAAGAATCGCTCGAAAGAGTATCGGCCTCATCAAAATCATCGAAAGTGGGCGTCTCGGGATACTCAGAAGTACAATCATCAAAATCATCCAAATCTGAGCTAGAATCATCATCATCATAAGCATCAAAGACCGGTGTAGAATCATGAATGGGAGAAGCTTCCAAAGTGGGGCAAGAATCATCCGCATCATCATGAAAGAGTGGATTATCATTGCAAAACTCGAATAGAGGATTGTTGTAGACGGTAAAATCATCGAGCACATTAATCATATTCACTGATTCTCGGCCTCCAAAGGATTTGCCTGTAAGCTTCCCCATTTTGAAAACTTGTGCATCATCCCCGACTCTTAAGATTAACTCACCTTCGGCCACATCTACTAAAGCTCGTCCGGTTCTCAAGAATGGCCGACCAAGTATTAAAGGTATACGAGGGTCCATTTCACAATCAACAACGACGAAGTCAACCGGGAAAGTAAATGTGCCAACTTTGATGAACACGTCTTCGGCTATACCAACGGGGTAAGCGAGAGTGTGATTTGCAAGTTCGAGAGTCATCTTCGTTAGGGTGAGGTCGGGTAATGATAGTGTTTTCCAAACACTTAAAGGCATCAGATTTATACTGGCCCCGAGATCAGCATGGGCAGTAAATTCTTCGGTTTTGTTGAACACGCAAGGCAACACAAAACGACCGGGATCTCCAAGCTTTTCTGGAAGTTCTTTAAGAATAACTGCAGAGCAATTTTCATTTAAGCGTGTGTTGGCGAGTTCAAGCAACTTCTCTTTCTTGTTAAGCAATTCCTTAAATTCTTTGACAAATTTGGGCATGTGGACAAGTGCCTCAAGAAAGCTAATGTTGAAGTTCATTTGAGAAATCATGTTGATATAGCTCGTCACTTGAGAGTCCTCTTTAGTTAGCATTTTGTTCTTGCCTAAACGAGAAGGATAACGGATATTGGGTTTGGGTGGTGAAGGTGAAGGCGTAGCAGGTAAAGGTTGAGATGTTGAAGGGTCCTTCCGAGGTACATCGTCATGACGAGGTGGAGACGGTAATGGTGCACTAATACTAGGTGTAGGAGGAGTAGGGATAAATGGTGGTGGAGGAGGAGTAGGGATAAATGGTGGTGGAGGAGGTGTAGATGATGGTGCCAAAGTAGAGATTCAACCTATGTCCATTCACCTTGAAATTGGGGCCATCATTTTGAGCTAGCTCGATGGTCCCATATGGAAAAACTTGAGTCACGATGAATGGACCGGACCAACGGGATTTCAATTTACCGAAAAAGATTTTCAAACGAGAATTAAAAAGTAAAACTTGATCCCCATTGTTAAAAACCCGGTTTTTTATTTTTGAATCATGCAACTTTTTAGTCTTTTCTTTATAAATCAATGAATTTTCATAAGCAATATCTCTTAATTCATCTAATTCATTTAATTGCATTTTCCGATGTTTTCCCGCGGTCTCCATATCATCATTACAATGCATTAGGGCCCAATAAGCCTTGTGTTCCAATTCAATTGGCAAATGACAATTTTTCCCATATACAAGCTTATAAGGAGTACACCCAATGGGAGTCTTATGAGCGGTCCTAAAAGCCCATAAATCATCGTCCAACTTATCCGACCAAGATTGTCGGTTTTCCCCAACGGATCTCTCCAAGATCCTTTTCAACGCTCGGTTTGAAACCTCGACTTGCCCACTCGTTTGTGGGTGATAAGCCGTAGAAAGCCGATGTGTAACCCCATATTTCCTTAGGACCCTTTTGAATTGGTCGTTACAAAAATGGGTTCCACGATCGCTTATGATCGCACGAGGGGTTCCAAACCGAGAAAACAAACTTTTCAAAAACATGACTACCACACGAGCATCATTGGTGGGCAAAGCCTTAGCCTCCACCCACTTAGATAGGTAGTCAACCGCGACAAAGATGTACTTATTACCACGAGATGCTGGGAACGGCCCCATAAAGTCAATGCCCCAAACGTCAAAGATCTCACACACTTGGATGATATTTTGTGGCATTTCATCTTTTTGTGAGGCTTTTCCTTGTCGTTGGCATGAGTCACATGACTTCACAAGCTTATGTGCATCTCGGTAAATAGTAGGCCAAAAGAAGCCGGCATCAAACACCTTCTTAGTCGTGAGATTAGCACCATGGTGACCACCCGTGGGTCCCTCGTGACAAGCTCTAAGGATATTAGAAGCTTCGATGCCAAATACACAAAATCGGATGATTTGATCCGCACATGTTCGAAACAAGTAAGGGTTGTTCCAAAAGTAGAACGTGACTTCACGAAAGAAATTTCGTTTTTCTTGAGTCGTCATACCCTTGATGATGAAGTTACCCACATGGTAATTTGCGATGTCCGCAAACCATGGGGTGGAAGAATCAAGCTTAGAATTCACTACACCAAGTGTCTCGAGCGGAAATGTTTCGATCATTTCCTTGGGCTCGTAAACACTTTGGTGAGGATCTTCCAAACGAGAAAGATGATCAGCCGCTAGATTCTCGGCTCCTTTTTGTCAACAACTTTGTGATCAAATTCTTGATGGAGGAGAATCCAATGAAGTAATCTTGGCTTAGCATCTTGTTTAGCCATAAGATACTTGATAGCCGAATGATCCGTATACACTATGCATTTCGTCAAGACTAGATAAGGTCGAAATTTCTCAAATGCATACACCACGGCAAGGAACTCCTTTTCCGTTGTAGTGTATTTTAGTTGAGCCTCGGTCATCGTCTTGCTAGCATAGTGGATAGGTAAGAAGTGCTTTCATGACGTTGCCCCAATACGGCCCCAATAGCGTAGTCACTAGCATCACACACGAGCTAAAAGGGGAGGTTTCAATTGGGAGCAACAAGAATGTGAGCTTCGGTAAGTTTCCTCTTAAGGATTTCAAAGGCTCGTACACAATCTTCGTCAAAGGCAAAATGTGCCTCTTTATCAAGAAGATGTGTAATGGGTCGAGAGATCTTTGAAAAATACTTGATGAATCAACAATAAAAGCCTGCGTGGCCTAGGAAACTCCTAACTCCCTTAACGGTTTTGGGATGAGGTAATTTGGCGATGACGTCTACCTTAGCTTGATCTACCTCAATACCCTCTTTCGAGACCTTGTGCCCTAAGACGATCCACTCTTAACCATAAGATGACATTTTTCCCAATTGGGCACAAGGTTGGTTTCCTTACAACGCTTCAACATTCTCTCAAGATTCGACAAACACGAAGTGAACGAATTACCAAACACGGAAAAGTAATCCATGAAGACTTCCATCATCTTCTCGATCATATCATGAAAAATAGCCATCATGAACCTTTGAATGGTTCCCGGTGCATTGTAATGTCCGAATGGCATTCTACGATAGGAAAACGTTCCATATGGACACGTAAACGTAGTTTTTTCTTGATCACGAGGATCGATGGGGATTTGGAAGTAACCGAAAAAACCATCTAAAAAGCAATAGAAATCGTTTCTCGCAAGACGCTCCAACATTTGGTCCGTGAAGGGCAAGGGAAAATGGTCTTTACGAGTGGCTTCATTCAACTTACGATAGTCAATGCACACTCTCCATCTGGTCACGAGTCTAGTGGATATTAACTCGTTGGCATCGTTCGGTACAAGTGTCATTCCTCCCTTTTTAGGGACACAATGGATAGGACTCACCCAATGCCTATCGAAAATAGGGTAAATCATTCCCGAGTCAAGGAGTTTTAGGACCTCCTTTTTTATGACGTCGTGAATTTTGGGGTTCACCCTCCTTTGACATTGGATTGCGGGCTTGTAATCTTCCTCTATCAAGATTTTGTGTGTACAAAATTTGGGATCAATCCCCTTAATGTCGGATAACTTCCACGCAATTGCCCCTTTGTGATCTTTAAGAACATCGACAAGTGCGGTTTTTTCATCATCCGAAAGTTCTTTCACAATAATAACCGGCAACTTGTCGCCCTCTCCAAATAGACATATTCGAGATGAGGAAGTAAATCTTTCAACTCGAGGATAGGTGGTTCCTCAATTGAAGATTTGGGCTCGATACTCATAACCTCCTCGGGTGGAGGAAATGGGAAATCGTTAAGAAAATCCTTGATAATCGATAAGTCCTCATCGTTGTCGAGGTCTTCGTCACAAGTACGCGGAATATCGAATTCTTCCAACGTAAAACCACTACCTTCAAATGGAGTGAAGGTTGGTGTCGAGTTATCAAGAATGGGATCAAGCATAGTGGGATTGCTACTATTTTCAACATCACCAAAACCTAGAACTTCTTGTGAAAATTCCTCGCAAACAACGTCGATCATATCAACGAGGTTTATGGTAGCAACTGAATAAACATGAGAAAGTTGAGAATTTTGAGTTGCGTTTATAACAAGTTCCTAGTCGTTGAAACGTAAGGTGATCTTTCAAGCATGCACATCAATCAAAGCCATAGACGTATCTAAAGACGAACTACCTAAAATGAGATGAACTTGAGTATCCGTGGGAATATCGACAACGATAAAGTCTATAGGATAATAAAACTTTCCCACTTTCACAAAAATGTCTTCCGCCAATCCACATGCGCGAATCATGGAATGGTCGGCCAACTCGATAGATATTAGTGAAGGAGTAAGATTAGGAATATTGAGTGACTTGAAGATTG
Source organism: Glebionis coronaria (assembly GCA_025667525.1). NCBI lineage: Eukaryota > Viridiplantae > Streptophyta > Magnoliopsida > Asterales > Asteraceae > Glebionis > Glebionis coronaria. Next base: position 122,032,850 of record CM046880.1, on the reverse strand, counting down.
CAAGTGGCATCAAGTTAATGCTAGCACCAAGATCGGCCAAGGCATAGCATTCTTCCATATATTGGATTGCATAAGTGATCAAAAATTTACCGGGATCACCGACTTTTTGAGGTATGCGATTAAGATAAACCGATGAACAACTAGAAAATTGATGCAATTTCTCCTTGTTCTTAATTATACTCTTAAAGTTAGCGGCAAATCAAGTCATCATGACCAAAGCATCAGCGAAACTCACATTAAAGTGCAAATCACGAAACATTTCATGAAAAGCTCAAATTAGTAATTATCGCGCTCTTGACGTTTCTCCTTTCTAAGTCTTGATGGATAGGGAAATGGTGGTGTGGGTTGAGGCATAGGCATAGCGTTTGGAATCTCGGGTTCCAATGTTGGTAATGGTTCAACCGTAGGTGTGGCATGAACGGTACTTTGTGGGCTTGAGATATGCTCCTTTTTGACCACCACCTCGGGTTGTTCCTCAATTTCCTCCACCGTTGGAGTAATTGGTTGAGGAGTCGGTTCCTTAAGTGTCTTACCACTTCGTGTGGTAATCACTTTCATCTCCCCCTTCGGGTTTGATATGGTGTTGCTAGGTAGACTACTCGAAGTATAGGCTTTGTTCCCCATGACCGCTTCCAAAATAGCATTAAGCTTAACATCTTGACTAGCAGCTTTTTGGTCCACTTTGCTCAAATTTATTGTTTTGACCTCTAATTTGATTAGCAAAATCATTTTTCAACTAATTTTTCATGTTGGTATTTTCCTTGGCTAAATTAGCTATCTCCTTTGCGTTTTTAGCCGCTTCCCTAGCTTGACTAGCCAATTGCTCTTGAATGTTTTCCAAAATCTTAACATTTGCCGTAGCGTAATTCAAAAAGTACATTGGAAGTTCTTTAGTGTAAACATTTTGAAGACCTTGACTGGTGTTTTGAAAATTACGGTTTTGGTTTTGGTTTTGCAATTGGCTACTACTCCCTTGATTCCCATAGTTGTTATTACCCTTGTAATTGTTTCTTTGATTGTTTTGGTAACCAACTTGATTGTTTCGATAATTTTTAGCATTTTGATTTGGTGGAAAACCAGGTGGAGTCAATTTATTAGTGCGGGTAACTTGACCGTTTTGGTTATAAGTTCCCGCAGCCGCGTAGGCACTCGAAGTGTTACCACCGTTGGTAATGCACTCAGAGTAATCATGAGCTCCACCACAATACATACAAGAGACCTCAACCGCTTTAGCCGTAGCGGGAGTGGGTTGTCACCAACTTTAAACTCAATTAACAATCCTTTAAGCTTATCAAAAATCTTGTTTTCCAAATTAGCCTCGATTTGGCAAGCATCGATGGTATGTACAATGAAGGCGAAGGTGAAGACGAAGTCTTATGAACAATCGATGTGGTACGAGGACTATAAACCTTAGACCTATCCTCAATGATTAACAATGCTTACTCGACCGTTTTACACAAAAAGTTACCACCCGCGGCGGCATTAAGATAATCACGCTTATGATCGTTCAAGCCATTGTAAAACGTGTCAATTTGATGCAAGTCGGAAAAACCATGATGAGGACATTCGTGCAACATTTGCTTAAACCTATTCCAAGCCGTTGAAAAACTCTCATTATACTCTTGTGAAAACTTTGAAATATCGTTTTTCAAATGCGTGGTCTTAGAGGGCGGAAAAAATTGGTTCACGAACTTTGAAACGAGATCCTTCTACGTCAATATAGAATTGGGTGGCTCTTTCTCTAACCAAATTTTTGCGGGCCCCTCTAGGGAATAGGGAAAAAGCATCATCTTAATCGAGTCGTTAGATACGTCCTTAAACTTGCAAGTGGCGGTAAGATGATTGAATTGGCGAATGTGGTTATGAGGGTTGTCCTTTTCGTCACCACGAAACTTGTTGTTTTGAGTCATGGACAACAAACCGGTCTTAACCTCAAAATTCTCCGTAAGGATAGCGGGAATCACAATGGCTTCTCCATAACCCTCGGTGGGTGCTTGAAGCAACTCCATCATAGTACGATTAGCCATGGGTGCTTCTTTTTCTACGATGGGTTCGACAATGGGAGATTCTTCACTATAAGGTGTTTGGTTTCCTTCCTTTTGACGACGTTTACGTGCACGTCTTGCTTTGGAGCGAGTTTTCATAAACCTCATGTACAACGAGGGGATGAGCAAAGAAGATTCTTTTTGGTGTTTTTACTTTTTCAATTTTTTTGTGGTTTTTGATTGTTTTTACTTTTTTGGATTTTTGTGATTGTATTAAGTAGACAAAAATCTACAAATATCCTCCTTAATCAAATCTTGTGATTAAAGAAGCCTCAAGGAATGAAATCGATCACGTGAAGTGAACGCCTTCGATGACTTTAGAACGTTGGTGGAACACCAAAACGTTCAAGAGGGTTTAACCAATGAAACCAAGAAAGTATATATGATACTTAATAATACTTTGGGCGGCAAAACCCTCGATTAGCTCTCAAAATCAAATACTCACAAGCAAGCGGGGAAACGAGGCTGCGCGAAGCACCTAAGAGCCTTTTTCCTCAGGGTATATTTTATAATACCCGCCTTATACCCACCTTATAGTTTGTATTTTTCAAAATCGAGCTTCACGAAAGTATTTATCTGTTTTTGCCTTTTTCTTTTGGTTTGAGATTCGAACACACTGATTGGGTAATGACCTCCCAAGTTAAGGTTGTGTTTTCACACTTTTGGAGTACTTGTGAATTTATTGTTCTACGTATACAATATAGTAATAGTATTCACAAAAAAACGAAAAACCGATAATACGTATTAGTAGAGTGCTACTAATACATTTAGCTATTATGGCTATATAAAAACAACAACTGTTCAAATCAAAACACAACACGCCTCCCCGGTAGCGGCGCCAAAATGATAGTTGTAAATTTACGTCTTTTAGGAAAAAGAGCGTAATTAGGGTAAGTACGACGATTTAGGAAAATCGTGCACAAATGACCCAAAGTGGGGATCGTTCTCATGGAGGCTTGGTGTGTGTGTTAAGAAATGATTATTATGTGATTATATGATTATGAGAAAGAAAATCGAAATGGGATAAGAAGAGAATGACGGTTACGATGACGGATTACACTAAGACGAAATGGTCGTACACGTAAAACCGTAAAAGCACCAAAATTAAAAATTTATCTTAAAAATTGCAATAAATCCTAAATAATGTATTAAGTGTTTACAAAAAATCAAAAATCACCCAAACCTTTTATTTGATTAAATAATGATTTTTTTTAATGCTAATTAAAGCCTTAAAAATCAATTTAATTAACAAAAACCCCAAAATGAGATTTATCACTTTGTAAACCTCTAAAATGACTTAACTTAATTTAAAACTATTTTTGAAAATTTTAAAATTAATTAAAACTATTTAAAAACAATTAAAAACTATTAGAACTTAAAATAATTATAAAAATTAATCTAAGGACAATTAAAATATTATAAAAGTTGTAAATTTCCTAACTTTATGTATTTGAACTAGGAAAAATGAAAAAACTAGAAAAAACTAACTTTCAATTTTTAATAATAAAATAATAATAAAATAATATTAAAAATCCAAAGTTTATAAAAAATTCTAAAAAATTACAATAAATCAAGAAAAATGTAACTAAGACAAAAATGAAAGCCAAAATTTCCAAAACCATTTTAATAATTTTATACTAATTGTTTAAGTCGATTATAAACACTAAAATCAAATAAAATCAAAAATGAGTTAATTTGAAAACTTTAATTGATGTAAACCACAAAATTACTATTAAAATCTTAAAAACTATTTTTTAAATGTAGACGTGAAAAATAAACTTTTTGTGCCAAAAAGTCTTAACTTAAACCTAGAATGCAAGAAAAATCTAAAACAGCCAAAACCCTTTGAATAAGCTAAAAACAGCTTATTAATAAGTTGTTATCTAAATAAGCTAAAACTTAAACCCCTTTTTATATTAAACCAAACGAATGTTAACCAGTCAACGTCCCTAGGGAAACTGGTTAACACGTTGGTATGTCAGAGGAGTGGCGCAGGTTCGAGTCCTGGCCACGTCCTTTTTACAAAAACTTTTTTTTTTACTTTCTTTTTATAAAACTCACAAACAGTTGACTACACTACTCCAAAAACACAAAAATATTAAAAATCAAACAAGATTAATACCTAAGAATCACAAAAACGTGCCCAGTTTAACAATCTTGCTACAGTAACCAAATAATCTCAACAATGGTATTATCCGAGAACCACAACGTTCTCTGATGATTCAGAAAAACCCACAAAAGGCCTTGGTGACCTGATTGGCTTAGGAAAGCCTTCGGATGCTTTGTTTTTGGCAAGAATAGGCACCCCACAAGTCAGTTAACTTGTGGGAGTCACAATGAACACAAGTATAACAATAATCAAGCAAAAACCACACCAAGATCAATCACAATAGGCACAACATGTTACTGATATGAATCAAATAAGCTGTTTGATTTTTCTACTGATGCACTTGACCAAAATCCCAAATTCCAACACTAAGATTTACTAAACAGGTTACAACAATGATGTTTTTAAACTTGTTAACCCTAGTTGAATATGGAATCTAGGTTATCAAAACATGGCAGACCAAAACAACAAGTACTAATCATTTTGAAACGAGATCCTTCTACGTCAATATAGAATTGGGTGGCTCTTTCTCTAACCAAATTTTTGCGGGCCCCTCTAGGGAATAGGGAAAAAGCATCATCTTAATCGAGTCGTTAGATACGTCCTTAAACTTGCAAGTGGCGGTAAGATGATTGAATTGGCGAATGTGGTTATGAGGGTTGTCCTTTTCGTCACCACGAAACTTGTTGTTTTGAGTCATGGACAACAAACCGGTCTTAACCTCAAAATTCTCCGTAAGGATAGCGGGAATCACAATGGCTTCTCCATAACCCTCGGTGGGTGCTTGAAGCAACTCCATCATAGTACGATTAGCCATGGGTGCTTCTTTTTCTACGATGGGTTCGACAATGGGAGATTCTTCACTATAAGGTGTTTGGTTTCCTTCCTTTTGACGACGTTTACGTGCACGTCTTGCTTTGGAGCGAGTTTTCATAAACCTCATGTACAACGAGGGGATGAGCAAAGAAGATTCTTTTTGGTGTTTTTACTTTTTCAATTTTTTTGTGGTTTTTGATTGTTTTTACTTTTTTGGATTTTTGTGATTGTATTAAGTAGACAAAAATCTACAAATATCCTCCTTAATCAAATCTCGTGATTAAAGAAGCCTCAAGGAATGAAATCGATCACGTGAAGTGAACGCCTTCGATGACTTTAGAACGTTGGTGGAACACCAAAACGTTCAAGAGGGTTTAACCAATGAAACCAAGAAAGTATATATGATACTTAATAATACTTTGGGCGGCAAAACCCTCGATTAGCTCTCAAAATCAAATACTCACAAGCAAGCGGGGAAACGAGGCTGCGCGAAGCACCTAAGAGCCTTTTTCCTCAGGGTATATTTTATAATACCCGCCTTATACCCACCTTATAGTTTGTATTTTTCAAAATCGAGCTTCACGAAAGTATTTATCTGTTTTTGCCTTTTTCTTTTGGTTTGAGATTCGAACACACTGATTGGGTAATGACCTCCCAAGTTAAGGTTGTGTTTTCACACTTTTGGAGTACTTGTGAATTTATTGTTCTACGTATACAATATAGTAATAGTATTCACAAAAAAACGAAAAACCGATAATACGTATTAGTAGAGTGCTACTAATACATTTAGCTATTATGGCTATATAAAAACAACAACTGTTCAAATCAAAACACAACACGCCTCCCCGGTAGCGGCGCCAAAATGATAGTTGTAAATTTACGTCTTTTAGGAAAAAGAGCGTAATTAGGGTAAGTACGACGATTTAGGAAAATCGTGCACAAATGACCCAAAGTGGGGATCGTTCTCATGGAGGCTTGGTGTGTGTGTTAAGAAATGATTAATTATGTGATTATATGATTATGAGAAAGAAAATCGAAATGGGATAAGAAGAGAATGACGGTTACGATGACGGATTACACTAAGACGAAATGGTCGTACACGTAAAACCGTAAAAGCACCAAAATTAAAAATTTATCTTAAAAATTGCAATAAATCCTAAATAATGTATTAAGTGTTTACAAAAAATCAAAAATCACCCAAACCTTTTATTTGATTAAATAATGAATTTTTTTAATGCTAATTAAAGCCTTAAAAATCAATTTAATTAACAAAAACCCCAAAATGAGATTTATCACTTTGTAAACCTCTAAAATGACTTAACTTAATTTAAAACTATTTTTGAAAATTTTAAAATTAATTAAAACTATTTAAAAACAATTAAAAACTATTAAAACTTAAAATAATTATAAAAATTAATCTAAGGACAATTAAAATATTATAAAAGTTGTAAATTTCCTAACTTTATGTATTTGAACTAGGAAAAATTAAAAAACTAGAAAAAACTAACTTTCAATTTTTAATAATAAAATAATAATAAAATAATATTAAAAATCCAAAGTTTATAAAAAATTCTAAAAAATTACAATAAATCAAGAAAAATGTAACTAAGACAAAAATGAAAGCCAAAATTTCCAAAACCATTTTAATAATTTTATACTAATTGTTTAAGTCGATTATAAACACTAAAATCAAATAAAATCAAAAATGAGTTAATTTGAAAACTTTAATTGATGTAAACCTCAAAATTACTATTAAAATCTTAAAAACTATTTTTTAAATGTAGACGTGAAAAATAAACTTTTTGTGCCAAAAAGTCTTAACTTAAACCTAGAATGCAAGAAAAATCTAAAACAGCCAAAACCCTTTGAATAAGCTAAAAACAGCTTATTAATAAGTTGTTATCTAAATAAGCTAAAACTTAAACCCCTTTTTATATTAAACCAAACGAATGTTAACCAGTCAACGTCCCTAGGGAAACTGGTTAACACGTTGGTATGTCAGAGGAGTGGCGCAGGTTCGAGTCCTGGCCACGTCCTTTTTACAAAAACTTTTTTTTTTACTTTCTTTTTATAAAACTCACAAACAGTTGACTACACTACTCCAAAAACACAAAAATATTAAAAATCAAACAAGATTAATACCTAAGAATCACAAAAACGTGCCCAGTTTAACAATCTTGCTACAGTAACCAAATAATCTCAACAATGGTATTATCCGAGAACCACAACGTTCTCTGATGATTCAGAAAAACCCACAAAAGGCCTTGGTGACCTGATTGGCTTAGGAAAGCCTTCGGATGCTTTGTTTTTGGCAAGAATAGGCACCCCACAAGTCAGTTAACTTGTGGGAGTCACAATGAAAACAAGTATAACAATAATCAAGCAAAAACCACACCAAGATCAATCACAATAGGCACAACATGTTACTGATATGAATCAAATAAGCTGTTTGATTTTTCTACTGATGCACTTGACCAAAATCCCAAATTCCAACACTAAGATTTACTAAACAGGTTACAACAATGATGTTTTTAAACTTGTTAACCCTAGTTGAATATGGAATCTAGGTTATCAAAACATGGCAGACCAAAACAACAAGTACTAATCATTTTAGAACCAAAAGATTGATTTGTGAGTTTCAAATGGAAAACTTTGTAGGTTTCTACTTAGAAACACCTCTTAGACAGATACTAACTTGCACACATCAAAGTTTTCTACTTAATAACTAGTTAATCACCAAATCCAAACACCACTTAAAAACTGAAAATCAGATTTTAACAAATAACATGCCTTCAAATCTTAACCAAACTGATGCAAATCAATCTAAACAAGTAAAGAACATTAAATCAAGCATAATCAAATAGTCATACTAACATATAGCAAGCTACTCACATAAATCTCACATATCATGCATTTTCAGTCCAAAAAGTTAAATGGGAGAGTTTAAGAAAATACCTACTAGTGCTTTCCCAATTCAGCTTAAAAGGATTGAAAGAGAGCTATGTAACATATGTAGAGAGCTTTGTTGAGGGAATCCAAAGTAGGACCCCAAAGCTGAAAATGTCTTCTAAAAAAATGGGATGAAATGGATTTATGCTTGTTTTGTACCTGCACAAACAACACAAAACTAAGGAGATAGACTTCAAGCTTGAATGAGCTTACTGCCAACCAGCTTGTCAAGCTTATCATCATAAACTCACCCAAACAGTGATGGTGAGAGTAGGTAAATGAACCAACCAGTAAGCAAGGTTTCACCTCACAATACTTCTTACCCAAGGCTTATACCCACTGAATCTTGATATCTCCTTGATATCAGGGTTCAATGGTCATATAAGAGCTCAAATAAGCTGCTTATGTGGCTTATGATCCTTCTTACTTAACTAAAAATCAGATTTTGAAACCTTGAAAACTTGAAAACAGAAACATAAAAATGCCTTTTTGAAAACACTTTCAAATAAAACAAAACATGAAAAGTAAATGGGACTCAGTCTTTCTCATCATCAAACTCAACACCATTTTATATTCATTCATAAAACTAGATTTACAAGGTTTGTGAAAAAAAGGAGAAAAAGCAAGAACAGTCTAACTAAATTCCTATTACCCTTTATATAATAGGGTGTACAAGGTTCTAGAAAATGAAAAGGATGAAAACCCTAGCATGTAGTTTGCCAATTATGTTGATGAACTGCTCTCTAGTTGTCTTTTTGTAAAAAGGTGGGTCAGGGGAGGCTGGGTTTATCACATGGGAGGGGATGGTGACGTTTTTGGGGATTGAAAATGGATTAGGGAACCCTTAATTACTATTCTGGAAGTTTATAAGGGAAAACCCTTTGTTTTGATGTGGGTTCATCCTGGGTTTAGTTAGGGTTTATGGGAGATTAGGGGTGAGTTTTAATCTGTTTGGGATTAGTGGGATTTTAAAAATTTTTGTTTAGGAGGGAAGGGGTTTAACTGATTAAATTAATCAGTTATTTAGGCTAGTGGAGGGAGACGTGGAGTGGAGAAGGGTTTTGATTGGTGGAGGAGTGAGTGGAGGTGACGTGTCATGGTGTTAGTGGTTGTGAGGAGGTTTGTTGTCTGCCCCAAATGCCCCCTTATCTTTCATTCACTTGTCTTTTTTACTTTTGCCAGCCATTTGTAAATAATGCTTTGTATTTGAAGTTTAAAACTTCTATTTTGGCCACAATAACTTTTGAAAAGTTATTCCAAGGACTAGTTTTGCCAATTCATGATATTTGAAGGACTGATTTTGGCATTTTCTTCATTCTTCAAGGTCTTGACTTGTTTTTTGACTTCTTGGAGGACTAATATTGAAAATTTAGTTTTGTTGAGGGACTAAATTTGCCAATTCTTCAAAGTTAAGGGTCCTTTTTGTAATTTTCACAAACTTTAGGGACCAATCTTGTAATTATGAATATACAAGGGTTTAAAGTGTCAATTCTTCAATATTAGAGGACCCTTCTTACAATATCTTCAAATCTTCAAGGGTATTTCTTGGAAAATCTTCATTAGGGCTTGGTTCAATGTGCCGCTTCGTTTCCCGTGTTCGTTTTTGCATGATTCTTGTGATCTTTTGTCATTTTCTCAATATCCGTACCTAAAATACACAAGAAACAAACACAATCATATATTTGGGTATTTTCATGATATTTTATGCATTTAAAGCCCTTTTTGGATGATGAGACTATGTATAAAAGCAGTCTCATCATTCCTATAATTGATCATAGAAAGTCGTTTATCGAGGGAACTTTTAATTGCAAATTCTAAACTTGAAAAAGTCTAAGAAGTTGCAAGTTCCTATAAATGACTTGAAAACCCATAACTTTGATTTAATTGGCTAAGCATCCACGAGTCTCATTCCTTGAGATTTTAAATTGTGGAGAACGAGAGATGATTGAGTAAATTATAAGTTTGGTATTCTTTCATGAATTTATGTGAGTTGATTATGAGCTTTTTCTCCCATCGCTTGTTAGTAAATTTAAATGCAATAAATAAGGTTGTACGATTTGAAAATTTACTTAGCTTCTAGCCCAAGATCGTTTAAAAGTTGCCCGGTATTAATTAGAGTTCATAGCCAAGGCATAACTTACTGAAGCGGGATGCGAAGATTGGCGAGTCCGAAAAAGCCCTAACAAGGAATGAGGGCTACATTTTGTTGCTAAAGATCCCAAGTGATGTGAAGAATCATTTATCAAAAATCAATATGAAGGATCAAGACACACGACGAAAATAAAATACTCCCCAAAAGATCATGGAGAAGTCTATCTGAAAAGACCCTAGCAAGGTATGAGGATAAACAGATCCAAGTCCTAAAAGGAGGCGGATCGTTGTATATCAAAGTCCAAAATAAAGATTGGATAAAAATGAAGAAGTCGTGGTCCAAAGTTGAAGAATCTCTCAAAAAACTTCAAGTGAAGAAATTCCTATTATGAAGAGAAGACCATAATTTCAAGAACGTCTCTCAAGATTCGGAGTTTGAAGTCGCTTCCAAATATCGGTCCGAGAGAGGTCTCAAATCGTGAAGCGAGTTATGCCAAGATATGAACTTTAAGAGGTCCCGAGAAGCAGTTTTAAAATATTTTTCCTTTAGCTAACTATTGCTTAAATCGTCCCACTTTATATTCAGCCTAAATAAACTATCGAAATAAGTCAAACAATGCATCCTCGTGATCATTCAAGACAATATTAAAATATAAGAGATACACCTAGGAATAAGGAAGTCTAAGTGAATAATTGGGCCACATTAGTTCGTGTTAGTTTGCTAACTTATAATAATAATGATCCCGTTTATAAGCTTGGTATGGGGAACGTGAAACTTGAGGATGATTGATAGGTGTGTAAACACCCATCTTTTCTACCACTTAATTAAAATAATAACCGGACCAAAACGTGTATTTTATGTCTTTTATGTCGGAATTATGCGTGGTTTGTGTTTTTGTTGTGATTTAGGACGAAAAGGTGAAAAGTGGAGAAAACACGGGAATTCACGGGCATTTATGGACTTTTATTAAAGAACAAGATGAAAGACGAAGTCAAGAAGTCAAGAGTGCAAAAAGTGTAACACTCACAATTTTCGTATCGGTACAGCGGAAGGGTCTTTCAGAGTGTTACCGGATAGAACAATAACTCCAATCATAGACAACACATAAAAATGGTTGTTCAAGGTTTAACATACATTCATTCGATGAAAAGTTTTAAAAGCGTACAACAGGTCCCAAATTATACAGGTCATTAAGTTTACAAAACATAGATCGAATGAACATTTTTAATATTAAGTGTGGGCCATCAGAGTCGATCTCCATCCGGATTACCTTCAAGCACCTGAGATAAAAACATGCAAAAATCATATCAGCGAATGCCGAGTGAATTCATAGAGTTTAATGAAAACCGTTATATAAAACAATCATTTAAAATCAGAACACAAGCATAATATCGGAAGTAAGTCCTCATATTGCTAGTCATGCAATATATAAATCAAGCGTACATCTTAAACCGTCCATGAGACCGTAGTCTCTATATTACCATGATAGGTGATATATTCATCGTTAATAGCGTCGTATCATATCGTTTATTATTTATGTTTTATAGCATACATTGTATAGGATTATTATTAGCCGCATGACATTGTTACCTTACTATGAAAACAGCGGGCCGCGAACCCGACAAACAATTTGCCCATCTAAGTTAGCGTGTCGTCACAAAAATCACGCTATGGAATCTTCTCATACATAAATTCGCTTACCAATCAATGTGGTACGACGGGGATCAACCGTCAAGGCGCGAACTGGGGTGATCGTCCCCAAATAGTACTATCAAATGCATAAGCGTCTACCAAATCCCGGTAGTTCACAATTCATGCTAATGGGACTTTAAGTGACATAACCTAACTACTAATAATCCTTTTAGTCTCGTTTATAGGGTCATAGCATCATTCGGGTTCATATCATTAAGCATACAATCGGGACTACTTGTGTTCTATTTTTATCAAAATAAATCTAGCATGTTATCTCCCTCGCGGGTTTACAAATCATTTTATAAAACATTTAAAAGAGTGCGAGGCTATGAACTCACGTTTTTAATGAAAGGCGGATTATCGGCTACGGGCGTGCTTCGGTCACGGAAACCTATATAAATAATAATCGGTCTTAGACTCGGTCCAATGACTTTTATCAAAATAACAATATACATATGATGATTTTGTACATATGATGATGATCAAGTGGGTTTATACATCCTTGTTTACTCATTTTAGTGTTTACGTCTTGGTAACGTCTTACTAGTCCACTAGTTTTACCTATTTACCTATTTTAAGTCCATTAAGCCTTTTATAAGTTCTTTAACTTGTTTTAATCCCTTTTATACCTATATTATCAGTATATATACTTTTCATGTTGGGCCCAAATGGGTTAAGCCCAATAAGTTCTTTTTATAAGTTTTTATCTTATTAAGTCCAATTATTAGTCCAATATGTTTAGTTAGCTCGTAAATGTCCGTATTCCTTATAGTTCGGGTTTTATCGGTTTTTACTTGTATTAGTTACCTATACATCAGTATATGACTTTTATAAACTTTACATTAGACGGGTTTGGTCGTCTAAGTTTTATTTGGCGAAAAACGTTAATTTTATGGCGATAGCCGAAAAAGTCGTAAAAATCAAGTTTATACTTTTTACTACTTATAAATATTATTTTTACCACCATTTATATAATTTACCCATTTAATTAACCTTTTATACATTTATATAAATAAGTTTTATAAGTTAGTGGGTTTATATTTTTATATTTTATACATTATAATGTGAGTGCTTATATAATAATAATAAACATTATTTCCAAAAATCTGATTTTTAACTTCATGTTCACCATTTTTAACATATCTAGAGTTATATAATAAATTAGAAGCTCATTTTTGGATGGCATGATCTTCATAATATGTGCTACATTTAACTTAGTTATAGCTACTGCCCATTTTGAGTTTAAGTTGCCTTAACAGTCCTTACAAAACTGCTTATTCAAATTAGACCACCTAACTTGTTTTGATCATATCTCACTCATTATTTTGATTCCATTGCATGGCAAACTCTCACATGTGTATAACATCTTCTACTTACTGTAAATGGATCAAACCATGCAATTTTATCAGTTCATCTTTTAGTTATCTACTGTTTTTATACAGCCAACTAAATAATCAAGATTTTAGCTTCATTTCTTATAGTTATCATCATTTTTAAGCATATTTATCAACACTTGATCCCCACACAACATTTTTATCATCATATATACATCATATACATATACAAAATGAAAGAAAATACATTTGTTCTTTACAAAATAACAAGAGAAAAATGGAGAGGATGATCTTCTTTACCAATCCAAGTGGATTTCTTATTTTAGGAAGACAAGAACTTGATGAACACAACAAGTATCTCCAAGACCATCAAATATCAAGAACATAGGTTAGAAAATCAGCCCTAGGACACAAGAAAATCACCTCCAAAGTTGTTGATATGGCCACCAAATGATCAAGGCTTCAAGAGAACACCTTAATAGAACTAGTAAACATGTGGTTTATGGCTAGAAAAGATCAAATGGGGTGTTTGTTGGCTTATTTGGGACGGCAAAGAGATGAAGCTGAGAGATTTTTGGTGTTGAATTGCATGTAAGTAAATGGTATAATGAAACAAGTAGCTAGTTTTGAGGTAATGGAGAAAGTTAGCTTGAAATGTAAGCTTAGGCTTACACTTGTAATGTGTAAGCTAAACTTGATGCCACCTTGGTGTTGTGGTGTCAAGTTGGCCGTCCCATATAGCTAGTGGGGTGGGAAAATGTGTTTTGTCCCATCTCACTAGTTTATGGGTATTTCTTGATTCTAGTTTTCTCGATTTGCGTGCCCTCGGGTCGTTTTATGAAAAACGTTTTTATAAATAACGAATCCAATAAAAATTGTCTCATCAAAAACGGAGTTCAAAAACGTAAATACGTAATCCTAAGGTTTCCGGTTTAGTCGTAAAAGACGCCAAATTATGCACGTAAGCCCAAATTTAAATCCGTAAATTGTGAGTTCGTCAACCAACATAAAAATAAGTTTCAAAATATTATACGAGAAAATATTTCACTACCTGAAAATGTTAGATTGTCACAGCTTTTCCTCCTAAAAGGGATCAACGTCCTCGTGATCCATTTCATTTGGATGTCCGTTTCTTATTGAAATCGAAGAGGTGCGGATATTTCTTCCACATTTCATCCTCTCGTTCCCAAGTATACTCCGGTCCATGCTTTGAATTCCATAGGATTTTGATAATAGGTATCCGACTTTGTTTCAGTTGCTTTACCTCACGGTCCATAACTTCTACGGGCTCTTCGATAAAATGCAACTTCCCATCTATTCGAACCTTACCTAACGGAATTTTCTCATCACTCACTGCTAGACATTTCTTCAGATTAGATACATGGAATGTGTTGTGAACACCATGATGTTCTGGGGGTAACTCTAGTTTGTAAGCCACCAGACCTACTCTAGATAAAATCTTAAAGGGTACAATATAACAGGGATTCAATTTTCCTCGCTTTCCAAATCTTATAACGCCTTTCCATGGCGATACTTTCAACATTACTCGGTCACCCACTTCAAACTCCAATGGCTTCCGCCGCACATCCGCGTAACTTTTCTGTCTACTTCGGGCGGTCAACAACCTATTCTTAATCTGAACTATCATCTCCGTAGTCTCCCAGATCAATTACGGTCCCGTGAGCTGGGTATCCCCAACTTCACTCCAACATACAGGAGATCTACACTTCCTACCATACAAAGCTTCAAACGGTGCAGCCTTAATACTAGAATGGTAACTATTGTTATACGAAAACTCTGCTAATGACAAATGTTTATCCCAATTCTTACCAAAGTCTAACACACAAGCTCTCAACATATCTTCCAGTGTTTGTATCGTCCTTTCACTCTGCCCATCAGTCTGGGGGTGATAAGCAGTGCTCATGTCGAGATTCGTTCCCAAAGATCTTTGGAGAGATTTCCAAAAATTCGATGCGAATCTAGGATCTCGATCTGAAATGATCGATACAGGCACTCCATGTTTGCATACAACATTATCAAGGTATATTCGAGTCAGCTTCTCCAGTGAGAACTGCTCCTTAACCGGAATGAAGTGTGCTGATTTGGTCAGTCTGTCGACAATAACCCAAATCGAATTGTTTCCAGATGATGTTCTAGGAAGCTTGGTGATAAAGTCCTTTGTAATTCGCTCCCACTTCCATTCAGGAATCTTTGGTTGTTGAAGTAGTCCTGATGGCTTTTGATGTTCGTCTTTAACTCTAGCACAAGTCAAGCATTGAAGAACATACATAGCTATGTCAGCCTTCATATTCGTCCATCAGTACAACTTCTTCAAATCATGGTACATCTTATCAGATCCCGGATGAATGGAATACTTAGATTTATGGGATTCTAACATAATCAAATCTCTTAAGCCTCCAAACTTAGGTATCCACATACGACCTCTTAAGCATTTCACTCCATCAGCTCTAACCTCTAAAGGATCTCCTTCTCCTCGGAACCCTTCATTAACAAAATTCTCCTTCTTACAAGCTTCTATCTGCGCATTTCTAATTTGCTCAGGCAAATTATTGTGCACGGTCAAGACTAGAGAACGCACCCTGATAGGCTCTCTATCTTTCCTACTTAACGCATCAGCAACAACATTGGCTTTTCCTGGGTAATATTTTATATCACAATCATAATCACTTAACAACTCTATCCATCTTCGTTGCCTCATGTTCAATTCCTTCTGGTCGAGAATATACTGTAGGCTTTTGTGATCGGTGAATACCGTACACTTGGTGCCATACAGATAATGTCTCCACAACCTAATAGCAAAGACTACAGCTCCTAACTAAAGATCATGAGTAGTATAATTCTCCTCATTCTTCCTTAATTGCCTAGAAGCATAAGCTATCACTTTCTCTCTCTGCATCAAAACAGCTCCATAACCTCTAAGAGATGCATCACAATACACTACAAAATCTTCACTCCCGTCGGGTAATGATAAGACTGGCGCACTACATAATTTTTTCTTCAATGTCTGAAATGCTCCATCTTCATCACTTCCCCAAACGAAAGGTTTATTCTTCTGGGTAAGCTTAGTCAAGGGTTTAGCTATCAAAGAAAATTCTTTAATGAATCGCCTATAATAGCCAGCCAATCCTAAGAACTGTCGCACTTCCGTTGGCGTTGTCGGTGCAGACCAATTCTTAATAGCTTCAACCTTTGCAGGATCAACATGAATTCTATCTCTGTTAATCACATGACCAAGAAATTGCACAGAATCTAACCAGAAATCACACTTCGAAAACTTAGCATACAACCTTTCATCCTTCAACAAATTCAAAACAATCCTCAAATGTTCTCTATGTTCAGCTTCATTCTTAGAATAGATTAGAATATCGTCAATAAACACAATCACAAATTTATCCAAGTAGGGCTTGCACACTCGATTCATTAAATCCATGAAAACCGCAGGTGCGTTAGTTAACCCAAATGGCATTACTTGAAATTCATAGTGTCCATAACGAGTTCTAAATGCAGTTATAGGAATATCTTCTTCACGGACGCGAAGTTGGTGATATCCTGACCGCAAATCTATCTTAGAATACACACTAGATCCTTGCAGTTGATCAAACAAATCATCAATCCTAGGTAAAGGATATCGATTTTTAATTGTCAACTTATTCAGTTCCCTATAATCAATGCACATACGAAAAGATCCATCCTTCTTCTTAACGAACAAGACTGGAGCTCCCCAAGGCGACGAGCTCGGTCGAATAAATTCGTTTTTTTTTATTTTTATTATTTAATATTATGTTAATAATATTACCTTAATTTTACTTAATTTATTTCAGCTCGTAAAGCTTCCAAAACCTCAAAACCGTAAAACTAGTCAAATTTACGCGTTTTATCGTAAAAGACGTAAAATATACACTTTGATAAAAAATATCAAATTTTGAAATAAACTTTATAACTAAGTCCTAAATGACTTAAAACCATCCCGAAAAATATTCATATGGATAATTACCTCACCCGAGACCTCTAAATGCTAAACCGTAAATCCTAAAAAAAAAATACTACTACTATAATACTTATACGTATACGTAAACACCACAATATCACCATTTTCATTTCATAGTCACCACTTGTGAGCTCATGAACATGAAATAACCGTTCCTCGATTTACTTATGAGTACTCTATACTCATAAACGATAACCACACCAACCTCGTTCACACAAAATAAACACGTAAACACAAAATTCAAGTAAGCACACATAAAATAACCTAAAAGTAAGACCAAGTGACAAACCCAAAACCACGGTTGTCACAGTTGGGCCCATGAGTAAGTCCATAAGTGTTTACCCAAACTAGTTGGGTCAATAGTCCAATAAGGCTAATTTGGCCCATTAATGTCCATATGTTACAAAGCTCGGGGTTTAATCGGTTTTTACTTGTAAAATGTACTTACATATCAGTAGATAAGTTATAAAAAGTTTACATTAGACGTGTCCGACCGTCTAAGTTTTATTTGACGAAAACGTTAATCTTTCGGTTTTAGCCGAAAAGACGTAAAACTTATATATATAGTTTTATAACTTAGAAAACATATCAATTTGTAATTTTATAAAATGGCATACTTTATTTATCAAAGTATACAACTTATTTTATAAGTATTATCATAAGTTAGTGGATTTTACATATGTATTTTATATTAGTATTACTTGAGTGCTTATTTTATATTATATACTTTTATTCTAAATCGGATTATCAAACTCACTTTCACCATTTTTGCCATATCTTGAGTTCTACAAGGAGATAGAAGCTCAATTTTGGGTAGAACAAACTAAATAATATGTGCTACAAGTAACTCTTTTTTATCTACTGCTCATTCATCTTCTAAGTGTCCCTAATAATTCGTCCAAAACAGACTATACAAATTTGAACCTTAATAGTATTTTGATCATATCTTGCTCATTTTATTGATTCAATTGAGTGGCAACTCTCCACATATGTAAAAGTCATATATCTTATTGTATATTCAATAATCTAAGTCATTTTATCAGGTTATCATATGGTTACTTACTATTTTATACAGCCTATAATTTTAGTCAAGATTTTAACATCTTTACATGTAGATTTTAATCTTTTTAACCAAATTTATCAACACAAGATCCCCACATAATACTTTGATCATCATTTATCATCATATACATATACATTTATAAAGAAAATACAAAATTACATTGACAAAATAAGAAGGTAATGGAAGAAATGATCTTGTTACCAACCAAGATAGTGAAAGTTAAGATTAAGACTTGGTTTTTGATAACCAATCTTATGATAAACCAAGACCACCTTCAAGATCACCCAAATACATGAACACCTTAAGAAAAATCAGCCGTAGACTCCAAGGAAACTTCTTTGTAGATGTTAGGATCACCTCCAATCAACAAGACTTCAAAAGGCTTTCATCTTGTGCAAGTTGAACACAAGATTTATGGTTAGATTTTGATCAAATGGTGGTTAATGGTGGAGTAGGGGACGACAAGGAGAGAGTTGAGAGAGAGAGAGTTGGAGTTGTTTTGCATGTAGAAATGAGGGTAGCTAGTTTATGGTTTGGTTGTTTTGATGTATAAGTGGTTTGGTATGTAACTAAGGACAAGTGTCCTTAGTTATCTTATTAAGTTGACACACAATGAGGTGTGTTGTTGAAGCTTGACGTCCCGTTGTGGGGGTGGGGCAAGTGTTAACTTGTCTCATCCCCACTAATTTACGGGTACTCCTCGATTCTAGTTTCCTCGATTTGCGTGCCCTCGGGTCGTTTTACGAAAAATGTTTTTATAAATTATGAATCAACGACACAAAACGAATCTAATAAAAATTATCTCATCAAAAACGGAGTTCAAAAACGTAAATACGTAAACCTAGGGTTTCCGGTTTAGTTGTAAAGGACGTTAAATTATGCACGTAAGTCCTAATCTCTTCTCGTAAATTTGTGAGTTTATGAAGCAACACAAATTAAAATTCCAAAATCATATTCGAGAATAAATTTATTTCCTGAAATGTCGGACTATCACAAAAACGGTGTAGAGTTCTCCGGTTTAGACGTAGTCGATGCTACTTTAATATGTAAACCCAAATTTCTTACCAAAAATGAGTGAGTTCATAATATAACATTAACATAATATTTTTAAATAATACTTGAGAATAAAATATCAACCATAAATTGACGGATTGTCACAGCAGTTACCCCTAAAGAGGATCTTTATCCTCAAAGATAGATTTATCTTACTACTCGTTTATTATTGAATCAAGACATGTGGGCATTTCCTAGACATTCGGTCTTTTCTCTCAAGTGTAATTCATTACAATGCGCGAGTTTCATCAAACATAACTACGGGAATACGATCAGGCTTAATGTTGACTTACTTTCTCTATATATGATGTTCACGGGTTTTTTATAATTGCAACTTTTAGCCGATCCAAACTTGATGCCACTTGTAATCTTCAAGTCGCTCAATCTTCCTAATCGTACTCCTTCACTAATGTCTATCGAGTTGGCCGACAATTCCACGATTCCCGCATGTTGATTGGTAATACTTGGTTTTGTCCTAGTATAAAAAATCTTATCGTCCGAATCCTTTCGAATTGAAAACCGGTCTTAAGTGCGACTCAATTGTCTTTTGGTGAATCAAGAGAATGGTTTGGTTTGTTTTAAACTATTAGCAAGTAATTAAAGTGTCGTTGAGTAAAATGGAAGTTAAAAGATTAATTCTGAATGACGAGTAAAAATAAATGCATATAAACTTAAAGGTAAAATGGAAAAGTACTAACACACTAAATAAAACTAACACTTGGAAAATTTTCTGAAAATAAAAAGTACTATAAGAAAGTAAGATCGAAAGAAACCAAAACAAGCCAAAAGAGGCCCGATCGGAATGTATTCCGATCGGTTGATCGGATATGGGTAACAGCGGTCGGAATATCCACCAAAATGGAATCAATCGGAATACTGGACAAGGAACACCAATCGGAATGTTTGGAAAAACCCTTCAATCGGAATGTTACATAAATGCATGAATCGGAATGCAGAAGAACCCCAATCGGAATACTAAAGGAGACCACCGTCGGAAAATGTAAACCCTAATCCGATCTATTGATCGGAATAAGGGGTGTTTAAATCGGAAAAACTCAAAGCCCTAATCCGATCTACCAATCGGAATGTGAAGATGAGGCTGCTCGGAATAGGTACCAATCGGAAAGGGGTTTTAAACCCTTTCCTAAAATTAAGGAAATCGGTTAAGGTGGTGTACACGGTCGGAAAAGCCAATCGGAAAGGGGTTTTACAACCCTTTCCGAAAATTGTGGAAAAAGGTTAAGCTAGGTAATAAGCTAACTTTAATAAGCTAATACCAAAACCACCCCGAATCAATGACAAATCCGAATCAAATAAGCACTTTGATCAACTTATTCAACTCGAAATTAATCAACTTTTTAGATCAAACCATAAAAACATAAACTTTTTAATAAAACTTTTTAATAAGAAAAATAAGCTAATCATAAAAATAAGCCAATAAGCACAAAAGTCTTAAAGCTTAATCAAATGAAAACTTATAAAATGATCAAAAGATTAACTTTTTAAGCACGAAATCAATTAGAACAACACGGATCTTATGATAATCGTACTAAAATCAATCTAAAATCAAAGAAAAGTAGAATGAGATTAAGAAATAAAAGCTTAAAATGAACTTGATTAATAAAATTAAGTAATACAAAGTGTTTAATCTTTGAAAGATTAAGAAAAACATGAAATTTAGTGAGAGAAAGTTTAAGACTTTCTCTCTCTAAAACTAGAGAAAACTAAAATGTGAAAATTAACTAAAAACTCTAACCACTCTCCTAATGACTCTTAGGAGGGTATTTATAGGGAAGGTGGAAGGAGTGCATGTGTTGCATCTTCTTTCTTTCTTTCTTCTCGACTCGACTTTAATTCTTCGTCTTTGTCGTCTCGGGATTTGAACTTGTCTTTTAATTTTCTTCTTCTATTAGACTTAAGTTCTTCGACTTCGTTAAACTTCCGTCTTTTGACTTTTTCTTCGATAAATCTTCAGAATAGGCCTTGGACTTCCGTTCTTTTTGCACTCTTGATCTTTTGACTTTGTCTTTTCCCGTTTTCTTTAATAAAAGCCCGCGAAAGCCCGTGTTATCTTCCTTTTTCATATTTTGGTCCTAAAACACAATAAAAACACAAACCACGCCTAATTCCGACTTTTACGACATAAATCACACGTTTTGGTCTTGTTATTATTGGAAATAAGTGGTAAAAGGATAAGTGTTTTCACACTTATTAAATCCCCTACACTTGACCATTGCAATGCCCTCATGCAATGCCTTAATTTTAAAGCACGGTTTACATTTTCCATCATAAATAACCCACCTTGGCCTTTATTAAATACTAAACATAAAAGATAGAAATAAGTAAAGAAATTAAAAACTTACATTGGGTTTTGGCGGCCATGAACGTTTATCATTCTCAAGTTTCACGTTCCCCATACCAAGCTTAAAAACGAGATCATTGTTATTATAAGTTAGCAAACTATCACGAACTCATGTGGGCCAAATATTCACTTAGACTCCCTTATTCCTAGGCGTATCTCTTATATTTTATTTTTGTCTTGAATGATCACGAGGATGCATTGTTTGACTTATTTTGATAGTTATTTAGTCCGAAAATAAAGTGAACGATTTAATGAATAGTTAGCTAAAGGACCAAATCTTTTAAAACTGCTTCTCGGGACCTCATAAAGTTCATATCTTGGCATAACTCGCTTCACGATTTGAGACCTTTCTCGGACCGATATTTGGCAGCGACTTCATACTTCGAATCTTTGAGAGACGTTCTTGAAATAATGGTCTTCTCTTCATAATAGGAATTTCTTCACTTGAATTTTTGAGAGATTCTTCATCTTTGGACCACGACTTCTTCATTTTTCTCCAATCTTTATTCTGGACTTTGATATACAACGATCCGCCTCCTTTTAGGACTTGGATCTATTTATCCTCATACCTTGTTAGGGTCTTTTCGGATAGACTTCTCCATGACTTTTGGGGAGTTTTTGCTTTTCGTCGTGTGTCTTGATCCTTCATATAGATTTTCGATAAATGATTCTTCACATCACTTTTGGATCTTTAGCAACAAAATGTAGCCCTCATGCCTTGTTAGGGCCTTTTCGGACTCGCCAATCTTCGCATCCCGCTTCAATAAGTTATGCCTTGGCTATGAACTCTAATCCGTACCGAGAAAATTTTAAACGATCTGGGGCTAGAAGCTAAGTAACCTTTTAAATCGTACAACCTTATTTATTGCAGATAAATTTATTAACAAGCGGAGGGAGAATAGGCTCATAATTAACTCACATAAATTCACGAAAGAATACCGAACTTATAATTGACTCTATCATCTCTCGTTCTCCATAGTTTAAAATCTCAAGGAATGAGACTTGTGGATGCTTAGCCTATTAAATCAAAGTTTTGGGTTTTCGAGTCGCCTATAGGATCTTGCAAATTCTTGGACTTTTTCAAGTTTAGAAATCGCATTTTAAAGTTCCCTTGATAAACGACTCTCTAGGATCAATTATAGGAACTTGCGAAAAGTTCTTGTTCTTAACCCGTGAGAGTTAAGACTTTTGCGTTTTATAGCTCCCTATATAAAAGCCTAGCAAAACTTGACTTAAACACGTTAAGGATACTAGCTAGAGTAAACTTAGGTAAGTAAACTCGGGTTGAGTCAAAATGTTCACGACTAAGAAAAATCTAAAACCACTTTATTAAAAATTTATTTCTAGCAAAGGAAAAATAACAAAGGCAAATACAACTATACAACTAGGCCAAGATAGATTAAAAATTTTGAAAAATGTCGAAAAATGAAATTTTCCGGTTAAAATGAGGGCAATTTCATGGAAAAGACCACTTACTTCGATAGAAGTCCTCCCTACACTTGAGATAAACATTATCCTTAATGTTTAAGCATGTGGGAGTAAACTCCCCTACACTTAGGACATTGTGCACTTTGTTTAAATCTTGCTAAGGAAAGGACAACTAAAGTGAATTCAATGTGAACATATAGAATATGAAATATTGAATCACAAGAGTTTAGGATAGAACCGGGAAGATGGAAACACGGTATCACGGTTCGTCAAAAGTCATCAAGGTGGATCTTTGAATCTTTAATCCCTGCATAGCACAAGAAACAAGACAACAAACATATGCGGGGCTCCCCCTACACTTATTATGAAAGCAGTAAAGGATAGAACACGGGTTGCCTCCCGAAAAGCGCTTGTTTTTGTTCACCGAGTCATGAGCCTGACTCGACCCAATTTTAGTTCATGGGGAACGTGGTGAGGGATGGAATCATCTCCTGAGAGATGTCCTCACCAAAGTACAGCTTCAGACGCTGGCCATTCACCTTGAAATTGGGTCCATTCGGCTGAGAAAGCTCAATGGTCCCATATGGAAAGACTTTGGCGACGGTGAATGGACCAGTCCAGCGGCTCTTCAACTTGCCAGAGAAGATCTTCAACCGAGAGTTAAAAAGTAAGACTTGATCACCAACGTGGAACTCTCGGTTCTTGATTTTAGCATCGTGGATCATCTTCGTCTTCTCCTTATAGATCAGCGAGTTCTCATAAGCTTCATTCCTCAGTTCATTTAGCTCGTTGAGTTGAACCTTGTGATGATCACCGGCTTTGATGATGTCGAAGTTAGCCCACTTCAAGGCCCAGTGCGCCTTATGTTCCAGCTCGATGGGTAGGTGGCAGGCTTTCCCGTACACAAGACGATAAGGTGTACAACCGATCGGGGTCTTGTAAGCAGTACGGAAAGCCCACAGAGCATCATCTAACTTATCGGCCCACGCGGCACGATGCTCTCCCACAGTACGCTCCAAAATTCTCTTCAAGCCACGATTGGAAATCTCAGCTTGCCCATTGGTTTGGGGATGATAGGCGGTGAAAAGACGATGAGTGACACCATACTTTGCCATGACTCTTGCAAATTGATCGTTGCAAAAATGAGTCCCGCGGTCACTGATGATAGCACGAGGAACGCCAAATCGAGCGAAAAGCTGCTTCAAAAAGTTCACAACAACCCTCGCGTCATTTGTAGGAAGAGCCTTAGCTTCAACCCATTTAGAGACGTAGTCGACGGCGACGAGGAAGTACTTGTTCCCTTTGGATGATGGAAATGGCCCCATAAAGTCGATGCCCCATACGTCAAAGATTTCACATTCCTGTATGAAATTTTGAGGCATCTCATCCTTATGTGTGATCTTGCCTTGACGTTGGCAAGCATCACAATGCTTAACCATTTCGTGAGCGTCACGATAAATGGTGGGCCAGTAGAATCCTGAATCAAACACTTTCTTAGCGGTGTAGTTGGGACCAAAGTGACCATCGGTGGGTCCTTTGTGGCAAGCTTGGAGGATATCGAAAGCTGCCGGTCCGTCAACACATCGACGAATAATCAGATCAGCACACTGTTTGAATAGATAAGGGTCATCCCAAAAGTAAGTCTTAACATCGTTCAAGAACTTCTTCTTTTGTTGGGATGTTAACCCTTGGATGAGAATACCACCCGCTAAGTAGTTTGCAATGTCCGCAAACCACGGGGTGCCATCAAGATTGAGATTTATAGACATTAAGGTCTCAAGGGGGAAAGAGTCATTTATCTCTTTGTTCGGATGATCCCCTTGATATGGATCCTCAAGTCTGCTCAGATGATCCGCGGCCAGGTTTTCGGCTCCCTTCTTGTCACGAATTTCAATGTTGAATTCTTGAAGGAGTAAAACCCAGCGAAGAAGTCTTGGCTTAGCATCATGCTTTGTCATCAAGTACTTCAACGCGGAATGGTCCGTGTATACGATGGTGAGGGATAAAACAAGATAGGGGCGAAATTTCTCAAAAGCATAGACAACAGGTAAAAGCTCTTTTTCGGTTGTCGTATAATGCAATTGAGCTCCCGTCATTGTTTTGCTAGCGTAGTGGATTGGTTGGAAGTGTTTATTCACACGTTGGCCCAAAACCGCACCAATAGCAAAGTCGCTAGCATCGCACATCAATTCAAAAGGCAGCTCCCAATTAGGGTTAACCAAGACCGGTGCCTTAGTTAGCTTATCCTTAAGAAGATTGAAGGCTTTGAGACACTCTTTAGAAAAGATAAAAGGATTATCTTTTTCCAAGAGGTGGGTCATCGGGCGAGCGATTTTAGAGAAATCTTGAATGAATCGACGATAGAAGCCCGCATGACCCAGAAAACTTCTCACACCCTTCACAGTTGAAGGAGGAGGCAATTTGGCTATGACATCTACTTTAGCACGGTCGACTTCAAGACCCGCTTTAGAGATTTTGTGTCCTAGCACAATGGCTTCTTTGACCATAAAATGGCATTTTTCCCAATTCAGAACAAGGCGAGTGTCTTCGCACCGCTTAAGCATACGTTCCAAATTGGCAAGGCAAGAAGAGAAGGAATCTCCAAAGACCGAGAAATCATCCATGAAGACTTCCATGGTTTGCTCAACCATGTCATGGAAGATATCCAACATGCACCTTTCGAAAGTCCCGGGGGCATTGCATAAGCCAAAAGGCATTCTTTTATAAGCAAATGTGCCATAGGGACAAGTGAATGTTGTCTTCTCTTAATCTTGGGGATCGATGGGTATTTGAAAATAACCTGAGAAACCATCAAGAAAGCAGTAATATTCATTACCAGCTAAACGTTCAAGCATTTGGTCCATAAAAGGTAGAGGGAAATGATCCTTTCTCGTGGCATCATTGAGTTTGCGGTAGTCTATACAAACTCTCCACCCAGTAACGAGACGGGTAGGAATTAACTCGTTGTTTGCATTGGGCACAACGGTGATTCCGCCTTTCTTAGGCACACAATGGACTGGACTAACCCATGGTGAATCCGAAATAGGGTAAATCATACCCGCATCAAGAAGTTTGATAACCTCTTTTTTGATGACTTCATGGATTTTAGGATTCACCCTTCGTCGACTTTGAATTGTGGGCTTAAAGTCGTCCTCCATGAGAATTTTATGTGTGCAAAAGTGAGGATCAATTCCACGGATGTCGGAGATTTTCCAAGCGATAGCTCGTTTATGCTTCTTCAACACAGCGACAAGTCGGGCTTTTTCGTCTTTTTTCAGATCCTTTGCAATGATGACCGGTAGCTTCTCGTTGTCTTCCAGGAAAACGTACTCAAGATGAGGAGGTAGGTCCTTAAGCTCAAGAGTAGGAGGATCCTCAATAGATGGTGAAACTAATGATGGATCATCAATAGTCACCTCTTTAGGAGCAGGAGGAGACAATGGGTCCTCATTGAGAAGTCTCTCAATAGTACGAATATCTTCATCCCAATTGGTGGACAAATTATCATACTTAATATCGAGAGGACCCAAGCTAGCTTCGAAATCATCCAAGTCACTTTCTCCAAAAGGAGTCAATGCTGGAGCAATTGAGGCAACGGTCTCAACATTGGGTAGAGAAGAGAGAGTACTTTTGCAAGCATCATGAAAATGTTCTTCACAAGCCTCATCGAGAACATTAATAGTGTTAACACTCTCATATGAATAAGGTTGCTTAGAAATCTTACCCATGTTGAAGACAATTTTATCGTCACCAACTCTCATGATTATTTCGCCTGCGGCTACATCAATGAGAGTGCGACCGGACCTCAAAAATGGATGTCCAACGATTAATGGAACACGGGGATCCATCTCGTAGTCAACGACAACAAAATCCGTCGGGAAGGTGAATTTATCGACGCCAACAAAGACATCTTCGGCTATCCCCACTGGATAAGCAACCGTACGCTTGGCTAATTCCAAAGTCATTTTGGTGGGGACTAGCTCGGGGAGAGATAATTGCTTCCAAACACTTAAAGGCATTAAGTTTATACTGGCACCTAGATCGGCTAGGGCCATGCAATTCTCTACTCCCGGGAAGTTGCAAGGAATCAAGAAGCGACCCGGATCACCAAGTTTGGTGGGCAATTTCCTTAAGAGCACTGCGGAGCAGTTCTCATTAAGTTGGGTCTGAGCGATGTCAAGAAGCTTTTCCTTATCACTTAGAAGATCTTTAAACATCTTAGCATATTTGGGCATGTGAGCGAGAGACTCGGCAAAGGAGATGTTAAAATTCAATTGTTTAAACATTTTTAGAAAGTGTGAAACCTGAATATCATCCTTGCTCTTTTGCTTCTCTTTCCTCAACCTTGAGGGATAAGGTATATTGGATGAAGAAGAAGGATTTAAGGGAATAGGATCACTCACAACCACGGGTGGTGGGGAAATGGGGATAGAGGGTGAAGGAGGTGGGGAAATTTGCTCTTTTTCCTTGTTCACAATCACGGGTGGAGGTGTAGGAAGCTCGGGTTCCATATAACCTTTTCCACTACGAGTGGTGATTACTTTCATCTCCCCCCTTGGATTCGCAACGGTGTTACTCGGAAGAGTACCCGAAGAAGAGGGTTGATTACTTTGGATGAGCGTACCAATCATATCACGAAGGTGAAGAGCTTGATTGTTAAAAGAGTTTTGCATGTTCGCATTAATTGCATCGCTGTGTTTGGCCATGTCATTCCTTAGCTCGACTCGAATATCGTTCCCTTGCTTTGCCATTTCTCCCTTCAAGTTGCGGACTTGACTCTGAAGATTCGTCACCAACTCCCGATTAGTCTTCATGAATGTCTCGACATCTGGATTCACTGCCATCGGTTGATTGAGAGGTGGAGCCTGGTAAGCTTGAGAATTTCCTTCAGTTGGGTATGGGTTTCTTTGGGATTGATACTGATTGTTTGCACGAGGTTGGGATTGGTTTGCAGGAGGGAAACCGGGAGGAGCAAGATAATTGTTGGAGCGATAACTTAGCAAGTTACGGTCTCCTTGAGGGCGAGCTTGATAGCCTCCCGTGGGATAAGTACCGTATGCTGCATTAACGTCTTCAGAATAATTGTCGTGAGTAGAAGGAAACTCATTATAGGAATGAGGACCACCACATGTGTCACAAGAAATAGCAACAGCTTTAGCATGTTGGGTTTGGTTAGAAGTCAAAATTTAGAGACTTTTGTTAATATCAAGAATAGCACGTTCCAAAACAGATGGGTTGGTGGTGGAAGAAGTAGATGAAACATTGACTCTCTGATTAGATCTTGAGGATGCGGAAGAATCCCAATTCTTGTGGTGAGTAGTCATGTTTTCAATCAACTCTCGACACTCCTCCGGTCTCCTTTTCATAAAAGTACCACCGGCGGCGGCATTGATCGTGTCCCGATCACGAAAAGTGAGACCATTGTAGAAGGTGTCAATGAGAGTGATGGGGAGCATATTAGCATATTGTGATTAGGACAGCGGTCGATCAAATCATTGTAGCGTTCCCAAGCATCGAAAAGCGATTCATCATTCTCTTGCATAAATCCACTGATTTGGTTACGAAGGCTAGTGACCATGGATGGGGGAAAGTAGCGCGATAAAAAGCGTTGAGTCATGTCATTCCACGTATGAATAGAATTCTTAGGAAGACGGTCAAACCATTTTTCGGCATGGTGAGAAAGCGAGTGTGGAAAAAGTTGGAGGCGAAGGTCATCCATAGAAACACCGGGGGATTTCATGCTTTGAGTGATAGTAATGAATTTGTCGAGGTGTTTGTTGGCATCATCATTAGGCATTCCGACGAATGGATTAGTTTGCACTTGTTGGATCCTGTGATGCTTCAACGAAAACTCTTGAGCCGTGATGTGCATCGGCGCAATCGGGCCTCCGCGTCCGTTCATGGTGGGTTGGCACAATTCTTCCATGGTTCGTAAATCAGGTAGAAGGACATTGTTGTTGTTGTTGTTGTTGTTGTTGTTATTCAAATTTTGTTGAGGTGGGTGATTATTGTTGTTATTAACACCAGCCATATCTAAATCTTCAAGAGTCTCGGGCTCAGAATAGTTGGAAGATCTAGTACGCATACACCTGCAGAAGAAAAATATACACAAAGAATATCTATATAATCTTTTTGGTTTTTATAGGTTTTCTAATGTTTTTGTATTCTTGAAGAGTTTTATATTTTTTTTGGATTTTTGAAATTTTTTATAGCAATGAAAATAACGTTCAAAGAACGGATCCCAAAATTCAATGCGTCTCTCACTAGAAACCGTTTATCGTAACGAAAAGAGCCGGCAGCGGCGCCATTTAATACTTGGTTTTGTCCTAGTATAAAAAATCTTATCGTTCGAATCCTCTCGAATTGAAAACCGGTCTTAAGTGCGACTCAATTGTCTTTTGGTGAATCAAGAGAATGGTTTGGTTTGTTTTAAACTATTAGCAAGTAATTAAAGTGTCGTTGAGTAAAATGGAAGTTAAAAGATTAATTCTGAATGACGAGTAAAAATAAATGCATATAAACTTAAAGGTAAAATGGAAAAGTACTAACACACTAAATAAAACTAACACTTGGAAAATTTTCTGAAAATAAAAAGTACTATAAGAAAGTAAGATCGAAAGAAACCAAAACAAGCCAAAAGAGGCCCGATCGGAATGTATTCCGATCGGTTGATCGGAATATGGGTAACACCGGTCGGAATATCCACCAAAATGGAATCAATCGGAATACTGGACAAGGAACACCAATCGGAATGTGTGGAAAAACCCTTCAATCGGAATGTTACATAAATGCATGAATCGGAATGCAGAAGAACCCCAATCGGAATACTAAAGGAGACCATCGTCGGAAAATGTAAACCCTAATCCAATCTATTGATCGGAATAAGGGGTGTTTAAATCGGAAAAACTCAAAGCCCTAATCCGATCTACCAATCGGAATTTGAAGATGAGGCTGCTCGGAATAGGTACCAATCGGAAAGGGGTTTTAAACCCTTTCCTAAAATTAAGGAAATCGGTTAAGGTGGTGTACACGGTCGGAAAAATCCAATCGGAAAAGGGTTTTACAACCCTTTCCGAAAATTGTGGAAAAAGGTTAAGCTAGGTAATAAGCTAACTTTAATAAGCTAATACCAAAACCACCCCGAATCAATGACAAATCCGAATCAAATAAGCACTTTGATCAACTTATTCAACTCGAAATTAATCAACTTTTTAGATCAAACCATAAAAACATAAACTTTTTAATAAAACTTTTTAATAAGAAAAATAAGCTAATCATAAAAATAAGCCAATAAGCACAAAAGTCTTAAAGCTTAATCAAATGAAAACTTATAAAATGATCAAAAGATTAACTTTTTAAGCACGAAATCAATTAGAACAACACGGATCTTATGATAATCGTACTAAAATCAATCTAAAATCAAAGAAAAGTAGAATGAGATTAAGAAATAAAAGCTTAAAATGAACTTGATTAATAAAATTAAGTAATACAAAGTGTTTAATCTTTGAAAGATTAAGAAAAAGATGAAATTTAGTGAGAGAAAGTTTAAGACTTTCTCTCTCTAAAACTAGAGAAAACTAAAAAGTGAAAATTAACTAAAAACTCTTACAACTCTCCTAATGACTATTAGGAGGGTATTTATAGGGAAGGTGGAAGGAGTGCATGTGTTGCATCTTCTTTCTTGCTTTCTTCTCGACTCGACTTTAATTCTTCGTCTTTGTCGTCTCGGGATTTGAACTTGTCTTTTAATTTTCTTCTTCTATTAAACTTAAGTTCTTCGACTTCGTTAAACTTCCGTCTTTTGACTTTTTCTTCGATAAATCTTCAGAATAGGCCTTGGACTTCCGTTCTTTTTGCACTCTTGATCTTTTGACTTCGTCTTTTCCCGTTTTCTTCAATAAAAGCCCGCGAAAGCCCGTGTTTTCTTCCTTTTTCATATTTTGGTCCTAAAACACAATAAAAACACAAACCACGCATAATTCCGACTTTTACGACATAAATCACACGTTTTGGTCTTGTTATTATTGGAAATAAGTGGTAAAAGGATAAGTGTTTTCACACTTATTAATTGGCGGAAGACGTTTTTTTTGAAAGTGGGGATGTTCTACTATCCCGTATCCTTAAGTTCCTCTTATTTTAGGTCGTTCGTTTTTAGATACGTCTATGGCTTTGATCGATGTTCATTCTAGAAAGATCACCTTACATTTCAACGACGAGGAACTTGTTATAAACGTAACTCAAAACTCTCAAATTTCTCATGTTTATTCCGTAGCAACCATAAACCTCGTTGATATGATTGACGTGGTTTGCGAGGAATTTTCACAAGAAGTTCTAGGTTTTGGTGATGAAGAAACTAGTGGCAATCCCACTATGTTAGATCCAGTTCTTGATAATTCGACACAAACCTTCACTCCCTTTGAAGGTGGTGGTTTTACGTTGGAAGAATTCGATGTTCCACGTACTTGTAACGAAGACCTCGACAACGATGAGGACTTCTCGATTATCAAGGATTTTCTTAACGATTTCCCATTTCCTCCACCCGAGGAGGTTATGAGTATCGAGCCCAAATCTTCACTTGAGGAACCACTGATAGGTGTGAAATCACCCATCCTTTTTACCACTTAATTACAATAATAACCGAGCCAAAACGTGTATTTTATGTCATTTATGTCGGAATTATGCGTGGTTTGTGTTTTTGTTGTGATTTAGGACGAAAAGGTGAAAAGTGGAGAAAACACGGAATTTCACGGGCTTTTATCGAAGAAAAAGACGAAAGACGAAGTAAAGAAGTCAAGAGTGCGAAAAGAACGGAAGTCCAAGACCAATTCTGAAGATTTATCGTAGAAAAAGTCAAAAGCCAGAAGTTTACTTAAAGCCGAAGAACTCGAGTCTTATTTATGAAGAAATGTCGAGACAAGTTCAAAGAAATCCCGAGCCAAAGTCATTAAAGTCCAAGATTTAAGAAGTTTAAAGAAAGCAAGGACCTAATGACGCAATTAAGGAAAAGAAGAAAGAGGGAGGAAGCTTCCTAAGCTCCTCCCTAATCTCCCTATATATAGTTTTCTATGTTTTCATCTCATAGTTGTTGGTGGCTTGACAACCCACTCTTCCACCATTTTCATTTCTTGTTAATTATTTTCTTGCATTTTAATTTCTTGTTATGCACTTTTAATTTCTTCAATTCAAGTAAGTCTTTTAATTTTGGAATCTTTTCTTTTAATCAAGTTCTTATTTTTAATCATCTTCTTCTACCTTTCTTATTTTGCTTATCTTTGATTCATGTTCATCCTTGATTTTATTTCATCTTAATGCTTATTTGATTTAAAGTTTTCTTAAAAGTATTCATCTTTTTATAGTTTGATTTAAAAGTGTGCTTATTTTAAGTTGATAAGTTGTTATTTGAGCTTATTTAGTCTTTTTCACTTTTGATTCGTTCTAGTTTTAGTGTGAGCTTATCATTATAGCTTATTACTAGCTTAATTCTCGAATCCCATATAAATCGGAAAGGGTAAACCCCTTTCCGATCAAGCATTGCGACCACCCCTTCATTCCGATCACATAGTAGGAAAAGGGTTTCCAATTATTCCGATTTGCTTCCCCATATTCCGATCACCTAAATCGGAATGGGTTTTAAGGATTCCGATTGTGAGCTTTGTTAGTATTCCGATTGGATGTTTTTCTAAAACATTCCGATTGGTGCTATTTTACAACATTCCGATTGTGGTGGTTTTCAAGCATTCCGATCTGAATTTCTTTAGTGTATTCCGATTGTACCATTTTTCTATATTCCGATCATGTCCCTTTTTAATCATTCCGATTACAACATTCCGATGGGGATACATTCCGATCGGATCCCTATGGATTCCGATCAAGTGTATTCCGAAGGGGTGTTTTGTTTTGTTTTAATATTAAGCTTGTTTTTCCGCCATTTTACTTTAGTGTTATTTTGATAATTTTTCTCGCTTTTTTTTTAGTATATTTTAATTTCGTTTTGCATTTTCATTTGATCGTTAATTTACTTTTCGCTAAGTTTTAATTTTACGTCATTTAAATTCTCCTCATTTATTTTCAAAGTTTTAAATATTGCACTATTTACGTTTCAACTAGTTTTAGTTCTAATTACTCGTCATTTATTTTAAAGTCTTGCACATTTATTTTACCAAAACCAAAATATTTGTTTCACCAAAAACAACTGAGTCGCACACTTAGCCGGAAATCAATTCGAGAAGATACTGAGTAAACGAACTTTTCAACTAGTAAAAATCCGTACATTAAAATGGCGTCGCTGCCGGCTCTTTTCATGAGGATTAACGGTTTTTTGTGAGAGACGCGTTGGCTTTTGGGATCTGTTCACTCGTGAACGTTATTTTTCGTGTCCAAAATTTTTAGAAATCCCAAAAACATTTAAAAAATCAATAAAAGCATTTCTTTTTCAAAGCTTTGCACCAAAAATATTCTTCTTGCTCATCTATTTTTCATTATGGATTCTTATGTCCATTGCGTCGGATGTGGGTGACGATTGTACGGGAACGACTCTTGTCAATGGTGTACATGTGAGCGGTGCGGAAACGATATCGACAACACACAATTCGGATTTTGTCCTTTGTGCGACTCGACTAATTCGTCCTTTTTGAACCCACCTCCTGTTCCCTCATGCATCTATTGTGGAAGCGATTCTCATTGGCATGTTTCGTGCCCGGTTCAATACCCGTATGGTCACGGGCAAGAACCGGGGTACAATTATGACTATGATAATAGCTATCCACAAGACGCACCCAGTCTTTTTCCTCAACCGTTTTGCAACAACTATGGGGGTCCTCACGATACTTCTTATTGTCAACCAATGAATTATTATGAGAAAAATCCGTGTCCTCAGTTTTCTTCACCAATGGATTATTATGAACCAAACCCGGTTTCTAATTCTTCTCAACCGATGAACTACTATGAGCCACAACCATGCTATAATTCAGGTTTACAACACTTTGAGCCCCCACATCACACCCTCAATCATCAATCCTCTCAGCAAATTAGTCTTGACCAACAACTCACTTCTTTGAACCATATTCTAGAAGGTCTAGCTCAACTCCGAGCTGACTTGCATCAGGAAAGGCAACCATTGCTTGATGTGGACGAAACCTTGAAAACCACTGACACCTTTTTGAGCCAATTTAGTCGTTTTCCCTTCTTTTCTACACCAAAATGTTTAATTACAGCGTGGGATAGAATTGGTGAAGTTGAACATACTCGGGGAGACGAACAACAAACGTTGCTACATGAGCTTCTTAAAGATGTGGAGGTTATCAAGGAAGAATTAGCCGACTACGTCACTCCTAACTGGACTCGTCCCATCTATTCTGATGATGACGACGACGATGATGTCTACACGTTCAACCAATCTTCAGAAGTTGCTGCTCCTACTCTCGATGTTCCTACTGCATCTAAGGATCCAGATTCGTTGAATGAGCTTAGTGATGTTGGTATCAACAAGGTATTGGATGATGAGGTTTGTGACTTACCTGCTATCGATCCTAGTGATGACGATTCTTCTCTCTGCTATGAGAATTTCACTTTTGAAGTTTCTCAATCTCCACCGGGAGATGCGGGTGATGACGATTTATTCTCTCCGGCTTACGAGAAGTTCACCGATGAACTTGATCTTGTGGATGAGGTGGAAGACGTGCTTCTTCGCGATAGATTACGGAAAGTGCACCTTCTTATTGCTCAAATCGAAGAGTTAACTTCTCCTTCTCTTTCCGAGTCTTTACCTCCATCTATTCCTCCCGTTGAAGATAATGACCCATTGCTGGAAGAAATTGATATCCACTCCATACCTCCATCTATTCCTCCCGTTGAAGATAGTCTTTTTCACTTTTGATTCGTTCTAGTTTTAGTGTGAGCTTATCATTATAGCTTATTACTAGCTAAATTCTCGAATCCCATATAAATCGGAAAGGGTAAACCCCTTTCCGATCAAGCATTGCAACCACCCCTTCATTCCGATCACATAGATCGGAAAAGGGTTTCCAATTATTCCAATTTGCTTCCCCATATTCCGATCACCTAGATCGGAATAGGGTTTTAAGGATTCCGATTGTGAGCTTTGTTAGTATTCCGATTGGATGTTTTTCTAAGACAAATGTACGGATTTTTACTAGTTGAAAAGTTCGTTTTCTCGGTATCTTCTCGAATTGATTTCCGGCTAAGTGTGTGACTCAGTTGTTTTTGGTGAAACAAATATTTTGGTTTTGGTAAAATAAATGTGCAAGACTTTAAAATAAATGACGAGTAACTATAACTAAAACTAGTTGAAACGTAAACAGTGCAATATTTAAAACTTTTAAAATAAATGACGAGAATTTAAATGACGTAAAATTAAAACTTAGCGAAAAGTAAATTAACGATCAAATGAAAATGCAAAACGAAATTAAAATATACTAAAAACAAAGCGAGAAAAATTATCAAAATAACACTAAAGTAAAATGGCGGAAAAACAAGCTTAATATTAAAACAAAACAAAACACCCCGTCGGAATACACTTGATCGGAATCCATAGGGATCCGATCGGAATGTATCCCCATCGGAACGTTGTAATCGGAATGATTAAAAAGGGACATGATCGGAATATAGAAAAATGGTACAATCGGAATACACTAATGAAATTAGATCGGAATGCTTGAAAACCACCACAATCGGAATGTTGTAAAATAACACCAATCGGAATGTTTTAGAAAAACATCCAATCGGAATACTAACAAAGCTCACAATCGGAATCCTTAAAACCCTATTCCGATTTAGGTGATCGGAATATGGGGAAGCAAATCGGAATAATTGGAAACCCTTTCCGATCTATGTGATCGGAATGAAGGGGTGGTCGCAATGCTTGATCGGAAAGGGGTTTACCCTTTCCGATTTATATGGGATTCGAGAATTAAGCTAGTAATAAGCTATAATGATAAGCTAACACTAAAACTAGAACGAATTAAAAGTGAAAAACACTAAATAAGCTCAAATAACAACTTATCAACTTAAAATAAGCACACTTTTAAATGAAACTATAAAAAGATGAATACTTTTAAGAAAACTTTAAATCAAATAAGCATTAAGATGAAATAAAATAAAGGATGAACATGAATCAAAGATAAGCAAAATAAGAAAGGTAGAAGAAAATGATTAAAAATAAGAACTTGATTAAAAGAAAATATTCCAAAATTAAAAGACTTACTTGAATTGAAGAAATTAAAAGTGCATAACAAGAAATTAAAATGCAAGAAAATAATTAACAAGAAATAAAAATGGTGGAAGAGTGGGTTGTCAAGCCACCAACAACTATGAGATGAAAACATAGAAAACTATATATAGGGAGATTAGGGAGGAGCTTCGGAAGCTTCCTCCCTCTTTCTTCTTCTCCTTAATTGCGTCATTAGGTCCTTGCTTTCTTTAATCTTCTTAAATCTTAGACTTTAATGACTTTGGCTCGGGATTTCTTTGAACTTGTCTCGACATTTCTTCATAAATAAGACTCGAGTTCTTCGGGTTTAAGTAAACTTCCGCCTTTTGACTTTTTCTACGATAAATCTTCAGAATTGGTCTTGGACTTCCGTTCTTTTCGCACTCTTGACTTCTTGACTTCGTCTTTCGTCCTTTTCTTCGATAAAAGCCCGTGAAATTCCGTGTTTTCTCCACTTTTCACCTTTTCGTCCTAAATCACAACAAAAATACAAACCACGCATAATTCTGACATAAATGACATAAAATACACGTTTTGGCTCGGTTATTATTGTAATTAAGTGGTAAAAAGGATGGGTGTTTTCACACCTATCAAATCCCCTACACATAACCATTGCAATGTCCTCATGCAATGCATTAGCTACAAAGCACGTTTACATTTTTCATCACAATCAATCCACGTTGGCCTTTATTAAAGAGATAGAAAATTATAAACATACAATGTAAAGAAATCAAAATCATACCTTTGGGTTTTGGAATGGTCGTGAATGATCATCATCCTCAAGTTTTCACTTTCTCCAAACCAAACTTAAAAATGAGATCATTGTTATTATAAGTTAGTAAACTAACACGAACTCATGTGGGTCAATTATTCACTTTGACTCCCTTATTCCTAGGGGTATCTCTTATATTTTATTGTTGTCTTGAATGATCACGAGAATGCATTTTTGACTTATTTCGATAGTTATTTACTCCGAAAATAGAGTGAACGATTTAATCAATAGTTAGCTAAAGGACAAAATCTTTTAAAACTGCTTCTCGGGACCTCATAAAGTTCATATCTAGGTATAACTCGCTTCACGATTTGAGACCTTTCTCGGACCGATATTTGGCAGCGACTTCATACTTCGAATCTTTGAGAGACGTTCTTGAAATTATGGTCTTCTATTCATAATAGGAATTTCTTCACTTGAAGTTTTGAGAGATTCTTCATCTTTGGACCAAGACTTCTTCATTTTTCTCCAATCTTTATTTTGGACTTTGATATACAACGATCCGCCTCCTTTTAGGACTTGGATCTATTTATCCTCATACCTTGTTAGGGCCTTTTTGGATAGACTTCTCCATGATCTTTAGGGGAGTATTTTCTTTTCGTCGTGTGTCTCGATCCTTCATATAGATTTTTTATAAATGATTCTTCACATCACTTTTGGATCTTTAGCAACAAAATGTAGCCCTCATGTCTTGTTAGGGCCTTTTCGGACTCACCAATCTTCGCATCCCGCTTCAATAAGTTATGCCTTGGCTATGAACTCTAATCCGTACCGAGCAACTTTTAAACGATCTTGGGCTAGAAGCTAAGTAACCTTTTAAATCGTACAGCCTTATTTATTGCAGATAAATTTATTAACAAGCGAAGGGAGAATAGGATTATAATTAACTCACATAAATTCACGAAAGAATACCGAACTTATAATTGAATCTATCATCTCTCGTTCTCCACAGTTTAAAATCTCAAGGAATGAGACTCGTGGATGCTTAGCCTATTAAATCAAAGTTTTGGGTTTTCGAGTCATCTATAGGATCTTGCAAACTCTTAGACTTTTTCAAGTTTAGAAATCGCATTTTAAAGTTCTCTTGATAAACGACTCTCTAGGATCAATTATAGGAACTTGCGAAAAGTTCTTGTTCTTAACCCGTGAGAGTTAAGACTTTCGCGTTTTATAGCTCCCTATATAAAAGCCTAGCAAAACTCGACTTAAACACGTTAAGGATACTAGCTAGAGTAAACTTAGATAAGTAAACTCGGGTTGAGTCAAAAGATTCACAACGTTTGAAAATTAAAACCACTTTATTTAAGCAAGGAAAGAAAATAACCATAACAAAGGAAAATACAACTATACAATAGGCCAAAATAGATTAAAAGTTTTGAAAAATGTCGAAAAATCAAATTTTCAGGTTAAAATGAGGACAAATACAAGGAAAAGACCTCTTAACTTCGATAGAAGTCCCCCCTACACTTAATATAAACATTGTCCTCAATGTTTAAGAATATGGGAGTAAACTCCCCTACACTTAGGACATTGTGCACGTTGTTTAAATCTCGCTAAGGAAAAGACAACTAAAGAGATTCCTATTTTAATATTGAGAAATATAAAATAGTGAATCGAAAAGAGTTTAGGATAGAACCGGGAAGAAGGGAACACGGAATCACGGTTCATCAAAAGTCATCAAGAGTGTGTCTTTGAAGCTCTAATCCCTGCACATGATAAGAAAGAAAGCAAGAAACACCATGGGGCTCCCCCTACACTTATGGTAAAGATAGATAGATAATTGGGTTGCCTCCTAAAAATCGCTTGTTTTATATTAACCGAGTCATGAGCCTGACTCGTCCCCGAATTAAATGGTCCATGGGGAAGCCTCGAATGCAATACCGGGATCAAAGACCTTATCCTCGTTCCCGGTTGACATCAACAAAGGAGAGGCGGGGGGATAAGTCTTGAATGGGAGAAAAGTCCTTTCAACATACGAGAAGTATGTGAATTCAAGATCCACGGGAGGTGGGGTGGGTAAAGTAAGCACATTGTCCTCCCCCAAAGACAATAGATGCTGAGCAAGCGGCAAAGCCGTGTTGTTATCAATCATAGCATAATCAATGTCACCTCCCGGGTCAAAGCACTCATCCTCCGTGATAGTGGCTAAAGGGGAGGATGAAAGGTGCTCGGGAGGGGGACTTGGGTCAATACTTTCCTGCAGTAAATTATCAAAAATAATGTCCCCCTCCATGTCATAATCATCAATACCTGGAGGGATGGAGTGGATATCAATTTCTTCCAGCAATGGGTCATTATCTTCAATGGGAGGAATAGATGGAGGTAAAGACTCGGAAAGAGAAGGAGAAGTTAACTCTTCGATTTGAGCAATAAGAAGGTGCACTTTCCGTAATCTATCGCGAAGAAGCACGTCTTCCACATCATCCACAAGATCAAGTTCATCGGTGAACTTCTCGTAAGCCGGAGAGAATAAATCGTCATCACCCACATCTCCCGGTGGAGATTGAGAAACTTCAAAAGTGAAATTATCATAGCAGAGAGAAGAATCGTCATCACTAGGATCGACCTCTTCCGTAAGAGTAACGTCGTCCTCAGGCTCCATAGCAGGTAAGTCACAAACCTCATCATCCAATACCTTGTCGAGACCAACATCACTAAGCTAATTCAACGAATCTGGATCCTTAGATGCAGTAGGAACATCGAGAGTAGGAGCAGCAACTTCTGAAGATTGGTTGAACGTGTAGACATCATCTTCGTCGTCATCCTCATAATAGATGGGACGAGTCCAGTTAGGAGTGACGTAGTCGGCTAACTCTTCCTTGATAACCTCCACATCTTTAAGAAGCTCATGCAACAACTTTTGTTGTTCGTCTCCCCGAGTATGTTCAGTTTCACCATTTCTATCCCACGCTGTAATTAAACATTTTGGTGTAGAAAAGAAGGGAAAACGACTAAATTGGCTCAAAAAGGTGTCGGTGTTTTTCAAGGTTTCGTCCACATCAAGCAACGGTTGCCTTTCCTGATGCAAGTCAGCTCGGATTTGAGCTAGACCTTCTAGAATATGGTTCAAAGAAGTGAGTTGTTGGTCAAGACTAATTTGCTGAGAGGATTGATGATTGAGGGTGTGATGTGGGGGCTCAAAGTGTTGAAAACCTGAATTATAGCATGGTTGTGGCTCATAGTAGTTCATCGGTTGAGAAGAATTAGAAACTGGGTTTGGTTCAAAATAATCCATTGGTGAAGAAAACTGAGGACATGGATTTTGCTCATAATAATTCATTGGTTGACAATAAGAAGTATTGTGAGGACCCCCACAGTTGTTGCAAAACGGTTGAGGAAAAAGACTGGGTGCGTCTTGTGGATAGCTATTATCATAGTCATAATTGTACCCCGGTTCTTGCCCGTGACCATACGGGTATTGAACCGGGCACGAAACATGCCAATGAGAATCTCTTCCACAATAGATGCATGAGGGAACAGGAGGTGGGTTCAAAAAGGACGAATTAGTCGAGTTGCACAAAGGACAAAATCCGAATTGTGTGTTGTCGATATCGTTTCCGCACCGCTCACATGTACACCATTGACAAGAGTCGTTCCCGTACAATCGTCTCCCACATCCGACGCAATGGACATAAGAATCCATAAAGAAAAATAGATGAGCAAGAAGAATATTTTTGGTGCAAAGCTTTTAAAAAGAAATGCTTTTATTGATTTTTTTAAATGTTTTTGGGATTTTTGAAAATTTTGGACACGAAAAATAACGTTCACGAGTGAACGGATCCCAAAAGCCAACGCGTCTCTCACAAAAAACCGTTAATCCTCACGAAAAGAGCCGGCAGCGGCGCCATTTTAATGTACGGATTTTTACTAGTTGAAAAGTTCGTTTTCTCGGTATCTTCTCGAAATGATTTCCGGCAAAGTGTGCGACTCAGTTATTTTTGGTGAAACAAATATTTTTGGTTTTGGTAAAATAAATGTGCAAGACTTTAAAATAAATGACGAGTAATTAGAACTAAAACTAGTTGAAACGTAAACAGTGCAATATTTAAAACTTTGAAAATAAATGACGAGAATTTAAATGACGTAAAATTAAAACTTAGCGAAAAGTAAATTAACGATCAAATGAAAATGCAAAACGAAATTAAAATATACTAAATCCAAAGCGAGAAAAATTATCAAAATAACACTAAAGTAAAATGGCGGAAAAACAAGCTTAATATTAAAACAAAACAAAACACCCTGTCGGAATACACTTGATCGGAATCCATAGGGATCCGATCGGAATGTATCCCCATCGGAATGATTAAAAAGGGACATGATCGGAATATAGAAAAATGGTACAATCGGAATACACTAAAGAAATTCATATCAGAATGCTTGAAAACCACCACAATCGGAATGTTGTAAAATAGCACCAATCGGAATGTCTTAGAAAAACATCCAATCAGAATACTAACAAAGCTCACAATAGGAATCCTTAAAACCCTATTCCGATCTAGGTGATCGGAATATGGGGAAGCAAATCGGAATAATTGGAAACCCTTTTCCGATCTATGTGATCGGAATGAAGGGGTGGTCGCAATGCTTGATCGGAAAGGGGTTTACCCTTTCTGATTTATATGGGATTCGAGAATTAAGCTAGTAATAAGCTATAATGATAAGCTCACACTAAAACTAGAACGAATCAAAAGTGAAAAAGACTAAATAAGCTCAAATAACAACTTATCAACTTAAAATAAGCACACTTTTAAATGAAACTATAAAAAGATGAATAATTTTAAGAAAACTTTAAATCAAATAAGCATTAAGATGAAATAAAATCAAGGATGAACATGAATCAAAGATAAGCAAAATAAGAAAGGTAGAAGAAGATGATTAAAAATAAGAACTTGATTAAAAGAAAAGATTCCAAAATTAAAAGACTTACTTGAATTGAAGAAATTAAAAGTGCATAACAAGAAATTAAAATGCAAGAAAATAATTAACAAGAAATGAAAATGGTGGAAGAGTGGGTTGTCAAGCCACCAACAACTATGAGATAAAAACATAGAAAACTATATATAGGGAGATTAGGGAGGAGCTTAGGAAGCTTCCTCCCTCTTTCTTCATTTCCTTAATTGTGTCATTAGGTCCTTGTTTCTTTAATATTCTTAAATCTTGGACTTTAATGACTTTGGCTCGGGATTTCTTTGAACATGTCTCGACATTTCTTCATAAATAAGACTCGAGTTCTTCGGCTTTAAGTAAACTTCCGCCTTTTGACTTTTTCTACGATAAATCTTCAGAATTGGTCTTGGACTTCCGTTCTTTTCGCACTCTTGACTTCTTGACTTCGTCTTTCGTCTTTTTCTTCGATAAAAGCCCGCGAAATTCCGTGTTTTCTCCACTTTTCACCTTTTCGTCCTAAATCACAACAAAAACACAAACCACGCATAATTCTGACATAAATGACATAAAATACACGTTTTGGCTCGGTTATTATTGTAATTAAGTGGTAAAAAGGATGGGTGTTTTCACACCTATAACCTATCCTAGAGTTGAAAGATTTACCTCCTCATCTCGAATATGTCTTTTTGGAGGAGGACGACAAGTTGCCGGTTATTATTGCGAAGGAACTTTCGAATGATGAAAAAACCGCACTTGTCGATGTTCTAAAGGATCACAAAGGGGCAATTGCGTGGAAGTTATCCGACATTAAGGGGATCGGTCCCAAGTTTTGTACCCACAAAATCTTAATGGAGGAGGACTACAAGCCCGCAATCCAATGTCAAAGGAGGGTGAACCCCAAAATTCACGACGTCATCAAAAAGGAGGTCCTTAAACTCCTTGACGCGGGAATGATTTACCCTATTTCCGATAGCCCTTGGGTGAGTCCTATTCATTTTGTCCCTAAAAAGGGAGGGATGACCGTTGTGCCAAAAGATGCCAACGAGTTAATTCCCACTAGACTCGTGACCGGATGGAGAGTGTGCATTGACTATCGTAAGTTGAATGAAGCCACTCGAAAAGACCATTTTCCCTTGCCCTTCACGGACCAAATTTTGGAGCGTCTTGCGGGAAACGATTTCTATTGCCTTTTAGATGGGTTTTCCGGTTACTTCCAAATTCCCATCGATCCTCGTGATCAAGAAAAAACTACGTTTACGTGTCCATATGGAACGTTTGCCTATCGTAGAATGCCATTCGGACTTTGCAATGCACCGGGAACCTTTCAAAGGTGCATGATGGCTATTTTTCATGATATGATCGAGAAGACGATGGACGTTTTTCTAAGACAAATGTACGGATTTTTACTAGTTGAAAAGTTGGTATCTTCACGAATTGATTTCCGGCTAAGTGTGCGACTCAGTTGTTTTTGGTGAAACAAATATTTTTGGTTTTGGTAAAATAGATGTGCAAGACTTTAAAATAAATGACGAGTAATTAGAACTAAAACTAGTTGAAACGTAAACAGTGCAATATTTAAAACTTTGAAAATATATGACGAGAATTTAAATGACGTAAAATTAAAACTTAGTGAAAAGTAAATTAACGATCAAATGAAAATGCAAAACGAAATTAAAATATACTAAAAACAAAGCGAGAAAAATTATCAAAATAACACTAAAGTAAAATGGCGGAAAAACAAGCTTAATATTAAAACAAAACAAAACACCCCGTCGGAATACACTTGATCGGAATCCATAGGGATCCGATCGGAATGTATCCCCATCGGAATGTTGTAATCGGAATGATTAAAAAGGGACATGATCGGAATATAGAAAAATGGTACAATCGGAATACACTAAAGAAATTAGATCGGAATGCTTGAAAACCACCACAATCGGAATGTTGTAAAATAACACCAATCGGAATGTTTTAGAAAAACATCCAATCAGAATACTAACAAAGCTCACAATCGAAATCCTTAAAACCCTATTCCGATCTAGGTGATCGGAATATGGGGAAGCTAATCGGAATAATTGGAAACCGTTTTCCGATCTATGTGATCGGAATGAAGGGGTGGTCGCAATGCTTGATCGGAAAGGGGTTTACCCTTTCCGATTTATATGGGATTCGAGAATTAAGCTAGTAATAAGCTATAATGATAAGCTCACAGTAAAACTAGAACGAATCAAAAGTGAAAAAGACTAAATAAGCTCAAATAACAACTTATCAACTTAAAATAAGCACACTTTTAAATCAAACTATAAAAAGATGAATACTTTTAAGAAAACTTTAAATCAAATAAGCATTAAGATGAAATAAAATCAAGGATGAACATGAATCAAAGATAAGAAAAATAAGAAAGGTAGAAGAAGATGATTAAAAATAAGAACTTGATTAAAAGAAAAGATTCCAAAATTAAAAGACTTACTTGAATTGAAGAAATTAAAAGTGCATAACAAGAAATTAAAATGCAAGAAAATAATTAACAAGAAATGAAAATGGTGGAAGAGTGGGTTGTCAAGCCACCAACAACTATGAGATGAAAACATAGAAAACTATATATAGGGAGATTAGGGAGGAGCTTAGGAAGCTTCCTCCCTCTTTCTTCTTTTCCTTAATTGCGTCATTAGGTCCTTGCTTTCTTTAATCTTCTTAAATCTTGGACTTTAATGACTTTGACTCGGGATTTCT
Source organism: Glebionis coronaria (assembly GCA_025667525.1). Taxonomy (NCBI): domain Eukaryota; kingdom Viridiplantae; phylum Streptophyta; class Magnoliopsida; order Asterales; family Asteraceae; genus Glebionis; species Glebionis coronaria. The sequence continues at coordinate 121,988,280 of CM046880.1, read as the reverse complement.
TTGAACTTGTCTCGACATTTCTTCATAAATAAGACTCTAGTTCTTCTGCTTTAAGTAAACTTCCGCCTTTTGACTTTTTCTACGATAAATCTTCAGAATTGGTCTTGGACTTCCGTTCTTTTCGCACTCTTGACTTCTTGACTTCGTCTTTCGTCTTTTTCTTCGATAAAAGCCCGTGAAATTCCGTGTTTTCTCCACTTTTCACATTTTCGTCCTAAATCACAACAAAAACACAAACCACGCATAATTCCGACATAAATGACATAAAATACACGTTTTGTCTCGGTTTTATTGTAATTAAGTGGTAAAAAGGATGGGTGTTTTCACACCTGTCAAATCTGCTACACCTAACCATTGCAATGTCCTCATGCAATGCATTAGTTACAAAGCACGTTTACATTTTTCATCACAATCAATCCACGCTGGCCTTTATTAAAGAGATAGAAAATTATAAACATACAAAGTAAAGAAATCAAAATCATACCTTTGGGTTTTGGAAAGGTCGTGAATGATCATCATCCTCAAGTTTTCACTTTCTCCAAACCAAGATTAAAAACGAGATCTTTGTTATTATAAGTTAGTAAACTAACACGAACTCATGTGGGTCAATTATTCACTTAGACTCCCTTATTCCTAGGGGTATCTCTTATATTTTATTGTTGTCTTGAATGATCACGAGGATGCATTTTTGACTTATTTCGATAGTTATTTACTCCGAAAATAAAGTGAACGATTTAATAAATAGTTAGCTAAAGGACAAAATCTTTTAAAACTGCTTCTCGGGACCTCATAAAGTTCATACCTAGGCATAACTCGCTTCGCGATTTGAGACCTTTCTCGGACCGATATTTGGCAGCGACTTCATACTTCGAATCTTTGAGAGACGTTCTTGAAATTATGGTCTTCTCTTCATAATAGGAATTTCTTCACTTGAAGTTTTGAGAGATTCTTCATCTTTGGACCACGACTTCTTCATTTTTATCCAATCTTTATTTTGGACTTTGATATACAACGATCCGCCTCCTTTTAGGACTTGGATCTATTTATCCTCATACTTTGTTAGGGCCTTTTTGGATAGACTTCTCCATGATCTTTAGGGGAGTATTTGCTTTTCGTCGTGTGTCTCGATCCTTCATATAGATTTTTGATAAATGATTCTTCACATCACTTTTGGATCTTTAGCAACAAAATGTAGCCCTCATGCCTTGTTAGGGCCTTTTCGGACTCACCAATCTTCGCATCCCGCTTCAATAAGATATGCCTTGGCTATGAACTCTAATCCGTACCGAGCAACTTTTAAACGATCTTGGGCTAGAAGCTAAGTAACCTTTTAAATCGTACAGCCTTATTTATTGCAGATAAATTTATTAACAAGCGAAGGGAGAATAGGCTTATAATTAACTCACATAAATTCACGAAAGAATACCGAACTTATAATTGACTCTATCATCTCTCGTTCTCCACAGTTTAAAATCTCAAGGAATGAGACTCGTGGATGCTTAGCCTATTAAATCAATGTTTTGGGTTTTCGAGTCATCTATAGGATCTTGCAAACTCTTAGACTTTTTCAAGTTTAGAAATCGCATTTTAAAGTTCTCTTGATAAACGACTCTCTAGGATCAATTATAGGAACTTGCGAAAAGTTCTTGTTCTTAACCCGTGAGAGTTAAGACTTTCGCGTTTTATAGCTCCCTATATAAAAGCCTAGCAAAACTCGACTTAAACACGTTATGGATACTAGCTAGAGTAAACCTAGATAAGTAAACTCGGGTTGAGTCAAAAGATTCACAACGTTTGAAAATTAAAACCACTTTATTTAAGCAAGGAAAGAAAATAACCATAACAAAGGAAAATACAACTATACAATAGGCCAAAATAGATTAAAAATTTTGAAAAATGTCGAAAAATCAAATTTTCCAGTTAAAATGAGGACAAATACAAGGAAAAGACCACTTAACTTCGATAGAAGTCCCCCCCTACACTTAATATAAACATTGTCCTCAATGTTTAAGAATATGGGAGTAAACTCCCCTACACTTAGGACATTGTGCACGTTGTTTAAATCTCGCTAAGGAAAAGAAAACTAAAGAGATTCCTATTTTAATATTGAGAAATATAAAATAATGAATCGAAAAGAGTTTAGGATAGAACCGTGAAGAAGGGAACACGGAATCACGGTTCATCAAAAGTCATAAAGAGTGTGTCTTTGAAGCTCTAATCCCTGCACATGATAAGAAAGAAAGCAAGAAACACCATGGGGCTCCCCCCTACACTTATGGTAAAGATAGATAGATAATTTGGTTGCCTCCCAAAAATCGCTTGTTTTATATTAACCGAGTCACGAGCCTGACTCGTCCCCGAATTAAATGGTCCATGGGGAAGCCTCGAATGCAATACCGGGATCAAAGACCTTGTCCTCGTTCCCGGTTGACATCAACAAAGGAGAGGCGGGGGGATAAGTCTTGAATGGGAGAAAAGTCCTTTCAACATACGAGAAGTATGTGAATTCAAGATCCACGGGAGGTGGGGTGGGTAAAGTAAGCACATTGTCCTCCCCCAAAGACAATATATGCTGAGCAAGCGGCAAAGCCATATTGTTATCAATCATAGCATAATCAATGTCACCTCCCGGGTCAAAGAACTCATCCTCCGTGATAGTGGCTAAAGGGGTGGATGAAAGGTGCTCGGGAGGGGGACTTGGGTCAATACTTTCCTGCAGTAAATTATCAAAAATAATGTCCCCCTCCACGTCATAATCATCAATACCTGGAGGGATGGAGTGGATATCGATTTCTTCCAGCAATGGGTCATTATCTTCAATGGGAGGAATAGATGGAGGTAAAGACTCGGAAAGAGAAGAAGAAGTTAACTCTTCGATTTGAGCAATAAGAAGGTGCACTTTCCGTAATCTATCACGAAGAATCACGTCTTCCACCTCATCCACAAGATCAAGTTCATCGGTGAACTTCTCGTAAGCCAGAGACAATAAATCGTCATCACCCGCATCTCCAGGTGGAGATTGAGAAACTTCAAAAGTGAAATTCTCATAGGAGAGAGAAGAATCGTCATCACTAGGATCGACCTCTTCTGTAAGAGTAACGTCGTCCTCAGGCTCTATAGCAGGTAAGTCACAAACCTCATCATCCAATACCTTGTCGAGACCAACATCACTAAGCTCATTCAACGAATCTGGATCCTTAGATGCAATAGGAACATCGAGAGTAGGAGCAGCAACTTCTGAAGATTGGTTGAACGTGTAGACATCATCGTCGTCGTCATCATCATAATAGATGGGACGAGTCCAGTTAGGAGTGACGTAGTCGGCTAACTCTTCCTTGATAACCTCCACATCTTTAAAAAGCTCATGCAACAACTTTTTTTGTTCGTCTCCCCGAGTATGTTCAATTTCACCAATTCTATCCCACGTTGTAATTAAACATTTTGGTGTAGAAAAGAAGGGAAAACGACTAAATTGGCCCAAAAAGGTGTCGGTGGTTTTCAAGGTTTCGTCCACATCAAGCAACGGTTGCCTTTCCTGATGCAAGTCAGCTCGGAGTTGAGCTAGACCTTCTAGAATATGGTTCAAAGAAGTGAGTTGTTGGTTAAGACTAATTTTCTGAGAGGATTGATGATTGAGGGTGTGATGTGGGGGCTCAAAGTGTTGAAAACCTGAATTATAGCATGGTTGTGGCTCATAGTAGTTCATCGGTTGAGAAGAATTAGAAACCGGGTTTGGTTCATAATAATCCATTGGTGAAGAAAACTGAGGACACGGATTTTGCTCATAATAATTCATTGGTTGACAATAAGAAGTATCGTGAGGACCCCCACAGTTGTTGCAAAACGGTTGAGGAAAAAGACTGGGTGCGTCTTGTGGATAGGTATTATCATAGTCATAATTGTACCCCGGTTCTTGCCCGTGACCATATGGGTATTGAACCGGGCACGAAACATGCCAATGAGAATCGCTTCCACAATAGATGCATGAGGGAACAGGAGGTGGGTTCAAAAAGGACGAATTAGTCGAGTTGCACAAAAGACAAAATCCGAATTGTGTGTTGTCGATATCGTTTCCGCACCGCTCACATGTACACCATTGACAAGAGTCGTTCCCGTACAATCGTCTCCCACATCCGACGCAATGGACATAAGAATCCATAAAGAAAAATAGACGAGCAAGAAGAATATTTTTGGTGCAAAGCTTTGAAAAAGAAATGCTTTTATTGATTTTTTTAAATGTTTTTGGGATTTTTGAAAATTTTGGACACGAAAAATAACGTTCACGAGTGAACGGATCCCAAAAGCCAACGCGTCTCTCACAAAAAACCGTCAATCCTCACGAAAAGAGCCGGCAGCGGCGCCATTTTAATGTACAGATTTTTACTAGTTGAAAAGTTCGTTTTCTCGGTATCTTCTCGAATTGATTTCCGGCTAAGTGTGCGACTCTGTTATTTTTGGTGAAACAAATATTTTTGGTTTTGGTAAAATAAATGTGCAAGACTTTAAAATAAATGACGAGTAATTAGAACTAAAACTAGTTGAAACGTAAACAGTTCAATATTTAAAACTTTGAAAATAAATGACGAGAATTTAAATGACGTAAAATTAAAACTTAGCGAAAAGTAAATTAACGATCAAATGAAAATGCAAAACGAAATTAAAATATACTAAAAACAAAGCGAGAAAAATTATCAAAATAACACTAAAGTAAAATGGCGGAAAAACAAGCTTAATATTAAAACAAAACAAAACACCCCATCGGCATACACTTGATCGGAATCCATAGGGATCCGATCGGAATGTATCCCCATCGGAATGTTGTAATCAGAATGATTAAAAAGGGACATGATCGGAATATAGAAAAATGGTACAATCGGAATACACTAAAGAAATTCAGATCGGAATGCTTGAAAACCACCACAATCGGAATGTTGTAAAATAGCACCAATCGGAATGTCTTAGAAAAACATCCAATCGGAATACTAACAAAGCTCACAATCAGAATCCTTAAAACCCTATTCTGCTCTAGGTGATCAGAATATGTGGAAGCAAATCGGAATAATTGGAAACCCTTTTCCGATCTATGTGATCGGAATGAAGGGGTGGTCGCAATGCTTGATCGGAAAGGGGTTTACCCTTTCCGATTTATATGGGATTCGAGAATTAAGCTAGTAATAAGCTATAATGATAAGCTCACACTAAAACTAGAACGAATCAAAAGTGAAAAAGACTAAATAAGCTCAAATAACAACTTATCAACTTAAAATAAACACACTTTTAAATGAAACTATAAAAAGATGAATACTTTTAAGAAAACTTTAAATCAAATAAGCATTAAGATGAAATAAAATTAAGGATGAGCATGAATCAAATATAAGCAAAATAAGAAAGGTAGAAGAAGATGATTAAAAATAAGAACTTGATTAAAAGAAAAGATTCCAAAATTAAAAGACTTACTTGAATTGAAGAAATTAAAAGTGCATAACAAGAAATTAAAATGCAAGAAAATAATTAACAAGAAATGAAAATGGTGGAAGAGTGGGTTGTCAAGCCACCAACAACTATGAGATGAAAACATAGAAAACTATATATAGGGAGATTAGGGAGGAGCTTAGGAAGCTTCCTCCCTCTTTCTTCTTTTCCTTAATTGCGTCATTAGGTCTTTGCTTTCTTTAATCTTCTTAAATCTTGGACTTTAATGACTTTGGCTCGGGATTTATTTGAACTTGTCTCGACATTTCTTCATAAATAAGACTCGAGTTCTTCGACTTTAAGTAAACTTCCGCCTTTTGACTTTTTCTACGATAAATCTTCAGAATTGGTCTTGAACTTCCGTTCTTTTCGCACTCTTGACTTCTTGACTTCTTCTTTCGTCTTTTTCTTCGATAAAAGCCCATGAAATTCCGTGTTTTCTCCACTTTTCACCTTTTCGTCCTAAATCACAACAAAAACACAAACCACGCATAATTTCGACATAAATGACATAAAATACACGTTTTGGCTCGGTTATTATTGTAATTAAGTGGTAAAGAGGATGGGTGTTTTCACACCTATAACCTATCCTCGAGTTGAAAGATTTACCTCCTCATCTCGAATATGTCTATTTGGAGGAGGACGACAAGTTGCCGGTTATTATTGCGAAGGAACTTTCGAATGATGAAAAAACCGCACTTGTCGATGTTCTAAAGGATCACAAAGGGGAAATTGCGTGGAAGTTATCCGACATTAAGGGGATCGATCCCAAGTTTTGTACCCACAAAATCTTAATGGAGGAAGATTACAAGCCCGCAATCCAATGTCAAAGGAGGGTGAACCCCAGAATTCACGACGTCATCAAAAAGGAGGTCCTTAAACTCCTTGACGCGGGAATGATTTACCCTATTTCCGATAGCCCTTGGGTGAGTCCTATTCATTTTGTCCCTAAAAAGGGAGGGATGACCGTTGTGCCAAAAGATGCCAATGAGTTAATTCCCACTAGACTCGTGACCGGATGGAGAGTGTGCATTGACTATCGTAAGTTGAATGAAGCCACTCGAAAAGACCATTTTCCCTTGCCCTTCATGGACCAAATGTTGGAGCGTCTTGCGGGAAACGATTTCTATTGCCTTTTAGATGGTTTTTCCGGTTACTTCCAAATTCCCATCGATCCTCATGATCAACAAAAAACTACGTTTACGTGTCCATATGGAACGTTTGCCTATCGTAGAATGCCATTCGGACTTTGCAATGCACCGGGAACCTTTCAAAGGTGCATGATGGCTATTTTTCATGATATGATCGAGAAGACGATGGAAGTCTTCATGGATGACTTTTCCGTGTTTGGTAATTCGTTCACTTCGTGTTTGTCGAATCATGAGAGAATGTTGAAACGCTGTGAGGAAACCAACCTTGTGCTCAATTGGGAAAAGTGTCATTTTATGGTTAAGAGTGGAATCGTCTTAGGGCACATGGTCTCGAAAGCGGGGATTGAGGTAGATCAAGCTAAGGTAGACGTCATCGCCAAATTACCTCATCCCAAAACCGTTAAGGGAGTTAGGAGTTTCCTAGGCCACGCGGGCTTTTATCGTCGATTCATCAAGGATTTTTCAAAGATTTCTCGACCCATTACACATCTTCTTGAAAAAGAGGCACGTTTTGTCTTTGACAAAGAATGTGTACGAGCCTTTGAAATCCTTAAGAGGAAACTTACCGAAGCTCCCATTATTGTTTCTCCCAATTGGAACCTCCCCTTTGAGCTCATGTGTGATGCTAGTGATTACGCTATTGGGGCCGTTTTGGGGCAACGTCATGATAAACACTTCTTGCCTATTCACTATGCTAGCAAGACGATGACCGAGGCTCAACTAAAATACACTACAATGGAGAAGGAGTTCCTTGTCGTGGTGTATGCATTTGAGAAGTTCCGACCTTATCTCGTCTTAGCTAAATGCATAGTGTATACGGATCATTCGGCTATCAAGTATCTCATGGCAAAGCAAGATGCTAAGCCTATATTACTTCGTTGGATTCTCCTCCTTCAATAATTTGACCACAAAATTGTTGACAAAAAAGGAGCCGAGAATCTAGCGGCCGATCATCTTTCTCGTTTGGAAGATCCTCACCAAAGTGTTTACGAGCCCAAGGAAATCACCGAAACATTTCCGCTCGAGACACTTGGTGTAGTGAATTCTAAGATTGATTCTTCCACCCCCATGGTTTGCGGACTTTTCAAATTACCATGCGGGTAACTTCATCATCAAGGGTATGACGACTCAAGAAAAACGAAAATTCTTTCCTGACGTCAAGTTCTACTTTTGGAACGACCCTTACTTGTTTTGAACTTGTGTGAATCAAATCATCCGACGTTGTGTATTTGGCACCGAAGCTTCTTACATCCTTAGAGCTTGCCATGAGGGACCCACGGGTGGTCACCACGGTGCTAATCTCACGGCTAAAAAGGTGTTTGATGCCGGCTTCTTTTGGCCTACTATTTACCGAGATGCATAAGATCTTGTGAAGTCGTGTGATTCATGCCAACGAAAAGGAAAAACCTCACAAAAAGATTAAATGCCACAAAACATCATTCAAGTGTGTGAGATCTTTGACGTTTGGGGTATAGACTTTATGGGGCCGTTCCCATCATCTCGCGGTAATAAGTACATCCTCGTTGCGGTTGACTACCTATCTAAGTGGGTGGAAGCTAAGGCTTTGCCCACCAATGATGCTCGTGTGGTAGTAAAGTTTTTTAAAAGCTTGTTTTCTCGGTTTGGAACCCCTCGTGCGATCATAAGCGATCGTGGAACCCATTTTTGTAACGACCAATTCGAAAGGGTCCTAAGGAAATATGGGGTTACACATCGGCTTTCTACGGCTTATCACCCACAAACGAGTGGGCAAGTCGAGGTTTAAAACCGAGCTTTGAAGAGGATCTTGGAGAAATCCATCGGGGAAAACCGACAATCTTGGTTGGATAAGTTGGACGATGCTTTATGGGCCTTTAGGACCGCTCATAAGAAGCCCATTGGGTGCACTCCCTATAAGCTTGTGTATGGGAAGAATTGCTACTTGCCTATCGAATTAGAACACAAGGCTTATTGGGCCCTAAAGCATTGTAATGATATGGAGACCGCGGGAAAACACCGGAAAATGCAATTAAATGAATTGGATGAATTGAGGGACATTGCTTATGAAAATTCATTAATTTATAAAGAAAAAACTAAAAAGTTGCATGATTCTAAAATTAAAAACCGGGTTTTAACATTGGGGATCAAGTTTTGCTTTTTAATTCTCACTTGAAAATCTTTTCCGGTAAGTTGAAATCCCGTTGGTCCGGTCCATTCACCGTGACTCAAGTATTTCCATATGGGACCATCGAGCTAGCTCAAAATGATAGCCCCAATTTCAAGGTGAATGGACATAGGTTGAAGCACTACTTTGGCGGGGAAGTTCCATCCTTGAACTACCTCGACCAAGTCACTTTCCCCAATGATAATTAGTATTGAGGGGATCGAGTCGAGCTCATGACTCGGTAATAAAAAACGAGGTGCCTCGTGGGGGAGTCCCATGCTTATCCTATGTACATATTATCGCTTTCTAATGTAGTTAACGTGTGGGGATTTGTGCCCTTCCAACCTTTGTTCCGTGGTTGTTTGTGAATTGTGGACTTTAGATGATCATGATCTTCACGATTGGAGCCTCTCGTGTTCGTTTTATGGGAGCACTCTATCGTTTGCTTTGAAGACTTTCTCAATATCCATAATATATCATTTTGATGTTCTAACCTTAGGTTTATAGCACACTTCATAAACGGCTTTAAATTTAATGGTTACACCCTTTCCATGCTAGATTAGGCATTCGACTACGTCTCTAGTATGGGGGTGTTTGCACCCCTAGACTCAAAACATTGATGACAATGTTTAACTTTAGTATGGGGGTAAATAGATACTTGCCTTGCCAAACCTTCACGTTTTCCAAAGTTTATCTTTTTGTTTATCGCTTTGTTGCAAAATAAGGCTAAAAATGGCCAAATTTTAAATTTTTTCTTATGTTTTATAAGTGTTTGAAGACACGAATGTAGGTTTTCCGATGGCGAGGATAAGAGTAATTTTTGACTCGACCATGCGTGTTGAGCACTTAGCTTTGATTCCTTAACTACACATTAGGCTAAGTCTCTTAAATGAGGACGAGAAATGATAGGGTTAATTAGAAGTTACTATGCTAAACGTAGAGTACTCGTATTCTTTCAAAAACTCATGTGTTCTCGTTGTTTGCTTATTCTCCCTTCGCATGTAAATATTTTTTGCTTAATAAATATTGACTTAGCGGTTTTGTTAGGATTGTTTGGTTTCTAGTCTTTTCTAGTAGCTTCCGTGTAATTAAATTGGGAAGACATTAAGGTATCTCCAGCGTCACGGTTTTAAAGTATTAGCACCCGAATAATAAAAAGCTTCACCCAATAATAAGATTTCAAGTTCTCACCTAAATCAAGCAAACAATTTGAAGCCCCACAAGGCCGAAAAATCTATGAAAAATTGAAAGTGAATCAAGCCTTAATCTTTGGAGCTTTAAAGATCCAAAATTCGCCTTAGCGTGAGGATATACGTCTTTGGCTAATAAAACTACCGATGAGGTGGATAATAAAAGGCAAGGCAAGACCGAATTCATAATAAAAGCTTCATGGCGAAGTTGAATAAAAGATGGAGGTAAACCAAAGATAATAAGGCCCTTCCGTTAGGGGGCGTATAAAAGTCTTGGTAATAAGTCTCATGTTCAAAACTGTTATAAAACCGTGTTTATCGATTATTCTTGTCAACTTAATTTTTTGACATCGTTGTCTATTGGGAGGGGTTATTGATTTGATGGTCTTGGTTACACCGTTAGGACTCTATTTTTAGACCTAAATCTCTATTATCGCATAAGTCAAACAATGTATCCTCGTGAAAAATTCAAGACAATATAAAATATAAGAGATACAACTTAGGAATAATGGGAGGATAAGTACGTGATTAGGGCACATGAGTAGTGTTAGCATTACTAACTTATAATGACGATGATCTCGTTGCACGCTTGGCATGGAATTGGGGTGAAAATCGAGGACGATGAAATTATTTCTAACGAAGCATTCACATGTTCTTATTGTATGAACCTAAACGTCCCATTTTGCGATGAAAATCATACATTATGTCTAAAACGCAAGTAGTAGTAGCAATAGTAGTAGTACACCTAGTTTATCATTCAATAAAACTGAATAAAAATGAATTTTGGAGGTGCTACGATACTTTATTCTAGCATTGCGTGAGGGCACGGCAATGGTTTAGTATGGGGGAGTGATGAGACTGCTTTTATACATAGTCTCATCGTCCAAATAGGGCTTAAAATGCATTAAATATCATCAAAAGACCCATATATATGCTTGTGTTTGTTGCTTGTGTATTTTAGGTACGGATATTGAGAAAATGACAAAAGATCACAAGAATCATACAAAAACGAACACGGGAAACGAAGCCGCACAATGAACCAAGCCCTAGTATTGATTTTCCCAAGAAAAACCCTTGAAGTCTCGAAGATCTATGAAGAAGGGTCCTCCAATATGAAAGAATTGACACTTTATACCCTTGTATCTTCATAATTGCAAGATTGGTCCCTAAAGTTTGTCAAAATTACAAAAAGGGCCCTCAACCATTATCCTCCACAAAGTCAAATATATCATGAAGTCCTTCAAAGTACAATAAATTACAAGATTGGTCCTTTGAACATCCCAAAATTACAAAAAGGACCCTTAACTTTCAACATTTGGCAAGAATGGTCCCTCATCAAACAAGACTTGGCAAATTCAGTCCTCCAAAATTCCAATCATACAAGTAAAGACCATTATCCATCAACAATATGCCAAATCAGTCCTTGAAGTATCACAAAATGGCAAGAAATACCCCTGAATTTACTTCACAAAAGTTTTTGGGGCAAAAGTGTGAAAATTGAAAGTTTAATTACAAAGGGATTTGAGTTTTGGCCAGACATCATACTTACCTAGACCAACCAGAAGCTGCCACCTCACCCCACTCACCATTTCCACCAATCAACTCCCACCATTCCTCCACATCACCTTTCCACTCACACCAGATTAACAAACTTAATTAATTAAGTTTGAATTTGGCGCCTAACACCAACTTTTAAACCCAAAACAGATTAAACACTTGTTCTTAGTGTTCTTAATACAAATTGGGTATTTGTGATTAAGCCAAAATTAAGCCACCATCTTGTCCATAATTATGATTAAGGGTCTTCTAATCATAACCCAACTTATAAACTTGACAACTCACCACCCCTTTGTCCTACACATGCCTCCCCTGCTACAAAAATAAGGAAGAAGACAAACAGTAGGGCCAGCAATCCAACGTCCCATAAACTTGCTTACTTTCTAAGCTCCACAAGAGCCATTGGATGCAATTCCAACAGCTATACACTCCACAAACGTCCAAGATAAAGTCACATGAGCTCAAGATTTCAAATTTCGACAAGGGCATTTCTGGAAGTTCCATGCTTAGGGTTTCTACATTTTCAGCTTTCTAGGACCATGTACACCCTCTATATAAAGGGTCTAGCTCATTACATTTAGAACTGCTTTTGGTTTTTCCTTGTTCAACTTCTTGTAAATCCTCTTTCCATTTAATGAAAGTGTGTTGAGTTTTGTTGAAGAAAGACCAAGTGCCACCTTTATTTTAGCTTGTTTATGATATTTGTTAACTGAAATTGAACCTTAAAACGTTTTTTAAACCTTGTGTAAGAAATTACACATTGGATCAAAATTTGATATTTTGCTAAGTTCTTGTTTCAACCTTGGAATTCTTGGGTTATAGGGCTGATCATAGCATCCTAATTGTGATAATTAAGGTGTGGTAAGGCTTATAACTTGGGGATAATCAAGTGTGGGGTAACAAGTTTGCATCAATCAAGTTTATTTTCCAAAGTCACCTTTCTGTTTTCTTATTTTGTGCTACTTACCTTGTTGAATCTTAGCAGGAGTGTTATTGGAAGCTTGTGCTTGTTCTAGCTAGCACATAAGCTCATAAATTCGTGGTTGTGGATGTACATCCATGAGGTTTCTCTAAAACCCTTGAAAATCTGATAAATATTGGACTTTTTGTGGGTTTGTGCTCTATTGGTGTTCTTGTTTATTTCTTGGCTTGAATCTGCTTAGTCTTGCTTGATAATGATGTTTATATGCTAGATTAATCATTGGGTTAACTGAATCACACTTTTTCTTATTTAAAATTGGATTTGAAAAGATAAAGGGGTGTTTGGGTCTACCTGTTTAAGCTTGAATCTTGTTATTGTGTTGTGGAAAGTGTGTATTTGTGTTCTATATCTGATATATGCCTTGTTGAGAGTGTTTTGCTGCATGTTTTTGGGTTTGAAACTTCAAATCAAACAATCTGCTATGACTTGATGAGTTTAACTGTTTTTGACCTAAGATTTTGGTGAAATCTAGTATTTGTGCATGCTTAGGGTTGAAAGTTGTTAAAACATCATTATTATAACTTATTTGATAGATCTTGAGGTTTGAATCTGGCTTATTGGTCAAATAAATCAGCAAAGTAAAAAACTGCATGTGTTAGTGTTCATCAGTAACATTCATTAGCTTGAATCTTGCTTAATTCTTTAAATCATTGCATGAAACCTGTTTAGACTTGCTTATTTGAGTTTAATATAGCTTGTGTATGCATTTGGTTGAATTTGGCTCGCTGAATTGTGCTAAAATTTCTATTTGAACCTAAACTGCTTACTTGTTCATGTCTGTGCAATATCTGGTACTTTATTGATTAAACTGTATCAATTGGGTGTTTGTGGTTGTGATATTTTGATTGTTCTTGACTCCTTTTGATCCAAAGATCATTTGGGTGCTTTTGTGGAATCTGAATCTCCAAAAAGTTCACTAAAGACAAAAAAGTCTAATAGTCAAGCAGTGGAAAAAGTTTCCACCGCTCAACACCCAAAACTAGCCCCTGTTAGTGTAAAATTGAACTCAGCTTATCAATAAGCTATTTTAGCTTATCCAGACTTGCAACAACTTATTTTTTGTGATAGATCTTCATCATTTGACCCATTTGATTAGACTAGAGCTTATTGGACTTTGACATTGACTTTTTACTAGAAACCAACTTATTTGACTTTTACATAAGTGCTTATTTGCTTTTTCCAGCTTATTGAGTCATTTATTTGAAAACTCTTTGTTGATTTTGCTTAATTAAGTCATTTCAAAGCTTTAGAAACTTGAATCAGCACTTGGGGTGGCCTAGAACTCAAAAACGACTATTTTGTCGTTTTTTGTAGATTGCTTATTGCATTTTCAGGCTTATTCCTTGGGCTTATTTCAAATTTCTTTTTACAGAAGTCTTATTTAGGACAAAAGAAGCTTGTGTGTCTAATTTCAGCTTATGGCATTGGCTTATAGCTTAATGGGCCAAAAAGCCCATTAAGAATAAACTGTTTGGTATAGGCTAGCTTATTTCACACTTTCAGCTTTTGGGCCTTTGGAAAAAGTTTTTTAGAATCAAATTTTGAGTCAAGTAGTGCTTTTTGGGCTTATTTTGGACACTTTTTTATATTGGGCTCAATTTAGGCCCATTAAGGATCTGTTTTGGGTTTAGACCATTTTCTAGGCCCATTATGGGTATTTAGGTAATTTCACTTTCATTTCTGAGTTACTTAGGTTAAATTAAGCTAGTTTGCAAGTTTTTAGAATTTTTTATGATTTTTGGATTTTTAATAATATTTTAATATTATTTTATTGTTAAAAATTAAAAGTCTGATTTTCTAAGTTTTTATATTTTTCCTAGATTGTAGACACTTAAATAGGAATTTTGCAAGTTTCCAATTATTTTTAGAGTCTTTTAATTATTCTCTAGAATTAATTTAAGATTTAATTGATTTTAATAGTTTTTAGTTGTTTGAAAATAGTTTTTAGTGATTTTAAAATTTTGAAAAATACTTTTTAGCTTAATTAGGGTATTTTTGAGGTTTACAAACTTTAAAATCTTGTTTTTGACTTTTTAGTAGTTAATATTGATTTTTAGGGCTTTAATTAGCATTAAAAAGTCATTATTTAATTAATTAAAAGGTTTTGGCAAGTTTGGATTTTTTGTAAACTCTTAGAATATTTTTTGTGGATTTTTAGTAATTTTTTGTAATTTTTAGGGTAAAATTTTAATTTTAGGGATTTTTACGGTTTTACGTGTACACCTTTTTCGTCTTAGTTTAATCCGTCTTCGTAACCGTCATTCTCTTCTAATCTCATTTCTATCTTTCTTTCTCAAAAATATAATCACAAAGTAATCCAAATCATTACACACATAACACACTAGCCTCCTTGAGAACGAACTCATTTTAGGGTCATTTACACACGGTTTTCCTAAATCGTCGTGCTTAGCCTATTTGCTCTCTTTTCCTAATGAGTAGTAAAATCACTACATCATGGAGGGTCCTTTTTGCAAATTTGACCAACTTTAAGGACCAAACTTGGAATTATGAATAACCAAGGGTTTAAAGTGTCAATTCTTCAATATTGGAGGACCCTTCTTGTACAATCTTCAATTCTTCAAGGGTTTTCTTGGAAAATCAACTCTAGGGCCCGATTCATTGTGTGGCTTCGTTTCCCATGTTCGTTTTTGCTTGTTTCTTGTGATCTTTTGCCATTTTCTCAATATCCGTACCTAAAATACACATGGAACAAACACAAGCATATATTTGAGACTATGTAAAAAAGCAGTCTCATCACTCCTCATACTCAACCATTACCGTGCCCTCACGCAATGCTAGAATAAAGTATCGTAGCACCTCAAAAATTCATTTTTATGCACTTTTGTTGAATGATAAACTTGCTACACTACTACTACTTGCTACTTGCGTTTTAGACATAATGTATGATTTTCATCACAAAATGGGAAGTTTAGGTTCATAGAACAAGAACACGTGAGTGTTTCGTTAGAAATAATTTCGTCGTCCTCGATTTTCACCCCAATTCCATGCCAAGCGTGCAACGAGATCATGGTCATTCTAAGTTAGTAATGCTAACACTATTCATATGCACTAATCACGTACTTATACTCCCATTTTCCTAAGTGGTATCTCTTATATTTTTTTTGTGTCTTGAATGTTCACGAGGATACATTTTTCACTTATGCGATGATAGAGATTTAGGTCTAAAAATAGAGTCATAACAGTGTAACCAAGACCATCGAATTAATAACCCCCCCCCCCCTAATAGACAACAACATCAAAAAATTAAGTCAACAAGAAGGATCGATAAACACGGTTTTATAACGGTTTTGAACATGAGACTTATTACCAAGACTTTTATACGCCCCTAACGGATGAGCCTTATTATCATAGGTTTACCTCCATCTTTTATTCAACTTCGCCATGAAGATTTTATTATGACTTCGGTCTTGCCTTGCCTTTTATTTAACCTCGCCATGAGGTGTTTATTATGGCCAAAGACGTATATCCTCACGCTAAAAGCGAATTTTGGATCTTTAAAGCTTCAAAGATTAAGGCATAATTTCGCATAGATTTTTCGGCCTTGGGAGCTTCAAATTGTTTTCTTGATTTAGGTGAGCACTTGAAATCTTATTATTAGGTGAAGCTTTCGATTATTCGGGTTGCCAATACTTCAAAACCGTGACGCTGGCGATACCTTAATGTCTTCCTAATTTAATTACATGGATGCTACTAGAAAAGACTAGAAACCAACAATCAAGACTAAACCGCTAAGCCAATACTTATTAAGCAAAATATATTTACAAGCGAAGGGAGAATAAGCAAACAACGAGAATACATGAGTTTTTGAAAGAATACGAATGCTCTACGTTTAGAATAGTAACTTATAATTAACTCTATCATTTCTCGTCCTCATTTAAGAGACTTAGCCTAATATAAAGTTAATTGCTCAACACGCACGGTCGAGTAAAAAATTACTCTTATTCTCGCCATCGGAAAATAAACATTCGTGTCTTCAAACACTTATAAAACATGAGAAAATATTTAAAATTTGGCCATTTTTAGCCTTATTTTGCAACAAAACGATAAACAAAAAGATAAATTTTGGAAAGCGTGAAGGTTTGGCAGGTCAAGTATCTATTCACCCCCATACTAAAGTTAAACATTGTCCTCAATGTTTCAAGTCTAAGGATAGGACACCCCCATACTAGAGACGTGGTCGAATGCTTAATCTAGCATGGAAAGGGTGGAACCGTTAAATTTAAAGCCGTTTATGAAGTGTGCTAAACGCCTAAGGTTAGAACATAATAGGATATATCATGTGTGGATATCGAGAAATTCTTCAAAGCAAACGATCGAGTGCTACCATAAAACGAACACGAGAGGCTCCAATCGTGAAGATCATGATAATCTAAAAACCACAATGCACAAACAACCACAGAACAAATGATGGAAGGGCACAAATCCCCTCACGTTACTACATTAGAAAGAGATAATATGTACATTGATAAGCATGGGACTCCCCCACGAGGCACCTCATTTTTTATTACCGAGTCATGAAATCGACTCGATCCCCTCAATACTAATTATCATTGGAAAAGGTGACTTGGTCGAGGTAGTTCAAAGATGGAACTTCCCCGCTAAAGTAGTGCTTCAACCTATGTCTATTCACCTTGAAATTGGGGCCATAATTTTGAGCTAGCTCGAATGTCCCATAAGAAAAAAACTTGGGTAACGGTGAATGGACCCGACCAACGGGATTTTAACTTGCCGAAAAAGATTTTCAAACGTGAGTTAAAAAGCAACACTTGATCTCCAATGTTAAAAACCCGGTTTTTAATTTTAGAATCATGAAACTTTTTAGTTTTTTCTTTTTAAATCAATGAATTTTCATAAGTAGTGTCTCTTAATTTATCCAATTCATTTAATAGCATTTTCTGGTGTTTCCCCGTGGTCTCAATGTCATCATTACAATGCTTAAGGTCCCAATAAGCTTTGTGTTCAAGTTCAATTGGCAAGTGACAATTCTTCGCGTACACGAGCTTATAAGGAGTTCACCCAATGGGCGTCTTATGAGCGGGACAAAAGGCCAATAAAGCATCGTCTAACTTATCCGACCATGATTTTCGGTTCTCTCCAATCGATCTCTCCAAGATCCTCTTCAACGCTCGTTTGAAACCTCGACTTGCCCACTCGTTTGTGGGTGATAAGCCGTAGAAAGCCGATGTGTAACCCCATATTTCCTTAGGACCCTTTCGAATTGGTTAATACAAAAATGGCTTCCACGATCGCTTATGATCACACGAGGGGTTCCAAACTGAGAAAACAAGTTCTTCAAAAACTTGACTACCACACGAGCATCGTTGGTGGGCAAAGCCTTAGCTTCCACCCACTTAGATAGGTAGTCAACGACGACAAGGATGTAATTATTACCACGAGATGATGGGAACGGCCCCATAAAATCAATTCCCCAAACGTCAAAGATTTCACACACTTGGATGATGTTTTGTGGCATTTCATCGTTCTGTTAGGATTTTCTTTGTCGTTGGCATGTGTAACACGACTTGACAAGTGCGTGTGCATCTCGGTAAATAGTAGGCCAAAAGAATCCGACATCAAAGACCTTCTTCGCCGTGAGATTAGCACCATGGTGACCACCCGTGGGTCAGTCGTGGAAAGCTCTAAGGATATTAAAATCTTCGGTGCCAAATACACAACGTCGAATGATTTGATCCACGTATGTCCGAAAAAGGTAAGGGTCGTTCCAAAAATAGAACTTGACGTCACGAAAGAATTTTCGTTTTTGTTGAGTCGTCATACCCTTAATGATGAAGTTGCCCGCATGGTAATTTGCGATGTCTGCAAACCATGGGGTAGATGAATAAAGCTTAGAATTCACTACACCAAGTTTCTCGAGAGGGAATATTTCGGTAATTTCCTTGTTCTCATACACACTTTGGTGAGGATCTTCCAAACGAGAAAGATGATCGGCCACTAGATTCTCGGCTCCTTTTTTGTCAAGGATTTTGACATAAAATTC
This sequence comes from Glebionis coronaria, assembly GCA_025667525.1. Lineage (NCBI taxonomy): Eukaryota > Viridiplantae > Streptophyta > Magnoliopsida > Asterales > Asteraceae > Glebionis > Glebionis coronaria. Next base: position 121,969,766 of record CM046880.1, on the reverse strand, counting down.
TTGTAGGAGGAGAATCGAACGAAGTAATCTCGGCTTTGCATCTTGTTTAGCCATGAGATACTTGATTGCCGAGTGATCCGTATACACTATGCATCGAGTCAAGACGAGATAATGTCGGAATTTCTCAAATGCATACACCACGACAAGGAATTCCTTTTCCGTTGTAGTGTATTTAAGTTGAGCCTCGGTCATCGTCTTGCTAGCATAGTGAATAGGAAAGAAGTGCTTTTCATGACATTGGCCCAAAACGGCCCCTATGGCGTAATCACTTGTGTCACACATGAGTTCAAAGGGGAGGATCCAATTGGGAGCAACAAGAATGGGAGCTTTGGTAAGTTTCCTCTTAAGGATTTCAAAGGCTCGTACACAATCTTCGTTAAATACAAAAGGAGCATCTTTTTCGAGGAGATGTGTAATAGGTCGAGAAATCTTTGAAAAATCCATGATGAATCGACGATAAAAGCCCGCGTGGCCTAGGAAACTCCTAACTCCCTTGACGGTTTTGGGATGAGGTAATTTGACGATGACCTCTACCTTAGCTTTGTCTACCTCAATCCACGCTTCCGAGACCTTGTTCCCTAAGACGATTCCTTCCTTAACCATAAAATGACATTTTTCCCAACAGAGCACAAGGTAGGTAACCTAACAACGTTACAACATTCTCTCAAGATTCGAAAAACACGAAGTGAACGAACAACCAAACATGGAAAAATCATCCATAAAGACTTCCATTATCTTCTCGATCATGTCATGAAAAATAGCCATCATGCACCTTTGAAAGGTTCCCGGTGCATTACAAAGTCCGAATAGCATTCTACGATAGGCAAACGTTTCATAAGGACACGTAAACATAGTTTTTTCTTGATCACGAGGAACGATGGGGATTTGGATGTAACCGGAAAAACCATCTGAAAAGAAATAGGAATCGTTTCCCACAAGACGCTCCAACATTTGGTCCCTGAAGGGCAAGTGAAAATGGTCTTTACGAGTGGCGTCATTCAACTTACGATAGTCGATACACACCCTCCAACCGGTCACAAGTCAAGTTGGAATTAACTCGTTGGCATCGTTTGGCACAACAATCATTCCTCCCTTCTTAGGGACACAATGAATAGGATTCACCCAAGGGCTATCGGAAATAGGGTAAATCATTCCCGCGTCAAGGAGTTTAAGGACTTCCTTTTTTATGACGTCGTGAATTTTGGGGTTCACCCTCCTTTGACATTGAATCGCGGGTTTGTATTCCTCCTCCATTAAGATTTCTTGGGTACAAAATTTGGGATCGATACCCTTAATGTCCGATAATTTCCACGCAATTGCCCCTTTGTGGTCCTTTAGAACATCGATACGTGCGGTTTTTTCATCATTCGAAAGGTCTTTCGCAATAATAACCGGCAACTTGTCGTCTCCTTCCAAGAACACGTATTCAATATTAGGAGGTAAATATTTCAACTCGAGGATTGGTGGTTCCTCAATTGAAGATTGGGGCTTGATACTCATAACCTCCTCGGGTGGAGGAAGTGGGAAATCATTGAGAAAATCCTTGATAATCGAGAAGTCCTCATCGTTGTCGAGGTCTTCTTTATAAGTACGAGGAACATCAAATTCTTCCAACATAAAACCACCACCTTCAAATGGAGTGAAAGATGGTATCGAATTATCAAGAATGAGATAAAGCATAGTGGGATTGCCACTATTTTCATCGTCACCAAAACCTAAAACTTCTTGTGAAAATTCTTTGCAAACGGCGTCGATCATATCAACGCGGTTTATGGTAGCGACGGAATAAACATGAGAAATTGGAGAGTTTTGTGTTGCGTTTATAACAAGTTCCTCGTCGTTGAAACGTAAGGTGATTTTTCTTGCATGCACATCAATCAACGCCATTGACGTATCCAAAAATGAACGACCTAAAATAAGAGGAACTTGAGGATCTGTGGGAATATCCACAACGATAAAGTCTACCGGATAATAGAACTTCCCCAATTTCACAAAAACGTCTTCGGCCAATCCACATGCGGGAATAGTGGAATGATCGGCCACTTCGATAGACATTAGTGAAGGAGTAAGATTAGGAAGATTGAGCGACTTGAAGATTGCAAGAGGCATCAAGTTAATACTAGCACCAAGATCGGCCAAGGCATAGCATTCTTCCATATCTTGAATTGCACATGGAATCAAGAATTTACCGGGATCACCGACTTTTTGAGGTATGCGGTTAGGATAAACCGATGAACAACTAGACAATTGTTGCAATTTATCCTTTTTGTTTAACATACTCTTAAAGTTAGCGGCAAATCGAGGCATCATGACCAAAGAGTCGGCAAAACTTAAATTGAAATGCACATCACGAAACATCTTCATAAAAAGATCAAATTGGTAATTGTCGCGCTCTTGACGTTTCTCCTTACGAAGTCTCGATGGGTAGGGCAAAGGTGGTGTGGGTTGAGGCATAGGCATAGCCTTTGGAATCTCGGGTTCCAATTGTGGTAACGGGTCAACCGTAGGTGTGGCATGAGCGGTACTTCGTGGGATTGGGATGTGCTCCTTTTCGACCACCACCTCGGATTCTTCCTCAATTTCCTCCACCGTTGGAGTATAACAAGTGTGAAAACACTTATCCTTTTACAACTTATTTCCAATAATAACAAGACCAAAACGTGTATTTTATGTCGTAAAAGTCGGAATTATGCGTGGTTTGTGTTTTTATTGTGTTTCAGGATAAAAATATGAAAAAGGAAGAAAACACGGGCTATCACGAGCTTTTATCGAAGAAAAAGGGAAAAGGCGAAGTCAAAAGATCAAGAGTGCAAAAAGAACGGAAGTCCAAGGCTTATTCTGAAAATATATTGAAGAAAAAGAAATTTATCGAAGAAAAAGTTTAAAGATGGAAGTTTAATGAAGTCGAAGAACTAAGTCTAATTAAATAAGAAATTTATAAGACTATTTCAATTTATATCGACAAATCCCGAGACGACGTCGAGAAAGACAAAGAATTTAAATCTAGTCGAGTCGAGAAGAAAGAAAGAAGGAAGCATAAACACTTAGCCTCCCCACCTCCTATATATACCCTCGTAATGTTTCATTAGGAGGGTGTTAGCTAGTTCATTTTTCTTTTGTAGTTTTAATTTTTAGAGAGAGAATGTTCTTAACTTTGTCTCACTAGGAAAACTTCATCTTTTCTTTCTTTCATGTTTATGTTTTAATTCAATCTTGTGTTTTGGAATCATTAATCTACAAGTTCAAGTTTAAGCTTTTATCATTAATCTCTTTCTACCTTTCTTGATTTTTATTACTTTTGATCCGAGATAATCATGCTTCTAGTTTCATCTTGATGTTTGATTGATTAAAAAGTTTATCTTTTTGTTCATATCTAAGTTTTTGTACAATTTGAGCTTTGATCTTATCATGCTTATTGGCTTATTTTGCACTTAGATTATTTACTTTTAAGTTTTCTTAAAAGTTTAGTTTTATTAAAGTTTGTTTTATAAAGTTTCCGTATTTAGTATTTTAAAAGTCGTCAAATTTGTGCTTATTTAGTCTTGGCTAAGGGTTGGTAAATGCTTATTTGATTAAGTGCTTATTTGTTTGCTTATTCTGTTTTTGATTCCCATCAGAACAACTGTTTACCCAATCCGATCGAGTAAGTGTGATCGCATAAACCCCTAGGGTTTCTACTTGCGATCCTTTACTTCGATCACCAAGTACGATCACACTTGGGTGCGATCACTCATTTTGATCCTTGGTCACGATCACTCATTGCGATCACTTGACCATGTTCACTTGAGTGCGATCACTCTCTGCGATCACTTGGTTGTGATCTGGGCCACGATCCTAATTTCCATCGCATTGAGTGCGATCACTAGACCACGATCACTAGGCTGCGATCGATTGTTACGATCGTAGGCTACGATCACTTTGGTTGAGATAACTTGGCTATGATGGCTGAGTGCGATGACTGGTCACGATCACTTGGATGCGATGACTTAATTTCCTGTTTTTATTTTTAATTTCAAATTTGACTTTTCCCGCATTTTTTCTTAGTATTATTTTTAAACTAACTTTGTCTTAGTTTATTTTTTACAAAGTTTTAAGTATTAAATTCACTTTAAGTTTTTAATCATTTATTTTTAACTCGTCAGTTTTAGTTTAATTTTTAAAGTTTTTATTTTTACTCAACGACACTTTCATTTTACTATTAGTTTAAAATAGATAACCACCTTTCTTTATTTTTCCACCAAGAACGACTGAGTCGCACTTCAATTGGTAATCAATTCGAAAAGACTGGATTAACGAATCTTTTTCATACGAGGTGAATACCTAGTATTAAATGGCGCCGCTGCCGTGTCTTTTCGTTAAGATTAACGGTTTTTAGTGAGAGACGCGTTGGATTTTGGGATCCGTTCACTTTTGAACGTTATTTTTTCTTGCTTAAAAATTTTCAAAAATCCATAAAAATAAAAAAATTTCAAAAATTCAAAAAAAATAGAAAAACATAAAAAACCAAAAATACTTCTTGTCTATCTTTCTTTTCTTTTAGTAGGTGTGTATGCGTACCCGTGCTCGTAAGAAGAAAGCAATTCAAGCCGAATTCGAAACTCCACATATTGTCACCATGGACAATCGACCAATGATCGAGCTTTTGCAATCGCAAGTAGAGGGAAACACCGATGCTATTGTCATACCCGAGATTGGAGCCAACAACTTTGAGCTCAAATCCGGCTTCATTCAAATGGTCTCTGCTCAACCATTCTTGGGGCGTTCACTTGATGATCCTCATGACCATATCAAAAGGTTCCTTCAACTCACTAATACGGTCAAGTATAATGGGGTTTCACAAGAGGTGATTCGCTTTCAACTTTTTCTTTTCTCCTTAGAGGGACAAGCCCGACATTGGCTTGATAAGGAACCGCCACAATGTATTCTTACGTGGTCGGATTTAGAGACCAAATTCATCAACTAATTTTTCCCACCCTCGCGTACTACTGCTTTGCGGAATGAAATCATTAACTTTGAACAAAAGTACGGTGAGACATTTAGTGAATCTTGGGACCGTTTTAAGGAACTTTTAAGAAAGTGTCTACAACATGGTTTCACAAAAGTACATCAAATTAATACTTTTTACAATGTTTTAAGCATGAATGACCAAGATTCACTAAATAGTGCCTCGGGGGGGTAATATTTTGGTTAAGTCTTCTAATGTTGCATGGGATATTATTGAGAATAAGTCTAGAGTGCAAACTAAGAGTGTTCGGGCTAATGTGGCTACTACTAGTACTAGTGATGCCGACAAGAGAATTGATAAGCTTACTTCGATTGTTGAAACACTTGATTTACAAACCGCCAACAATGCCAAAACCAATAATGTACAAGTTAATGCTATGAGTCAGTCGTGTGAAATATGCGGTGGATCTCATTCATACACCAATTATCCTTTGACTCATGACAAACCGGAAAATATGTATGCCGCTAACGGTAACTTTTCTACGGGAGGCTACCAAGCACGTCCTCAAGGTGACCGCCAACTTGCTCAGTTATCGTTCAAACAACTTCCTTTCACCACCCGGTTTCCCCACTCAAAACCCAAACAACCTCAATCGCAACAATCAAAACCAAACTCGAGCTCCAAATCAGTATCAAACCCAACGAAACCCATATCCACCTCAAGGAAACAACCAAGTTTACCAACAACCCGCTTATCAACCACCTTCTTACCATGCTCTTCCTTCCACCCCACCCACCGCTTTAATCACGAGGTTGAAACTTACATGAGGACAATGACACACTGGTGCAGAATCTTCAGCGACAAATCATCAACTTGAAAGGAGATATGGCGAAACAAGGGAATGATCTTCGAACCGATATGCGAAACTCTTTGAGCAATCAAACGAATGACCTAAGGGATATGATGGCTAGTTTCTTCCAAAGTAATCAAGCCTCTTGTTCGGGTTCTCTTCCGAGTAACACAATTGCTAATCCAAGACGGGAGATGAAAGCAATCACCACTTGAAGTGGAAAAGGTTTAAAGGAACCCAAGCTTCCTACACCTACACCGGTGATTGTGACAAAGGAAAATGAGTCCCCTTCTCCAATTCCTCCACCTTCTACTTCCACCCCTCCACGACCCAAGGATGTGAGTGAGAATTCAATTCCAAAGCCTTCATCTCAACCCGATATACCTTATCCCTCAAGGTTGAGGAAATAGAAGTTGAAGAACAAGGATGATATTCAGGTTTCTAACTTTCTCAATATGTTTAAACAACTGAATTTCAACATATCCTTTGCTGAGGCTCTCGCTCACATACCGAAATATGCTGATATGTTTAAAGATCTTCTCAGTGATAAGGAGAAACTTCTTGATATCGCTCAGACCCAACTTAACGAGAATTGCTCCGCAGTGCTCTTAAGGAAATTACCCACCAAACTTGGTGATCCAGGTCGTTTTGTCATTCCTTGTAACTTCCTCGGGGTAGAGAATTGTATGTCCCTAGCCGATCTAGGTTCTAGTATAAAATTAATTCCATTAAGTGTGTGGAAACAATTATCTCTACCCGAGCTAGTCCCCACACGAATGACATTGGAATTAGCTAACCGTACGGTTGCTTATCTGGTGGCGATAGCCGAAGATGTCTTCGTCGGTGTCAACAAACTCACTACGAGATGGATCCCCGTGTTCCATTAATCGTTGGACGTCCATTCTTGACAACCGGGCGCACTCTCATTGATGTAGCTGCGAGCGAATTAATCATGAGAGTTGGTGACGATAAAATCGTTTTCAACATGGGTAAACTTTCTAAGCAACCTTATGAACACAAGAGCGTTAATTTCATTGACGTTCTTGATGAGGCTTGTGAAGAGCATTTCAAAGACGCTTGTAAAAATGGTTCTTCTTCGCTACCCATTTTTGAGACCGTTGCCTCTATTGCTCCTTCACTGACTCCATTTGGAGAAAGTGATTTCCTTTTGAAAGAACTTGAAGCTACTTTAGGGAATGTGGACTTAAAATATGACGATTCTCCCCTCAATTGGGATGAAGACACTCGTACCATTGAGAAACTTCTCAATGAGGACCATATTTCTCCACCGTCTCCTAAGGAAATCTCTATCGATGATCTGAATTTTACTACGCCTTCCATCAAAAACCCTCCGGATTTAAAGCTTAAGGATCTACCGTCTCATCTTGAGTACGTTTTCCTTGAAGACAATAAGAAGTTACCCGTCATCATCGCAAAGGACTTAAAAGAAGAAGAAAAATCTCGACTTATCGACGTGTTGAAGAATCATAAGAAGGCAATTGCTTGGAAAATTTCCGATATCGCGGAATTGATCCGAACTTTTGTACTCATAAAATTCTCATGGAAGATGACTTTAAACCGGCAATCCAAAGCCAAAGAAGGGTTAATCCTAAAATTCACGACGTCATCAAGAAATAGGTTATCAAACTTCTAGATTCCGGAATGATTTACCCTATTTCGGATTCGCCATGGGTTAGTCCCGTCTATTCTGTGCCTAAGAAAGGTGGAATAACCGTTGTTCCCAATGAAAACAATGAGTTGATTCCTACTCGACTTGTCACGGGTTGGCGCGTTCGCATAGACTATCACAAACTCAATGATGCCACTCGCAAGGATCATTTTCCTCTCCCTTTCATGGATCAAATGCTCGAGCGTTTAGTGGGAAATGACTACTATTGCTTCTTAGACGGTTTCTCCGGGTATTTTCAAATTCTCATCGATCCTAAAGACCAAGAGAAAACCACATTCACTTGTCCTTATGGAACATTTTCTTACAAAAGAATGCCTTTCGGCTTATGCAATGCTCCTGGGACTTTCCAAAGGTGTATGATGGCTATCTTCCCTGAAATGGTTGAAGAAACTATGGAAGTTTTTATGGATGATTTCTCGGTCTATGGTGATTCTTTCTCTACATGCCTTGCCAATTTAGAATGTATGCTCAAACGGTGTGAAGACACTCGTCTCGTTGTTAATTGGGAAAAATGCCATTTCATGGTAAAAGAAGGTATTGTGCTTGGTCATAAAATCTCCAAAGCCGGTCTTGAAGTCGACCGTGCTAAAGTTGAAGTGATTGCTAAATTACCTCCACCTTCAACCGTGAAGAGTGTGAGAAGTTTTCTTGGTCATGTGGGCTTCTATCGTCGATTCATTCAAGGTTTTTCTAAAATCGCTCGCCCGATGACCCACCTCTTGGAAAAAGATACTCCTATTATCTTTTCTAAAGACTATCTCGAATCTTTCAATCTTCTTAAGGATAAATTAACTAAGGCACCGGTCTTGGTTACCCCTAATTGGGAGTTACCTTTTGAATTGATGTGTGATGCTAGCGACTTTGCTATTGGAGCGGTTTTGGGACAAAGAGTGAACAGACACTTCCAACCAATCCATTATGCTAGCAAGACAATGACGGGGGCTCAATTGCATTATACCACTACCGAAAAAGAGCTTTTAGCTGTAGTGTATGCTTTTGAAAAATTCCACCCCTATCTTGTTTTTTCCACCACCATAGTCTATACCGATCATTCGGCGTTGAAGTACTTGTTAACCAAGCAAGATTCCAAGCCAAGACTTCTTCGTTGGGTTTTGCTCCTTCAAGAATTTAAGATTGAAATTCGTGATAAAAAGGGAGCGGAAAACCTAGTCGCGGATCATCTTAGTAGACTCGAGCATCCTTATCAAGGGGAGCTCCCAAATCAAGAGATTAATGACTCTTTCCCCTTGAGGCCTTGATGTGTATTAACTCCAATATTGATGAAACCCCGTGGTTTGTGGACATTGCAAACTATTTGGCAGGAGGAATTCTCATGGAAGGGTTAACGTCCCAGCAAAAGAAAAAGTTCTTTAAGGAAATTAAGCACTATTTTTGGAACGACCCTTACCTTTTCAAAAAATGTGCGGATCTTGTTATTCGTCGGTGTGTTGACGGGACGACAGCTTTATTAATCCTTGAAGCTTACCATAAAGGACCCACCGGTGGTCACTTTGGTCCTAACTATACCGCAAAGAAAGTGTTCGACTCTGGATTCTATTGGCCCTCCATTTATCATGACGCTCATGAAATGGTTAAACATTGTGATGCTTGAGAAAGTCAAGGCAAGATCACACATAAAGATGAGATGCCTCAAAATTTAATACATGAATTTGAAATCTTTGACGTATGGGGTATCGACTTTATGGGGCCATTTCCATCATCCAAAGGGAACAAGTACATCCTCATAGCCGTTGACTATGTATCTAAATGGGTTGAAGCAAAGGATCTCCTTACAAACGATGCGAGGGTTGTTGGGAATAAAATATAACCAATACACTTGGACGCTGACAAGAGCAATCTAGACGTTGATAAGAAGAAATCAAGCGTTGACAGGACAAGCGTTGACAGGAAGAAGTCAAGCGTTGATAAGAAGAAGTCAAGCACTGATAGAAGACTTAGTCTACACGTATTATGTTTCTAGTATGTTTCTAGTAAAGATATGTTCGACAATATATTTCTTATGTTTATCTTTACCTAAAATAGTTGATACGTAGACTCTTGTACAGGTCTCCTTAATCTATAAAAGGAGGCCTTTAGGTTATAAGTTATATATACGTTTTACACTTTCATTGTACGCAAGTTTGAATTATCAATCAAAGTGAAAGTTGGGTTTATATTGTTTGTTTTTTCTTGTTTAAGTATTAATTCCGCATAATACTTGAATTATTACATATACAACAAAGTTTCTCTACGTGTTTAACTTGATTTAATCTCGTTTACACAAGCTAAATCGATCTAAGTTTGGGATCAACAAGTGGTATCAGAGCTTGTAGAGAAACTTTGATCTAAAGAACACAGAAACACTAAAACAAAAACTCCATGTCTACCCCAGAGTTAACCTCATCCTCCTCCTCAACCCCTAACAACAAGATTCCCATGCTAGACCGAGACAACTTTGAGCTGTAGAAGTGTAACTTTGAACAGTATCTTCAAATCCATGACCACACCCGATGGGAAATTATTGAATATGGAAACACATTCAATAAGGCTGCCAAGATTACAGCTGCAATCTTGGTAAGATCAACTACAGGATCTACAGAAAAGGATCGAAAAGAAAAGCCTGAAGATGGAAGAGCTGTCTCAGTTGATGACGTTGCAAAAAGAAGGAATGACATGAAAAACCTAAGCATCCTCAAACTCTCTTTGGGACAATCCAATCAGCATAAGTATAGAGGCTATGATTCTGCAAAAGATCTATGGGCAGCCCTAGAAGTTGCTTATGGTGGTAATGATGATATTGTACAAGAGAAAAAGAAGCAACTCTTGCATGAGTATGCTGTTTTTAAAGCTCATCCCAATGAAAAGCTAAGTGGAGTGAGAAGCAGACTTCTTGACATTACAAGCAAGCTGTCCTTTATGGTAACAGTGCTTGGTGATGTTGATATCATCACCACTTTTCTGAAAAGTCTTGGTGATGCATGGAAGATTGAAGCAAGGTCTATGATTGCTAATAATACTCACAAAAACTCCATTTTTGATGATGTTTACAGTAAACTGAGGCTTGTAGAGAATGAAATTCTTTTGGATCAAGGAAGCAAGTTTACCAATGGAAACATGGCCTTCTTCTCACACAGTGAAGGTCAATTTGATCAAAGGGAGTCATAAATGCACCCAGTTACTGGATCGTCTTGTGTCAACGCTGGATCAAGCATTTGGAGGAGATGGACATAAAGTGGAATATGGTTCTTGCAAGCATAAGAGCAAATATATGGAATCGAAGATTTAAGAAGAAGAAGACTTTTAATGCTAAGGACACTTCTGGATTTGATAAATCCAAGGTTGAGTGTTATAATTGTCGTCGAATGGGTCACTTCTTGAGAGAATGTAGATCTCCAAGAAGATCTGATGCTGGAAAACCCTCAAGCCAAATCATCAAGGCTCAGGATTCCAAAGCTATGGTTGCTATGCAAGACATTGATGGTGTTGGCTGGGATTGGAGCTATTTGGCCAAGGATGAGGAAGAAAACAAAGCTTTGGTTGCAGAAAAGGAAGAAGAAGAGCATGATCACTATGCTCTCATGGCACACTCTTCATCTTCATCAGACAATGAGGTATATGATGATGCATTTTGTAGTAAGGGTTGTCGTCTAAACACTGAAAAACTTAACAAAAAAGTTTTAATATTGACAACAGATATAGTTAATGAAAGATGCAACTTATCTAACTATCAACTTGCTCTTACTCAAACTGAAAAGACTGTAGCTGAGTATAAGAAAATGGAGTTTGACCTAAAAGATCAAATCAATATTTTAACTCATGACTTAAATGCTAGTGTTGAGGTTAGAAACATCATGGAGATAGCCAATGGTGTTTTACAGGCTAAGTTAGAGGAGGCTATAAAAAACAAAGATAATGTAGATCTTAAAATTCAGAGATTTGATAAAGCTTCACAAATCCTAGAAAAATGTGTTAGTGAACAAAGGGATTCTAGGGACATGACTGGGATTGGGATGAAAGAGTATGCTGGTGTTCCACCACCTGCTGGGAACTTCTATGGTCTCCTTAGAAAGGACTTGTCTTGGACTGGTATACCAGAACTCCAAGAACAGGAATTTATTCCTCCACCAAGAGTTCTTACCCAAATAGAGGAATACAAGCAGAAGTTGACTGATTTAAACCAATGAAAGAAAGCCACCCTACCTTGTTTCTTAAGGGTGGCATGCTTAGTGACAGCCCAACTGAGTCTACGACCTTGTCTTAAACGTTGATAGAAAACCTAGTATTAAATATGCAGAAATGTATAGAAAACCTATGTCACCAAAAAGACAAATTAGTAATAATGGGACAGGTTTCTTTTCTTCTAAACCTAGAGCTATGTCTAGAAAAGCCTATTATTCTTGTGGAAGTTTTTTACACTTAGCTTATAAGTGTGTCAATGCTTCAAAGGTCAACGCTGAAAGAAAGTCAAACACTGTCAAACCCAAACCTTTTGTCCATCCAAGTCCACAAGTTGTTAGACCAACCCCATTCTTTACTAAAGGGTCTAATACTTATGGACAAAGACCTTTTCAGAAGACGAATACGTGGTCTAACAGACAATGGGTTCCTGTAGCAAACCCTAGGTTCAACGCTGATAAGGGTAATTTTAGCGTTGACAAGAACAAATTAAACGCTGACAGGAACGTTGCCAGACCAAGAAATGGAAAATATTTGCATCCAAAAGGAAAGGGGTCTAAAGCTTCTTCTAGCTTGACATGGAGACCTAAGCAAGACCAAAGCTCTAATTCAGATGGGCTTTCTATGACCTGTAACAGATTTCATTATATTTCAAAGGTCATAACAAAACCACTTGGGGGTAACTGGGTGTTTAATCCAAAAAGAGACGAACAAGGGGTTGTCATAAGGACTAAGTCTGTTCTTGTTGAACAACCAAATGAATCCAAGTCTATTCAGGCTTGGGTTCCCAAAGAAAACTATTTGTTTTCTTTATGTGTAGGGCATTCAAAAGCAAGTTAATGATTATGGCTATTGGGATAGTGGATGCTCTAGGCACATGACGGGGAAGGAAGATTATCTGACAAATTTTATCCCCATTAAAGATGGTGACAAAGTGTACTTTGTAGGAGGATATAGGACTATCACTGGTAAAGGCACTCTTCCCACCAACAATTTGCGCTTTGAAAACGTGTTTCTAGTAAAAGAACTTGACTATAATTTGTTTAGTGTATCACAAGTATGTGATAACAAAAATAAGGTTCTTTTCACTGATACTGAATGCTTGGTGTTAAGTAAAGATTTTAAAATATCAGATGAGAAATTCATTGATTATATAACACCTACGCATAAGAACATTTATAATGTGAATCTTAATAGAATTAGGATGAATAATAATTTGTCATGTTAATATGCTAAGGCTTCAGATGATGAGAGTAATCTTTGGCACAGAAGATTAGGGCACATTAATTTAAGAATATAAATAGACTTGTGAGACATGGTTTAGTTGATGGTTTTCCTGAAAAGGCTTTCGACAATGACCATTCTTGTGTTGCATGCCTCAAAGATAAAAAACACAAGCTCTCATTTAAGTCTAAGCCTGTGCATTCTAGTTCTAAACCTCTTGACTTACTGCATATGGACTTGTTTGGTCTAACTAATATAGAAAGCTTAAATGGTTAATCCTACTGTTTTGTCATCACTGATGATTTTTCTAGATTTACTTGGACTTTCTTTTTAGCTTTGAAAAGTGACACTGCTGATACTTTGATTAACTTTATTACCCAAATTGAAAAGAAGTCTGGTAATGAGGTTAAGATGCTTAGAAGTGACAATGGTGGTGAGTTTAGAAATAAATTATTAGATTACTTTTGTGCCAAGAAAGGGATTACTAGACAGTTTAGTGTAGCTAGAACCCCACAACAAAATGGGGTAGCTGAGAGAGAGAATAGAACCCTCATAGAGACAGCAAGGACTATTTTGGATGATGCTCACTTTCCCATTACTTTTTGGGTTGAGGCTGTGAATACAACTTGTTATGTTCAGAATAGGGCATTAGTCAACAAGGTTCATAACAAAACACCTTATGAGTTACTTTGGGGTAGGAAACCTAATATTGGTTTTCTTAAACGTTTTGGATGTCATGTAGTTGTGTTGGACACTAGTGATGCCTTAGGTAAGTTTAGTACTAAAGGTGCTGAAGGCCACTTCATGGGTTATTCTGTGTAGAGTAGAGGATATAGAGTTTACCTTAAGAAAGAAAAATGTATACTTGAAAAGGTACATGTTAGGTTTTTAGAGAGTAAACCTAGTGATCCTGAAAGTGGTCCAAATTGGTTATTTGACTTGTAACCTATATCTATGACATTGAATTATATGCCTGTTACTAATCCAAACATTGTGAAGGTGACTTCAAATGTTGTGGAAGAACCAGTTGTTGATATTTCAGGTAAACAGGTTGATGAAGAGGTTGGATCACAAGCAGACAAATTAACACCCATACTTGAGTATGTTACCATTCCCACATGGACAGATGCATTTGCTGCTGCAGCTGCTGGAAAGGAAAAACGTGGTCCCAAGTATCACCAGTTGAAAACATGCATGATCCTTCAGGCGCTGACAATGGAAATTCTGGCGCTGACAAGACAAATTCAGGCGTTGATGGCTTAAACGTTGACAGCTTTGGTTCAGGCGTTGATAGATCTTTTGACCATCTTTTCTCTTCCAATAATTTTGAACAAGGTGAACCTTAAAACAACCATGGAGGGGTTCATTCAGATAATGATGGAAGAGAGTCTGAGGAGGATCTTGGTAATTTGGAATATGAGATTGAGTACAACACAATTATTGAAGGAGGAGTGCTTACTTCTACAATCAAAAATCATCCTCCTTCTCTAATTATTGGTGATATGATGACTCCTGTGCAAACTAGAAGGTCTCACCAGAATCATGGAGGATCTATTGCCAATATTCACAAGAAGGTTGATACCCCTCTTGTTCAAGCATGTTTGTTTGCCTGTTTTCTGTCACAACAGGAACCCAAGAAGATTTTTGATGCTCTCAAAGAACCAAGTTGGGTGGAAGAAATGCAGGATGAGCTTCACCAATTAGCTATTCAGGATGTTTGGGAGTTGGTTGATTTTCCCAGACATGTCAGACCTATTGGGACAAGATGGGTTCTTAGGAAAAAAAGGATGAAAGAGGCATTGTGGTCAAAAATAAGGCACGTTTAGTGGCACAAGGATACACACAAGAAGAAGGGATAGACTATGAGGATCTCTTTGCACCTGTTGCAAGGATTGAGGCTATAAGGATTTTTCTGGCCTATGCTTCCTACATGGGCTTTATAGTCTATCAAATGGATGTGAAGAGTGCTTTTCTTTATGGAACTATTGCAGAGGAGGTTTATGTCATGCAGCCTCCTGGTTTTGAAGATTCAGAACATCCAGACAAGGTGTATAGAGTGAAGAAAGCTATGTATGGACTTCATCAAGCCCCAAGAGCATGGTATGGCACATTGTCCACCTATCTGGTGGAAAATGGATTGAAAAGGGGCACCATAGACCAGACCTTGTTTACAAAGAAGACTGGTAAGGATTTCTTACTTGTACAGGTCTATATGGATGATATCATCTTTGGCTCTTCTAGTCCAAAGATGAGTGAAGATTTTACTAAACTCATGACAGACAAGTTCAAGATGAGTGCAATGGGGGAGATGAACTTCTTTCTAGGGTTACAAGTACAACAGAAAGAAGATGGTATCTTCATCTCTCAAGATAAATATGTAGAAGAAATCTTGAAGAAGTTTGGCTTTTATCCACATGAGAAACGGGCTAGCACACCTATTGATAGGGAACACCCTTGGGGAAAAGTTTGAGATGGAAAAGAGGTGGATGTCAGGCATTATAGGTCAATGATTGGTTCATTGATGTATCTCACAGCTTCAAGACTTGATAATATGTTTGTTGCGTGTGCATGTGCACGCCATCAAGTGACTCCCAAAGAGTGTCATCTTCATGCTATCAAGAGGATTTTTAGGTACCTTAGGTGTTATCCAGATTTGGGTTTATGGTATCTAAAAGATTCCCCATTGGAGCTTATTGCATATTCAGACAGTGATTATGGTGGTGACAAATTTGATAGAAAATCCACAACTGGTAGATGCAAATTTCTTGGGAGTAGATTGATATCTTGGCAATGCAAGAAACAAACAGTGGTGGCCAATTCTACAACTGAAACAGAGTATGTTGCTGTGTGGACAAGTCTTATGGATTCAGAACCAACTGTTGGATTATGGGTATAATTTCATGCATACCAAGATTTTTGTAGACAATAACAATATTTTATGCATTATTAAAAATCCCGTACATCACTCTAAAACAAAACATATAGAAATTAGACATAAATTTATAAGAGATTGTTTTGAAAAAGGTTTAATACAACCAGATAGGGTTGACACAGAAGAAAATGTGTCTGATTTATTAACTAAACCTTTTGATACTGGAAGATTTAAATACTTGGTAACAAGTATTGGAATGATCAATCTTACTTAATATGTGTTTTGGGAACTTATTATGAAAGTATGTACAGGATATGCATTTTTTATTGGTCTTTATACAAAATTAGATTTTCCACTTTATTTGTCTAACGCTGAAAAAGGTTATTTTAACGCTGACAAGTGTTAAATTGACGTTGTCAGCAACATGTTAGTTTTGTGGTTTTTGATCTAATTATGCAGGCGTTGTTAGCATTGTACAATTGGATACAGAGTTGCTTATGGATTCTTGGAGCATTATTGGAGCATGTTTCAATTTATTGATGATGGTTGGAATATTTATATTCCTATCTTGACATAAATTTTCTTTACATGCATATTATTTGGCAACTTATGTACCATAGTTTAAGGGGAGGTTTAGGAACCTTTTAGGACTTTTTGGGTATTCTTATAATACTCTTATCACAATTCTAGATTGTGTCCACTGGTGAGTATAGCTTAGTTTACTAACTCATGAGGCACTGTAGCATGCAAAGTTGATATACTATGCACGCTGCCAAGACTTTTTGGCCTAGAATTAGGAGTGGTTTGTTTGGAGACTTGGGTATGATTTCTATTGGGCTTACCTGGGAAGTTACAAAGGATTTTATGAGATAACTTCACTGTTAAGAACTTTGGTTAGCAAGGGACACTAGAGGAATGTTATGTCTATCATGCATAAGCAAGTGTGCATGATTGGACAGTGCTTGCCACCCTATAGTAATTTTCAGTTTATAGGTTATCTTCACTAGGATAAATCACTTTGTTAAGGTCCTTTTTCATTTTTATTATTTTTTTTGGACGTTGACAGATTTATTTCCAAACGTTGTTATGACAAATTTAGACGTTGACATGGCTTTTTCCAACGTTGACAAGAATATAGCCGTTGGGCGTTGATGGGTTATTTTTGACCGTTGACACTCATTGGGTCCTACCCAGTTGTTATTTTTGACGAAAATTAGGGCCGTAATTTTAGGAGTTGGTAACTTTTAATTAATGAACAAGATAACTTATTTTCTTTTCAAGATTTTCATCATTATATTTTGAAAATAACTGCCTCATTTTTGACCAATCACATGTGCCTACCTCTCCTATATATTTGGCTCTTTCTTTTAAAACAGGGTAATTTCATATTCTTGTCTAACAACTTTTTCTCCTATATTCATCTTTCATAATCTTTCACACAACTTTCTACATCAATGGCGCCTAAGTTTAACCCGAGTGACTTGGTGTTGGGATTTAGAAGTCAGCATAACATGGTTGCCTATTTGGAGGCTGATGATGCTCTGGTTCCTCAATACACTCGGATGGTGGCGTATTTGAATGCATCTCTTCTATGGTATGCACTTTCTCATGCCCCTATTATGCTTGTCACTCATATTAAACAGTTTTGGAACACTGTTAGTTCCTCAATGCTTAATAATGTGACTACATTAACTGCTATGGTCCATGGGCGTCCATGGGTGGTTACTAAAGCCTTGGTTCACCAGGATTTGCATCTTAATGATGCAGATGGTATAACCACTCTACCCATTGGTGAGATAGAACAGGGACTTCAAGCTTTTGGGTATCCTTTCCCTAAAAAGGGTACTTTAAATAAATATAATAAACATGAATTTCCCCCAGCTTGGAAGTACTTAATACATGTCATCCTTCAATGTTTAAGTCTCAAAAAACTGCACATAATGAAATTAACAGATCTATTGGTAGTGCTATTGTGTGTATTGCTAATGGGAAAAAGTATAATTTTTCTAAACTGATTTTTGATGGCATGTGTAAAAAC
The DNA here is from genome assembly GCA_025667525.1 of Glebionis coronaria. NCBI lineage: Eukaryota > Viridiplantae > Streptophyta > Magnoliopsida > Asterales > Asteraceae > Glebionis > Glebionis coronaria. Next base: position 121,951,971 of record CM046880.1, on the reverse strand, counting down.
AAGGGTAGTAAGATGACTATGGCTTACCCACGATTTTTACAAATGATTTTTGATGAGCAAAGGTATTGCACCAGGGATCATGATGATTTATATGTGATCCTTGTGCAAACGAAAGCTATTTTAGTAAGATGAATTTACCCCCTCACAGAGACTTACCCCTTACCCAAGCCATGCTTGCTGTTATTGCAGCAGCACAACCTCAACCTGGCCCACAACCACAACTTGACCCATTACCTGAATCATCACCTTCACCTCAACATATGGAACTTGACCAAGATCCCTTCAATGCTGACACATTAAATGTTGGCGTTGATACTTCAAATCCAAACGTTTACACCTTTCTACAACAGACCCAAACACCCCTTAACCTTTAAACTACTACCCAATCCACATCATCTTCTTCACCCCCAGACATTAGGATGGAAAAACGCCAAAGGACCATTGGAGTGTTCTCCTCTAGTGGTCCTAGCCATGTTGTATAGAGAACCACCACCACAAGTGTGGTTGGTGATATGGGTGAGGCTAGGACTATTGGTACTCGCTTAGATGCAGGCCAAGCCAGTCCTGACATCATTAAGACCTCATCCATGCCCCATGATTCTATTTTGGGAGGTCAAATCCCCACTCTAAGGAGGGCAGATTGGAACCATATATAATGTTAGAATTGACGGCTGTCTGCATTAGCTTGCAAAAGCAAAATACAGACCTTGTACATACTCTCTCTAACCAAGGCCTTGAACTCAAGAAATTGAGGGAGAGGATTGTTGTTTTAGAAGCTGCTAACACTAGGAGAAGGTGGGCAAGAGTCCTTTCTTTGGGGGAGGATTCTTACAAAGGGGAGGAATCTACTACAGAGCCAATTAATTTTAGTGACAAAGGCTCACATGAAGCTGCTACATAGCCAATTGATTTGAGTGGCAAAGGCTCGTATGATGGAGAATCTTTGGGTGTGGCTGAAGCTCTTAAAGATTTGAAGAAGCAACCAGGTTTTGATGTCACTTTGGTTACTCCTACAAATTTGAATTTGTCCTTTACAGAAATGATGGAGCAGTTCACAAGAAGAACTGACAAGAGTAAGGTGAGCGTTGACAAGCAGATTTTTTACGCTAACAAGCCAAGAGCTGATAAGAGTAAGTTGGGAGTTGACACACAGGTTTTAAACATTGATAGACATGCAGATATGGTTGATGTATTCTAGTCATCAACTATCATCAAGGAAGTGTCTTCACAGGTACCATCATCATCTTTAACCATCATTGATACATTAGATAGGGGTAAAGGTATTATGGTAGAAACAGAGGTTCCCAAGGATGTAGCAAAAGTAAAATTTGATTCAATGTTGGCTGCACAACTTATGGAACAAGAAAAGAAGAAGGTTGTTGAGTCACCATTTGTGGTTACCTCTGAGGAACAAGAAGGAAGTAATGATGAGAGCACAAATTCAAGTGTCATGACTATTGAAGAACCAGAAAGACTTGAATATGGTGATGTGTTGGCAAGGGAGAAACTTGTAGAATTAAAATGAAGGTAGATTATGGTATGCTAGAAGTTGCCCAGATGTACTTTCCTTGGGAGAATAAGATCATGGAGAATCCAGATATGTCTTTATTAGATCAGATTTAGGGATTGGAGATTCTTCTCAGGATTCAAAAGGATTGCCAGGTAATCCTAAAATATAATGCCAGCAAACTTTTCTCACAATCTAAGAGGGAAAGAAGGGAGCTTTATTATATGTTGCTTATATTTCATCAAGGAGGTTGGACTTTTGAGAAGTTGCAGGAATTGTCCTTTGATGAATTAGAATATAAGGCTTATCCTATTTGGGCAAGAGTGCAAGAGATGAACAATATCAGACTTCTTTCAAATGAAAGGAAAGAAGAACTTGCAGAGGAGATGGAGATTCAAAGGGCTATGATTGTGCCAAGACCATTGAAGAAGGGAGTTCCACTTGAGTTTCCTTCAAATTTGAATAGAGTGAATCCCAGTGAAGCTGTTATTAGAAAGAGTATTAAGCTCCCACCCATGGAAGCTTCACATATGGTAAAAGTATTACCTCATGATTCCAGAAACCCTATCATTAGTTATGAAGAAGATGCAAGTGGGGTTTGGATGATTGGCAGATATGGGAAAGAGGTACATACTTTTACTACTCTTATGTCTTTGTTTGCAAGTTTGGATCAGGAAGACTTGACAGACCTTTGGAGGTTACTGCAGGCCAAGTATGAGACTGGAGAACATACTTCAGTCAATGGAATAAAGATTTGGTCAACATTTAAGAGAATGTGTGCACTAGAAGAAGAAGATCCAGTTTGGAAGGATCTTGAGGATGATATTAGTGGACTTCAATGGAATCTATATTCAGCAGCTAGTGTGTATCAATTGAGTTCTACAAAGTTTTCTGAGTATCTTCTTGTGGATGTTGAGTATCCTATGTCCAAAGAAGTTTTAAAGAAAATGATGACAACACAGCTGGAGATAGACTACTCAAGTGATGTGGCCAAAGATTTGATTAGATATATTTATTCTAGTTTGATAAGATTTGTAAGAATCCTCCTAGTTCTTAGTTTTTATTTAGAAACTTGATTACTAGAGTAGATATCAAGTTTAGGGGAGGATTGTTGGGAATAAAATGTTGCCAATACACTTGGACGCTGACAAGAGCAATCTGGACGTTGATAAGAAGAAATCAAGCGTTGACAGGACAAGCGTTGACAGGAAGAAGTCAAGCGTTGATAAGGAGAAGTCAAGCACTGATAGAAGACTTAGTCTACACATATTATGTTTCTAGTATGTTTCTAGTAAAGATATGTTCGACAATGTATTTCTTATGTTTATCTTTACCTAAAATAGCTGATACGTAGACTCTTGTACACGGGTCCTTAATCTATAAAAGGCGGCCTTTAGGTTATAAGTTATACATACGTTTTACACTTTCATTGTACGCAAGTTTGATTTATCAATCAAAGTGAAAGTTTTGTATATATTGTTTGTGTGTTCTTGTTTAAGTATTAACTCCGAATAATACTTGAATTCTCACATATACAACAAAGTTTCTCTACGTGTTTAACTTGATTTAATTTCGTTTACACAAGCTAAATCGATCTAAGTTTGGGATCAACAAGGGTGATTGTGAACTTTTTAAAACAACTTTTTGCTCGATTCGGTGTTCCTCGTGCTATCATCAGTGATCGCGGTACTCATTTTTGCAATGATCAATTTGCTCGAGTCATGGCTAAGTACGGTGTCAATCACCGTCTTTACACCACATATCATCCCCAAACAAATGGTCAAGCCGAGATATCTAACCGTGGACTGAAGAGAATTTTAGAGCGAACTGTGGGAGAGCATCGTGTCTCGTGGGCCGATAAGTTAGATGATGATTTGTGGGCTTTCCGTACCGCATATAAGAAACCTATTGGTTGCACTCCATATCGTCTTCTGTACGGGAAGGCATGCCACCTCCGTATTGAGTTGGAACATAAGGCGTATTGGGCCTTGAAGTGGGCCAATTTTGATATCAACAAAGTCGGTGATCTTCGGAAGATTCAACTCAACGAGCTAAATGAACTGAGGAATGAAGCTTATGAGAATTCATTGATCTACAAGGAGAAAACCAAGCTCATTCATGATGCTAGGATTAAGAACCGAGAGTTTCACGTTGGTGATCAAGTTTTACTCTTTAACTCTTGGTTGAAGATCTTCTCGGCCAAGCTGAAGAGTCGTTGGTCTGGTCCATCACCGTCTCCAAAGTCTTCCCTTATGGCACCATTGAACTTTCTCAGCCAAATGGGCCTAATTTTAAAGTGAATGGCCAGCGTGTGAAGCTGTACTTTGGTGAGGACATCTCTCATGAGATGATTCCATCCCTCACCATGTTTCCCTTGAATTAATTCTGGGTCGAGGTGTTGGGAATAAAATATAGCCAGTCTACTTGAGCGCTGACAAGAGTAAAACAAGCGTTGATAGGAAGAAAACAAACACTGACAGATCAAGCGTTGACAAAAAGAAGTCAAGCGTTGATACATTGAAGACAAGCACTGATGGAAAGATTTAGTCTACGCGTATATTGTTTCTAATTTGTTTCTAGTTTGTTTCTAGTAAGGATATGTTCAACATTGTATTTTCTATAATTATCTTTACCTAGAATAGTTGATACGTAGACTCTTGTACAAGGCTTCTTATATCTATAAAAGAAGACCTTTAGGTTATTGTTTCATATAAGTTTTCATACGTTAAAACACTTTCATTGTAAGCAAGTTTGTTATCATTAATCAAGTGAAAGTTTGTTTACATCTTTGCGTGTTCTTGTTTAAGTGTTAATTCCGCATAACACTTAGGTTATCATATACATATACAAAGGTTTCTCTACGTGTATAAGTTGATCTAATCTCGTATACATAAAGCTAAATCGATCTAAGTCTGGGATCAACAAGTGGTATCAGAGCTTGTTGAGAAACTTTTGGTCTTAAAGAACACAAGAACCCAAAAATCACCAAAACCCTAACTTTCACAAAACCCTAAAAACATCATGTCAAATCCAGAAGTAACCTCCTCCTCCTCACCCTTACCAAACATCAAGATTCCCATGCTTGATGCAACCAACTTTGAGTTATGGAAATTCAACTTTGAGCAATATCTGGGGATCAATGACTACACTCTTTGGGAGATTATTGAATATAGAAACACATTCAATAAAACTCAAAAGATTGTTGATGCCATTGCTGCAAGATCAGATGTTGTTGGATGTTTAGAAGCAAATAAGAAAGAAAAACCTGATGATGGTAGAGCTGTGTCTGCTGAAGACATAGCAAAGAAAAGGGTTGATATGAAAACCCTAAACATTCTGAAACTCTCTTTGGGACAAGAGAACCAGCATAAATACAGAGGTTATGAATCTGCAAAGGACCTTTGGGCAGCTCTTGAAGTTGCATATGGTGGCAATGATGATACTAAGGAAGAGAAGAAGAAGCAACTCATGCATGAGTATGATGTTTTCAAGGCTCAACCTAATGAGAAGCTTAGCAGTGTTAGAAGCAGACTGTTTGACATTACGAGTAAGTTGTCCTTCATGGGGACACAAGTTGGTGATGTTGACACTATTTCCACCTTTCTTAAAAGCCTTGGTGATGCGTGGAAGATTGAGGCATGATCTATACTTGCCAATAACACTCACAAAAGTTCTACTTTTGATGATATCTACAACAAACTAAGGCTGTTGGAGAATGAAACTCTTTTGGAGCATGGAAGTAAGTCTACCAACAGTAACATGGCCTTCTTCTCACATAGTGAAGGTCAATTTAATCAGAAGGACTCTTACATGCATCCAGTTACTGGATCAACATGTGTCAATGCTGGAACATGTCCTGTCAACGCCTCATATTCAGACGCTGACACATACAAAAGTGATTCTCCAAGAGTTAAGCATGCTGGTTTGGATCTGCATACTGTATGTGCTTACATTGCTTCTTTGCCCAATGGTTCAGTGATTACATATGAGGACCTTGAGCAAATAAGTGATGAGCACTTGGAGGAGATGGATATTAAGTGGAACATGGCTCTTGCTAGTATAAGAGCAAACAGGTGGAATAGAAGGTTTAAGAAGAAGATGACCTTTAATGCAAAGGACACTACTGGATTTGATAAATCCAAAGTTGAGTGCTACAATTGTCATCGTATGGGGCACTTCATGAGGGAATGCATATCTCCAAGAAGATCTGATGCTGGCAAACCCTCAAGCCAAATTGTTAAGGCTCAGTATCCTAAGGCCATGGTTGCAGTGCAAGAAATTGATGTCATGGGATGGGATTGGAGCTATTCGGCTAAAGATGGGGAAGAAGATAAAGCTTTGGTTGCTGAGATAGAAGAAGAAGAGCATGTTCAATATGCTCTCATTGCACACTCCTCCTCTTCATCAGATAATGAGGTATACGATGATGCTTTTTGTAGTAAGGGTTGTAGGTTAAATACTGAGAAACTTAATAAAGAGGTGTTAAGATTATTAGATGATGTGAGTACTGAAAGATGCAAACTGTCTAATTATCAACTTGCTCTCACTCAAACTGAGAAGACAGTTTCTGAGTAAAAGAAAATGGAATTTGACTTAAAAGATAAAATAAATATCTTAAAACATGAGTTAAATGCTAGTAATGATGTTAGGAACATCATGGAAAGGGTTAATGGTGAGTTACAGGCTAAGTTAGATGAGGCCATTAAGAATAAGGATAATGTTGGCCTTAAAATTCAGAGATTTGATAAGGCCACACAAACCTAGGAGAATGTGTTAATAAACAAAGGGATCCCAAGGACATGACTAGGATTGGGATGAAAGACTGTACTGTGGTTCCACCACCAGCTGGGGACTTCTATGGTGTCCAAAGAAAGGACCTATATTGGACTGGTCTACTAGAACTCCAAGAGGAGGAATTTATTCCTCCACCAAGAGTCATTACCCTAGTTGAAGAGTATCAATAGAGGTTGACTGACTTGAATGAATGGAAGAAAGCCAACCCTACGTTATTTTTTAAGGGTGGCTTGTTATGTGAAAGTCCAAATGAGTCAACCCCTATTAAAGTAACAAACCCAATCACTGGTAAAGCTGTTGACCTTGGCTCAAACACTGTTAGAAAACCTAGCATCAAGTATGCAGAAATGTATAGGAATACTAGGTCACCTAAGAGCCAAGTTAGTAATGATGGAACATGCTTCTTTTCTTCTAGACCTTGGGTTGTGTCTAGAAAAGCCTGTTACACTTGTGGTAGCTTTTCACATTTAGCATATAAGTGTGTCAACGCTTCCAAGGTCAACGCTGTTAAAAAGTCAAACGTTGTCAGACCCAAAACTTGTGTGGAGCAAAGTCCACAAGCTGTTAGACCAGCCCCTTTCTTCACTATAGGGTCTAACACTCATGGACAAAGACCATTTCAAAAGACAAATACTTGGTCTAATAGGCAATGGGTTTCTGTAGCAAACCCTAGGTTCAACGCTGACAAGGGTAATTTCAGCGTTGACAAGACCAAATCCAACGCTGACAAAAACGTGACCAGACCTAAATATTTGCAACTACAGGGTAAGGGTCTAAAGCTTCTTCAAGCTTGACATGGAGACCAAAACAAGATCAAAACCCTAATGATAATGGGATTTCTATGATCTACAACAGATTTAATTACATTTCAAAGGTCATTACAAAACCTATTGGGGTTAACTGGGTATTTCATCCAAAGAGGGATGAACAAGGGGTTGTTATGAGAACTAATTCTGTTCTTGTTGAACAACCAGATGAATCCAAGTTTGCTAAGGCTTGGGTTCCCAAAGAAAACTAATTTGTTTTCTTTATGTGCAGGGCATTCAAAAATAGGTCAATGATTATGGATATTGGGACAGTGGATGCTCCAGGAACATGACAGGGAAGGAAGATTATCTGACTAACTTCACTCACATCAAGGATGGTGATAAGGTTTACTTTGGAGGCGGATATGGAACTATCACAGGCAAAGGAACACTTCTCACCAAGAACTTGCGTTTTGAGAACGTATTTCTGGTAAAGGAACTTGATTGCAATCTTTTTAGTATATCACAAGTTTGTGATAACAAAAATAAAGTTTTGTTTACTGATACTGAATGCTTGGTGTTAAGCAAGGATTATAAGATCCCAGATGAGAAATATATTGACTATAGAACACCTAGACATAAAGACATCTATAATGTGAATCTTAATGGGATTAGGATGAATAATAATATGTCATGTTTTATGCTAAAGCTTCAGTAGATGAGAGTAATCTATGGCACATGAGACTAGGGCACATAAACTTTAAGAATATAAACAGGCTTGTGAGACTTGGCTTGGTTGATGGTTTGCCTGAAAAGGCTTTCCACAATGACCACTCTTGTGTTGCATGTCTTAAACGCAAGCAGCATAAGGTCTCATTCAAGTCTAAACAGGTGCATTATAGTACTAAACTACTTCACTTGCTACATATGGACCTATTTGGTCCAACTAATATAGAGAGTTTAAATGGTAAATCATACTTCTTTGTCATCACAGATGACTTTTCTAGGTTTACTTGGACTTTCTTTTTTGGCTATGAAAAGTGACACTGCTGACACTTTAATTGATTTTATTACTCAGATAGAAAAGAAAACTGGTAATGAAGTTAAAATGCTTAGAAGTGACAATGGTGGTGAGTTTAGAAATAAACTGTTGGATGATTTTTGTGCCAAGAAAGGGATTACTAGGCAGTTTAGTGTTGCCAGAACCCCACAGCAAAATGGGGTTGCTTAAAGGAAGAATATAATCCTAATTGAAGCAGCCAGGACTATGTTGGCTGATGCTCATTTCCCCATAGCTTTTTGGGCTGAGGCTGTGAATATAGCATGCTATGTTCAAAATAGAGCATTGGTCAACAAGATACATAACAAAACACCTTATGAATTACTTTGGGGAAGGAAACCTAATATTGGTTTTCTTAAACCTTTTGGTTGTCATGTAGTTGTACTTGATACTAGTGATGCCTTAGGTAAATTTAGTGCAAAAGGTGATGAAGGCTATTTCATGGGGTATTCTGTGCAGAGCAAGGGATATAGGGTTTACCTTAAAAAGGAAAAACGTATTCTTGAGAGAGTAAATGTTAGGTTTTTAGAGAGTAAACCTAGTGATCCTGAAAGTGGTCCAAATTGGTTGTTTGACTTGGAACCTCTATCTTGGACTTTAAATTATATGCCTGTCACTAATCCAGACATTGTGAAGGTAACTTAAAATGTTGTGGAAGAACAAGTTGTTAATGTTTCAGGTACACAGGTTAATGAAGAGGTTGGATCACAAGCAGACAAGTCATCTCCCATACAAGAGTATGTCACAATTCCCATATAGACAGATGCTTTTGCTGTTGCTGCTGCTGGAAAGGATAATGGTAGTCCCCAAGTACCACCAGTTAACAACATGCATGGTCCTTCAGGCGCTGACAAAGGCAAATCTAGCGCTGACAGGACAAATTCCGACGTTGATGGCTCAAACGTTGACAACAACATTTCAAACGCTGACAAACAAGGTTCAGGCGTTGACAACACTTTTGAGCATCTTTTCTCTTCTAATTTTGAACAGGGTGAACCTTCCAATTTATATGAAGAGGTTCATCCTCATATTGATGAAAGAGAGTCTGAAAAAGAAGATATTGGCAACTTGGATAATGAGATTGAAGACAATAGACTTTTTGAAGGAGGAGTTCTCACTTCTACTATGAAGAATCATCCCCCTTCTTAGATTATTGGGGATGTTATGACTCCTGTTCAGACTAGAAGATCTCATCAAAATCTTGGTGGATTCATTGCCAATATACACAAGAAGGCTGATACATATCTTGTTCAATCATGCTTGTTTGCCTATTTTCTGTCACAACAGGAACCCAAGAAGATATTTGATGCTCTCAAAGAACCAAGTTGCGTGGAAGCAATGCAGGATGAGCTTCACCAATTTGCAATTCAGGATGTTTGGGAGCTGGTTGATTGTCCCAAATATGTCAGACCTATTGGGAGAAGATGGGTTCTATGGAACATGAGAGATGAAAGAGGTATTGTGGTCAGAAACAAGGCACGTTTAGTGGCTCAGGGATATACACAAGAGGAAGGGATAGACTATGAGGAGGTCTTTGCACCAGTTGCAAGGATTGAAGCTATAAGATTATTTCAAGCCTATGCTTCTTGCATGGGCTTCACTGTCTATCAAATGGATGTGAAGAGTGCCTTCCTCTATGGAACAATTGTTGAGGAGGTGTATGTGATGCATCCTGGTTATGAGGATCTAGAGAATCCAGACAAGGTGTATAGAGTCAAGAAGTCTATGTATGGACTGTATCAAGCCCCAAGAGCATGGTATGGTACATTGTCCACTTATTTGGTGGAAAATGGATTCAAAAGGGGCACCATAGACCAGACATTACTTACCAAGAAGGCTGGTAAGGATGTCTTGCTTGTTCAGGTTTATGTTGATGATATCATTTTTGGATCTACTAATCCAATGATGAGTGAGGATTTCTCCAAGCTTATGACAGACAAATTCAAGATGAGTGCAATGGGGGAGATGAACTTCTTTCTAGGGTTACAGGTTCAGCAGAAAGAAGATGGTATCTTCATCTCCCAGGATAAGTATGTAGAAGAAATCTTGAAGAAGTTTGGCTTTTCTCCACATGAAAAGAGGGCTACTACTCCTATGGATAGAGAACACCCTTTGAGAAAGATTGGAGATGGAAAAGATGTGGATGTCAGGCACTATAGATCAATGATTGGTTCATTGATGTATCTCACAGCCTCCAGACCTGACATCATGTTTGTTGTGTGTGCATGTGCACGCCATCAAGTGACTCCCAAAGAATGTCACCTTTATGTTGTCAAGAGAATCTTTAGGTACCTAAGATGTTATCCCAGTCTTGGCTTGTGGTACCCAAAAGATTCACCTTTGGAGCTTATTGCATATTCAGACAGTGACTATGGAGGTGATAAGTGTGATAGAAAATCCACAACTGGTGGATGTTAGTTTCTTGGGAGTAGGTTGATATCTTGGCAATGCAAGAAACAAACAGTGGTGGCCAATTCTACAACTGAAGCAGAGTATGTTGCAGCAACTGCTTGTTGTGGACAAGTTTTATGGATTCAAAACCAGCTGTTGGATTATGGGTATAATTTCATGCATACCAAGATATTTGTTGACAATAACAGCACTTTATGCATTATTAAGAATCCTTTAAATCATTCTAAAACAAAACACATAGAAATTAGACACCATTTTATAAGAGATTGTTTTGAAAAGGGTTTAATACAACCAGATAGGGTTGACACAGAAGAAAATGTGCTAGATTTACTAACTAAACCTTTTGATGCTGGAAGGTTTCAATACTTGGTAACAAGTATTGGAATGATCAATCTCACATAATATGTGTTTTGCGGTCTTTTTGTAAAAATATGTACAGGATAATGCATTGTTATTGGTCTTTTTGATTTAGATTTTCCACTATATTTTTCTAACACTGACAAAGGTTACTTTAACGCTGATAAGTGTTATTGTGACGTTGTCAGCAATATATTTGTCTAACGCTGACAAATATTTCCTTAACGCTGACAAGTGTTGTCGGGGCGTTGTCAGCAACAATGTTAGTTTTGTGGTTTTCATCTAAATGTGCAGGTGGTGTTAGCATTATACCATTTGATACAGAGTTGCTTATGGGTCATTGGAGAATCATTTGAGCATGTTTTTATTTATGGATGATGGTTGGAATTTTCTATTCCTATCTTGACATAAATTTTTTATGTTCATGCATATTTTTGGCAACATTTGTATCACAGTTTAAGGGGAGGTTTTAGGAACCTTTAGGACTTTTGGGTATCCTTATGATACTCTTATCATAATTCTAGATTGTGTCCACAGGTGAGGATGAGTTAGTTTTACTAAATCATGAGGCACTGTAGCATGCAAAGTTGATATAATATGCATGCTGCCAAGACATTTTTGGCCTAAAATTGGTTGTGGTCTGTTGGGAGACTTGGGAATGATTTTATCATGGGTTTTACCTGGGAGTATATAACACCCCCAACAAATGCTATGCGCAGCGGAACTACAACATTGGGGTGCTAGTGTTGATCCCAAACTTAGATCGATTTAGCTTTATGTATACCAGATTAGATCAAGTAATACACTTAGAGAAACCTTTGTATATGCTTATGATAATCTATGTGTTATGCGGAATTAACACTTAAACAAGAACACACAATGATATAAACAAACTTTCACTTTGATTAATGATATCAAACTTGCTTACAATGAAAGTAGTTTACGAATGAAAACTTATATGAAACATTAACCTAAAGGTCTTCTTTTATAGACATAAGAAGCCTTGTACAATAATCTACGTATCAGCTATTCTAGGTAAAGATAAATATAGAAAATACATTGTTGTTCCTATCTTTACTAGAAGTAATCTAGAATACAATAAACGCGTAGAGTATATCTTCCCATCAGTGCTTGTCTTCAATGCATCAACGCTTGACTTTGTCTTGTCAACGCTTGAGCTGTCAGCGCTTGTTTTGCTCCTGTCAACGCTTGTTTTACTCTTGTCAGCGCTCAACTGATCTGGCCTTAATTTATTCCCAACAATCCTCCCCTAAACTTGATATCCACTCTTATGATCAAGTTTCTGAATAAGCACTAAGGACTAGGAGGAATCTTACAAACCTTCTCATATTGGTAATAAATAAATCTGATCAAGTCTTTTGCCACGTCACTTGAATAATCAATTTCCAGCTGAGTGTTCTTCATCTTTTCCAAGATAGCCTTGGATATGAAATAATGACCATCCACAAGTAGATACTCAGAAAACTTTGTAAAACTCAAATGGTATACACCAGCAGCTGAATATAATCTCCATTAAAGACCACTGAGGTCATCTTCAAGATCCTTCCAAATAGCAGGATCCTCATCTTTTGATCCACACATTCTCTTGAATGTCGACCACAGTTTTATTCCATTAGCTGAAGTTGGTGCTTCAGCCTCATACTTGGTCTCTAGAAACCTCCATAGGTATACCAAGTCTTCTCTATCACAACTTGCAAACAAAGATATGAGAGTGGTAAAAGTGTGAACCTCTTTGCCATACCTGCCAATCTTCCAAAATCCACATTCATCTTCTTCATAGCTCACAATTGGATTTCTGGAATCTAGTGGTAACACTTGTACCATATCTGAAGCTTCTAATGGTGAGAGCTTGAGGCTCTTTCTTATGACAGCTTCTCTTGGATATAATGGATCCATATCTTTAGGAAACTCAAGAGGAACTCCCTTTTTCACTGGTCTGGGAACAAACATTGCCTTCTTGATCTCCATTTCTTCTGCAAGTTCTTCCTTTCTTTCATCAGAAAGAAGTCTGAGAGTGTTTGCTTCCTGCACTCTAACCCATATGGGATAAGCCTTGCATTCCAACTCATCAAATGTCAATGCCCTCAATTTCTGATAAGTCCATTCTACTCCATGACATCTGAGCAACAAGCAGTATAACTCCCTTCTATCCCTTTTCAACTCTGAGAGAATATTGCTTGCCTTGTGTTTCAAAATTACCTGGCAATCCTTTTGAACTCTGAGGAGAATCTCCAAACCCCATATTTTATCTGAAATGTTCAAATGTGGATTCTCCATACATCTTTCTTCCCAAGCATTGTACATTTGAACCACCTCTGCATATCAAAGTCAACCTGCAATTTCAACTTTCTCAATTTCTCCTTGGCCAACTCATCTACATACTCAAGTATTTCTGGTTCTATAATCATAACACTTAAGTCTGAGCTAGCTCCATCACTTCCTTCTTCTGAAGTAACAACAAATGGTGACTCTTTCACCTCCTTTCTATCTTGTTCCATGATTTGTTCAGCCAACCTTCTATCAAACTTAACTTGAGCTGCATCCTTTGGAACAACCTCTTCTACCATAATACCCTTACCCTTATCTAATGGAGCAATTGTTGGTAAGGTAGATGGTGATACTTGTGAAGAAACCTACTTGATGATGGATGATGACTGGGATACATCACCCTCATGTGCAGGTCTGTCAACGCCCAATTTTGTTCTATCAGCGCCCAAAATATTTCTGTCAGCGTCCAAATTTTTCTTGTCAACGCCCATTTTCCTGCCTCAGCGCCTTTTGCAATCTCCTCCAACATGGCTGTAAATGATAAATTTAAATTTGTAGGAGAGACTAAGGACGTATCAAAACCTGTCTGTTTCTTCAAACTTGTAAGGGCCTCAGCAACATCCAAAGATTGACCATCATGGCTGCCCTTATCACTCACATTTATTGGATCTTCCTCCCCTTTGGAAGATTCCTCCATACCTCTCCTTGCACATGCAGTCTCCAAAACAACAATCCTCTCCCTCAATTGCTTGAGTTCAAGGCCTTGTGAGCTGACAACTTGTACTAAGTCTGCATTTTGCTTTTGCAAGCTCATGCAGACTGCCGTCAATTCAATTAGGGTCATTGGTTCCAATCTGCCCTCTTCTAAAATGGGTATTTGACCTCCCAAGTCAGATTCATTGGGCATGGATGGGGACTTAATGATGGTGGGACTGCCTTGGCCAGCATCTAAGCCAGAACGAATAGTCCCAGCCTCATCCATATCAACAGCCACACTTGTGGTGGTGGTTCTCTCTGCTACATGGCTAGGATCACCAGAGGAGAACACTCCAGTAGTCCTTTGGCGTTTCATCAACCTATATTCAGGGGGTGTGGAAGATGATGTGGATTGGGTGGATGTGGGTTGGTTAAGGGGTGTTTGGGTTTGTGAAGGTTGTGTGTCAATGTTGGAAATAGGCACATCAACACCAACATTGAATGTGTCAGCGTTGAAGGGTTCTTGGTCAATTTGCATATGTTCAGGGGAAGGTAATGGGTCAGGTATTGGGTCAATTTATGGTTGGGGGTCTGGTTAGGGTTGAGCTGCTGCAATGACAGCAAGCATAGCTTGGGTTAAGGGTAGGTCACGATGGGGGGGGGGGGGGGGGGGTGAGTTCATCTTCATAAAAATAGCTTTCTTTTGCACAGGGATCTCATAAAAATCATTATGATCCCTTGTGTAGTATCCTTGAACATCAAAAACCATTTGTAAAAATCGGGGATAAGCTAAAGTCATTTTGTTCCCCTTATTTTTACACATGCCCTCAAAAATCATTTTTGAATAATTAAATTTTTGCCCAGTTGCAATACACACAATAGCACTTGCAATAGATCTATTGATCTCATTGTGTGCAGTGCATTTGGGACTCAAACATTGAAGGAGGACATGTATGAGGTACTTCCAGGCTGGGGGAAACTCCTGTTTATGATATTTGTTTAAAGTTCCTTCATCAGGAAAAGGATAACCCAAAGCCCTTAGTCCTTGTTCTATTTCACTAATGGGAAGGGTGGCTATACCATCAGCATCATCAAGATGCAAGGCTTGGCGTACCAAAGCCTCAATAACCACCCAAGGTCTCCCATGAACAATAGAAGTCAATGTAGTCACTCTATTAACTGTTGAGGAACTGACAGTGTTCCAAAACTGTTTAATATGTGTGACTAGAATGAGTGGTGCATGAGAAAGAGCATACCTAATAGGAGATGCGTTCAAATACGCCACCATTTGTGTGTATTGGGGAAACAGAGCATCATCAGCTTCAAGATACGCAATCATGTTGTGTTGACTTCTGAACCCCAATTCCAAGTCTGATGGTTTAAACTTTGGTGCCATTGTTGAAAGCTGTTAAAATTGATCGATGAAGATGAAGTTGATAAGAGAAAATTGTGTTAGACAAGAAGTATAGATACCCTGTTTAAAAATAGGAGCCAAATTTATAGGAGAAGAAAATGCATGTGATTGGCCCAAAAATAGGCAAGTATTTTCAAAAACACAATCATGAAAATATTGAAGAAGAATAATTTTATCTCATGCATTAAATGAAGTCTATCAACTCCCAAAATTACGGCCTAAAAATATGTCAAAAAGTAACAACTGGGTAGGACTCATTGAGTGTCAATGGTCAAAAATAACCTATCAACGCCCAACGGCTATAATCTTGTCAACGTTTGCCTATAGCCATGTCAGCGTCTAAATTGGTCACAACAACGCTTGGAAATATACTTGTCAGCGTCCAAAAATAGAAATGTTTAAAAATGAAAAATGACCTTAACAAAGTAATTTATCCTAGAGAAGATAACCAAAAAGCTGATAATTATTATAGGGCGGCAAGCACTGTCCAGTTATTCACACTTGCTTAAGCAAGATAGACATAACAGTCCTCTAGTGTCCCTTGCTAACCAAAACTCTTAACAACCAAGTTACCTTATAAAATTCCTTGTTACTCCCAGGTAAACCCCATAACAAAATTATTCCCAAGTCTCCCAACAGACCACAACCAATTCTAGGCCAAAAATGTCTTGGCAGCATGCACAGTATATCAACTTTGCATGCTACAGTGCCTCATGATTTAGTAAAACTAACTCATACTCACCTGTGGACACAATCTAGAATTGTGATAAGAGTATCATATGGATACCCAAACATCCTAAAGGTTCCTAAAACCTCCCCTTAAACTATGATACAAAAGTTGCCAAAAATATGTATGAACATAAAAAATTATGTCAAGATAGGAATTGAAAATTCCAACCATCATCCATAAATAAAAACTTGTCCAAATGCTTCTCCATTGATCCATAAGCAACTCGGTATCCAATGGTATACTGCTAACACCACCTGCACATTTAGATTGAAAATCACAAAACTAACATTGTTGCTGACAACGCCCCGATAACACATGACAGCGTTGAGGGAAGCTTTGTCAGCGTTAGACAATTATATTGCTGACAACGTTACAAAAACACTTATCAGCGTTCAAGCAACCTTTGTCAGTTTTAGAAAAATATAGTGGAAAATCTTAATCATCAATGAGACTAATAACAATGCATCATCCTATACATACTTTTACAAAAAGACTCCAAAACACATATTATGTGAGATTGATCATTCCAATACTTGTTACCAAGTATTGAAACCTCCCAGCATCAAAAGGTTTAGTTAGTAAATCTGACACATTTTCCTCAGTGTCAACCCTATCTGGTTGTATTAAAACTTTTTCAAAACAATCTCTTATAAAATGGTGTCTAATTTCTATGTGTTTAATTTTAGAATGATGTACAGGATTCTTAATGATGCATAAAGTGCTATTATTGTCAACAAATATCTTGGTATGCATGTAATTATACCCATAGTCCAACAGCTGGTTCTGAATCCACAAAACTTGTCCACAACAAGCAGCTGCAGCTACATACTCAGCTTCAATCGTAGAATTAGCCACCACTGTTTGTTTATTGCATTGCCAAGATATCAACCTGCTCCCAAGAAACTGACATCCACCAGTTGTGGATTTTCTATCAAACTTATCACCCCCATAGTCACTATCTGAATATGCAATCAGCTCCAATGGTGAATCCTTTGGGTACCACAAACCAAGACTAGGATAGCATCTTAGGTACCTAAAGATCCTCTTCACAGCATAAAGGTGACATTCTTTGGGAGTCACTTGATGGCGTGCACAAGCACACACAACAAACATGATGTCAGGTCTGGAGGCTGTAAGATACATCAAGGATCCAATCATAGATCTATAGTGCCTGACATCAACATCTTTCCCATCTCCAATCTTTCCCCAAGGGTGTTCTCTATCCATAGGAGTAGTAGCCCTCTTTTCATGTAGAGAAAAGCCAAACTTCTTCAAGATCTCAGCCACATATTTATCCTGGGAGATGAAGATACACTCTTCTTTCTGCTGAACTTGTAAACCAAGAAAGAATTTCATCTCCCCCATAGCACTCATCTTGAATTTGTCTGTCATAAGCTTGGATAAATCCTCACTCATCTTTGGATCAGTAGATCCAAAAATGATGTCATCAACATAGACCTGGACAAGTAATACATCCTTGCCTTTCTTCTTTGTAAATAGTGTCTTATCTATGGTGCCCCTCTTGAATCCATTATCCACCAAATAGGTAGACAAAGTACCATACCATGCCCTAGGGGCTTGATGAAGTCCATACATAGCCTTTTTGACTCTATACACCTTGTCTGGATTCTCTGGATCCTCAAAACCAGGAGGCTGCATCACATATACCTCCTCAACAATAGTTCCATAGAGGAAGGCACTCTTGACATCCATTTGATAGACAGTGAAGCCCATGCAGGATGCATAGACTAAAAAGATCCTTATAGCTTCAATCCTTGCAACTGGTGCAAAGACTTCCTCATAGTCTATCCCCTCCTCTTGTGTATATCCCTGAGCCATTAACCTTGCCTTGTTTCTGACCACAATGCCTCTTTCATCTCTCTTGTTTCTTAGAACCCATCTTGTCCCTATAGGTCTGACATATCTGGGACAATCAACCAGCTCCCAAACATCCTGAATTGCAAATTGGTGAAGCTCATCTTGCATTGCTTCCACCCAACTTGGTTCTTTGAGAGCATCAAATATCTTCTTGGGTTCCTGTTGTGACAGAAAACAGGCAAACAAACATGCTTGCACAAGAGGGGTATCAACCTTCTTGTGTATATTGGCAATAAACCCACCTAGACCTTGATGAGATCTTCTAGTCTAAACTGGAGTCATAATATCACAAATGATTTGAGAAGTGGGGTGATTCTTCATAGTGGAAGTGAGAACTCCTCCTTCAAAAATTTTGGTGTCCTCAACCTCATTCTCCATGTTGCCAATATCCTCCTCATCAGACTCTCTTTCATCAATATGAAGATGAACCTCTTCATATAAATAGGAAGGTTCTCCTTGTTCAAAAATTGAAGAGAAAAGATGTGCAGAAGTGTTGTCAACGCCTGAACCTTGTTTGTCAGCGCTTGGGCTAACAATGCTTGAACTGTTGTTGTCAACGTCTGAGCCATCAACGTCTGAGTTGGTCTTGTCAGCGCTAGATTTGCCTTTTTCAGCGCTTGAAGGACCATGCATGTTTGTATCTGGTGGTACTTGGAGACCACCATTATCTTTACCAGCAGCAGCAGTAGCATCAAAAGCATCTGTCCAAATGGGAATTGTAACATATTCTTGTATAGGAGATGTCTTTTCTGCTTGTGATCCAACCTTTTCATGAACCTGTGTACCTGAAACATCAACAACTTGTTCCTCCACAACATTTGAAGTTACCTTCACAATGTCTGGATTAGTGACAAGCATATAATTTAAAGCTCTAGATAAAGGTTCCAAGTCAAACAACCAATTAGGACCACTTTCAGGATCACTAGGTTTATTCTCTAAAAGCCTAACATGTACTCTTTCAAGTATACATTTTTCTTCTTTAAGATAAACCCTATATCCCTTGCTCTGCACTGAATACCCCATGAAGTAGCCTTCATCACCATTTGCACTAAATTTACCTAAGGCATCACTAGTGTTTAAAACTACTACATGACAACCAAAAGGTCTGAGAAAACCAATATTAGGTTTTCTTCCCAAAGTAACTCATAAGGTGTCTTGTTCTGAATTTTGTTAACCAATGCTCTATTTTGAACATAACAAGCTGTATTAACAGCCTCAACCCAAAAGGCTATAGGAAAATGAGCATCAGCCAACATTGTTCTTGCTGCTTCAATTAGGGTTCTATGTTTCCTCTCATCAACCCCATTTTGCTGTGGGGTTCTTGCAATACTAAATTGCCTAGTAATTACTTTCCTGGCACATAAATCATCTAGCTTCTTATTCCTAAATTCACCACCATTATCACTCCTAAGCATTTTAACTTCATTGCCAGATTTCTTCTCAATCTGAGTGATAAAATCAATTAGAATACCAGCTGTGTCACTCTTCATAGCTAGAAAGAATGTCCAAGTAAACCTAGAAAAGTCATCTGTGATAAAAAAATCAATAGGACTTACCATTCAAACTTTCTATATTGGTTGGACCAAAGAGGTCTATGTGAAGCAAATGAAGAGGTCTAGAACTAGTATGCACCTGTTTGGACTTGAATGAGACCTTGTGCTGCTTGCCTTTAAGACATGCAACACAAGAGTTGTCATTGTGGAAGGCCTTCTCAAGCAAACCATCAACCAAGCCAAGTCTCACAAGCCTATTTATATTTTTAAAATTTATGTGCCCTAGTCTCCTGTGCCACAAATTACTCTCATCTACTGAAGCTTTACCATAAAAACAAGACATATTATTATTCATTCTAATCCCATTCAGATTCACATTGTATATGTCTTTATGCCTAGGTGTTCTATACTCAATATATTTCTCATCAGGGATCTTATAATCCTTGCTTAACACCAAACATTCAGTATCAGTAAACAGAACTTTATTTTTGTTATCACAAACCTGTGATACACTAAAAAGATTGTAATCAAGTTCTTTTACCAGAAATATGTTTTCAAAACGCAAATTCTTGGTGAGAAGAGTTCCTTTTCCTGTGATAGTACCATATCCGCCTCTAAAGTAAACCTTATCACCATCCTTAATCGGAGTGAAGTTGGTCAAATAGTCTTCCTTCCCTCTCATGTGCCTTGAGCATCCACTATCCCAATATCCATAATCATTGACTTGTCTTTGAATGCCCTGCACATAAAGAAAACAAATTAGTTTTCTTTGGGAACCCAAGTCTTAAAAGACTTGGATTCATCTGGTTGTTCAATAAGAACAGACTTAGTTCTCACAACAACCCCATTTTCATCCTTTTTAAGATGAAATACCCAGTTAACCCCAATAGGTTTTGTAATGACCATTGAAATGTAATTAAATCTGTTACAGGTCATTGAAATCCCATTATCATTAGGGTTTTGATCTCTCTTAGGTCTCCATGTTAAGCTTGAAGAAGCTTTAGACTCCTTACCATGTGGTTGCAAATATTTAGGTTTGTTCACGTTTCTGTCAGCGTTGGAATTGGTCTTGTCAACGCTGAAATTACCCTTGACAGCGTTGAACCTAAGGTTTTGTAACACCCCCAAATTTATACAACTCAGTACAGCGGAAGACTAGTTGGTGTTACGGGATAGCACATTACTCACATCATAGACAACGCAAAGAAATTGCGTCGTTTATTAATAAAGCATTTCCATTCATAAATATCAAAGTTACATCGGTCCCAAGTCATTATATTTTATACAAAGTTTTACAAAGTATTTGAATGGAAAATATTGTTTAAGTGCGGGCCATGATTTCTTGTCGTCTTCCCGAGAATTACCTTCAAGTACCTGAGATAAAACATGTTAAAAGAAAAGGTCAGCGATAACGCCGAGTGAATTCATAGAGTTTAATAAATTCCATCAGTATAACTTTGGTATAAAATTAGTACCAAAAATCACTTCGTACAAATCATTGTAATAGGCCGTAAAATAGCCAAAATCATTTTATACAAATCTTTATAATAGGCCATAAAATAGCCAAAATCATTTTATACAAATCCTTATCGAAAATCATAATATAGGCATTTGCCTTAAAATCAATATACGAGACAATGTCGTAAAAACATCATACAATACGTCTTATGACGTTGTATAAAATCAAATAAAAACCGTTATATGAATATGGTTATGAAAACCAAAATACCAACATAATATCAATAGTATGACCCAGTATTGCTAGTCAGGCAATACATCGTAATTCGAAGCGTCTAATAGTATTTCATTAGTTTTGGATTATTACAAGCCGCATGACATTGTTACCTTACTAAACCAAAACGGGTAGCTAACCCGATACCAATTTTGCCCATCTAAAGTAGCGTGTCGTCACAAAGGTCACGCTATTGGAAATCTTCTCATACATAAATTCGCTTACCAATCAATGTGGCACGACGGGGATCAACCGTCAAGGCGCGAACTGGGGTGATCGTCCCCAAATAGTACTATTAAATGCATAAGCGTCTACCAACTCCCGGTAGTTCACAATTCATGCTAATGGGACTTTTAGTGACATAACCTAACTTTAATAATCCATTTGATTTCATCTATCGGGTCCATTAATCATTTATCGGGTCATACAATCGGGTCATTCAATCATTCGGGTCCAAAATCAATAAACAAACAATCGGGACAAGTGGTGTCCTATTTTATAAAACTAACATGTTATCTCCCTCGCGGGTTTATAAAACATTTATAAAAACATTTAAAAGAGTGCGAGGCTATGAACTCACGTTGATGTGGGAAGGCGGGTTGTCGGCAATTCGGATGTACGGTACGTGCTTCAATCACGGAAACCTATATGAATAATAATCGGTCTTAGACGTTTGTCCAATGACTTTATAAAAATAACAATTATGTATACATATGATGATTATATATATATGATGATCAAGTGGGTTTACATATTATCGTTTACTCATTTTAGTGTTATACGTCGATAACTTTTATATTAGTTTACTAGTTTTACCCGTTTACGTGTCTTAAGTCCAATAAACTTATTATAAGTTATTTAACTTATTTTAATCCATTTTGTACTTATATTATCAGTACATACACTTTCAAGTTGGGCCCAAATGGTTTAAGCCCAATAAGTTCTTTTTATGGGTGTTTATCTTATTTAGTCCAATTATTAGCCCAAGTATTAGTCCAATATGTTTACTTAGCTCGTTAATGTCCGTATGCCCTATAGTTCGGGTTTTGTCGGTTTTTACTTGTTATACATGTCTATATATCAGTATATAAGTTTTTATAAAGTTTTCATTAGACGGGTCCAACCATCTAAGTTTTATTTAACAAAAACGTTAATTTTACGGCGATAGCCGAAAAAGTCGTAAAAATCATGTTTATAGTTTTATAACTTATAAAACTTAACAAGTTACCATTTTTATCATTTATACACTTATTACACCTTTTATATATTTATATAAATAAGTTTTATAAGTTAGTGGGATTTTATTTTACATTTTATATATTAAAATGTGAGTGCTTATATAATAGTATTATTCTTTAATTTCCAAAAATCTGATTTTTAACTTCATCTTCACCAAAACTGCCATATCTTGAGTTCTACATGGAGATAGAAGCTCAAATTTTCATCACATAAACTACATGATATTTTCTACATTTAACTCTCCTATAGCTACTGTTGAATCATCTTTTAAGTATTTTCTAAAAATCGTCCAAAACAGTAACTTCAGATTTATACCCTAAACTTGTTTTGATCATATCTCACTCATTACTTTGATTCCATTGCATGGCCAACTCTCACATGTTTACAAGACCCATAGCTTACTGTAAATCCATTTTACTTCATCATTTTATCAGTTCACCACTTGGTTCTTTACTGTTTTATACAGCCATGCAAATTAATCAAGATTTTAACCTTGTTTCTTATAGTTTTTCACCTTTTTATCCATGATTATCAACAACAAATCCCCACATAACATTTTTATCATCATATAATCATCATAAATATATACAATAGGAAATAAAATACATGTTTACATAATCAAAATATTAAGAAGATGAGGAGGACAATCTTTATACCACCAAGTTGATATAGGTTATGATTTTGACATGGTTTTTGATGGAGAAACTTGTAGACAACCATGACCATCTTCAAGAACACCAATCTTCATAAACTCCTTGTGGAAAATCAGCCCCAAGACACCAAGAAAACTCCTCCTTGGATGTTAAAATGACCACCAATCTTCATCTCTTTGAATATAGATTAACATATGTTAATTATAACAAATGTTTATGGCTAGAATTTTGTATGAATGGGGTGATTGGGGTTGAATGGTGGACGGCATAAGGAAGAGAGAGTGGGAGAGTTGTAGCTAGTTTTGCATGTTACAAATGAGAGTAAGTGAAGGTTTGATGGTTTTGTGAGGTTAGTGGCTTATTTGGTAAGCTACAAGTGACAAGTGTAGCTAGTTTAAGTAAGAACTTGCCACCAAAGTGGTTTGTGTTAGTGTGTAGCCGGTTTTGATGGGGGTGGGACAAGTGTCCCACTTGTCTCATCCCCATTTATTTACGGGTACTCCTCGATTCTAGTTTCCTCGATTTGCGTGCCCTCGGGTCGTTTTACGAAAAACGTTTTTATAAATTATGAATCTACGTCACAAAACGAATCCAATAAAAATTGTTTCATCAAAAACGGAGTTCGAAAACGTAAATACGTAATCCTAGGGTTTCCGGTTTAGTCGTAAAGGACGTTAAAATAAAATCGTAAGTCCTAATTTCTTCTCGTAAATTTGTGAGTTTATGAACTAACACAAATTTAAAACTTCAAAATAATATTCTCAGATAAATTTATTTTCTGAAATGTCGGACTGTCACCAAAGACGGTGTACGTAAACGTAAGCACGTAACGTTGAATTCTCCGGTTTAGACGTAGTCGATGCTACTCCAAGACGTAAATCCAAATTTCTTCCCAAAAATAAGTGAATTCATATTGTATCATTAAAATAATATTTTCAAATAATATTTGAGAATAAAATATCAATCGTAAATTGACGGATTGTCACAGCATTTACCCCTAAACAGGATCTTTGTCCTCAAAGATCATCTTACCTTACTACTCGCTTCTTATAGAGTTAAAGCCATGTGGGTGTTTCCTCCACATTCGGTCTTTTCTCACAAGTGCAATCCATTATAATACGCGAGTTTCATCAAACATAACTACGGGAATAAGATCAGGCTTAATGTTGACTTACTTTCTCTATCCATGATGTTCACGGGTTTTTGATGAATGCAACTTTTCGCCGATCTAAGCTCTACTAAGAATAATCAGATTTTCACTTGATAGATATTCCATCAAGTTTGATTTACGAAACATAATTCACGCAGTCTTTGAAGTCCTAGGGTAGATCCAGCTTATATGCCTTTCAATCCCAACTTTTACATCATCTCAATGGTCCCATATAACGGGGACTCATATCCCATGATTTGTCAGATCATGAATTCATCTTTCCAAGGTTAAAAATTGTGGCATAACTTCGCTACCCATTTGGCACTTCAAGATCTACATTTCAAATTCACATAACCTCCTGCCCACTATCGGCAGTTAATAATCAAATCCTAATTTCAACAATCATTTCAGATTTCGCGGGTCGGGTATTTTGCAAGGATAGGTTCGCCATCATAGGAAACCTAAAACCTAAAAGACATGTCCAACTCACAATGGATGTAAGTCGGGTGTCCTTATCTCAACTCCTGCTTACAGATGCTCTAAGATTTAGATCCTAACAAGATTCGATCTCAATCCTAATACGATGATTATCAATGATAATCTTTCCAAAGGAAAACGATTATACGGTCTATTATCAAAGGTCAATCATTCAAACATAAAACAGCACTTATATTACCTTGTATCGTTACGTTACCTCGTCCCTTCGATTTGGGGTGGTACATAGTACTCTCATCAAGATTCGTTCTTAATGATTTCTGAGCAAATCTCTAGAAATTCGATGCGAAGCGAGGATCTTGATATAGATGATCGATACAGGCATGCTATTTTTACATAACTCTTTTGCATTTATCATTAACGAGAATGATATTAGCAGATTTGGTCAGTCTGTCGACGATGACCCAAATCGAATCAAATTCAGATGATGACCTTAGCGATAGCTAGACGTTTTCTAATGTATGAGGCGATGTCTGCCTTCATAATTGCCATTAGTACAAATTCTTCAGACAAAGATACTTTTAGTCATAAAATGACATACATATAATACTTATACTTACAAATTCCAACATAACTATATCTCAAAATTTTCCATATTTAGGCAACCATAAACGGCCCTTTAAAACATTTAACGCTATTGGCTTCTCAATTTTTAATGGTTCACATTAGCCGCGAACCTCTTTTAGTATCTATATTATCATTCTTACAAACATCGTTTATTTTTATATCGTTTTGAAATTTATTTTGCACCTTCATTATTAAGGAACACGTCCTAATGGATTCTTTATCTTTTATACATAATGCGTCGGTATCTATATTCACTTCTCATGATGATATAATTATCATGTTCACAATTCACTCAGATATTCTTTCTATATTAAGCGGCAGTAATTACGTTCACTTTCTCCTGCTGAAATCAATATCATAACTTTATTTATTCAAAATTCTTTCTTCATATTCTTTATGTTTCAGTTTCGTCTCATCTATCATTTTTATCCGTTTTACTCAATCCGTCGTCTAAGGCGTCGATAATTATCATAATTAATTAAATAATTATTAGTTAATTTTTATGAAGCGTAAAAGTTTTAAATTTCTTAGTTCGACCAATTATATAAAATGTTCAAAAATAAATTTGAATTTAATTAACAAGATTTTTGGTTGATTTATCGAAAATAATTAATAAGATTCGTAAATGTTTGAAAAATCTTTGTTTATACATTGGTCAAAATTTCTTTAGTTTGAAAAGCGTAAATTATTGTTTCAATTTTCAAGTTATGGTTTAAATGATTTCCTCAATCCTTCTTAGGTTATCTTGAGGTATACACAAACATTTACCCCTAAACAGAATTTTAGTTAAATGGTTTGTGTATAAGGGAATAATCCCTTTAAAAATCCTTTGTTAAAACATTTGTCAAAACATATTTCCATTTCTTTTTGGTAAAATCCAAAGTCTTAAAAGGGCTCTTAATTTTTGAAGAGTCTATATGCATACATCTTACCATTTTTAATCCAACGGTCATTTTATGTAAAGGATTAAGTTTTTAATCACGTGTTAATTATTTAAGATACAGGTTTTCATTGTTCGGCCAATTCAGGGCAGTCTATAAATAATTATTAACTCATGCTTATTCTGATAAACAAACATGTAGTTCCTAATGATCACGAGCATGAATTTATCAAATTACAGCCTACACACATGATTCATCATAATTATGAATACTACATGTGCATTGTCAATCCAAACGACATCACGTGAAACTCATAACGTTCATCACAAGTTCGGGATGTGATGATTGGAATAGATAATCTCTTTCGCAGATGCGATGTTGATGATAACCATGCCATGGATCAAATTTGCTAGAACCTTGTAAATGATCGAACAATTCTTCCATTTCGAGTTATGGATATCGTTTTCGATTGTCAATTTACTCAGTCACAGTAATCTATAAATATAAGGAAAGATAACACCATAGCTCTTCAGGATGACAGGCTTGGTATAATAAAATCTTTCCCCGACAACATTCTCAGTTGTATGGTAATTCCTTAAATTCAGATGGTGCTGACGTACAGTGCACAATCAACAGGTGCAGCACCGGAAATATAATCAAATACCAAATTTAACTTGCCTTAATGGCGAAAGTCTAGGTAATTCACCAACAAATACCTCCTAAAGTTTCAAATAAGATAAACATCTTTTAATACATCCATATTAGGTTCCTTCTATATTATAATATCTATGACTAATTTACAACCTTTCACAATATAATTTCAAGTCAAAATGCGGGATATGGTCATCCATCGAGAATTATTTAGATCACTTTTGATAATCAATCATCTTATCATTTAGGGAAATTCAATTCGAGTTCCCATCAATTAAGACAATATCGTCATGTCATAATCAATCAATCCATTCTACTGGCACTATCAACTTTTCAGTTTCATTGCCGTTGATAAGATGTGAACTTCTCAAAAGGCTAATAATAACTCATAATCCTTCACAAATTAAGGGATATTAGGATACATAACTAACCTTAAAAGAGTAAGGTCAACACCTAATCTGCGCGAGAGAATTTCAAATCAGATACAGACGAAAACATTTAACGAATATGAATATATCCCATGTTTTCATGATTCGAGTACGCTTCGAAAGCTCCTCGGATCGTTACCCAGGTCATTCAAATGAAATCAAATCAAAGAAATGATAAGAACGTCAATACATCCAGTCGGGTATCAACACTCGGTAATCATATACATTCCTAAGAATCTCACTACGGGAGAATTGGATACGAAAGAATTGTCAATTGTCAAATAAGACAATTTCCACAGATGAGTAAATTCGACTCAGAAAAATAGATGCTACAGGCACATATGTAGATGTCTCTAACATCATGGCCTTATTTTTCACTTCTTGCAGATCTCATATAGTTTATTCTTTCACAATCTTCAAAGAAAATGTAGCGTTTATCCATTAGTTTTATGGTGACTACTAATCAGTCTTGCATAGTCCATTCCAAATTGTATGTAGGCGCGCAACTATATACAATTTCAAGATTAACGATGCAATACTCAGTTCGTCAAAATTTTAACATCATGTTTATGGTAAAAACATTTTCATGCTTAATTCTTAAATAAGAATCAAAATATATTTACAAAGATTTTCTTTGTTATAGAAATAATTAAGTTTCCAAAGCGTCTTATAAACAACTTCATTTTTATATCAATCACTTATAAATCTCACCTTGAATAATCCTTATTGTGATGAAAATTTAATTTTCTCAAAGGATACCGTTTTAATTTTATAAAACAATGTGTGATCTGCAAAAGAGTGATGAAGAGTTGTTCACCAAGAATTAACTACTATATGATAGGAAATTAGCTTTAGGCAAATAATCATGAGGTTCATGATCTCGATGGCACTCACGAAGAATGATTCACAACGTAACTCAAACCAAGATGAGTACTTGTTCAACGGTTGCATCACTAATGTGAACATTAGGATGAAGCAATAAAGATAGATAACATCGATACATGTAGAATTTTAGCAATCAAAGGTAGTCTTTTCATTAATCACAAATAAGTCAAAATTGTACCGTAACACATTACGTGTCACTATGTCATACAATTCTCAGAACTCATCCTACCAACTGATGTCACAGTTAAGTTAGGGATTATTTTTAAAAGATACCACAATGAATACTAATCTACATGAGTCATTAGGTGTTCCACATGTCCCGAAAGATCCATCGGTCCCAAGTCAGAAGAAGATTTCTTCAATTTATTTCTTGGACACTGGGCATCCTCGTTAGTGGACAATGGCCTAGGAACAACCTTTAACACAAACTAACAATCAATTAAAACCTTATAATTCAATCACAAAACTTAACGACTTCCTCTTAATAATCTCATATCCCATACAAGTTAAATTTTACTTTATTCAAGTTTCAACCAATTTTATACTCAATTCGACATCCTACCTTATTTTCCAATACTTACAACCTTATTCTTCGGCCTTGTAAAGGCAATACAATCTCAATATGAATCAACACTTAATTTCCAATCCTATATCTCTTACAACAACAATTATCAAATGAGTCATTAATATGAAATGACTTGATCATTCAACTAGACTTCTCGGAAAGGTATTAGTGGCATGAGGCTTTTGGGTAATGGTTCTAATAACAGCCTCAAGTGCAACATTCACCCTTTCGATTTCAATTTAAAAATTGGATGACAACGAATCAGATGACATCTTTCCAGGTGATAACGTTTTGTCAAACTCCACTCTATAAGGAAAGATCGTCATGACATCGATATCAGATTTAATCTCGCCAATTCTTTTTCAGTATCACAATCAACTACTATCTATATTTCTACGAATATCAACCAGTTGTTGGGATCATAAATATCCACAACTTGGTTTAGATCTAGGATAGCTAAAATTCCTACGAGAATAGCTTCGATTAAATTACTAGGGGATTTAAGGTTACTTGTGACAATCGACGTCGTATAAATACCTCGTATAAAAATCAAAATAATCATCAAACAATCATGTAATAAAATTACATCATATATATATAATCCAAGTTATATATATATATTAAAATAACACTTCTCAGTCTTGGCCTTGTCGGTAACTCGGGAATTCTTCGGCACCGTTATAGTCAAAAGATTTTTAGACATTTTTGGAAAAATGTTTATAGTTAAAAGATTTTGAAATGTTTTATTCAAAACCTTAGTTTTTAAAAATCTTTCGTTCTCTATAACGAGAGTTCTGGTACCAAACTGTAACACCCCCAAATTTATACAACTCAGTACAGCGGAAGACTAGTTGGTGTTACGGGATAGCACATTACTCACATCATAGACAACGCATAGAAATTGCGTTGTTTATTAATAAAGCATTTCCATTCATAAATATCAAAGTTACATCGGTCCCAAGTCATTATATTTTATACAAAGTTTTACAAAGTATTTGAATGGAAAATATTGTTTAAGTGCGGGCCATGAATTCTTGTCGTCTTCCCGAGAATTACCTTCAAGTACCTGAGATAAAACATGTTAAAAGAAAAGGTCAGCGATAACGCCGAGTGAATTCATAGAGTTTAATAAATTCCATCAGTATAACTTTGGTATAAAATTAGTACCAAAAATCACTTCGTACAAATCATTGTAATAGGCCGTAAAATAGCCAAAATCATTTTATACAAATCTTTATAATAGGCCATAAAATAGCCAAAATCATTTTATACAAATCCTTATCGAAAATCATAATATAGGCATTTGCCTTAAAATCAATATACGAGCCATTGTCGTAAAAACATCATACAATACGTCTTATGACGTTGTATAAAATCAAATAAAAACCGTTATATGAATATGGTTATGAAAACCAAAATACCAGCATAATATCAATAGTATGACCCAGTATTGCTAGTCAGGCAATACATCGTAATTCAAAGCGTCTAATAGTATTTCATTAGTTTTGGATTATTACAAGCCGCATGACATTGTTACCTTACTAAACCAAAATGGGTAGCTAACCCGATACCAATTTTGCCCATCTAAAGTAGCGTGTCGTCACAAAGGTCACGCTATTGGAAATCTTCTCATACATAAATTCGCTTACCAATCAATGTGGCACGACGGGGATCAACCGTCAAGGCGCGTACTGGGGTGATCGTCTCCAAATAGTACTATTAAATGCATAAGCGTCTACCAACTCCCGGTAGTTCACAATTCATGCTAATGGGACTTTTAGTGACATAACCTAACTTTAATAATCCATTTGATTTCATCTATCGGGTCCATTAATCATTTATCGGGTCATACAATCGGGTCATTCAATCATTCGGGTCCAAAATCAATAAACAAACAATCGGGACAAGTGGTGTCCTATTTTATAAAACTAACATGTTATCTCCCTCGCGGGTTTATAAAACATTTATAAAAACATTTAAAAGAGTGCGAGGCTATGAACTCACGTTGATGTGGGAAGGCGGGTTGTCGGCAATTCGGATGTACGATACGTGCTTCAATCACGGAAACCTATATGAATAATAATCGGTCTTAGACGTTTGTCCAATGACTTTATAAAAATAACAATTATGTATACATATGATGATTATATATATATGATGATCAAGTGGGTTTACATATTCTCGTTTACTCATTTTAGTGTTATACGTCGATAACTTTTATATTAGTTTACTAGTTTTACCCGTTTACGTGTCTTAAGTCCAATAAACTTATTATAAGTTATTTAACTTATTTTAATCCATTTTGTACTTATATTATCAGTACATACACTTTCAAGTTGGGCCCAAATGGGTTAAGCCCAATAAGTTCTTTTTATGGGTGTTTATCTTATTTAGTCCAATTATTAGCCCAAGTATTAGTCCAATATGTTTACTTAGCTCGTTAATGTCCGTATGCCCTATAGTTCGGGTTTTGTCGGTTTTTACTTGTTATACATGTCTATATATCAGTATATAAGTTTTTATAAAGTTTTCATTAGACGGGTCCAACCATCTAAGTTTTATTTAACAAAAACGTTAATTTTACGGCGATAGCGGAAAAAGTCGTAAAAATCATGTTTATAGTTTTATAACTTATAAAACTTAACAAGTTACCATTTTTATCATTTATACACTTATTACACCTTTTATATATTTATATAAATAATTTTTATAAGTTAGTGGGATTTTATTTTACATTTTATATATTAAAATGTGAGTGCTTATATAATAGTATTATTCTTTAATTTCCAAAAATCTGATTTTTAACTTCATCTTCACCAAAACTGCCATATCTTGAGTTCTACATTGAGATAGAAGCTCAAATTTTTATCACATAAACTACATGATATTTTCTACATTTAACTCTACTATAGCTACTGTTGAATCATCCTTTAAATATTTTCTAAAAATCGTCCAAAACAGTAACTTCAGATTTATACCCTAAACTTGTTTTGATCATATCTCACTCATTACTTTGATTCCATTGCATGGCCAACTCTCACATGTGTACAAGACCCATAGCTTACTGTAAATCCATTTTACTTCATCATTTTATCAGTTCACCACTTGGTTCTTTACTGTTTTATACAGCCATGCAAATTAATCAAGATTTTAACCTTGTTTCTTATAGTTTTTCACCTTTTTATCCATGATTATCAACAACAAATCCCCACATAACATTTTTATCATCATATAATCATCATAAATATATACAATAGGAAATAAAATACATGTTTACATAATCAAAATATTAAGAAGATGAGGAGGACAATCTTTATACCACCAAGTTGATATAGGTTATGATTTTGACATGGTTTTTGATGGAGAAACTTGTAGACAACCATGACCATCTTCAAGAACACCAATCTTCATAAACTCCTTGTGGAAAATCAGCCCCAAGACACCAAGAAAACTCCTCCTTGGATGTTAAAATGACCACCAATCTTCATCTCTTTGAATGTAGATTAACATATGTTAATTATAACAAATGTTTATGGCTAGAATTTTGTATGAATGGGGTGATTGGGGTTGAATGGTGGACGGCATAAGGAAGAGAGAGTGGGAGAGTTGTAGCTAGTTTTGCATGTTACAAATGAGAGTAAGTGAAGGTTTAATGGTTTTGTGAGGTTAGTGGCTTATTTGGTAAGCTACAAGTGACAAGTGTAGCTAGTTTAAGTAAGAACTTGCCACCAAAGTGGTTTGTGTTAGTGTGTAGCCGGTTTTGATGGGGGTGGGACAAGTGTCCCACTTGTCTCATCCCCATTTATTTACGGGTACTCCTCGATTCTAGTTTCCTCGATTTGCGTGCCCTCGGGTTGTTTTACGAAAAACGTTTTTATAAATTATGAATCTACGTCACAAAACGAATCCAATAAAAATTGTTCCATCAAAAACGGAGTTCGAAAACGTAAATACGTAATCCTAGGGTTTCTGGTTTAGTCGTAAAGGACGTTAAAATAAAATCGTAAGTCCTAATTTCTTCTCGTAAATTTGTGAGTTTATGAACTAACACAAATTTAAAACTTCAAAATAATATTCTCAGATAAATTTATTTTCTGAAATGTCGGACTGTCACCAAAGACGGTGTACGTATACGTAAGCACGTAACGTTGAATTCTCCGGTTTAGACGTAGTCGATGCTACTCCAAGACGTAAATCCAAATTTCTTCCCAAAAATAAGTGAGTTCATATTGTATCATTAAAATAATATTTTCAGTTAATATTTGAGAATAAAATATCAATCGTAAATTGACGGATTGTCACAGGTTTGCTACAGAAACCGATTGCCTATTCGACCAGGTGTTTGTCTTTTGAAATGGTCTTTGTCCATGAGTGTTAGACCCTCTAGTGAAGAATGGGGCAAGTCTAACAACTTGTGGATTTTGCTGCACACAAGGTTTGGGTCTGACAACGTTTGACTTTCTAACAACGTTGACTTTGTTCCTGTCAGCGCTAAATTTGTTCCTGTCAGCGCTGGCTTTGGGAGCGTTGACACACTTGTATGCCAAGTGTGAAAAGCTACCACAAGTGTAACAAGCTTTTCTAGACACAACCTTAGGTCTAGAAGAGAAGAAGCCTGTTCCATTATTGCTAACTTGGCTCTTGGGTGACCTAGTATTCCTATACATCTCTGCATACTTAATGCTAGGTTTTCTATCAGTGTTTGAGCCAAGATCAACAACTTTACCAGTGATTGGGTTACTAACCTTAATGTGTGTTGACTCATTGGGACTTTCATATAGCAAGCCACCCTTAACAAACAAAGTAGGGTTAGCTTTCTTCAATTCATTCAGGTCAGTCAACTTTTGTTGGTACTCTTCAACTGGAGTGACAACTCTTGGTGGAGGAATGAATTCCTCCTCTTGGAATTCTGGCAAACCAGTCCAAGATAGGTCCTTTTGTTGGACACCATATAAGTCACCAGCTGGTGGTGGAACCACAGAGTAATCATTCATCCCAATCCCATTCATGTCCTTAAGATCACTTTGTTTACTCACACAGTCTCCTAGGGTTTGTGTGGCTCTATCAAATCTTTGAATTTTAAGGCCAACATTATCTTTATTCTTAATGGCCTCATCTAGCTTAGCCTGTAACTCACCATTATCCCTTTCAATGATGTTTCTAATATCCATACTAGCATTTAACTCATGTTTTAAGATATTTATTTTATCTTTTAAGTCAAATTCCATTTTCTTGTATTCAGAAACAGTTTTCTCAGTTTGAGTGAGAGCTAGTTGGTAATTAGAAAATTTGCACTTTTCAGTACTCACATCACTTAATAATCTTAACACCTCTTTGTTAAGTTTCTCAGTGTTTAACCTACAACCTTTACTACAAAAAGCATCATTGTATACCTCATTATCAGATGAAGAGGAGGAGTGTGCCATGAGAGCATATTCAACATGCTCTTCTTCTTCAATTTCAGCAACCAAAGCTTTATCCTCTTCCACATCCTTAGTCAGATAGCTCCAATCCCATCCCACACCATCAATTCCTTGAACTGCAACCATGGCTTTAGGATCCTGAGCTTTGACAATTTGACTTGAGGGTTTACCTGCATCAGATCTTCTAGGAGATCTGCATTCCCTCATGAAGTGCCCCATACGATGAAAGTTGTAGCATTCAACTTTGGTTTTATCAAATCCAGCTTTGTCTTTTGCATTGAAGGTCATTGTCTTCTTAAACCTTCTTTTCCACCTGTTTGCTCTTATATTAGCAAGAGCCATGTTCCACTTAATGTCCATCTCTTCCAAATGCTCATCACTTATCTGCTCAAGGTCCTCATATGTAATCACTGAACCATTGGGCAAATAAGCAATATAAGCACATACAGTATCCAAATCCAAACCAGCAGGTTTAACTCTTGGGGAGTCACTTTTGAATGTGTCAGCGTCTGAGAAGGAGACGTTGACAGGACTTGTTCCAGCGCTGACACATGATGATCCAGTAACTGGATACGTGTAAGAGTCCTGATGATTGAATTGACCTTCACTATGAGAGAAGAAGGCCATGTTACTGTTGGTAGACTTGCTTCCATGCTCTAAAAGATTTTCATCTTCTAACAGCCTTAGTTTTTTGTAGATGTCATCAAACGTGGAACTTTTGTAAGTATTATTGGCAAGAATAGATCTTGCCTCAATATTCCACGCCTCACCAAGACTTTTAAGAAAGGTAGCATTAATATCAACATCACCAAGTTGTGTCCCTATGAAGGACAATTTGCTTGTAATGTCAAGCAAACCGCTTCTCACACTACTCAGCTTCTCATTGGGTTGAGCTTTGAAAACAGCATAATCATGCATGAGCTGTTTCTTCTTTTCTTCCCTGGTATCTGCATTACCACCATATGCAACTTCAAGAGCTGCCCAAAGGTCTTTAGCAGAATCATAACCTCTGTATTTATGCTGGTTCTCTTGTCCCAAAGAGACTTTCAGAATATTTAGGGTTTTTATGTCAACCCTTTTCTTTGCTATGTCATCAGCAGACACAGCTCTACCATCTTCAGGTTTTTCTTTCTTATCTTCTCCAGAACATCCAGCAACAACTGATCTTTGATTAATAGCATCAGCAATCTTTTGGGCTTTATCGAATGTGTTTCCATATTCAATGATCTCCCAGAGTGTGTAGTCATTGATCCCTATATATTGTTCAAAGTTGAATTTCCACAATTCAAAGTTGGTTGCATCAAGCATGGGAATCTTGATGTTTGGTAAAGGTGAGGAGGAGGAGGTTATTGTTTCGAACATGATGTTGTTAGTGTTTTTGATAAAATTAGGGTTTTGGTGATTTTTAGGGTTCTTGTGTTCTTTAAGATCAAAAGTTCCTCAACAAGCTCTGATACCACTTGTTGATCCCAAACTTAGATTGATTTAGCTTTATGTATACACGATTAGATCAAGTAATACACTTAGAGAAACCTTTGTATATGCTTATGATAATCTAAGTGTTATGCGGAATTAACACTTAAACAAGAACACACAATGATATAAACAAACTTTCACTTTGATTAATGATATCAAACTTGCTTACAATGAAAGTAGTTTACGATTGAAAACTTATATGAAACATTAACCTAAAGGTCTTCTTTTATAGACATAAGAAGCCTTGTACAATAATCTATGTATCAGCTATTCTAGGTAAAGATAAATATAGAAAATACATTGTTGTTCCTATCTTTACTAGAAGTAATCTAGAATACAATAAACGCGTAGAGTATATCTTCCCATCAGTGCTTGTCTTCAATGCATCAACGCTTGACTTTGTCTTGTCAACGCTTGAGCTGTCAGCGCTTGTTTTGCTCCTGTCAACGCTTGTTTTACTCTTGTCAGCACTCAAGTGATCTGGCCTTAATTTATTCCCAACAGCTAGGCAGTTATCATCACACATAAGCTATTTTGAACGACTCAAAGAGACATAGAAATTTGAACATAAGTTAAAGATTGATTAAAACATCAAAGTCTACTGTTTTCCAAACCCCAAAGATAATACAAAACAGAGTCGCATTTTGGTCCCCATTGATTCTCAACCCAAAAGTACATTTTCGTTCACATGACATAATATAAAATATTTAAGTGCTAAAAGGGAGGAAAAACAAAGTAGACCGCCAAGCCACAACAACTTCCATCCTCGCATGCTTCGCTGCTATCAATCTTGGTTACCTGAAACACATACTTAAAACCGTCAACACAAAGGTTGAGCGAATCTATAGGTTTATCAAATTATAAGTTGAACATAAGTATTAAAACCAATCATGACCATTCAATAACATTGTCGTACTCACAATCTATTATTCAAGGATATTATCTTTAGCAATACCTAATAATTGTGTTTAAGCTCGTGACACTAATCCGTTAACTCAATCACCCGCGTACATTTACCGGCATGATTTAAGTGAAACCAGTGCCCCTTCTAAAGGCATTATTGTAATTATACCTTATTTCTTATCACAAGTTATCCGTCCGCAGAGGGTACTCAACGTACTAGCTTACGTCTCGGATAGGGTCGTCAACCCCATAGTACTATCAATTGTATAAGCGGCTATCTCCAACCCACACAAGGGCAAGACAATAGTTAATAGTTCACGAATTTAGGGACTTTTACAACTAGGACTCAACACAATTCAAGGCAACATTCGGGTCTAACAATCATTCATGACTTATGTTCATTTGTATTTAAATAGCATGTATCCCCCTCGCGGGTAAAAACGTTTGAAATAAGTAAAGAGCGAGGCTATAGACTCACCTGGAGTAGTAGTAGTGGATCTAGCAAAGACGTAACGAAAATATCACCGACGATGTGGATGCCCGGGAAAATCTAACACTTGACCTAAAAATCAAGGTACGAAAACCAAATCAATACTCCACGTACATTATTGTACTAAACACACGCATATAAAAACACTTAATGCTTATGAAAAGTCACGCCAAAACCAAACAAGTAGTTGTTACTAGACTTATACCATTTATCTACGTAATTAAAGTTGATTTCCTTTTTATAAATTTACCGGTACTTACCGAAAGTACGGGCTGTTTGCTATGACTTAAGCACCTATATAAATTTCAAGAAAATTCACAAAAATGACTCATGACCTGTAGAAAACCCATATTTCATCCCATGAAAAGTTTTCACTTCTATGACTCGTTACACATCACATTACTTGACGTACACATTTAGGACTGATTTTGCACTTTGACCATGTTGGACTTGTTTGACCCATTTAAAATACACCATTTACCAATCCAACACCTAAGACTAAAAATAGACTCACAAATGCAGGTTTGAAACCAAAAATTAACTTTCAATAATTTACCAAACTCTATCTATGGTCCCCGGGATTTGACCCAAAACCAAACATAATTTCGGATTATGTTGATTCTCATCTCCCGGTACACGAACTTTCAAAATAGCATAACTTTTTACTCGTTTGGAGTCGTAAGCTCTACCTTATACCGAAACGAAGCTAAGACAAATCTCTAAAACTACATCCAATGCTTATGACCTGTTTACAAAGTTAAAACCACGAAAAACAAGCTTGAACAATCTGCCTAAATTTTCCTCTTTCAAAATCAATCTAACACTTGTTTCCAATCCATCCAAACATTACCTAAACCTATATTAACCACTCATAACCAATCCTAATACTAGGCTTTTGACCCGTATAAAAATTAGTTCGTTTAAGTATGTCTCTTCGAATTGAAAATTGATTTAATGTGCGACTCAGCTGTTCTTTGGTGAAACAAAAGTGTGTCGTTGTAGTATTTAAAATAAAAGTGCAAAACAATTAAAATAAATGACTTAAAAGTAAATCTAAAACTAATTTAAAAATAAAAGGCAAATATTTAAAACGTTGACTGAAATTAAAAGGGCACTAAAAGTAAATAACGCAAACTTAAATCTAACTAAGGCAAACTTAAAACGCAACTAAAACTAAATCTTAAACTAAGGCAACGCTAAAATAAATCTAAGGCAAATAAAGTTAAAGTGCGACTAAGTAAAAAGGCGGGAAAAATAAAGCTCGAAATTAAAAAGCAGGAAATTAAAAACTGAAAATAAAGAAACTAAAAATTAGCTCTATTCGGAATATATTCCTATTCGGAATAAATTCCTCTATGCGGAATATGATGCATACTCGGAATATCCTGTCTATTCGGAATAAAGTCCCCTATGCGGAATACTGTCACCTATCCGGATAAAGTTCCCTATGTGGAATACCAGTCTATTCGGAATAATGGTTCCTATGCGGAATCTCTGACCTATTCAGAATCTTTGCTCTGTTCGGAATAAACCCCTATTCGGAACGTAACCCTTACTCGGAATAACTTCCTATGCAGAATAATTACCCTTATGCGGAATAGTCCTCTATCCGGAATAAAATGCCCTACTCGGAATATTTGCACTATGTTGAATATTTCCTCAACTCGGAATACTCAATATTCCGAATAGACCACCTGTAAAATCCTACGTTCGGAATATTGCTGGGCTTGTTTTCCTGGGAAAGACAGTAACAATAATACCGAAGAACAAGGAAAGAAATATAACACGAATTAAATCAAAACAAAGCTAAATCAATCGCAAGGATAAATCAAACTATCAAATAAGCATCTATTAAGCATAAACAATTAATCTAAAACAATAAAACTCACAAAACTAATCAAAATGATCAAAACCACTTAATCAAAATAAGAAAAATAAAAACATGAACATGAACATAAACAATAAGAATTAAAGATTAAGAAAGGTAGAATGAGATTAACAAGATAAAGATAAAGATTAACAAGAATTAAAAGAAAAACTTACTTCAAATTAAATGGTAATTAAGGTGCAAGACAAGTATTTAAATTTGACAAGTATTTAAATGACAAGGTAATTAAAAGTGGAAGAACTAATTGTCACGATTAGTCAACAAAATGAAAATGATTAAGAACTAATCTATATATAGGGGAGGATTAAGGAATGCTTAGGAAGCTTCCTCCCCTCTTTCCTTTCTCCTTAATTGCATCATTAGGTCCTTCCTTCTTAATATATTTGTTAATTGCACCATTAGTCCTTAAGCCTTTAAATATTCTTTAATCTTGGACTTTAATGACTTTTGGCTCAGGATTTCTTTGAACTCGTCTTTTAATTCTTCAATAAATTAGACTTGAGTTTTTCGGCTTTTGATAAACATCCGTCTTTTGACTTTTTCTTTGATAAATCTTCAGAATTGGTCTTGGACTTCCGTTCTATTTGCACTCTTGACTTCTTGACTTCGTCTTTCGTCTTTTTCTTCAATAAAAGCCCGTGAATGCCGTGTTTTCTCCACTTTTCACAATTTCGTCCTAAATCACAACAAAAACACAAACCACACATAATTCCGACATAAAAGACATAAAATACACGTTTTGGCTCGGTTATTATTGTAATTAACTGGTAAAAAGGATGGGTGTTTACACACCTATCAAATCCCCTACACTTGACCATTGCAATGTCCTCATGCAATGCATTAGTTACAAAGCACGTTTACATTTTTCATCATGATCAATCCATGTTGGCCTTTATTAAAGAGATAGAAAATTATAAACATTCAAAGTAAAGAAATCAAAAGCATACCTTCGGGTTTTGGAAATGTCATGACTAATCATCATCCTCAAGTTTTCACTTTCTCCAAACCAAGCTTAAAAACGAGATCATTGTTATTATAAGTTAGCAAACTAACACGAATTCATGTGGGTCAATTACTCACTTAGACTCCCTTATTCCTAGGTGTATCTCTTATATTTTATTTTTGTCTTGAATGATCACGAGGATGCATTGTTTGACTTATTTCGATAGTTTATTAGGCCGAAATAAAGTGAACGATTTAATCAATAGTTAGCTAAAGGACAAAATCTTTTAAAACAGCTTCTCGGGACTTCATAAAGTTCATATCTTGGCATAACTCGCTTCGCGATTTGAGACCTTTCTCGGACCGATATTTGGTAGCGACTTCATACTTCAAACCTTGAGAGACGTTCATGAAATGATGGTCTTCTCTTCATAATGAAATTCTTCACTTGAAGTTTTGAGAGATTCATACTTGGACCACGACTTCTTCATTTTTCTCCAATCTTTATTTTGGACTTTGATGTACAACGATCCGCCTCCTTTTATGACTTGGATCTATTTATCCTCATACCTTGTTAGGGTCTTTTCGGATACATTTCTCCATGACTTTTGGGGAGTATTTGCTTTTCGTCGTGTGTCTCGATCCTTCATATTGATTTTTGATAAATGATTCTTCACATCACTTTGGATCTTTAGCAACAAAATATAACCCTCATGCCTTGTTAGGACCTTTTTGGACTCGCCAATCTTCGCATCCCGCTTCAATAAGTTATGCCCTGGCTATGAACTCTAATCCATACCGAGCAACTTTTAAACGATCTTGGGCTAGAAGCTAAGTAACTTTTCAAATCGTACAACCTTATTTATTAGCAGATAAATTTATTAGCAAGCGATGGGAGAATAGGCTGATAATTAACTCACATAAATTCACGAAAGAATACCAAACTTATAATTGACTCTATCATCTCTCGTTCTCCACAGTTTAAAATCTCAAGTAATGAGACTCGTGGATGCTTAGCCTATTAAATCAAAGTTTTGGGATTTCGAGTCGCCTTTAGGATCTTGCAAACTCTTAGACTTTTTCAAGTTTTAGAAATCGCGTTTTAAAGTTCCCTTGATAAACGACTCTCTAGGATCAATTATAGGAACTTGCGAAAAGTTCTTGTTCTTTACCCGTGAGAGTTAAGACTTTCGCGTTTTATAGCTCCCTATATAAAAGCCTAGCAAAACTTGACTTAAACACGTTAAGGATAATAGCTAGAGTAAACTTGGATAAGTAAACTCGGGTTGAGTCAAAAGATTCACAACGTTTGAAAACTAAAACCACTTTATTAAAGATTTATTCTAGCAAAGAAAGAAAATAACTATACAAAGGGAAAAACTAATAGGCCAAAATAGATCAAAAATTTTGAAAAATGTCGAAAAATTGATTTTCCGGTTAAAATGAGGACAAATACAAGGAAAAGACCACTTAACTTCGATAGAAGTCCCCCTACACTTAACATAAACATTGTCCTCAATGTTTAAGCATGTGGGAGTAAACTCCCCTACACTTAGGACATTGTGCACTTTGTTTAAATCTCGCTAAGGAAGAGACAACTAAAGATATTCCTATTTTAATATTGAGAAAATATAAAATAGTGAATCGAAAAGAGTTTAGGATAGAACCGGGAAGAAGTGGACACGGAATCACGGGTTGTCAAGAATCATCAAGAGTGGATCATTGAAGCTCGAATCCCTGATTATAAGAAGAGAGGAGAGAGCAAACACCAACGGGTTTCCCCTACACTTATGATAAAGAAAGCAAAAAGATAGATGCATGGGTTGCCTCCCAAGAAGCGCTTGATTTTTGTTAACCGAGTCATTAGCCTGACTCGACCTTGATCATCATAGGAAGAAGCATGAAATATATCCACCGGGATCAAAGACATAGTTTTCGTCCATCATATAGCATAATCTCAAGGCGAACAAGGCAAGCCAATGAAGAATAGGCAAGGTTCCGGTAAGCAGTGATGGAGCACGGTGGAAGCAAGGGTGAAGTGGTGCAAGCAGATTTCCATAAGTTCCAAAGATATTTCCTTTTATTTCATCAGGTGGATATTGAGATGGCTGCAGAATATCGATACAGGGGTCGAACTTCCTTTAAGGGAAAATAGCACTCAGGCTCAGCAGAATGGGAAGAAGATCCGCGAAGAAGCAAAACCTCGTCCTCAGAAGTGAGACAAAGAGGTGTTAACTCATACGTGCTGCGGATATTGGTGTCGACCGGTTTCTTCTCCTTAGAAAGAATGTGCTTCAAATCCAAAGTAGGATCAAGACGATAATCTTCAAAATCATAAGGAGGAGCATCACTCTCATGAGGGAAGTAAGTGTTGAGAAATTCAGAGAAGTCTTCCTCAAATGAGTAATCGTCCAAAGTAGGATCGAGTGATGGCGGAGGATCTTCATCATGTGAAGAATCGCTCGAAAGAGTATCGGCCTCATCAAAATCATCGAAAGTGGGCGTCTCGGGATACTCAGAAGTACAATCATCAAAATCATCCAAATCTGAGCTAGAATCATCATCATCATAAGCATCAAAGACCGGTGTAGAATCATGAATGGGACAAGCTTCCAAAGTGGGGCGAGAATCATCCGCATCATCATGAAATAGTGGATTATCATTGCAAGACTCGAATAGAGGATTGTTGTAGACGGTAAAATCATCGAGCACATTAATCATATTCACTGATTCTCGGCCTCCAAAGGATTTGCCTGTAAGCTTCCCCATTTTGAAAACTTGTGCATCATCCCCGACTCTTAAGATTAACTCACCTTCGGCCACATCTACTAAAGCTCGTCCGGTTCTCAAGAATGGCCGACCAAGTATTAAAGGAATACGAGGGTCCATTTCATAATCAATAACGACGAAGTCAACCGGGAAAGTAAATGTGCCAACTTTGATGAACACGTCTTCGGCTATACCAACGGGGTAAGCGAGAGTGTGATTTGCAAGTTCGAGAGTCATCTTCGTTAGGGTGAGGTCGGGTAATGATAGTGTTTTCCAAACACTTAAAGGCATCAGATTTATACTGGCCCTGAGATCAGCATGGGCAGTAAATTCTTCGGTTTTGTTGAACACGCAAGGCAACACAAAACGACCGGGATCTCCAAGATTTTCTGGAAGTTCTTTAAGAATAACTGCAGAGCAATTTTCATTTAAGCGTGTGTTGGCGAGTTCAAGCAACTTCTCTTTCTTGTTAAGCAATTCCTTAAATGCTTTGACAAATTTGGGCATGTGTATAAGTGCCTCAAGAAAGCTAATGTTGAAGTTCATTTGAGAAATCATCTTGATATAGCTCGTCACTTGAGAGTCCTCTTTAGTTACCATTTTGTTCTTGCCTAAACGAGAAGGATAACGGATATTGGGTTTGGGTGGTGAAGGTGAAGGCGTAGCAGGTAAAGGTTGAGATGTTGAAGGGTCCTTCCGAGGTACATCGTCATGACGAGGTGGAGACGGTAATGGTGCACTAATACTAGGTGTAGGAGGAGTAGGGATAAATGGTGGTGGAGGAGGAGTAGGAATAAATGGTGGTGGAGGAGGTGTAGATGATGGTGCCAAAGTAGAGCTTCAACCTATGTCCATTCACCTTGAAATTGGGGCCATCATTTTGAGCTAGCTCGATGGTCCCATATGGAAAAACTTGAGTCACGATGAATGGACCGGACCAACGGGATTTCAATTTACCGAAAAAGATTTTCAAACGAGAATTAAAAAGTAAAACTTGATCCCCATTGTTAAAAACCCAGTTTTTAATTTTTGAATCATGCAACTTTTTAGTCTTTTCTTTATAAATCAATGAATTTTCATAAGCAATATCTCTTAATTCATCCAATTCATTTAATTGCATTTTCCGATGTTTTCCCGCGGTCTCCATATCATCATTACAATGCATTAGGGCCCAATAAGCCTTGTGTTCCAATTCAATTGGCAAATGACAATTTTTCCCATACACAAGCTTATAAGGAGTACACCCAATGGGAGTCTTATGAGCGGTCCTAAAAGCCCATAAACATCGTCCAACTTATCCGACCAAGATTGTCGGTTTTCCCCAACGGATCTCTCCAAGATCCTTTTCAACGCTCGGTTTGAAACCTCGACTTGCCCACTCGTTTGTGGGTGATAAGCCGTAGAAAGCCGATGTGTAACCCCATATTTCCTTAGGACCCTTTTGAATTGGTCGTTACAAAAATGGGTTCCACGATCGCTTATGATCGCACGAGGGGTTCCAAACCGAGAAAACAAACTTTTCAAAAACATGACTACCACACGAGCATCATTGGTGGGCAAAGCCTTAGCCTCCACCCACTTAGATAGGTAGTCAACCGCGACAAAGATGTACTTATTACCACGAGATGATGGGAACGGCCCCATAAAGTCAATGCCCCAAACGTCAAAGATCTCACACACTTGGATGATATTTTGTGGCATTTCATCTTTTTGTGAGGCTTTTCCTTGTCGTTGGCATGAGTCACATGACTTCACAAGCTTATGTGCATCTCGGTAAATAGTAGGCCAAAAGAAGCCGGCATCAAACACCTTCTTAGTCGTGAGATTAGGACCATGGTGACCACCCGTGGGTCCCTCGTGACAAGCTCTAAGGATATTAGAAGCTTCGATGCCAAATACACAAAATCGGATGATTTGATCCGCACAAGTTCGAAACAAGTAAGGGTTGTTCCAAAAGTAGAACTTGACTTCACGAAAGAATTTTCGTTTTTCTTGAGTCGTCATACCCTTGATGATGAAGTTACCCACATGGTAATTTGCGATGTCCACAAACCATGGGGTGGAAGAATCAAGCTTAGAATTCACTACACCAAGTGTCTCGAGCGGAAATGTTTC
Organism: Glebionis coronaria; assembly: GCA_025667525.1. Lineage (NCBI taxonomy): Eukaryota > Viridiplantae > Streptophyta > Magnoliopsida > Asterales > Asteraceae > Glebionis > Glebionis coronaria. The sequence goes on along the minus strand of CM046880.1, from coordinate 121,907,343 downwards.
GATCATTTCCTTGGGCTCGTAAACACTTTGGTGAGGATCTTCCAAACGAGAAAGATGATCAGCCGCTAGATTCTCGGCTCCTTTTTGTCAACAACTTTGTGATCAAATTCTTGAAGGAGGAGAATCCAATGAAGTAATCTTGGCTTAGCATCTTGTTTAGCCATAAGATACTTGATAGCCGAATGATCCGTATACACTATGCATTTCGTCAAGACTAGATAAGGTCGAAATTTCTCAAATGCATACACCACGGCAAGGAACTCCTTTTCCGTTGTAGTGTATTTTAGTTGAGCCTCGGTCATCGTCTTGCTAGCATAGTGGATAGGCAAGAAGTGCTTTTCATGACGTTGCCCCAATACGGCCCCAATAGCGTAGTCACTAGCATCACACACGAGCTCAAAGGGGAGGTTCCAATTGGGAGCAACAAGAATGTGAGCTTCGGTAAGTTTCCTCTTAAGGATTTCAAAGGCTCGTACACAATCTTCGTCAAAGGCAAAATGTGCCTCTTTTTCAAGAAGATGTGTAATGGGTCGAGAGATCTTTGAAAAATCCTTGATGAATCAACAATAAAAGCCTGCGTGGCCTAGGAAACTCCTAACTCCCTTAACGGTTTTGGGATGAGGTAATTTGGCGATGACGTCTACCTTAGCTTGATCTACCTCAATACCCTCTTTCGAGACCTTGTGCCCTAAGAAGATCCACTCTTAACCATAAAATGACATTTTTCCCAATTGGGCACAAGGTTGGTTTCCTTACAACGCTTCAACATTCTCTCAAGATTCGACAAACACGAAGTGAACGAATTACCAAACACGGAAAAGTAATCCATGAAGACTTCCATCGTCTTCTCGATCATATCATGAAAAATAGCCATCATGAACCTTTGAATGGTTCCCGGTGCATTGTAATGTCCGAATGGCATTCTACGATAGGAAAACGTTCCATATGGACACGTAAACGTAGTTTTTTCTTGATCACGAGGATCGATGGGGATTTGGAAGTAACCGAAAAAACCATCTAAAAAGAAATAGAAATCGTTTCTCGCAAGACGCTCCAACATTTGGTCCGTGAAGGGCAAGGGAAAATGGTCTTTACGAGTGGCTTCATTCAACTTACGATAGTCAATGCACACTCTCCATCTGGTCACGAGTCTAGTGGATATTAACTCGTTGGCATCGTTCGGTACAAGTGTCATTCCTCCCTTTTTAGGGACACAATGGATAGGACTCACCCAATGCCTATCGAAAATAGGGTAAATCATTCCCGCGTCAAGGAGTTTTAGGACCTCCTTTTTTATGACGTCGTGAATTTTGGGGTTCACCCTCCTTTGAGATTGGATTGCGGGCTTGTAATCTTCCTCCATCAAGATTTTGTGTGTACAAAATTTGGGATCAATCCCCTTAATGTCGGATAACTTCCACGCAATTGCCCCTTTGTGATCTTTAAGAACATCGACAAGTGCGGTTTTTTCATCATCCGAAAGTTCTTTCACAATAATAACCGGCAACTTGTCGCCCTCTCCAAATAGACATATTCGAGATGAGGAAGTAAATCTTTCAACTCGAGGATAGGTGGTTCCTCAATTGAAGATTTGGGCTCGATACTCATAACCTCCTCGGGTGGAGGAAATGGGAAATCGTTAAGAAAATCCTTGATAATCGATAAGTCCTCATCGTTGTCGAGGTCTTCGTCACAAGTACGCGGAATATCGAATTCTTCCAACGTAAAACCACTACCTTCAAATGGAGTGAAGGTTGGTGTCGAGTTATCAAGAATGGGATCAAGCATAGTGGGATTGCTACTATTTTCAACATCACCAAAACCTAGAACTTCTTGTGAAAATTCCTCGCAAACAATGTCGATCATATCAACGAGGTTTATGGTAGCAACGGAATAAACATGAGAAAGTTGAGAATTTTAAGTTGCGTTTATAACAAGTTCCTAGTCGTTGAAACGTAAGGTGATCTTTCTAGCATGCACATCAATCAAAGCCATAGACGTATCTAAAGACGAACTACCTAAAATGAGATGAACTTGAGGATCCGTGGGAATATCGACAACGATAAAGTCTACAGGATAATAAAACTTTCCCACATTCACAAAAACGTCTTCCGCCAATCCACATGCGCGAATCATGGAATGGTCGGCCAACTCGATAGATATTTGTGAAGGAGTAAGATTAGGAATATTGAGTGACTTGAAGATTGAAAGTGGCATCAAGTTAATGCTAGCACCAAGATCGGCCAAGGCATAGCATTCTTCCATATATTGGATTGCATAAGTGATCAAAAATTTACCGGGATCACCGACTTTTTGAGGTATGCGATTAAGATAAACCGATGAACAACTAGAAAATTGATGCAATTTCTCCTTGTTGTTAATTATACTCTTAAAGTTAGCGGCAAATCGAGGCATCATGACCAAAGCATCAGCGAAACTCACATTAAAGTGCAAATCACGAAACATTTTCATGAAAAGCTCAAATTAGTAATTATCGCGCTCTTGACGTTTCTCCTTTCTAAGTCTCGATGGATAGGGAAATGGTGGTGTGGGTTGAGGCATAGGCATAGCGTTTGGAATCTCGGGTTCCAATGTTGGTAATGGTTCAACCGTAGGTGTGGCATGAACGGTACTTTGTGGGCTTGAGATATGCTCCTTTTTGACCACTACCTCGGGTTGTTCCTCAATTTCCTCCACCGTTGGAGTAATTGGTTGAGGAGTCGGTTCCTTAAGTGTCTTACCACTTCGTGTGGTAATCACTTTCATCTCCCCCTTCGGGTTTGATATGGTGTTGCTAGGTAGACTACTCGAAGTAGAGGCTTTGTTCCCCATGACCGCTTCCAAAATAGCATTAAGCTTAACATCTTGACTAGCAGCTTTTTGGTCCACTTTGCTCAAATTTATTGTTTTGACCTCTAATTTGATTAGCAAAATCATTTTTCAACTAATTTTTCATGTTGGTATTTTCCTTGGCTAAATTAGCTATCTCCTTTGCGTTTTTAGCCGCTTCCCTAGCTTGACTATCCAATTGCTCTTGAATGTTTTCCAAAATCTTAACATTTGCCGTAGCGTAATTCAAAAAGTACATTGGAAGTTCTTTAGTGTAAACATTTTGAAGACCTTGACTGGTGTTTTGAAAATTACGGTTTTGGTTTTGGTTTTGCAATTGGCTACTACTCCCTTGATTCCCATAGTTGTTATTACCCTTGTAATTGTTTCTTTGATTGTTTTGGTAACCAACTTGATTGTTTCGATAATTTTTAGCATTTTGATTTGGTGGAAAACCCGGTGGAGTCAATTGATTAGTGCGGGTAACTTGACCGTTTTGGTTATAAGTTCCCGCAGCCGCGTAGGCACTCGAAGTGTTACCACCGTTGGTAATGCACTCAGAGTAATCGTGAGCTCCACCACAATACATACAAGAGACCTCAACCGCTTTAGCCGTAGCGGGAGTGGGTTGTCACCAACTTTAAACTCAATTAACAATCCTTTAAGCTTATCAAAAATCTTGTTTTCCAAATTAGCCTCGATTTGGCAAGCATCGATGGTATGTACAATGAAGGCGAAGGTGAAGACGAAGTCTTATGAACAATCGATGTGGTACGAGGACTATAAACCTTAGACCTATCCTCAATGATTAACAATGCTTACTCGACCGTTTTACACAAAAAGTTACCACCCGCGGCGGCATTAAGATAATCACGCTTATGATCGTTCAAGCCATTGTAAAACGTGTCAATTTGATGCAAGTCGTAAAAACCATGATGAGGACATTCGTGCAACATTTGCTTAAACCTATTCCAAGCCGTTGAAAAACTCTCATTATACTCTTGTGAAAACTTTGAAATCTCGTTTTTCAAATGCGTAGTCTTAGAGGGCGGAAAAAATTGGTTCATGAACTTTGAAACGAGATCCTTCTACGTCAATATAGAATTGGGTGGCTCTTTCTCTAACCAAATTTTTTCGGGCCCCTCTAGGGAATAGGGAAAAAGCATCATCTTAATCGAGTCGTTAGATACGTCCTTAAACTTGCAAGTGGCGGTAAGATGATTGAATTGGCGAATGTGGTTATGAGGGTTGTCCTTTTCGTCACCACGAAACTTGTTGTTTTGAGTCATGGACAACAAACCGGTCTTAACCTCAAAATTCTCCGTAAGGATAGCGGGAATCACAATGGCTTCTCCATAACCCTCGGTGGGTGCTTGAAGCAACTCCATCATAGTACGATTAGCCATGGGTGCTTCTTTTTCTACGATGGGTTCGACAATGGGAGATTCTTCACTATAAGGTGTTTGGTTTCCTTCCTTTTGACGACGTTTACGTGCACGTCTTGCTTTGGAGCGAGTTTGCATGTACCTCATGTACAACGAGGGGATGAGCAAAGAAGATTCTTTTTGGTGTTTTTACTTTTTCAATTTTTTGTCGTTTTTGATTGTTTTTACTTTTTTGGATTTTTGTGATTGTATTAAGTAGACAAAAATCTACAAATATCCTCCTTAATCAAATCTCGTGATTAAAGAAGCCTCAAGGAATGAAATCGATCACGTGAAGTGAACGCCTTCGATGACTTTAGAACGTTGGTGGAACACCAAAACGTTCAAGAGGGTTTAACCAATGAAACCAAGAAAGTATATATGATACTTAATAATACTTTGGGCGGCAAAACCCTCGATTAGCTCTCAAAATCAAATACTCACAAGCAAGCGGGGAAACGAGGCGGCGCGAAGCACCTAAGAGCCTTTTTCCTCAGGGTATATTTTATAATACCCGCCTTATACCCACCTTATAGTTTGTATTTTTCAAAATCGAGCTTCACGAAAGTATTTATCTGTTTTTGCCTTTTTCTTTTGGTTTGAGATTCGAACACACTGATTGGGTAATGACCTCCCAAGTTAAGGTTGTGTTTTCACACTTTTGGAGTACTTGTGAATTTATTGTTCTACGTATACAATATAGTAATAGTATTCACAAAAAAACGAAAAACCGATAATACGTATTAGTAGAGTGCTACTAATACATTTAGCTATTATGGCTATATAAAAACAACAACTGTTCAAATCAAAACACAACACGCCTCCCCGGTAGCGGCGCCAAAATGATAGTTGTAAATTTACGTCTTTTAGGAAAAAGAGCGTAATTAGGGTAAGTACGACGATTTAGGAAAATCGTGCACAAATGACCCAAAGTGGGGATCGTTCTCAAGGAGGCTTGGTGTGTGTGTTAAGAAATGATTAATTATGTGATTATATGATTATGAGAAAGAAAATAGAAATGGGATAAGAAGAGAATGACGGTTACGATGACGGATTACACTAAGACGAAATGGTCGTACACGTAAAACCGTAAAAGCACCAAAATTAAAAATTTATCTTAAAAATTGCAATAAATCCTAAATAATGTATTAAGAGTTTACAAAAAATCAAAAATCACCCAAACCTTTTTTTTGATTAAATAATGATTTTTTTAATGCTAATTAAAGCCTTAAAAATCAATTTAATTAACAAAAACCCCAAATTGAGATTTATCACTTTGTAAACCTCTAAAATGACTTAACTTAAATTAAAACTATTTTTGAAAATTTTAAAATTAATTAAAACTATTTAAAAACAATTAAAAACTATTAAAACTTAAAATAATTATAAAAAGTAATCTAAGGACAATTAAAATATTATAAAAGTTGTAAATTTCCTAACTTTATGTATTTGAACTAGGAAAAATGAAAAAACTAGAAAAAACTAACTTTCAATTTTTAATAATAAAATAATAATAAAATAATATTAAAAATCCAAAGTTTATAAAAAAATTCTAAAAAATTACAATAAATCAAGAAAAATGTAACTAAGACAAAAATGAAAGCCAAAATTTCCAAAATCATTTTAATAATTTTATACTAATTTTTAAGTCGATTAGAAACACTAAAATCAAATAAAATCAAAAATGAGTTAATTTGAAAACTTTAATTGATGTAAACCTCAAAATTACTATTAAAAACTTAAAAACTATTTTTTAAATGTAGACGTGAAAAATAAACTTTTTGTGCCAAAAAGTCTTAACTTAAACCTAGAATGCAAGAAAAATCTAAAACAGCCAAAACCCTTTGAATAAGCTAAAAACAGCTTATTAATAAGTTGTTTATCTAAATAAGCTAAAACTGAAACCCCTTTTTATATTAAACCAAACGAATGTTAACCAGTCAACGTCCCTAGGGAAACTGGTTAACACGTTGGTATGTCAGAGGAGTGGCGCAGGTTCGAGTCCTGGCCACGTCCTTTTTACAAAAACTTTTTTTTTACTTTCTTTTTATAAAACTCACAAACAGTTGACTACACTACTCCAAAAACACAAAAATATTAAAAATCAAACAAGATTAATACCTAAGAATCACAAAAACGTGCCCAGTTTAACAATCTTGCTACAGTAACCAAATAATCTCAACAATGGTATTATCCGAGAACCACAACGTTCTCTGATGATTCAGAAAAACCCACAAAAGGCCTTGGTGACCTGATTGGCTTAGGAAAGCCTTTGGATGCTTTGTTTTTGGCAAGAATAGGCACCCCACAAGTCAGTTAACTTGTGGGAGTCACAATGAACACAAGTATAACAATAATCAAGCAAAAACCACACCAAGATCAATCACAATAGGCACAACATGTTACTGATATGAATCAAATAAGCTGTTTGATTTTTCTACTGATGTACTTGACCAAAATCCCAAATTCCAACACTAAGATTTACTAAACAGGTTACAACAATGATGTTTTTAAACTTGTTAACCCTAGTTGAATATGGAATCTAGGTTATCAAAACATGGCAGACCAAAACAACAAGTACTAATCATTTTAGAACCAAAAGATTGATTTGTGAGTTTCAAATGGAAAACTTTGTAGGTTTCTACTTAGAAACACCTCTTAGATAGATACTAACTTGCACATATCAAAGTTTTCTACTTAATAACTAGTTAATCACCAAATACAAACACCACTTAAAAACTGAAAATCAGATTTTAACAAATAACATGCCTTCAAATCTTAACCAAACTGATGCAAAGCAATCTAAACAAGTAAAGAACACTAAATCAAGCATAATCAAATAGTCATACTAACATATAGCAAGCTACTCACATAAATCTCACATATCATGCATTTTCACTCCAAAAAGTTAAATGGGAGAGTTTAAGAAAATACCTACTAGTGCTTTCCCAATTCAGCTTAAAAGGATTGAAAGAGAGCTATGTAACATATGTAGAGAGATTTGTTGAGGGAATCCAAAGTAGGACCCCAAAGCTGAAAATGTCTTCTAAAAAAATGGGATGAAATGGATTTATGCTTGTTTTGTACCTGCACAAACAACACAAAACTAAGGAGATAGACTTCAAGCTTGAATGAGCTTACTGCCAACCAGCTTGTCAAGCTTATCATCATAAACTCACCCAAACAGTGATGGTGAGAGTAGGTAAATGAACCAACCAGTAAGCAAGGTTTCACCTCACAATACTTCTTACCCAAGGCTTATACCCACTGAATCTTGATATCTCCTTGATATCAGGGTTCAATGGTCATATAAGAGCTCAAATAAGCTGCTTATGTGGCTTATGATCCTTCTTACTTAACTAAAAATCAGATTTTGAAACCTTGAAAACAGAAACATAAAAATGCCTTTTTGAAAACTCTTTCAAATAAAACAAAACATGAAAAGTAAATAGGACTCAGTCTTTCTCATCATCAAACTCAACACCATTTTATATTCATTCATAAAACTAGATTTACAAGGTTTGTGAAAAAAAGGAGAAAAAGCAAGAACAGTCTAACTAAATTCCTATTACCCTTTATATAATAGGGTGTACAAGGTTCTAGAAAATGAAAAGGATGAAAACCCTAGCATGTAGTTTGCCAATTATGTTGATGAACTGCTCTCTAGTTGTCTTTTTGTAAAAAGGTGGGTCAGGGGAGGCTGGGTTTATCACATGGGACGGGATGGTGACGTTTTTGGGGATTGAAAATGGATTAGGGAACCCTTAATTACTATTCTGGATGTTTATAAGGGAAAACCCTTTGTTTTGATGTGGGTTCATCCTGGGTTTAGTTAGGGTTTATGGGAGATTAGGGGTGAGTTTTAATCTGTTTGGGATTAGTGGGATTTTAAAAATTTTTGTTTAGGAGGGAAGGGGTTTAACTGATTAAATTAATCAGTTATTTAGGCTAGTGGAGGGAGACGTGGAGTGGAGAAGGGTTTTGATTGGTGGAGGAGTGAGTGGAGGTGACGTGTCATGGTGTTAGTGGTTGTGAGGAGGTTTGTTGTCTGCCCCAAATGCCCCCTTATCTTTCATTCACTTGTCTTTTTTACTTTTGCCAGCCATTTGTAAATAATCCTTTGTATTTGAAGTTTAAAACTTCTATTTTGGCCACAATAACTTTTGAAAAGTTATTCCAAGGACTAGTTTTGCCAATTCATGATATTTGAAGGACTAATTTTGGCATTTTCTTCATTCTTCAAGGTCTGACTTGTTTTTTGACTTCTTGGAGGACTAATATTGAAAATTTAGTTTTGTTGAGGGACTAAATTTGCCAATTCTTCAAAGTTAAGGGTCCTTTTTGTAATTTTCACAAACTTTAGGGACCAATCTTGTAATTATGAATATACAAGGGTTTAAAGTGTCAATTCTTCAATATTAGAGGACCCTTCTTACAATATCTTCAAATCTTCAAGGGTATTTCTTGGAAAATCTTCATTAGGGCTTGGTTCAATGTGCCGCTTCGTTTCCCGTGTTCGTTTTTGCATGATTCTTGTGATCTTTTGTCATTTTCTCAATATCCGTACCTAAAATACACAAGAAACAAACACAATCATATATTTGGGGATTTTCATGATATTTTATGCATTTAAAGCCCTTTTTGGATGATGAGACTATGTATAAAAGCAGTCTCATCATTCCTATAATTGATCATAGAAAGTCGTTTATCGAGGGAACTTTTAAATGCAAATTCTAAACTTGAAAAAGTCTAAGAAGTTGCAAGTTCCTATAAATGACTTGAAAACCCATAACTTTGATTTAATTGGCTAAGCATCCAAGAGTCTCATTCCTTGAGATTTTAAATTATGGAGAACGAGAGATGATTGAGTAAATTATAAGTTTGGTATTCTTTCATGAATTTATGTGAGTTGATTATGAGCTTTTTCTCCCATCGATTGTTAGTAAATTTAATTGCAATAAATAAGGTTGTACGATTTGAAAACTTACTTAGCTTCTAGCCCAAGATCGTTTAAAAGTTGCCCGGTATTAATTAGAGTTCATAGCCAAGGCATAACTTACTGAAGCGGGATGCGAAGATTGGCGAGTCCGAAAAAGCCCTAACAAGGCATGAGGGCTACATTTTGTTGCTAAAGATCCCAAGTGATGTGAAGAATCATTTATCAAAAATCAATATGAAGGATCGAGACACACGACGAAAATAAAATACTCCCCAAAAGATCATGGAGAAGTCTATCTGAAAAGACCCTAGCAAGGTATGAGGATAAACAGATCCAAGTCCTAAAAGGAGGCGGATCGTTGTATATCAAAGTCCAAAATAAAGATTGGATAAAAATGAAGAAGTCGTGGTCCAAAGTTGAAGAATCTCTCAAAAAACTTCAAGTGAAGAAATTCCTATTATGAAGAGAAGACCATAATTTCAAGAACGTCTCTCAAGATTCGGAGTTTGAAGTCGCTTCCAAATATCGGTCCGAGAGAGGTCTCAAATCGTGAAGCGAGTTATGCCAAGATATGAACTTTAAGAGGTCCCGAGAAGCAGTTTTAAAAGATTTTTCCTTTAGCTAACTATTGCTTAAATCGTCCCACTTTATTTTCAGCCTAAATAAACTATCGAAATAAGTCAAACAATGCATCCTCGTGATCATTCAAGACAATATTAAAATATAAGAGATACACCTAGGAATAAGGAAGTCTAAGTGAATAATTGGGCCACATTAGTTCGTGTTAGTTTGCTAACTTATAATAATAATGATCCCGTTTATAAGCTTGGTATGGGGAACGTGAAACTTGAGGATGATTGATAGGTGTGTAAACACCCATCTTTTCTACCACTTAATTAAAATAATAACCGGACCAAAACGTGTATTTTATGTCTTTTATGTCGGAATTATGCGTGGTTTGTGTTTTTGTTGTGATTTAGGACGAAAAGGTGAAAAGTGGAGAAAACACGGGAATTCACGGGCATTTATGGACTTTTATTAAAGAAAAAGATGAAAGACGAAGTCAAGAAGTCAAGAGTGCAAAAAGTGTAACACTCACAATTTTCGTATCGGTACAGCGGAAGGGTCTTTCAGAGTGTTACGGGATAGCACAATAACTCCAATCATAGACAACACATAAAAATGGTTGTTCAAGGTTTAACATACATTCATTCGATGAAAAGTTTTAAAAGCGTACAACAGGTCCCAAATTATACAGGTCATTAAGTTTACAAAACATAGATCGAATGAACATTTTTAATATTAAGTGTGGGCCATCAGAGTCGATCTCCATCCGGATTACCTTCAAGCACCTGAGATAAAAACATGCAAAAATCATATCAGCGAATGCCGAGTGAATTCATAGAGTTTAATGAAAACCGTTATATAAAACAATCATTTAAAATCAGAACACAAGCATAATATCGGAAGTAAGTCCTCATATTGCTAGTCATGCAATATATAAATCAAGCGTACATCATAAACCGTCCATGAGACCGTAGTCTCTATATTACCATGATAGGTGATATATTCATCGTTAATAGCGTCGTATCATATCGTTTATTATTTATGTTTTATAGCATACATTGTATAGGATTATTATTAGCCGCATGACATTGTTACCTTACTATGAAAACAGCGGGCCGCGAACCCGACAAACAATTTTCCCATCTAAGTTAGCGTGTCATCACAAAAATCACGCTATAGAATCTTCTCATACATAAATTCGCTTACCAATCAATGTGGTACGACGGGGATCAACCGTCAAGGCGCGAACTGGGGTGATCGTCCCCAAATAGTACTATCAAATGCATAAGCGTCTACCAAATCCCGGTATTTCACAATTCATGCTAATGGGACTTTAAGTGACATAACCTAACTACTAATAATCCTTTTAGTCTCGTTTATAGGGTCATAGCATCATTCGGGTCCATATCATTAAGCATACAATCGGGACTACTTGTGTTCTATTTTTATCAAAATAAATCTAGCATGTTATCTCCCTCGCGGGTTTACAAATCATTTTATAAAACATTTAAAAGAGTGCGAGGCTATGAACTCACGTTTTTAATGAAAGGCGGACTATCGGCTACGGGCGTGCTTCGGTCACGGAAACCTATATAAATAATAATCGGTCTTAGACTCGGTCCAATGACTTTTATCAAAATAACAATATACATATGATGATTTTGTACATATGATGATGATCAAGTGGGTTTATACATCCTTGTTTACTCATTTTAGTGTTTACGTCTTGGTAACGTCTTACTAGTCCACTAGTTTTACCTATTTACCTATTTTAAGTCCATTAAGCCTTTTATAAGTTCTTTAACTTGTTTTAATCCCTTTTATACCTATATTATCAGTATATATACTTTTCATGTTGGGCCCAAATGGGTTAAGCCCAATAAGTTCTTTTTATAAGTTTTTATCTTATTAAGTCCAATTATTAGTCCAATATGTTTAGTTAGCTCGTAAATGTCCGTATTCCTTATAGTTCGGGTTTTATCGGTTTTTACTTGTATTAGTTACCTATACATCAGTATATGACTTTTATCAACTTTACATTAGACGGGTTTGGTCGTCTAAGTTTTATTTGGCGAAAAACGTTAATTTTATGGCGATAGCCGAAAAAGTCGTAAAAATCAAGTTTATAGTTTTTACTACTTATAAATATTATTTTTACCACCATTTATATAATTTACCCATTTAATTAACCTTTTATACATTTATATAAATAAGTTTTATAAGTTAGTGGGTTTATATTTTTACATTTTATACATTATAATGTGAGTGCTTATATAATAATAATAAACATTATTTCCAAAAATCTGATTTTGAACTTCATGTTCACCATTTTTAACATATCTAGAGTTATATAATAAATTAGAAGCTCATTTTTGGATGGCATGATCTTCATAATATGTGCTACATTTAACTTAGTTATAGCTACTGCCCATTTTGAGTTTAAGTTGCCTTAACTGTCCTTACAAAACTGCTTATTCAAATTAGACCACCTAACTTGTTTTGATCATATCTCACTCATTATTTTGATTCCATTGCATGGCCAACTCTCACATGTGTATAACATCTTCTACTTACTGTAAATGGATCAAACCATGCAATTTTATCAGTTCATCTTTTAGTTATCTACTGTTTTTATACAGCCAACTAAATAATCAAGATTTTAGCTTCATTTCTTATAGTTATCATCATTTTTAAGCATATTTATCAACACTTAATCCCCACACAACATTTTTATCATCATATATACATCATATACATATACAAAATGAAAGAAAATACATTTGTTCTTTACAAAATAACAAGAGAAAAATGGAGAGGATGATCTTCTTTACCAATCCAAGTGGATTTCTTGTTTTAGGAAGACAAGAACTTGATGAACACAACAAGTATCTCCAAGACCATCAAATATCAAGAACATAGGTTAGAAAATCAGCCCTAGGACACAAGAAAATCACCTCCAAAGTTGTTGATATGGCCACCAAATGATCAAGGCTTCAAGAGAACATCTTAATAGAACTAGTAAACATGTGGTTTATGGCTAGAAAAGATCAAATGGGGTGTTTGTTGGCTTATTTGGGACGGCAAAGAGATGAAGTTGAGAGATTTTTGGTGTTGAATTGCATGTAAGTAAATGGTATAATGAAACAAGTAGCTAGTTTTGAGGTAATGGAGAAAGTTAGCTTGAAATGTAAGCTTAGGCTTACACTTGTAATGTGTAAGCTAAACTTGATGCCACCTTGGTGTTGTGGTGTCAAGTTGGCCGTCCCATATAGCTAGTGGGGTGGGACAATGTGTTTTGTCCCATCTCACTACTTTACGGGTATTTCTCGATTCTAGTTTTCTCGATTTGCGTGCCCTCGAGTCGTTTTACGAAAAACGTTTTTATAAATAACGAATACAATAAAAATTGTCTCATCAAAAACGGAGTTCAAAAACGTAAATACGTAATCCTAAGGTTTCCGGTTTAGTCGTAAAAGACGCCAAATTATGCACGTAAGCCCAAATTTAAATCCGTAAATTGTGAGTTCGTCAACCAACATAAAAATAAGTTTCAAAATATTATACGAGAAAATATTTCACTACCTGAAAATGTTAGATTGTCACAGCTTTTCCTCCTAAAAGGGATCAACGTCCTCGTGATCCATTTCATTTGGATGTCCGTTTCTTATTGAAATCGAAGAGGTGCGGATATTTCTTCCACATTTCATCCTCTCGTTCCCAAGTATACTCCGGTCCATGCTTTGAATTCCATAGGATTTTGATAATAGGTATCCGACTTTGTTTCAGTTGCTTTACCTCACGGTCCATAACTTCTACGGGCTCTTCGATAAAATGCAACTTCCCATCTATTCGAACCTTACCTAACGGAATTTTCTCATCACTCACTGCTAGACATTTCTTCAGATTAGATACATGGAATGTGTTGTGAACACCATGAAGTTCTGGGGGTAACTCTAGTTTGTAAGCCACCAGACCTACTCTAGATAAAATCTTAAAGGGTCCAATATAACGGGGATTCAATTTTCCTCGCTTTCCAAATCTTATAACGCCTTTCCATGGCGATACTTTCAACATTACTCGGTCACCCACTTCAAACTCCATTGGCTTCCGCCGCACATCCGCGTAACTTTTCTGTCTACTTCGGGCGGTCAACAACCTATTCTTAATCTGAACTATCATCTCCGTAGTCTCCCAGATCAATTACGGTCCCGTGAGCTGGGTATCCCCAACTTCACTCCAACATACAGGAGATCTACACTTCCTACCATACAAAGCTTCAAACAGTGAAGCCTTAATACTAGAATGGTAACTATTGTTATACGAAAACTCTGCTAATGACAAATGTTTATCCCAATTCTTACCAAAGTCTAACACACAAGCTGTCAACATATCTTCCAGTGTTTGTATCGTCCTTTCACTCTGCCCATCAGTCTGGGGGTGATAAGTAGTGCTCATGTCGAGATTCGTTCCCAAAGATCTTTGTAGAGATTTCCAAAAATTCGATGCGAATCTAGGATCTCGATCTGAAATGATCGATACAGGCACTCCATGTTTGCATACAACATTATCAAGGTATATTCGAGTCAGCTTCTCCAGTGAGAACTGCTCCTTAACCGGAATGAAGTGTGCTGATTTGGTCAGTCTGTCGACAATAACCCAAATCGAATTGTTTCCAGATGATGTTCTAGGAAGCTTGGTGATAAAGTCCTTTGTAATTCGCTCCCACTTCCATTCAGGAATCTTTGGTTGTTGAAGTAGTCCTGATGGCTTTTGATGTTCGGCTTTAACTCTAGCACAAGCCAAGCATTGAAGAACATACATAGCTATGTCAGCCTTCATATTCGGCCATCAGTACAACTTCTTCAAATCATGGTACATCTTATCAGATCCCGGATGAATGGAATACTTAGATTTATGGGATTCTAACATAATCAAATCTCTTAAGCCTCCAAACATAGGTATCCACATACGACCTCTTAAGCATTTCACTCCATCAGCTCTAACCTCTAAAGGATCTCCTTCTCCTCGGAACCCTTCATTAACAAAATTCTCCTTCTTACAAGCTTCTATCTGCGCATTTCTAATTTGCTCAGGCAAATTATTGTGCACGGTCAAGACTAGAGAACGCACCCTGATAGGCTCTCTATCTTTCCTACTTAATGCATCAGCAACAACATTGGCTTTTCCTGGGTGATATTTTATATCACAATCATAATCACTTAACAACTCTATCCATCTTCGTTGCCTCATGTTCAATTCCTTCTGGTCGAGAATATACTGTAGGCTTTTGTGATCGGTGAATACCGTACACTTGGTGCCATACAGATAATGTCTCCACAACCTAAGAGCAAAGACTACAGCTCCTAACTAAAGATCATGAGTAGTATAATTCTCCTCATTCTTCCTTAATTGCCTAGAAGCATAAGCTATCACTTTCTCTCTCTGCATCAAAACAGCTCCATAACCTCTAAGAGATGCATCACAATACACTACAAAATCTTCACTCCCGTCGGGTAATGATAAGACTGGCGCACTACATAATTTTTTCTTCAATGTCTGAAATGCTCCATCTTCATCACTTCCCAAAACGAAAGGTTTATTCTTCTGGGTAAGCTTAGTCAAGGGTTTAGCTATCAAAGAAAATTCTTTAATGAATCGCCTATAATAGCCAGCCAATCCTAAGAACTGTCGCACTTCCGTTGGCGTTGTCGGTGCAGACCAATTCTTAATAGCTTCAACCTTTGCAGGATCAACATGAATTATATCTCTGTTAATCACATGACCAAGAAATTGCACAGAATCTAACCAGAAATCACACTTCGAAAACTTAGCATACAACCTTTCATCCTTCAACAAATTCAAAACAATCCTCAAATGTTCTCTATGTTCATCTTCATTTTTAGAATAGATTAGAATATCGTTAATAAACACAATCACAAATTTATCCAAGTAGGACTTGCACACTCGATTCATTAAATCCATGAAAACCGCAGGTGCGTTAGTTAACCCAAATGGCATTACTTGAAATTCATAGTGTCCATAACGAGTTCTAAATGCAGTTATAGGAATATCTTCTTCACGGACGCGAAGTTGGTGATATCCTGACCACAAATCTATCTTAGAATACACACTAGATCCTTGCAGTTGATCAAACAAATCATCAATCCTAGGTAAAGGTTATCGATTTTTAATTGTCAACTTATTCAGTTCCCTATAATCAATGCACATATGAAAAGATCCATCCTTCTTCTTAACGAACAAGACTGGAGCTCCCCAAGGCGACGAGCTTGGTCGAATAAAACCTTTATCAGCCAACTCCTTAAGTTGCTCAGATAACTCCTTTAATTCAGAAGGGGCTAATCGGTAAGGCGCACGTGCCACCGGTGCAGCACCAGGAATTAAATCGATTCGAAACTCTACTTGCCTTATCGGTGGAAGTCCGGGTAAATCTTTAGGAAATACCTCAGGAAATTCACAAATAATAGGTACATCTTCCAATTGTTTCTCCCTAGACTCATTCCCGGTCACTTGAGCTAAGAATAACTCACAACCGTTCCTGATGTACTTTTGGACTTTAATACATGAAACTATTTTCAAACGGGATTCACCTCGACTACCATCAATTACTAACGTCCTATTCCTAAGAGGAATCTTAACTTTCTTCTCTCCACATAAAATAGTAGCATTATTCAACGACAACCAATCCATACCAATAATAATATCAAAACTACCTAATTCTATCAACATCAAATCAATCGGAAAGGAATGGTTTAAGAGATTTAGAGAGCATCCTTCTAATAGCTTATTAGTTTTCACTAATTTACCATCAGCCAATTCCACCTCGTAACTGGTACTTATCTCAACAGGTTCAATATGAATAAGGGCACTAAATTTAGTGGATACAAAGCTCCTATCGGCACCCGAATCGAATAAAGCAACAGCATAATGATTGTTGAGTAAAAACGTACCGGTAACGACATTCGGATCCTCTTTCTTCACCTCAATTTTTCCAAGTTGGTAGATACCACCCTGGGGGTTTCTTCTAGGTACAATCGCTTTCAACTTGGGGCATTCCGATTTCCTATGACCTTCTTCATTACAGTTGAAGCAAATGGTTCCCTTCTTACACCTTTCAACCTTGTGTCCAAGCTTTCCGCAATTTCGGCACTTCTAGCAGTCGCCAGCATGCCTCTTGTTGCCACACTTAGGACATCTATCATCGTTGCGCGGTGTGTTCTTGGTAAGAGCATTTGCATTCCCCTTTCTCTTGTTCTGACGGCGATTGAAATTCTTCCTATTATCACCTCTATCTACACGCTCACCGTCTCCCTTTCTTTTCTCACCTACACGGGCTTCATCTTCCTTATCCTGAATAATATGTCCAATGAGTTGGTAGGACATTCGAACAGCATCATCAATGGTCAGTGGTTTCGATGATGTTACGTCCCCCCGGATATTCCTGGTCAACCCTTTCACATATTGCTCAATTCGGATCTCTTCGGGTTCAACCAATCGAGGACATAGCAAGGCCAACTCATGGAATCGGTTCGTGTAACTATCAATGTCCACACCTTTCATTCTCAGATGAATCAACTCTTGTTCTAACCTAATAATCACACTACGAGGACAAAACTCCAAAGTCATCCACTTCTTAATTTCAGCCCAAGGAGTAGCATTAGCAGCATCAAGACCCATGAAAGCAATTCTCCCGTTCCACCAAGTCAACGCACGACCTTTAAGAGTAGCCATAGCAAAAGTCACCTTATCTTCCTCTTTACACTTACTAATCCTAAACACCGATTCAATCTTCTCAATCCAATGGCTTAGTCCTACAGCACCTTCAGTTCCATTAAAAGGTAGAGGTTCACACCTCATGAACGTCACATAAGTACAGCCACCAACTTCAGGTGCATTAGTTCCAAGTCCTCCTACATTTCCTCCAGCATTAGCATTCACATTCACATTAGTACCGCCAATTCCACTACCGCCAGCTCCACTACCGCCAGCTCTACTACCGCCAGCTCCACTACCACCAGCTCCACTACCGCCAGCTCCACTACCGCCAGCTCCACTACCGCCAGCTTCATTTCTAGCATTTGCCATAAATTCAGTCATAGATGCGGTAACTTGCTCCGTAATAATCCTACGTACATCATCCTCAGTCACAGCCTTCTTGGGCGACATAGTTCTATAATTCCACAATTTCAAAGTATTAAGCATTCATCCAATCAAAGGATTCATATAATATGGATCGAATTCATAATCAAGATACAAATAAGGCACAATATGGAATTCAAGACAAGATACATATTTCATTCGATCTGAAACAAAAGTATTGTCTTAGTACATCCCATATCAAAGTTCTAGCACTATATACACTCAAAATTCGTGCCAAGTCTATTACTAACAAGTCGGTTCAGTCAAAGCTACGAAAGCACAAAAGATATAAAGGTCACTACTAAATACAGATTGGTCTACTGAGAACCGCTAGATGGTCCATCATCCATCGTCTTCTGGATCTTCGTCGGACGATCACTAGACACATCTTCAGCTGGGCGCTTACGGATTACTCCTCTTTCAACCATGTCAGCATAAAATCTACTGTTCCATCCCACGGATATATTCAACTCCTTTTCAGCTTTCTCACGCATCGCACGAGCTACACTCAACTGAATCTCCATAGTATTCACCTTTTTCTTCATGGCAGCATACTCACCATTTTCCAACACCGATAACCTCCTAAAAGCCTCATTCAATCCATGCTCTACATCACTCAAATCCAAACTAAGCAATTCTCGCTCTTTCTCGCCAACCTTTGTATTTGACTCCAAATAAGCAACATGAGTCTGAACAACACCTAATCCAACTTCTGTCACACAACTCTTAACACGGGAAGCATCTAGATCACGTCTCAAGGCCCATGGTGCAAGACCATCAATATGAGTAGCCTCTCGAGTACTAGACGACTCTCCTATCTCACGTCTACGAGTAGCAATACCATCAGTACCATCAGGTGCATCGTCATCCTCATCCTCCTCTGATTCAGAATCAGATTCAGACGATTCAGACATTTCATCCCTAGGTAACTCAACCTCAGAATCAGACAAATCAACTGGTGGGGGCAAAGGATCGCCCTCTGGAACATCATACAGATAAATAAGCTCAGCTTCCTCATCGTCATCAACCTCAACATCTATACCTACATCCTCCTCGACATCCTCGTCGTCAATCTCATCATCTAAATTATCTAATCCAATCTCATCATCATTCTCAATATCAGCATTCTCAATCTCCACATTCTCAATATCCACATTTTCAATCTCCACATTATCAATATCCACATTCTCAATCTCCACATTCTCAATATCCACATTCTCAATCTCCACATTCTCAATATCATTCTCTACTAAGTCAACCTGAGGGGCAATCTGATCTCCTAGTCCTAACTCAGGCTCAGGATCCTCAAATGGTTTATCCTCATCATCCATATCATAATCTACTAAGTCTAAATAAGGATCATCTTCTATATTAGGTTCGGGAATAGCATGGTTTTCTACAGGAATATTAGGGTCAGCCATGACAATCTGCATTTATATATATATCTCGTATTAGGATAACATACTAGTTAAACAATTACATAATGAAATCACGATATATACATATATATAAATTAAATTATATATATCAAAATATATATCTTCTCAATAGGGATTGTTGGTAACGTCGGAGATCTCTGGCACCGTTATAGTCCAAAGATTTTTCAAATATTTTCTCAAATGTTCATAGTCAAAAGATTTTGAAAAGTTTTGTTCAAAACCTTGGTTTTTAAAATCTTTTGTTCTCTACAACGAGAGCTCTGGTACCAAACTGTAACACTCTAAATTTTCGTATCGGTACAGCGGAAGGGTCTTTTAGAGTGTTACGAGATAGCACAATAACTCCAATCATAGACAACACATAAAAATGGTTGTTCAAGGTTTAACATACATTCATTCGATGAAAAGTTTTAAAAGCGTACAACAGGTCCCAAATTTTACAGGTCATTAAGTTTACAAAACATAGATCGAATGAACATTTTTAATATTAAGTGTGGGCCATCAGAGTCGATCTCCATCCGGATTACCTTCAAGAACCTGAGATAAAAACATGCAAAAATCATATCAGAGTATGCCGAGTGAATTCATAGAGTTTAATGAAAACCGTTATATAAAACAATCATTTAAAATCAGAACACAAGCATAATATCGGAAGTAAGTCCTCATATTGCTAGTCAGGCAATATATAAATCAAGCGTACATCTTAAACCGTCCATGAGACCGTAGTCTCTATATTACCATGATAGGTAATATATTCATCGTTAATAGCGTCGTATCATATCGTTTATTATTTATGTTTTATAGCATACATTGTATAGGATTATTATTAGCCGCATGACATTGTTACCTTACTATGAAAACATCGGGCCGCGAACCCGACAAACAATTTGCCCATCTAAGTTAGCGTGTCGTCACAAAAATCACGCTATGGAATCTTCTCATACATAAATTCGCTTACAAATCAATGTGGTACGACGGGGATCAACCGTCAAGGCGCGAACTGGGGTGATCGTCCCCAAATAGTACTATCAAATGCATAAGCGTCTACCAAATCCTGGTAGTTCACAATTCATGCTAATGGGACTATAAGTGACATAACCTAACTACTAATAATCCTTTTAGTCTCGTTTATAGGGTCATAGCATCATTCGGGTCCATATCATTAAGCATACAATTGGGACTACTTGTGTTCTATTTTTATCAAGATCTAGCATGTTATCTCCCTCGCGGGTTTACAAATCATTTTATAAAACATTTAAAAGAGTGCGAGGCTATGCACTCACGTTGTTAATGAAAGGCGGATTATCGGCTACGGGCGTGCTTCGGTCACGGAAACCTATATAAATAATAATCGGTCTTAGACTCGGTCCAATGACTTTTATCAAAATAACAATATACATATGATGATTTTGTACATATGATGATGATCAAGTGGGTTTATACATCCTTGTTTACTCATTTTAGTGTTTACGTCTTGGTAACGTCTTACTAGTCCATTAGTTTTACCTATTTACCTATTTTAAGTCCATTAAGCCTTTTATAAGTTCTTTAACTTGTTTTAATCCCTTTTTATACCTATATTATCAGTATATATACTTTTCATGTTGGGCCCAAATGGGTTTAGGCCCAATAAGTTCTTTTTATAAGTTTTTATCTTATTAAGTCCAATTATTAGTCCAATATGTTTAGTTAGCTCGTAAATGTCCGTATTCCTTATAGTTCGGGTTTTATAGGTTTTTACTTGTATTAGTTACCTATACATCAGTATATGACTTTTATAAACTTTACATTAGACGGGTTTGGTCGTCTAAGTTTTATTTGGTGAAAAACATTAATTTTATGGCGATAGCCGAAAAAGTCGTAAAAATCAAGTTTATAGTTTTTACTACTTATAAATATTATTTTTACCACCATTTATATAATTTACCCATTTAATTAACCTTTTATACATTTATATAAATAAGTTTTATAAGTTAGTGAGTTTATATTTTTACATTTTATACATTAGAATGTGAGTGCTTATATAATAATAAACATTATTTCAAAAAATCTGATTTTTAACTTCATGTTCACCATTTTTAACATATCTAGAGTTCTATAATGAATTAGAAGCTCATTTTTGGATGGCATGATCTTCATAATATGTGCTAAATTTAACTTAGTTATAGCTACTTCCCATTTTGAGTTTAAGTTGCCTTAACAGTCCTTACAAAACTGCTTATTCAGATTAGACCACCTAACTTGTTTTGATCATATCTCACTCATTATTTTGATTCCATTGCATGGCCAACTCTCACATGTGTATAACATCTTCTACTTACTGTAAATGGATCAAACCATGAAATTTTATCAGTTCATCTTTTAGTTATCTTCTGTTTTTATACAGCCAACTAAATAATCAAGATTTTAGCTTCATTTCTTATTGTTATCATCATTTTTAAGCATATTTATCAACACTTGATCCCCACAGAACATTTTTATCATCATATATACATCATATACATATACAAAATGAAAGAAAATACATTTGTTCTTTACAAAATAACAAGAGAAAAATGGAGAGAATGATCTTCTTTACCAATCCAAGTGTATTTCTTGTTTTAGGAAGACAAGAACTTGATGAACACAACAAGTATCTACAAGACCATCAAATATCAAGAACATAGGTTAGAAAATCAGCCCTAGGACACAAGAAAATCATCTCCAAAGTTGTTGATATGGCCACCAAATGATCAAGGCTTCAAGAGAACACCTTAATAGAACTAGTAAATATGTGGTTTATGGCTAGAAAAGATCAAATGGGGTGTTTGTTGGCTTATTTGGGACGGCAAAGGGATGAAGTTGAGAGAGTTTTGGTGTTGAATTGCATGTAAGTAAATGGTATAATGAAACAAGTAGCTAGTTTTGAGGTAATGGAGAAAGTTAGCTTGAAATGTAAGCTTAGGCTTACACTTGTAATGTGTAAGCTAAACTTGATGCCACCTTGGTGTTGTGGTGTCAAGTTGGCCGTCCCATATAGCTAGTGGGGTGGGACAATATGTTTTGTCCCATCTCACTAGTTTACGGGTATTTCTCGATTCTAGTTTCTCGATTTGCGTGCCCTCGGGTCGTTTTACGAAAAACGTTTTTATAAATAATGAATCAACGTCACAAAACGAATACAATAAAAATTGTCTCATCAAAAACGGAGTTCAAAAACGTAAATACGTAATCCTAAGGTTTCCTGTTTAGTCGTAAAATACGCCAAATTATGCACGTAAGCCCAAATTTAAATCCGTAAATTGTGAGTTCGTCAACCAACATAAAAATAAGTTTCAAAATATTATACGAGAAAATATTTCACTATCTGAAAATGTTAGATTGTCACAAAAAGAACGGAAGTCCAAGACCAATTCTGAAGATTTATCGATGAAAAAGTCAAAAGACGGAAGTTTATCAAAAGCCGAAGAATTCAAGTCTATTTTATTGAAGAATTTAAAGACGAGTTCAAAGAAATCCCGAAGCCAAAAGTCCTTTAAGTCCAAGTTTAAAGAAGATTAGAAGAAAATGACTAAGCATACAATTAATGAAGATTAAAAGAAGGAGGGACTTAATCTCGCAATTAACAAGAAATGAAGGAGGGGAGGAAGCTTCCTTAATCCTCCCCTATAAATAGTCATTAGTTGTTAATCATTTTCTTTGTTGGCTAAGTGTGACAATTAGTCTTCTACTTTTAATTACCTTGTCATTTAAATACTTGTCAATTTAATTACCTTGTCTTACACCTTAAATTCATTTAATTTCAAGTAAGTTTCCATTTATTCTTGTCAATTTTTACTTTATCTTGTTAATCTCTCATCTACCTTTCTTAATCTTTGATTTTTATGTTTATGTTTATGTTCATATCTTTATTTTGATCAAGTGGGTTTTTAATTATTGTGGTTAAATTTGTTAGTTTTGTTGATTTTAATTGTTTGTTTATGATTATTAGTTGTTTCGTTATTAGTTTCGTTGAAACGTTTGCTTGATTTTGGTTAAATCTGTGTTATATTCTTGTTTCTGTTATCCCTTGTTCTTCGGGAAGTCTGTTTCTGTTTTTGATAATTCCCAGGAAACTTCCGAACCAAGAGAAGAGGAGTGTTCATTCGGAAGTCTGAAAGTTCAGGATCAAGGGATTCATCCGGAAGTCTTCCGAATCTAGAGTTGTTCATTCGGAACTCTAAAAGTTCCGAACCAAGCTAGCTTCATCCGGAAGTCCAAAAGTTCCGGATCAGAAAGGTTTCATTCGGAACTCAAAAGTTCCGGATCAAGCAATTCATTCGGAACTCCAAAAGTTCCGGATCAGAGAGGGTTCATTCGGAACTTTAAAAGATCCGAGTCAAGCAGTTCATTCGGAAGTCTCAAAAGTTCCGGATCAATTCGAAAGTTCCGAACCAAGGGCAAAATTTCCGGATCAATAAGTTCCGAACGAAGGGCAAAAGTTCCGGATCAATATCTTCCGAACGAAGTTCCGGATCAAGGGAAGGAAAAAACTTCCGGGTCAAGACTTTTCATTCGGAACTCCAAAAGTTCCGAGTCAAGCTAGTTCATTCGGAAGTTTTGAACTTCCGAATCAAGGTTTCTTTCAGGTTTTTGTTATTATCTTTTTTTTAAATTTCTCTCTTTTATTTTAAAGATTTATTTTTCCCGCCTTTTATTTAGTTGCACTTTAAACTTGTCTTAGCTTTATTTTAGCCTTGCCTTAGTTTAAGTTTTAGTCGCGTTTTAAGATTGCCTTAGGTAGAGTTAAGTTTGCGTCATTTACTTTAGCGCCCTTTAATTTTAGTCTCGCTTTTAAATACTTTCACTTACTTTAATTAGACTTAGATTTACTTTAATTGCACTTTTAGTTTAATTGTTTTGCACTTTTATTTGAAAAACACTACAACGACACATTTTTGTTCCACCAAAATAAAACTGAGTCACACATTAAACAAAAGTTTTTCAATTCGATTAGACATACATCAACGAATCTTTTTAATTAGGTAAAACCCTTTGTATCAAATGGCGCCGCTGCCGGCTCTTTTCGTAAAGATTAACGGTTTTCTGTGAGAGACGCGTTGTTTTTTGGGATCCGTTCACTTGTGAGCGTTATTTTTCTTGCATAAAAAATTCAAAAAACCATAAAAATTGAAAAATTGATAAAAATCCATAAAAATTAAAAATTTCAAAAATCCAAAAAGATTTTATCTTTATTGTGTATATATATTGTTTTTGTGTTTGGTTTTGTTTTCTTTTGCATTTTCAGGTGTATGCGTACTAGATCTTCTAATTATCAAGAGCCCGAGGCTCAAGATGATTTAGCTATGTCTGGTGTTAACAACAATAATCCATCGCACCCTAATAATAACAACAATGTTCTTCCACAGCCCGATCTTCGGACCATGGAGGAACTTTGTCAAACAACTATGTTTGGACGAGGAGGACCGATTGCGCTGATGCAAATCAACGCTCCTGAGTTTTCGTTGAAGCACCACATGATTCAGCAAGTTCAAACAAACCCATTTCGTGGATTGCCAGATGATGATGCCAACAAACACCTCGACAAGTTCATTACAATCACCCAAAGCATGAAGTTCGCCGGTGCCACAATGGATAAACTTCACCTACAACTCTTTCCACATACTTTATTACATCATGCCGAGAAATGGTTTGATCGTCTCCCGAAGAATTCTATTCACACTTGGGATGACATGACTCAACGCTTTTTGTCGCGCTACTTTCCACCATCCATGGTCACTAGCCTTCGCAATCAAATCAGCGGTTTCATGGAAGACCCTGATGAATCTCTTTTTGATGCTTGTGAGCGATATAATGTCTTGATCGATAGATGTCCAAACCACAACATGCTCCCTGTGACCTTAATCGATACTTTCTACAACGGTTTGACTTTTCGAGATCGTGGTACGATTAATGCAGCCGCCGGTGGCACATTCATGAAAAGGAGACCCGAGGAGTGTAGAGAGCTTATTGAGAACATGACTACTCACCACAAAAACTTGGATTCCTCTGCTTCTTCAAGGAACAACCCGAGATTCAATGTTTCTTCCACCTCAGCAAACCCTGATATGACCGAACTCACACGCATGATGACTGAAATGAGCAAAAGTATTACGCTTCTCGCTTCAAACCAACAACAACAACAAGTTAAAGTGGTTGCTAATCCTTGTGAAACATGCGGCGGTCCTCACTCATACACCGATTGTCCTTCTACACAAGGAAATCCGGAAAATGTGTATGCAGCTTATGGTAATTATTCACCGGAAAATTACCAAGCTCGACAACAAGGGGATAGAAATCTGCTGAGCTACCGTTCCAACAATTACCTTTCACCCGGTTTTTCTCCTCAAAACCAAAACCCCGCCAACAACTATAATAGAAGCAACCAAATCCCACCAAGAGCTTCTAATCCTTATCACCCACCCGCTCAACAAACCCCACCCATAAACACCGATGTTGAAGCCACAATGAGAACCCAAGGTGAGCAAATCAAGAATCTGCAAAGCCAAACTATCAATCTTAGAGGAGATATCACGAAGCAAGGAAATGAGATTAGAACCGAGGTTCGTGATAATATTTAATCCTCCTTCAGCACACAAACGAATGAATTAAAGAATCTGTTGGCTAGTTTCTTGCCCGCCGCTCAACCTTCTACTTCAAGTTCTCTACCTTCAAACACCGTCACTAATCCGCGAGCTAATGTGAGTGTTATTACTACCCGTAGTGGAGTCACCATCGTAGGACCACCAATCCCACCCCCATCATCTACACCTCCTCCACCACCATGTATCCCTACTCCTCCTACACCTAGTATTAGTGCACCATTACCGTCTCCGCCTCGTCATGACGATGTCTCTCGGAAGGACCCTTCAACATCTCAACCTTTACCGACTACACCTTCACCTTCCACCTATAAACCTAAAATCCCACACCCTTCTCGTTTAGGCAAGACAAACGAGCTAACAAAGGAGGACTCTCAAGTGACAAACTATATCAAGATGATTTCTCAAATGGGCTTCAGCATTAGTTTTCTTGAAGCACTTGTCCACATGCCCAAATTTGTTAAAGCATTTAAGGAATTGCTTAACAAGAAGGAGAAGCTGATTGAACTTGCCAACACACACTTAAATGAAAACTGCTCTGCAGTTATTCTTAAAGAACTTCTGGAAAAGCTTGGAGATCCTGGTCGTTTTGTGTTGCCTTTCGTGTTCAACAAAACTGAAGAATTTACTGCCCTTGCTGATCTCGGGGCCAGTATTAATTTGATGCCACTGAGTGTTTGGAAAACACTATCATTACCCGACCTCACTCCAACAAAGATGACTCTTGAACTTAAAAACCGCACCCTCTCTTACCCCGTTGGTATAGCTGAAGACGTGTTCATTAAAGTTGGCGCATTTACTTTCCCGGTCGATTTTGTCGTAGTTGATTATGAAATGGACCCTCGTATTCCTTTAATACTTGGTCGGCCATTCTTGAGAACCGGACGTGCTTTAGTGGATGTGGCCGAAGGTGAGTTAATCTTAAGAGTCGGGAATGATTCACAAATTTTTAAAATGGGGAAGCTTACAGGCAAATACTATGGTCGAGAATCAGTGAATATGATTAATGTGCTCGATGACTTTACCGTCTATGACAATCCTCTATTCGATTCTTCCATCGATAATCCACTCTTTGACGATGATGTGGATGATTCTCACTCCACTTTGGACGCTTCTCCCATTTATGATTCTCCACCGGTCATTGATGCTTATGATGATGATGATTCTAGCTCAGACTCGGATGATTTTGATGATTGTACTTCTGAGTATCCCGAGTTGCCCACTTTCGATGATTTTGGTGAGGCTGATACTCTCTCGAGCGATTCTTCACATGATGAAGATCCTCTGCCATCACTCGATCCTACTTTGGACGATTACTCATTTGAGGAAGACTTCTCTGAATTTCTCAACACTTACTTCCCTCATGAGAGTGATGCACCTCCTTTAGATTTTGAAGATTATTGTCTTGATCCTACTTTAGATTTGAAGCACATTCTTTCAAAGGAGAAGAAACCGATCGACACCAATATCCATTGCACATATGATTTGACACCTCTTTGTCCCCCTTCTGAGGACGAGGTTGTGCTTCTTTGCGGATCTTCTTCACACTCGGCTGAGCCTGAGTGCTAATTTCCCTTAAAGGAAAAGGTGTTCGACCCCGGTATTGCAATCTTTAAGCCATCTCAGTATCCACGTGATGAAATAAAAAGGAAATATCTTTGGAACTTATGGAAATCTGCTTGCACCACTTCAACCTTGCTTCCAACATGCTCCATCGCTGATTAAGGGAACCTTGCCTACTCTTCTTTGGCTTGCCTTGTTCGCTTAAGCTTGTGCTATTTGATGGACGAAAACTATGTCTTTGATCTTGGTGGATATGTTTCACGCTTCTTCCGTTGATGATCAAGGTCGAGTCAAGCTCACGACTCGGTTAACAAAAACCAAGCGCTTCTTGGGAGGCAACCCATGCATCTATCTTTTCGCTTTCTTTACCATAAGTGTAGGGGAGACCCTTTGGTTTGCTATTTCCTCTCCTCACTTCTTAATCAGGGATTCGAGCTTCAATGATCCACTCTTGATGATTCTTGACGACCCGTGATTCCGTGTTCCATTATCCCGGTTCTATCCTAAACTCTTTTCGATTCACTATTTTATATTTTCTCAATATTAAAATAGGAATCTCTTTAGTTGTCCTTTCCTTAGCAAGATTTAAACAACGTGCACAATGTCCTAAGTGTAGGGGAGTTTACTCCCAGATGCTTAAACATTGAGGACAATGTTTATCTTAAGTGTAGGGGGGACTTCTATCGAAGTTAAGTGGCCTTTTCCTTGTATTTGTCCTCATTTTAACCGGAAAATCAATTTTTCGACATTTTTCAAAATTTTTGATCTATTTTGGCCTATTAGTTTTTACCTTTGTATAGTTATTTTCTTTCCTTATTAGAATAAATTTTAATAAAGTGGTTTTAATTTTCAAAACGTGTGAATCTTTTGACTCAACCCGAGTCTACTCTAGCTAGTATCCTTAACGTGTTTAAGTCAAGTTTTGCTAGGCTTTTATATAGGGAGCTATAAAACGCGAAAGTCTTAACTCTCACGGGTTAAGAACAAGAACTTTTCGCAAATTCCTATAATTGATCCTAGAGAGTCGTTTATCAAGGGAACTTTAAAATGCGATTTCTAAACTTGAAAAAGTCTAAGAATTTGCAAGATCCTAGAGGCGACTCGAAAACCCAAAACTTTGATTTAATAGGCTAAGCATCCACGAGTCTCATTCCTTGAGATTTTAAACTGTGGAGAACGAGAGATGATAGAGCCAATTATAAGTTTGGTATTCTTTCGGGAATTTATGTGAGTTAATTATAAGCCTATTCTCCCATCGCTTGCTAATAATTTATCTGCTAATAAATAAGGTTGTACGATTTGAAAAGTTACTTAGCTTCTAGCCCACGATCGTTTAAAAGTTGCTCGGTATGGATTAGAGTTCATAGCCAAGGCATAACTTATTGAAGCGGGATGCGAAGATTGGCGAGTCCGAAAAGGCCCTAACAAGGCATGAGGGCTATATTTTGTTGCTAAAGATCCAAAGTGATGTGAAGAATCATTTATCGAAAATCAATATGAAGGATCGAGACACACGACGAAAAGCAAATACTCCCCAAAAGTCATGGAGAAGTGTATCCGAAAAGACCCTAACAAGGTATGAGGATAAATAGATCTAAGTCATAAAAGGAGGTGGATCGTTGTATATCAAAGTCCAAAATAAAGATTAGAGAAAAATGAAGAAGTCGTGGTCCAAGTATGAATCTCCCAAAACTTCAAGTGAAGAAATTCCTATATGAAGAGAAGACCATAATTTCATGAACGTCTCTCAAGGTTTGAAGTATGAAGTCGCTGCCAAATATCGGTCCGAGAAAGGTCTCAAATCGCGAAGCAAGTTATGCCAAGATATGAACTTTATGAGGTCCCGAGAAGCAGTTTTAAAAGATTTTGTCCTTTAGCTAACTATTGATTAAATCGTTCACTTTATTTTCAGACTTAATAACTATCGAAATAAGTCAAAAATGCATCCTCGTGATCATTCAAGACAATAATAAAATATAAGAGATACCCTTAGGAATAAGGGAGTCTAAGTGAGTAATTGGCCCACATGAGTTCGTGATAGTTTACTAACTTATAATAACAATGATCTCGTTTTTAAGCTTGGTTTGGAGAAAGTGAAAACTTGAGGATGATGATTATTCATAACATTTCCAAAACCCAAGGTATGCTTTTGATTTCTTTATTCTGAATGTTTTTAATTTCCTATCTCTTTAATAAACGCCAACGTGGATTGATTGTGATGAAAAATGTAACGTGCTTTGTAACTAATGCATTGCATGAGGACATTGCAATGGTCAAGTGTAGGGGATTTGATAGGTGTGTAAACACCCATCTTTTCTACCACTTAATTACAATAATAACCGGACCAAAACGTGTATTTTATGTCTTTTATGTCGGAATTATGCGTGGTTTGTGTTTTTGTTGTGATTTAGGACGAAAAGGTGAAAAGTGGAGAAAACACGGGAATTCACGGGCATTTACGGACTTTTATTGAAGAAAAAGATGATAGACGAAGTCAAGAAGTCAAGAGTGCAAAAAGAACGGAAGTCCAAGACCAATTCTGAAGATTTATCGAAGAAAAAGTCAAAAGACGGAAGTTTATCAAAAGCCGAAGAATTCAAGTCTATTTTATTGAAGAATTTAAAGACGAGTTCAAAGAAATCCCGAAGCCAAAAGTCCTTTAAGTCCAAGTTTAAAGAAGATTAGAAGAAAAGGACTAAGCATGCAATTAATGAAGATTAAAAGAAGGAGAGACTTAATCTCGCAATTAACAAGAAAAGAAAGAGGGGAGGAAGCTTCCTTAATCCTCCACTATAAATAGTCATTAGTTGTTAATCATTTTCTTTGTTGGCTAAGTGTGACAATTAGTCTTCCACTTTTAATTACCTTGTCATTTAAATACTTGTCAATTTAATTACCTTGTCTTGCACGTTAAATTCATTTAATTTCAAGTAAGTTTCCATTTAATTCTTGTCAATCTTTACTTTATCTTGTTAATCTCTCATCTACCTTTCTTAATCTTTGATTTTTATGTTTATGTTTATGTTCATATCTTTATTTTGATCAAGTGGGTTTTTAATTATTGTGGTTAAATTTGATAGTTTTGTTGATTTTAATTGTTTGTTTATGATTATTAGTTGTTTCGTTATTAGTTTGGTTGAAACGTTTGCTTGATTTTGGTTAAATCTGTGTTATATTCTTGTTTCTGTTATCCCTTGTTCTTCGGGAAGTCTGTTTCTGTTTTTGATAATTCCCAAGAAACTTCCGAACCAAGAGAAGAGGAGTGTTCATTCGGAAGTCTGAAAGTTCAGGATCAAGGGCTTCATCCGGAAGTCTTCCTAATCTAGAGTTGTTCATTCGAAACTCTAAAAGTTCCGAACCAAGCTAGCTTCATTCGGAAGTTCAAAAGTTCCGGATCAGAAAGGTTTCATTCGGAACTCAAAAGTTCCGGATCAAGCAATTCATTCGGAACTCCAAAAGTTCCGGATCAGAGAGGGTTTATTCGGAACTTTAAAAGTTCCGAGTCAAGCAGTTCATTCGGAAGTCTCAAAAGTTCCGGATCAATTCGAAAGTTCCGAACCAAGGGCAAAAGTTCCGGATCAATAAGTTCCGAACGAAGGGCAAAAGTTCCGGATCAATATCTTCCGAACGAAGTTCCGGATCAAGGGAAGGAAAAACTTCCGAATCAACACCAAAACTTCCGGGTCAAGACTGTTTCATTCGGAACTCCAAAAGTTCCGAGTCAAGCTAGTTCATTTGGAAGTTTTGAACTTCCGAATCAAGGTTTCTTTTAGGTTTTTGTTATTATCTTTTTTTTTAATTTCTCTCTTTTATTTTAAAGCTTTATTTTTCCCGCCTTTTATTTAGTTGCACTTTAAATTTATCTTAGCTTTATTTTAGCCTTGCCTTAGTTTAAGTTTTAGTCGCGTTTTAAGATTGCCTTAGGTAGATTTAAGTTTGCGTCATTTACTTTAGCGCCTTTAATTTTAGTCTCGCTTTTAAATACTTGCACTTACTTTAATTAGACTTAGATTTACTTTAATTGCACTTTTAGTTTAATTGTTTTACACTTTTATTTGAAAAACACTACAACGACACATTTTTGTTCCACCAAAATAAAACTGAGTCACACATTAAACACAAGTTTTTCAATTCGATTAGACATACGACAAAGAACTTTAATTTTTAACCTGAGTTATCAAATATCGAGTTATCAATGATAAACATTCATGACAAAAAAAACCCCAATGTAAGTCGTTGATTTATTTACTTGTTTTGTACATATTTCTATCTTTTTAGTTTCCTAAAAGTTGAGTATTTAATAAAGGCCAAGGTGGGTTATTTATGACGAGAAATGTAAATTGTGCTCTGAAATTAATGTATTGCATGAGGGCATTGCAATGGTCAAGTGTATGGGATTTAATAAGTGTGAAAACACTTATCCTTTTACCACTTATTTCCAATAATAACATTACCAAAACGTGTATTTTATGTCGTAAAAGTTGGGAATTATGCGTGGTTTGTGTTTTTATTGTGTTTCAGGATAAAAATATGAAAAAGGAAGAAAACACGGGCTATCACGGGCTTTTATCGAAGAAAACGAGAAAAGACGAAGTCAAAAGATCAAGAGTGTAAAAATAACGGAAGTCCAAGGCTTATTCTGAAGATTTATGGAAGAAAAAGTCTAAAGACGGAAGTTTAATGAAGTCGAAGAACTAAGTCTAATTAAAGAAGAAAATTACAAGACTAGTTCAATTTATATCGACAAATCCCGAGACGACGTCGAGAAAGACAAAGAATTTAAATCAAGTCGAGTCGAGAAGAAAGAAAGATGGAAGCATAAACACTTAGCCTCCCCACCTCCTATAAATATCCTCCTAATGTGTCATTAGGAGGGTGTTAGCTAGTTAATTTTTCTTTTGTAGTTTTAATTTTTGGAGAGAGAAAGTTCTTAACTTTCTCTCACTAGGAAAACTTCATCTTTTCTTTCTTTCATGTTTATGTTTTAATTCAATCTTGTGTTTTGGAATCATTAATCTACAAGTTCAAGTTTAAGTTTTATCATTAATCTCTTTCTACCTTTCTTGATTTTTATTACTTTTGATCCGAGATAATAATGCTTCTAGTTTCATCTTGATGTTTGATTGATTAAAAAATTTATCTTTTTGCTCAGATCTAAGTTTTTGTACAATTTGAGCTTTGAGCTTATCATGCTTATTGGATTATTTTGCACTTAGCTTATTTACTTTTAATTTTCTTAAAAGTTTAGTCTTATTAAAGTTTGTTTTATAAAGTTTCCGTATTTAGTATTTTAAAAGTCATCAAATTTGTGCTTATTTAGTCTTGGCTAAGGGTTGGTAAATGCTTATTTGATTAAGTGCTTATTTGATTTGCTTATTATGTTTTTGATTCCCATCATAACAACTGTTTACCCAATCCGATCGAGTAAGTGTGATCGCATAAACCCCTAGGGTTTCTACTTGTGATCCTTTACTTCGATCAACAAGTACGATCACACTTGGGTGCGATCACTCATTGCGATCCTTGGTCACGATCACTCATTGCGATCACTTGACCATGATCACTTGAGTGAGATCACTCGCTGCGATAACTTGGTTGCGATCTGGGCCACGATCCTAATTTCCATCGCACTGACCGCGATAACTAGACCACGATCACTAGGCTGCGATCGATTGTTACGATCGTAGGCTACACTCACTTTGGTTGCGATCACTTGGCTACGATGGCTGAGTGCGATGACTGGTCACGATCACTTGGATGCGATGACTTAATTTCCTATTTTTATTTTTAATTTCAAATTTGACTTTTCCCGCATTTTTACTTAGTATTATTTTTAAACTAGCTTTGTCTTAGTTTATTTTTTACAAAGTTTTAAGTTTTAAATTCACATTAAGTTTTTAATCATTTATTTTTAACTCGTCATTTTTAGTTTAATTTTTAAAGCTTTTATTTTTACTCAACGACTCTTTCATTTTACTATTAGTTTAAAATAGATAACCACCTTTCTATATTTTTCCACCAAGAACGACTAAGTCTCACTTTCAATTGGTAATCTATTCGAAAAGACTGGATTAACGAATCTTTTTCATACGAGGTGAAAACCTAGTATTAGAGTAATTGGTTGAGCAGTCGATTCCATAAGTGTCTTACCACTTCGTGTGGTAATCACTTTCATCTCTCCCTTAGGGTTGATATGGTGTTGCTAGGAAGACTACTCGAAGACGGTTTACACATTATAGCCTCAAGCATGGATGAAATTTTATCCTCAAACATAGATTGCCTCTTATCGCCCTTAAGCATCTCTTGTTTTATTTCATGTTGCCCTTGTTCCATCTTTTGTTGGTTTTCTTGTAACCTAGTCACATTACCCTCCATTTTGTTGGTATGAATCTTAAGCTCATTTGCTAACTCGCTTTTCAACTCCTTTTTCAAGTCATTCTTAAACTCAGATCTTAGGCTAATGATCTCCCTTTGTATATTATCAAACCTATCATCATTTCCATTTGCGTATTCAACAAATTCATTTGGAAGATCTTTCAAGTTTTGCAAACTCTTGTTGTTGTTTTGAAAATCATTGTTTTGATTTTTGTTTGCAACTTGATTGTTATTAGCCCCTTGATTCCCAAAGTTTTTACCGTTGTAATTGTTTTTGTAACCAACTTGATTGTTTCGATAGTTGTTAGCATTTTGATTGGGTACAAAACCTGGTGGAGTCATTTGATTAGAGCGGGGAACTTGACCGTTTTGTTTGTAAGTTCCCGTGGCCGTGTAGGCATTCGAAGTGTTACCACCGTTGGTAATGCACTCAGAGAAATCATGACCTCCACCACAATACATGCAAGAAACCTCAACCGCTTTAGGCGTAGCGGGAGCACTTTGTTCACAAACTTTAAACTCAATCAAAAGACCCTTAAGCTTATCAAAGATTTTTTTCTCCAAATTTGCCTCAATTTGGCAATCATCGATGGTATTGGATAATGAAGGTGAAGCCAAAGACGAAGCCTTACGAACACTCGACGTGCTACGAGGACTATAGACTTTTGACCTATTCTCAATAATCAACAACGCTTCCTCGACAGTTTTACACAAACAATTACCACCCGCGGCGGCATTAATATAATCACGCTCATGATCGTTCAACCCATGGTAAAACGTGTCAATTTGATGCAAGTCGGAAAAACCGTGATGAGGACACTCATGCAACATTTCCTTAAATCGATTCCAAGCAGTAGAAAAACTCTCATTAAATTCTTGTGAAAATTTTGAAATCTCGTTTTTCAAATGCGTAGTCTAAGAGGGCGGGAAAAATTGGTTCAGAAACTTTTAAACGAGATCCTTCCACGTCAATATAGAATTGGGGTGGCTCTTTCTCCAACCAAATTTTAGCGGGACACGCTAAGGAAAATGGAAAAAGCATCATCTTAATCGAGTCATTAGCAACATCCTTAAACTTGCAAGTGACGATTGAATTGGCGGATATGGTTGTGCGGGTTGTCCTTTTCATCACCATGGAATTTGTTGATTTGGATCATCGACAACAAACCCGTCTTAACTTCAAAATTCTCCGCAAGTATAGTGGGAATCACAATAGCCTCTCCATAACCCTCAGTGGGTACTTGAAGTAACTCCAACATAGTTCGATTAGCCATGGTTGCTTCTTGTTCTATGATAGGATCGTCAATAGGAGACTCCTCACTTGAAAGGTTAGGTGTGGTTTCCTTTCGGTTTCTTCGTTTACGTGCACGTCTAGCTTGGTTGCGAGTTTGCATAAATGTCACGTACAACGTGGGGATGAGCAAATAAGATTCTGTTTGGTGTTTTTGACTTTTTCAAATTTTTTTGTGGTTTTTGATTGTTTTAACTTTTTTTAGATTTTGGTGGTGTATTACGTAGAAAAAAATCTACAAATCTCTCCTCAAACCAAATCTCTTGATTAAAGGAGCCTCAAGGAATGAAAACGATCACGAGAAGTGAACGCCTTCGATGACTTTAGAACGTTGGTGGAACACCAAAACGTTCAAGAGGGTTTAATCAATTGAAACCAAGAAAATATATATGATATGTAGATAATACTTTGGTTGGCAAACCCTCGATTAGCCCTTTTTATCTAAACACGCACAAGCAAGCGGAGAAACGAGGCGGCGCAAAGCACTTAAGAGCCTTTTTCTTTAGGGTATATTTTATAATACCTGCCTTATATCCACCTTATAGTTTGTGTTTGTCAAAATTAAGCTTCACGAAGGTAATTATCTATTTTGCCTTTTTTCTTTGTTTGAGATTCGAATACAATGATCGAGTGATGAAATCCCGAATCAAGGTTATGTTTTCACACTTTTGGAGTACGTGTGAATTTATTGTTCTACGTATACAATATAGTAATAATATTCACAAAGAAACGAAAAACCGATAATAGGTATTAGTAGAGTTATACTAATACAATTATATTTATGGATAATATAAAAACAACAATTGTTCAAATCAAAACACTACACGCCTCCTCGGAAGCGGAGCCAAAATGATAGTTGTAAATTCACACTCGTTTAGGAAAACGAGGTAATTAGGGTAAGTACGACGGTTTAGCAAAATTGTGGTACGAAATGATTAAGTGTTTGAGATTTTGATTATAAAGAAAATGAGAAAGAAAGTAAAAAAGGATGACGGTTACGATTAAACTAAGACGAAGTCGTGCACGTAAAACCGTAAAATATGACGAAATTTAAAAATTAACCTAAAAATTCCTAGAAATTGCAATAAATCATAAAAATGTAATTAGAGTTTACAAAAAAAAATCACTCAAACCTTTTATTTTATTAAATATTAATTTTTTAATGCTAATTAGAGCCCAAAAAAACAATTTAATTAACAAAAAGCCCAAAATAAGATTTTTCAATTTCTAAACCTCTAAAATGACTTAACTAAATTAAAAACTATTTTTGAAAAATTTAAAATTAACAAAACTATTTAAATATGATTAAAAACTTTTAAATCTTAAAATAATTCTAAAAATTAATTAAATGATACTAAAATTAATCTAAAAATTTAAAATTCCTAACTTAATGTATTTAAAATATGAAAAATTAAAAACTTGCAAAAATCTTAAATTTAATTTTTAATAATAAAATAATAATAAAATATTAATAAAAATCCAAGATTTATAAAAAATTCTAAGAAGTTGCAAACTAGTTTATTTAAACCTAATAAACAAAGAAATGAACTTCAAATTACCAAAATACCCTTAATGGGCCTCCAATGGGCTAAATAACAAAATAGTCCCTTAATGGGCTGAAAATAGGCCCAATAAGAAAAAAGTCCACCAAATAAGCCCAAAATATCATATCTGACTCAAATTCAATTTTAAACACAAAATTTCAAAGGCCCAAAAGCTGGATGTGAGCTTATCAAATCTTATTTCAAAGCAGCTTATTCTTAATGGGCTTTTTGGCCCATTAAGCTATACGCTGATGCCATAAGCTTAAATTTGACACACAACCTTCTCTTGACCTAATTAAGATGTTTGTAAAAAGAAATTTGGAATAAGCCCCAGAAATAAGCCTGAAATAAGCAAAAGCTCTCTACAGAAAACGACAAAATAGTCGGTTTTGAGTTCTAGGCCACCTCAAGTGTTGATTCAACTTGCAAAACGTTTAAATGACTTAATTAATCAAAATCAACAAAAAACTTTTCAAATAAGCACAAATAATAAGCTGGAATAAGCAAATAAGCACTTATGAAAAAATTAAGTCAATTGGTTTTCTAGTCAAACCCTAATAAGCTCCAGATTAGTCAAATGGGTCAAATAAGGAAGATTGATTACAAAAACTAAGTTGTTGCAAGTCTGGATAAGCTAAAATGGCTTATGAATAAGCTGTTTAAGAATTAACACTAGTTGTGGCTAGTTTTGGGTGTCCAGTAGTGGGAAAAGTTTCCACTGCTTGACTTCTTTGACTTTTTGTCTTATGTGGATTTTTGTTGGATTCTAGGCACACAAAGGCACCCTTATAACAAGTGGGTTATAAGGAGTCAATAACAATCACAAAATCAAAAAAACTAACAGCTAAATGATACAGTTAATTCAAAAGATCACTAGACATTGCATAGACATGTTCATTAGCAGTTTTAAACAAAATAAGCAGATTTAGCAAGATTAAGCCAACCAAATTGAACCAAATGCACACAACAGCTTATATAAATTCAAATGAACATAAGTCAACTGGTTTTATGAAATGATTCAAGGTTTAGAACAATATTCAAGCTTAAAAAGTTACTGATGAACAATGAACAAGCAGAATATGAACTTTGCTTATGTACTTGACCACAAATCCAATTTCAAACACTCAAATCTCCTAAACAGGTTACACAAACTTTGTGTTAACACTTATTAGCCCTAAACATGCATACACTCTTGGTGTTTCCAAAATTTTAGGTCAAAGTATGCAAAATCAAGTGAGTTATAGCACAATATAGGATTTGATGTTCAAAAGATGAAAACTTGGAGAAATAGCACACAACCAAGTAATAATCAGATACAAGCAATAAACAACCCTAAACAATAACTCAAATTCAATTTGCAAGCTTAAATCAGTAAACCCAAACACCCCTTAAACTTTTTAAATCCAAATTTAACAAAGCAAATGTGTGTTTCAGTTTTACCCAAGCCTAATCTAGCATCATAACATCATTATCATGCAGTATTAAGTAGATTCAAGCAACAAGAACACCTCTTATAACAGTAGAACACCAAATCACAAAATATCACTTTTTCAACTGATTTTTGGGAAAAGAGACTCAAACCTCATGAATGTACATCCACACTCACGAATTCTTAAGCTGATGTGTCTAGCTAAACAAGACACGAGCTTCCAATAACACCTGCTAAGATTCAACAAGGTTAACGGCACAATTTATATAAAACAGAAAAATGAAAAATAAAAGCTTGATTAATGCAACCTTGTTCCCACTCCTTGATTATCCCCAAACCACAAGTTCACTACACCTTGATAATCTTCTTATCAGGGTGCTATGAACACTTGTAATCCAAAAATTCCAAGGGCTTGAAACAAGAACTTAGCAAAATATCAAGTTTTAGGAAAATTGGAAATTTCTTACACACGATGTTTAAAAATAGGTTTTGAGATTCAACAAACACAAACATGTAACAATAACAAGAGTATAATAAGGTTGGCACTTGGATTTCTTGAACAATTCAAACTCTATTTCATAAAATTGAAAGTAGGATTTACAGAAAATTGAACAAAGGAAAAACCAAGATCAAATGTAAATGAATGACCTAATACCCTTTATATAGAGGGTGTACATGGTCTAAGTAAACTAAAAATCTGAAAACCATAAGCATTGTTCTTCCAGAAATGCCCTTGCAAGTTTGAAAATTTGAGTACATGTGAAGATGGTTTGGACGTTTGTTGAGGTGTAAAGTTGGTAGCAATTTGATCAAAGGGTCCATATGAAGCTTAAAATGTAAGCAGCATTGTGGATGGTTGGATGGCTGGCACATTTTGGCATCTTCCTAAAAAACGTGAGTAGGACATGTCCCATGTGAACTTGTGAGTGGTGAGGTGGAACGTTTAAAGGTTGGGTAATAACTAGATTTTCACTTAGTTATGAAAGTTTGTTAAACCGATCTTTTCGAATTGATTACTAGTAGAAAGTGCGACTCAGTTGTTCTTGGTGGAAAATAAAAAGAGTTTGGTTATCTATTTTAATCTAAAAGTGAAAATGTCGTTGAGTAAGTAAATAAAAATGAAAGCTTGAAATTTTAAACTAAAAATAAAGACTTTAAAAATTAAAGAGTAAGTGATGAAAAACTTATAAAAATGTAAACTTTAAATATTAAACTAAACAAAACAAGTTAGAATAATCCTAAGTAAAAAGGCGGGAATAATTGAAATTCAAAAACTAGAAATACAAACTCTTATCCGGAATATCCACATGTGCCTTATCCGTAATATCTGGTTAGACGGATTATTCGGAATAATATTCGACCCGTTATCCGGAATGAGCAAATGACCCTTATCCGAAATCTGTTGATCTGAACACTATCCGGAATAATTTCCGGGTCCTTATCCAGAATACCTGCAAGCTATCACTATCTGGAATATATTCCGGATACTTACCCGGAATATGAGAAGATTGCTTATCTGGAACACAGATTCTAAAGCTTATCCGGGGAGACTGAATGACTGGCTTATCCGGAATAATTGTTTTGCATCTTATCCGGAATACAAATAAAGAGACCTATCCGCAATAATGAATGAAGTTCTGATCACTATCCGGAATCCTTAATCATGGTTCTTATCCGGAATATCTGAAGGCACAATTATTCGGAATAATGGAAATGAGGTACTATCCGGAATAAAAGGGATTAGAAAAATTCCGAACAAGGAAACTTAGCAATAAGAAAAAATAAGCAAAAAATCAATAAGCACTTTACCCAAAGCTAAACCAAAATGATTTTCGAAAAAGGTGATTAAGCTAGAATTTTAAAACTTTTAAACACTAAATAGCTAGAAATCAAAAGCACTTTTTTATAAAAACTTAAACTTATTAAAAACAACTTATTTTTAAGAACTATTAATCATAAAAATTAAGAGAATAAGCACTATGATCTAAAAATATTATAAAATCACCAATTTAATAAGCACAACCAAATAAGCTACACAATCAAACCATCAACAAAATTAAAATAAAACTACATGATTATCAACATTAAGAAAAAGATTAAGAAAGGTAGAATGCGAATTAAGAAAATAAGCTTGATTGAATGATGATTAATATCAAAAGATTACAAGATTAATTTAAAGATTCAATAAGTTTGAAAGGAAAAACTAGAGAGAAATTAAAAACACACTTAAAAACTAAAAATTAACTACAACTACTAAAAACTAACCACCCTCCTAATGACACATTAGGAGGGTATTTATAGGAGGTGGGGAGATTAAGTGCTTAAGCTATCTTCTTTCTTTCTTCTCGTCTCGACTCGATTTAATTTCTTTGTCTTTCTCGACGTCGTTTTGGGATTTGTCGATATAAGTTGAACTTGTCTTATAATTTTCTTCTATAATTAGACTTGAGTTCTTCGACTTCATTAAACTTCCGTCTTTAGACTTTTTCTTCGATAAATCTTCAGAATAGGCCTTGGACTTCCGTTCTTTTTTTGCATTCTCGATCTTTCGACTTCGTCTTTAGTCTTTTTCTTCGATAAAAGCCCGTGATAACCCATGTTTTCTTCCTTTTGCATCTTTTGGTCCTAAAACACAATAAAAACACAAACCACGCATAACTGCGACTTTTACGACATAAAATACACGTTTTGGTCTTGTTATTATTGGAAATAAGTGATAAAAGGATAAGTGTTTTCACACTTATTT
This sequence comes from Glebionis coronaria, assembly GCA_025667525.1. NCBI lineage: Eukaryota > Viridiplantae > Streptophyta > Magnoliopsida > Asterales > Asteraceae > Glebionis > Glebionis coronaria. The sequence continues at coordinate 121,866,420 of CM046880.1, read as the reverse complement.
AAATCCCATACACTTGACCATTGCAATGTCCTCATGCAATGCACTAATTTCAAAGCACGGTTTACATTTTTCATCATAGATAACCCACCTTGGCCTTTATTAAATACAAAACACTAAAGAAACTAAAAGAACAAAACAAGTAAGAAATCAAAGACTTACATTGGGGTTTTAGGTTGTCGTGAATGTTCATCATTCTCAAGTTTCACATTCCCATACCAAGCTTAAAAACGAGATCATTGTTATTATAAGTTAGCAAACTAACACGAACTCATGTGGCCCAATTATTCACTTCGACTCCCTTATTCCTAGGTGTATCTCTTATATTTTAATTTTGTCTTGAATGATCACGAGGATGCATTGTTTGACTTATTTCGATAGTTATTTAGGATGAAAATAAAGTGGGACGATTTAATCAATAGTTAGCTAAAGGACAGAATCTTTTAAAACTGCTTCTCGGGACCTTTCAAAGTTCATATATTGGCATAACTCACTTCACGATTTGAGACCTTTCTCGGACCGATATTTGGCAGCGAATTCATACTTCAAATCTTTGAGAGATGTTCTTGAAATTATTGTCTTCTCTTCATAATAGGAATTTCTTCACTTGAAGTTTTGAGAGATTATTCATCTTTGGACCACGACTTCTTCATTTTTCTCCAATCTTTATTTTGGACTTTGATATACAACGATCCGCCTCCTTTTAGCACTTGGATCTATTTATCCTCATACCTTGTTAGGGCCATTTTGGATAGACTTCTCTATGATCTTTTGGGGTGTATTTGCTTTTCGTCGTGTGTCTCGATCCTTCATATTGATTTTTGATAAATGATTTTTCACATCACTTTTGGATCTTTAGCAAAATGTAGCCCTCATGTCTTGTTAGGACCTTTTTGGACTCGCCAATCTTCGCATCCTGCTTCAATAAGTTATGCCTTGGCTATGAAACTCTAATTAATACCGAGCAACTTTTAAACGATCTTGTGCTAGAAACTAAGTAACTTTTTAAATCCTACAACCTTACTTATTGCTGATAAATTTATTAGCAAGCGATGGGAGAAAAAGCTTATAATCAACTCACATAAATTCACGAAAGAATACCAAACTTATAATTGTCTCTATCATCTCTCGTTCTCCACAATTTAAAATCTCAATGAATGAGACTCGTGGATGCTTAGCCAATTAAATCTATGTTTTGGGTTTTCGAGTTATCTATAGGATCTTGCAAATTCTTAGACTTTTTCAAGTTTAGAAATCGCCTTTTAAAGTTCCCTTGATAAACGACTCTCTAGGATAAATTATAGGAACTTGCGAAAAGTTCTTGTTCTTAACCCGTGAGAGTTAAGACTTTCACGTTTTAAATTTCCCTATATAAAAGCCTAGCAAAACTTGACTTAAACACGTTAAGGATACTAGCTAGAGTAAACTTAGATAAGTAAACTCGGGTTGAGTCAAAATATTCACGACTTTGAAAAATTTAAAACCACTTTATTGAAAATTTATTTTAGCAAGGAGAGTAAATAATGATAACAAAGGAAAACTACTAAGCCAAAATAGATTAAAAATTTTGAAAAATGTCGAAAAATCAAATTTTCTAGTTAAAATGAGGACAAATTCATGGAAAAGACCACTTACTTCGATAGAAGTCCCCCCTACACTTGATATAAATATTGTCCTCAATGTTTAGCATGTGGGAGTAAACTCCCCAACACTTATGACATTGTGCAATTTGTTTAAATCTTGCTAAGGGAAGGACAACTATAGTGATTTCAGTGTGAACATATAAGATATGAAATATTGAATCACGACAGTTTAGGATAGAACCGGGAAGACGGTTACACGGGATCACGGTTCGTCAAAAGTCATCGAGAATGGATCTTTGAAGCTTAAATCCCTGCACATAAGAAGAAACAAGACAACAAACACATACGGGGCTCCCCCTACACTTATTATGAAAACGGTAAAGGATAGATCAACGGGTTGCCTCCCGAGAAGCGCTTGTTTTTGTTCACCGAGTCACGAGCCTGACTCGACCCAGAACTTAATTCAAGGGAAACGTGGTGAGGGATAAAATCATCTCATGAGAGATGTCCTCACCAAAATACAACTTCACGCGCTGGCCATTCACCTTAAAATTGGGCCCATTTGGCTGAGAAAGCTCAATGGTTCCATATGGGAAGACTTTGGCGACGGTGAATGGACCAGACCAGCGGCTCTTCAGCTTTCCCGAGAAGATCTTCAACCGAGATTTAAAGAGTAAAACTTGATCACCAACGTGGAACTCTCGGTTCTTAATCCTTGAATCATGGATGATCTTGGTCTTCTCCTTGTAGATCAGTGAATTCTCGTAGGCTTCATTCCTTAGTTCATTGAGCTCGTTTAGTTGAATCTTCCGAAGATCACCAGCTTTGTTGATGTCGAAGTTAGCCCACTTCAAGGCCCAGTATGCCTTATGTTCTAGCTCAATAGGGAGATGGCATGCTTTCCCGTACACAAGACGATAAGGTGTACAATCAATCGGGGTCTTATAAGCGGTACGGAAAGCCCACAAGGCACGATGCTCTCCCACAGTACGCTCAAGAATTCGCTTCAATCCACTGTTAAATATCTCGGGTTGACCATATGTTTGAGGATGATAAGCGGTGGAAAAACGGTGATTGAAACCGTACTTAGCCATGACTCTGGCAAATTGATCATTGCAAAAATGAGTCCCGCGGTCACTGATTATAGCACGACCAACACCGAATCGAGCAAAAAGTTGCTTCAAAAAGTTCACAACCACCCTCACATCATTCGTGGGGAGAACCTTAGCTTCAACCCATTTGAAAACGTAGTCAACGGAAACGAGGATGTACTTGTTCCCATTAGATGATGGAAACGGCCCCATAAAGTCGATGACCCATACATCAAAGATTTCACATTCTTGTATGAAATTTTGAGGCATCTCATCTTTATGTGTGATCTTGCCTTGTCTTTGGAAAGCATCACAACGTTTAACCATTTCATGAGCGTCATGATAAATGTTGGGCCAATAAAATCCAGAGTCGAATACATTCTTCGCGGTGTAATTGGGACCAAAGTGACCACCGGTGGGTCCTTTATGGAAAGCATCAAGGATTTTTAAAGCTGCCAGCCCATCAACACATCGAAGAATGACAAGATCCGCACATTGCTTGAAAAGGTAAGGGTCGTCCCAAAAATAGTGTTCAATGTCTTTAAAGAACGTTTTCTTTTGTTGGGACGTTAACCCTTCCTTGAGAATTCCACCCGTTAAGTAGTTTGCAATGTCCGCAAACCACAGGGTGTCATCAAGATTGGAATTGATAGACATTAAGGTCTCAAGGGGAGAAGAGTCATTGATCTCTTGATTCGGATGATCCCCTTGATAAGGATCCTCAAGTCTACTTAGATGATCCGCGGCTAGGTTCTCGGCTCCCTTCTTGTCACGAATTTCAATGTTGAATTCTTGAAGGACCAAAACCCAACGAAGAAGTCTTGGCTTAGAATCTTGTTTAGTCCACAAGTACTTCAACGCGGAATGATCGGTGTACACGATAGTGGTGGAAAGAACAAGATAGGGGCGGAATTTCTCAAAGGCATACACTACAGCTAAAAGCTCTTTTTCGGTAGTGGTATAATGCAATTGAGCCCCCGTCATTGTCTTGCTATCATAATGGATTGGTTGGAAGTGTTGTTCACTCTTTGGCCCAAAACCGCTCCAATGGCAAAGTCGCTAGCATCACACATCAATTCAAAAGGTAGCTCCCAATTAGGGGTAACCAAGACCGGTGCCTTAGTTAGCTTATCCTTAAGAAGATTGAAGGATTCAAGACACTCTTTAGAAAAGATGAAAGGAGTATCTTTTTCCAAGAGTTGGGTCATCGGGCGAGCGATTTTAGAAAAATCTTGAATGAATCGACGATAGAAGCCCGCATAACCAAGGAAACTTCTCACACCCTTCACGGTTGAAGGTGGAGGTAATTTGGCTATGACATCCACTTTAGCACGGTCCACTTCAAGACCGACTTTCGAGTTTTTATGTCCAAGCACAATGCCTTCTTTTACCATGAAATGGCATTTATCCCAATTTAGAACAAGGCGAGTGTCTTCACACCGCTTAAGCATGCGTTCCAAATTGGCAAGGCAAGATGAGAAAGAATCACCATAGACCGAGAAATCATCCATGAAGACTTCCATAGTTTCTTCAACCATGTCATGGAAGATAGCCATCATACACCTTTTGAATGTGCCAAGAGCATTGCATAAGCCGAAAGGCATTCTTTTATAAGCAAATGTTCCATAAGGACAAGTGAATGTTGTTTTCTCTTTGTCTTTGGGATCGATGGGAATTTGAAAATACCCGGAGAAACCGTCTAAGAAGAAGTAATAGTCATTACCCGTTAGACGTTCAAGCATTTGGTCCATGAAAGGAAGGGGAAAATGATCCTTTCTCGTAGCATCATTGAGTTTGCGATAGTCTATACAAACTCTCCACCCTGTAACGAGACGAGTAGGAATCAACTCGTTGTTTTCATTGTGCACAACGGTGATTCCGCCTTTCTTAGGCACACAATGGACGGGACTAACCCATGGTGAATCCGAGATAGGGTAGATCATTCCCGCATCAAGAAGTTTGATAACCTCTTTTTTGATAATGTCATGGATCTTGGGATTCACCCTTCTTTGGCTTTGAATAGTGGGTTTAAAGTCGTCCTCCATGAGAATTTTATGTGTGCAAAAGCGAGGATTAATTACACGAATATCGGAGATTTTCCAAGCAATCGCTTTCTTATGTTTCTTCAGCACGACGATAAGTCGGGATTTTTATTCCTCTTTCAAGTCCTTTGCGATGATGACGGGTGACTTCTTGTTGTCTTCAAGGAAAACGTACTCAAGATGAGACGGTAGGTCCTTAAGCTCTAAATCCAGAGGATTTTTTATGGAAGGCGTAGTCAAATTCGGTTCGATGATAGAGATATACTTAGGAGATGGTGGAGAAATATAGTCTTCATTGAGAAGTTTCTCAATGGTACGAATGTCTTCATCCCAATTGGAGGGAGAATCCTCATATTGAAAGTCCACATCTCCCAAAGTTGCTTCAAATTCTTTCAAAATGAAATAACTTTTTCCAAATGGAGTTAGTGATGGAGCGATAGAGACAACGGTCTCAACAATGGGAAGAGAAGAAGAACCACTTTTACAAGCGTCTTTGAAATGTTCTTCACAAGCCTCATCAAGAACGTCAATGAAATTAACGCTCTCGTTTCAGAAGGTTGCTTAGAAAGTTTACCCGTGTTGAAGACGATTTTATCGTCACCAACTCTCATGATTAATTCGCCTGTGGCTACATCGATGAGAGTGCGACCGGTCCTCAAGAATGGACGTCTAACAATTAATGGAACACGGGGGTCCATCTCGTAGTCAACGACAACAAAATCCGCTGGAAAGGTGATTTGTCGACGCCAACGAAGACATCTTCGGCTATCCCCACCGGATAAGCAACCGTACGGTTGGCTAATTCCAAATTCATTCGTGTGGGGACTAGCTCGGGTAGAGACAATTGTTTCCAAACGCTTAAAGGCATTAAGTTTATACTAGCACCTAGATCGGCTAGGGCCATACAATTCTCTACCCCGGGGAAGTTACAAGGAATGAGAAAACGACCTGGATCACCAAGTTTGGTGGTTAATTTCCTCAAGAGCACTGCGGAGCAATTCTCGTTAAGTTGGGTCTGAGCAATGTCAAGAAGTTTCTCCTTATCACTGAGAAGATCTTTAAACATTTTAGCATATTTTGGCATGTGAGCGAGAGCCTCAACAAAGGTTATATTGAAATTCAGTTGTTTAAACATTTTAAGAAAATTAGAAACCTGAATATCATCCTTGTTCTTCAATTTCTTTTTCCTCAACCTCGAAGGATAAGGTATTTTGGGTTGAGATGAAGGCTTCAGAATGGAATTCTCACTCACATCCTTGGGTGGTGGAGGGGTAGAAATAGAAGGCGGTGGAATTGGAGAAGTAGAAGTTAGAGGTGTTGGAGAAATAGAAGGTAGTGTAATTGGAGAAGTAGACTCATTTTCCTTTGTCACAATCACCGGTGTAGGTGTAGGAAGCTTGGTTTCCTTTAAACCTTTTCCACTGTGAGTGGTGATTGCTTTCATCTCCCCTCTTGGATTAGCAACGGTGTTACTCAGAAGAGAACCCGAACCAGAGGCTTGATTACTTGGGAAGAAACTAGCCATCATGTTCCTTAAGTCATTCGTTTGACTTGCCAAAGAGTTTCGCATATCGGCTCGAAGATCATTCCCTTGTTTCACCATATCTGCTTTCAAGTTAATCATTTCCCGCTGAAGATTTTGCACAATCACATCATTAGTCCTCATGTAAGTGTCAACCTCTTGATTATATATGGTGGGTTGGGTGGGAGGAAGAGCATTGTAGGTAGGTGGTTGATAAGCTGGTGGTTGGTGAACTTGATTGTTTCTTTGAGGTGGATATGGGTTTCTTTGGGTTTGATATTGATTTAGAGCTCGAGGTTGGTTTTGATTGTTGCGATTGAGGTTGTTTGGGTTTTGTGGGGGAAAACCGGGTGGTGAAAGAAAGTTGTTTTAGCGATAGCTGAGCAAATTGCGGTCACCTTGAGGACGTGCTTGTGATTGTGGTAAAATACGTCCTTTAGGAAAAGGAGCGTAAAAGCGGTAAGTATTAAGTGATGATTTAGGAAAATCAAGCACTAATGACCCAAAGGTTAAAGTTTGTTTCCCAATGAGGTATATGTGTGTGACTAAGATGTAAATGATTTGAGATTAATAATTGGTTTAGAAGGGGATGAGAAAAGAAAATGACGAAGACGTAAAAATTATTACTACGACGACAAATCGTAAAACCGTAAAAACTACAAAAATAAAAATTAATTCTAAAAATTATCAAAGATTCACCAAAAATCAAAATAAATAAACTAAGAGTTTACCAATGATCAAAACTTTTCCAAATCTTTTAAACAATTAAATATTCAATTTTTAAATGCTAAATAAAGCCCTAAAAATCAAATAAATTATCAAAAAGTCCAAATAAAGATTTTTCAATTGGTAAACCTCTAAAATGACCTAGAAAGATTAAAAACTATTTTTAGAAATTATTAAACTAATAAAAACTATTTAAATTGATTTAAAACTATTAAAACTTAAAATAATTATAAAAATTAATCTAAAAGTGATAAAATTATTCTATAAGTTGCAAAAATCCTATTTTAATGTATTTAAGCTAAAAAATGTAAAAAGTTGAAAAATGTGAAATTTTAAAAATAATAATAAAATAATATTAAAATAATATTAAAAATCCAAAAATTGTAAAAAAATTGTAAAATCTTGAAAACTAGTTTATTTTATCCTAAATAAACAGAAAATCAAAGTGAAATGACCAGAATACCCCTATGGGCTTTTTAGCCCAAAAAGTGACCTCAAATGGGCCAAAACCAAATTCAGTCAACACTAATGGGCTTTTTAGCCCAAAAAGTCAACACTAATTGGTAAACCTCTAAAATGACCTCAAATGGGCCAAAACCAAATTCAGTCAACACTAATGGGCTTTTTAGCCCAAAAAGTCAAACTTGGCCCAATTGACTTGGAAAAGCCCAATCTGACTCTAAATTTGATTCTAAACACAAAACTCTAAAGGCCCAAAAGCTTAATGTGAGCTTATCACAGCTTATTATGCAAACAACTTATCCTTATTGGGCTTTTTAGCCCATTAAGCAATAAGCTAATGCCATAAGCTCTAATTTGACACACAACCTTCTTTTGGGATGCTTAAGAGATCTATAAATTTTTTTTGAAAAAGCACACTCAGTAAGCCAGTAATAAGCAAAGTAATATTTCAATAAAAGACAAAATAGTCGTTTTTGAGAAATAAGGCACCTCAGGCCTTGATTCAACTTGCAAAATGTCAAAAATGAACTCAATAAGCCAAAAAAATCAACAAAATTCCAATAAGCAAAACCAATAAGCCAGAATAAGCCAATAAGCACTTATGAAAAAGTCAATTAAGTTGGTTTTCTAGTCAAACCCTAAAGTCAACCCACCAAATGCTCCATTATGAACAAATGGGTCAAATAATGAGCACCTATTACAAAATCCAGGTTGTTGCTGGTTAAAATAAGCTATTATAGCTTATTGATAAGCTGAAACCCAATTAACACTAGCAGTGGCAACTTTCAGTAGGAACTGGTTCCCACTGTTTTGACTATTTGACCAAGCTTTTTAGAGAGATTTAGTTAGATTTAATTGGAAACAAGGGCACCCGAATCACAAGGAGTCAATAGCAACAAGAAAATCCAAATTTAGTTCACACAATAAGCCAGAATCAATCAAACAGTCACCAGATCATGCACAGACATGGAAAATAAGCAGTTATGCACAAATAAGCAGAATAAGCCTGAATAAGCCAACCAAACTCAACAGGATGCATACACAAGCTATATAAACTATGAATAAGCACAAATAAACTTGTATCAAACACTGAATCAAAGTAAATAACAAGATCAAAGCAGAAGAATGTTACTGATGAACAAAGTGCATATGCAGAAACCTTTTGTTGATCTAATTGACCACAGATCCAAATTCAAGCACTCAAATCTCTTCTCCTGGTGTAATGAACTAAGGTTTAGCACTTGTTAGCCCTAGCCTATGCTTAGATCTAGGTGTCCTCAAAATCCTAGCCAATTTTACCAAGTAAACAAGATTCCATACCCTTTTTATGAATCAAGGTATTTCAAACCACAAAATGTGCAGCAATAAGACCAAGTGTATCAGATAAGCATTTACCAACAGATAGCAACAATAAACAACCACTCAAAACACCACAAATCCAAACTATGTAGTTGACCCAAACACCCCTTAAAAACCTGTTTTCACAATTTTTCAAATGATTATCCAGTTCTAACCCACAAATCAAACTAACAACACCTCATAAACATCAAAAAACTCCAAATGAAGAATAATCAACCATCAAATCACATATTCACAAACTATCATGCAATAATCACCAAAATCAGAAAAATAAGAGAGAAAATGAAAAGGGAAGAAGGTGCAAACCTCCAAGACCTACATCCAGGCCCTGGATTGTTTGAGCTTAGGTACTAGCAGAACAAGTACCAGCTTCCAATGCTGCTAAGAAGAACAAACCAACAAGTGAGATCAAAATAAACAAGACTTTCTGATTTTTGAAGCACAAGCTTTATCACTTAAAACCTTGCCTCAAAAACCTTCAAACAAGATTATGGAACTCATAATCAAGCTATTCCAACACCAACTTTTAACAAATATCAAAGAGATTTAAAAATTCAGAAAATCAACTTTTATTAATTTAAAAAGGAATTACAAAGATTAATAGCCTAAAATTGGAACAAAAGCTCTCTCACAGGTTGAGGAGTCTATTTATAGGAAAATGCCAAGGCTAGCACTATTCACAAACCCTAGAAGTGAAATTCCTATTCTATCCTTGAGCCTTCTAGACGTTTTCTTGGTGTGAGCTGTCCAAAGTGATCTTGGATATTTTAGCTTTGGAATGAAGCAAGGACTCTCAGCTGTTGATTTTGCCATGTTGGATGACTTGGAGGGCAAGTAGTCATGTGATTGGTTAAACGGGAATTGGGGGTGGGGTCCATAGTGAGTGGGATTAAGGGTTTTAAGGTTGGGATGTGTTTCTGCACATGTGAATCAAGTGTGTGCAAAGGTAACTGAAAATTACCCCATGTTTAAGTGGAGTAAATTATGGGTGGTGAAAAAGGTAAACAGTGGTGCATTTGATCAGAAATTGGGGGAGAAAAGGTGTTTGGCGCATTTTTGGGTTTGAAAGTTTCAGATTGGCCATTTCAGTCCTTGTTCTTTGGTGAAATAGGTATAAAACGTTTTTCAGCCATGAAACTTCATTTCCTTTGTAAATAACTTCCACAACTTGACAATTTTGGCACAAGACTTTTCCAAAAGGGTTATAAGGGTTGTTTTTGCCATTTTTGGATAATTCAAGGGCTGATCTTGGACATTGTTGATCTTCAAAGGTCTTCAATATAACTTTGACTTCATGAGGGACCATAATTGGTAATTTAGAATTGTTGAGGGACTAAACTTGCCATTTCTTCAAAGTTGAAGGACCATTTGTGTAATTTTGACAAACTTAAGGGACCAAACTTGTAATTATGATTTCACAAGGGTTTTAAGTGTCATTTCTTCATTCATTGAGGATCAATCTTGCATATCTTCAAGTCTTCAAGGGTATTTGTTGGATAAATCATGATCTAGGGCCCGGTTCTTTGTACGGCTTCATTTCTCGTGTCCGTTTTTCCTTGTTTCTTGTGACCTTTTGTCTTTTTCACGATATCCATACCTAAAATACACAAGTAAACAAACACAAGCATATATATGGTATTTTATGACATTTTTATGCATTTAATGCCCGAAAAGAACGATGAGATCATGTATAAATGCCATCTCATCACTCCCCCATACTAAGCCATTGCCGTGCCCTCACGCAATGCTAGAATAAAGTATCTAAGCATCACCAAAGTTCAGTTTTATTAACCTTATTGAAGAGTAAAAGACTTGAAACATACTACGAAGATGTATAAAGACATAGTGTATGATTTTCATCACGAGTGTGACTTTTAAGGTCAAAGAATAGAAACAAGAAAATGTCCCTTAGAGTAAACTTCGTCATCCTTGATTGTCATACATTCCATGATAAGTGCAAAAACGAGATCATTGTTGGTACAAGTCACAATGCTAACACTACTCATACGTCCAAATTGTGTAATACTTTTTCTCCCCGCAATCCTAGTTATTATAAAAGGAAATGGGTTACTAACATTTTTTAACTATTTGTCATGGATCACAAGTGATTCATATTGACTTATTTGAGTAGTTATTAGTCCGAAAGCAAAGTAGCACGATTGAATCGATAGTTAGCCGAAGGACAAAATCTTTTAAAACGGCTTCTCGTGTATCTCCTTAAGTTCATATCTCGGCATAACTCGTTTCACGATTTGAGAACTTTCTCGGACCGATATTTGGCATGTACTTCATACTTCAAATCTTGGGAAGACGTTCTTGTGGAACTAGGATTTTTAGTCCAATTAATTAAGTTCGTTTTTCCTCGATTCGATTCGAATTTGATTTCCGGTTTAACGATTTGACTTAACTTGTTTTTTGTAAAATCTATTTTTGGAGGTATTTTAAACTAACTTAAATCTACTAATTGAAAGAAACTATTTTAATTGACTATTTAAACTATTAATTTGAAAATAAAACTTAACTAACTAATAAAACCTAAAAACTTTTAATTAAGTCTATTTAAACTAATTAATTTTAAACTAGTACTTTTTAAATAAAATCTACTAACTTAATTTTAAACTAAAACTTTTAAAACAAATCTAATTTATATTAACTAAAATCTTAAAAATGAATTTAAACAAAAATTCGAGCTATTAATGAAATAAAACTATTTTTAATAAAAGTAAAATGAAATCTAATTTAGAAATTATAAAAGTAATTAAAAATTAAAACTATTTTTTTTCTTTTTATATTTATTTTTTTAAAACTGATTAAATAAATATTAAATAATAAATAAACTTTAAATTGATTTAAACTAATTTATTAAAAACTGCCAACAATCAAACTTCCTATATTAATTAAATGCAAGGAAAACAATTCACAAAAAGATGCCTAGAGTAATGGTTGGGGCGCTGGGTAGTTGAACGAGGGGTATGGGGTTCGAATCTCATCCCAGACAGAATTTGATAATATTTTTGACTGTTTATTTTTTTTATGGAACTTTTATTTGGATAGTAGAACCTCAGACTAATTGAGTCTGAGGTTTAAGCAGCAAATAAGCACACAAACCTAACAATAAGCTGAGTCTAATAAGCAGACAGAATAGTAAATAAGCTGAAACAAATTAAGCTGAAAACAAATAAGGTATAAAAGGCAAAATATAATAAGCTAACAAAACAGTCCTATAAGCTAATAAAATAGATCAAACAAACATAAAGCTGATGAACATAAGCAGATAATAGCAGATTAAAAAAAATCCAAATAAACCAAACCAATCTTAATGAAATAACTCAAATGAATTATAAGCAAATATGAAACTGAGCAAACCAAAGACTGAAGGCAGATAAAACAAAATAATAAGCAGACTTATAGAACCGATTAAGTAGTTTAACAAATAAACTAAGCTAAATAAAATCTATATCAAACTAAACATATAAGCAAATCCAAACTAATAACTGATCCTAATAAGCAAATGACAAATCCAACGAACACTTATCAATTTATAGCAGCCTAAATAAGCAAATTAAGCGAACACCATATTAAGCAGTACTATAAAGCAAACCTAAATAAACAATAATCAAACTAAATTAATCAAACTAAATCTAAATATCATAAGCAATTTTTTTTAACTAATAAAATCTAAATAAAAATAAATAAGAGAAGAATAAGAACCCGATGTCGATAGCCTTTGCGACGAAGGATGGCGCTGTGCCTCCTTTGAACCGAAACAAACATCACCGTTTCAACCACCAAAATTCAACATCATCTCTTGAACCAAACAGTCAATCAACAGTAACCGAAACACATAAATACCTTCGAACCAAATTACTTTAATCCAACAGTACCACTTTAATGATTTCCCAGTGGGGGAAATCAATATTTACTTTTCCTTTATTTATTTATTTTTTTTTCTTTTATATATATATATATATATTTTTATATGAATAATAACTAGAACAGTAACATTAACAAGATGAAAAGATTGAATTAAAACTTGACTTCAAACGTAAATAATGACGAGATATAAAATGAGAGATGAGAGTAAAATTCAACTTTTCATTAATTTAAAATAAAATTACATTCAACTGAGAATAAAAATTACAAGATTAAAAACCCTAATCTATTTTTACTGAAAATTTAAAAAATAAAGAAAAGCACCCATTACATGATATGAAAGGGGTTTTGATAGAGGAACCCCAAGAAACCCTAATCTTGGCTTCACTTGTAAGCATCCATTTTGAACCGTAGATTTAATCATTCATCTTCTCTTTCTTCAATTTTCTTGATCCTACGGTTGAAAACCGCCCTTGTGACTCAGATTGCCATCATGGCACTGAGTTGTGCTAGTTGTGTTTCTTCCTTGGTGAAGTGGCATGATTTGATTGGTGAAAAGGGTTTTCGTGAGGTGGTTGAGCCAATCACATCCAAGGATATGGCCATGTAGGATTGATTTTGAGGACCACTTATGAGTGTTTTGATCCGATTCTTGGGGGAATTAATTTCTTTGGGTGTTAATTACCCATTGAGGGTAAAAGCCTTATTTTTGGTGGTTAATTTTTGGTGTAAAAAATTAGGGTTTGTGAGGGAAGGGGTGCGAATTTTGGGGGACGAAGGAGGTGGGTGAGAGTTTGCTTCGTTTATATCGAAGTGTAAATGGGGAAAAGGGTAAACGATTTGATTTTATTTATTTGGGGTGAGTTGGGGGAAAGTAAATGGGTGCACACATGTTGTGTGAGGAGGGATAAATGTGAGTAACGTGTGAACGGTTTTTTTTAACCCATTGACTAGTCAAGCAAAAAATCTTTCTCCATCCATTATTTGTGAAATGGGCTTTGGCCCATTTGAAACCGTAACATGTAACTTCTTTGGCTTAAATGGGCTTTTAAATGGACTAGTGGTGAAAAGTTTAAACAATTCTTTTCTTTAAATGGGCTTTTGAGCCCATTTATCCGATGTGGGACCCACTTGGCTCAAATAACTTCGAAAAATAATTAATTCCACTAAAACGAGCTCGATTCCGATTTTCTTGATCATTTCTTCAAAATTAAGTTGACTTGTCGGTTTTCGTGATCTTCGGCACACTTTGGTATTTTGATCTTGTCTTTGACTCTATCTTGACTTTTCTTCGACATTTGACCGTGAAATCCCGTGTTTTCTCTTCTTTTGATCATTTGTACCTATTTAACACACAAAACACAAAACCACGCGTAATTCCGACATTTACGACATTAAACACATGATTAGGTATTGTTTTTACTTGATTTTAGTGGCAAAAGGATAAGTGTTTACACACTTATTAAATCCCCTACACTTGACCATTGCAATGACCCCATGCAATGCATTATTTCAAAGCATAAAGTTACATCTTTCTCATAGTTAATCCATTTCGGCCTTTATTACTATTACTACTACTATTACGATGAAAAGATAAGAACTTAATAAAGAGACAAAAGTTATAATCATTTATTAACTTGAAATTTATTCGATGGAAGAAACTTGTAAAGAAATCTAAGACTTGAATTAGGGCTTTGGTGTCATGAATATTAATCACCTTTAAGTTTCACGTTCCCCATACCAAGCTTAAAAACGAGATCATTGTTATTACAAGTTAGTACAACTAACACTTGTTCATGTGGTTTAGTTAATCACTTAAACCCCCTTATTCCTACGGTGTATCTCTTGTATTTTATTTTTGTCTTGAATGATCACGAGGATGCATTTTTGACTTATTTCGATAGTTTATTAAGGCCGAAAATAAAGTGGGACGATTTAATCGATAGTTAGCTAAAGGACAAAATCTTTTAAAACTGCTTCTCGAAACCTCAAAAAGTTCATATCTTGGCATAACTCGTTTCACGATATGAGACCTTTCTCGGACCGATATTTGGCTTGTACTTCAAACTTCAAATCTTGAGAGACGATTTTGAAATTATGGTCTTCTCTTCATTTTGGTATACATCTTCAAGGAGTGAAAGATGCTTCAAACATTGACCACGACTTCTTCATTTATCCTCTTCTTTATTTAGGATTTTGATATACAACGACCCGCCTCCTTTTCGGATTTGGATCTATTTATCCTCATACCTTGTTATGGTCTTTTTGGATAGACTTCTCCATGATCTTTAGGGGAGTAATTGCTTCTCGTTGTGTGTCTTGATCCTTCATATTGATTTGGATTAATGATCTTCACATCATCTTAGGATCTTTAACAAAAAGTTAATCCTCATGCCTTGTGAGGGCCTTTTTGGACTCGGGTATCCTCATGCCTTGTTAGGGCCTTTTTGGATAAGCCAATCTTCGCGTCCCGTTTCAATAAGTTATGCCTTGGCTATGAACTCTAATTAATACCGAGCAACTTTTAAACGATCTTGTGCTAGAAGCTAAGTAACCTTTTAAATCGTACAACCGTATTTATTGCAAATATATTTATTAACAAGTGATGGGAGAAAAAGCTCATAACTAACTCACATAAGTTAATGAAAGAATACCAAACTTATAATTAACTCTATCATCTCTCGTTCTCCACAATTTAAAATCTCAAGTAATGAGACTCGTGGATGCTTAGCCTAATAAACCAATTAAGGTCCATATGGTTAAGGATACTAGCTAGAGTAAACTTAGATAAGTAAACTCGGGTTGAGTCAAAATATTCACGACGGGCCTAATATATCAAAGATATCTAAACTTATAAAAACCATTTTATTTATTTATTTTTTTTTTGACTTTATTCTTGAAATGGAATGATGAGACTTCTTTAATACATAGTCTCATCGTCCAAATAGGGCTTAAAATGCATTAAATATCATCAAAATACCCAAATATATGCTTGTGTTTGTTGCTTGTGTATTTTAGGTACGGATATTGAGGAAATGACAAAAGATCACAAGAATCAGTCAAAAACGAACACGGGAAACGAAGCCGCATGATGAACCAAGCCCTAATGAAGAATTTTCCAAAGAAAACCCTTGAAGATTTGAAGAATTATGAAGATTGGTCCTCCAATATGGAAGAATTGACACTTTATACCCTTGTATCTTCATAATTACAAGTTTGGTCCCTAAAGTTTGTCAAAATTACAAAAAGGACCCTTAACTTTGAAGACTTGGCAAATTTAGTCCCTCAACAAAGCTAAATTGTCAATATTGGTCCTCCAAGAAGGCAACAAACAAGTCAACACCTTGAAGTTTGAAGAAATGTCAAGTTTGGCCCTTTGTATTTGGAGATATTATTAATTAACCAACAAGGACTAAAGTTGAAATGGCATAAGGACGGATGGTGAAATGGTTTTGGACTGGTTTTGCAAACGGCTGTTAACATTTTGGAATGGCAAAGAAATTACCACTCACTAGCCCAATACTACCCATAAGCCCAACACCTTCTTTAATTAATTACCCGGTTTATTTAATAAACTCGGTCAATTAGTCAAACCCCACTTATTTCCCCCCAAACACGATTTTTAAATCGTTTAACCCAAAATCAGGATTAAACATCCACTGTTCAACCTTCCCTAACCCCATAAACCCTAATCAAATTACCCTTCAAATCAAAGGGTTATTGGCTGTTAACTACCAGAATGATGATTAAGGTTTTTGTCATCACATCCCACCTCCCAAAAAGCGTCCCCCTCACCCTCACATGTCTCTCCAACCCTCCCCTGACCCACAAGTAAGCTTGAAGACAAAATAAGGTCAGGAAATCAACGACCAAGGCTTAGCTTAATGTCCATGCATCAATTACACCCCTTGGATCGTTTCTGCAAAGCTGATTCCACCACAAGCAAACAAGAAGAAATTCACATGGGACTTGACCAAATTAAAAAAAAACGAATCTTCACAAGAACTCGAAGGGCATTTGAGGGAAATCAGACATTAGGGTTTTACTTGTTCCTTTTGCTTCTAGAATCATTTTGTAGCCTCTATATAAAGGCATATAGGACTTTCAGTTTTTTTACCTTTTTTCTTCTCCTTGGTCAAGACCTTGTAAATCCATGTTTATTTTATTGAAATGAAATGGTACTGAGTTTGTGACGAGAAACAAAAGAGCTCATTTACATTTCTTGCAAGTTTACATTTTTTAAGTTCAAGTTTCATTTTAATTTTCTGTTGGTGACTCAAGCTCTTATTTTTCATTAATTGGTCCAAGGGTTTTAAGCTGATCATATAGGCCAGATAATCTTGTTGATTATCAAGCTTATGTGAGGGTTAAAGTTCTTGTTGATTTAAGTTGATAGTGAAATTTAAAAAAAAAAACAAAATCAGTTTTTTTTATTTTTCAAATAAGCCATAGGCAGCTTAGTTGATAAGCTGGCTTATAGCTTATTGGACTTGTGGACAGTTTGATCTTGTGTTTTCCTCTTTTCATAGCAGGTTTATCATATCCTACCTTTTAAGAAGATATATAGGGTGTGTGTGTCAACAGTGACCACCACCATCAATTCTCTACGTGTTTCTTGTTCAAAACCCATAAGCATAAGCCACCAGCTTGTAGGAGGTGGCTTTTCAGCCACTGTTGGACCTGGATTGTAGGTCCAATAAGGTAGTTTCCTTGTCCTTAGTTAAATTTTCAGAAATTGTGAAAGTGGTAATTTTGGTGAATTTTGCTACAAGTTGTTAAAAGTTTATTGATTGGTTTGATATTGCTATATTGTTGGTTATATGTATGTTTAGGACTAGTTTAATCAGTTTGAGTGTGATTTGAAGCCATTTGCTTTGTTAAATTTTCAATTTCAGTTTTTAAGGGGTGTTTGGATTAAGGATTAAATCAGGGTAATTACTACAAGTCTTGTTTAAAACTTGTTTAGATACACTCAGTAGGGGATTGTAGGGTTGTATGCTACTTTTCTTTTTAGTTTGTTGGAGTTTTTAATCAAATTTGCATGTTAAAAAATTGATAAAGTAGCATAAAATCTGTCATGCCATTTTTCTGCTTGATTTTGGAGAAATTTGTGCATCAATCTTGATAAGTTGCTAGATTATAGGTCATTTTAGGATTGTGTAGTGATTGTATGCTAGTTGGTGGATGTGTGTGCAAGATTTGTAGGTTTAAAAATCCATTTGTGTGTCAAGTGCATCAGCAAATCATACCAGACCTGTGATAGCTTAGTCAGCAACATTCATTGGCTGTTTATGCTTATTTGTGTGATTTTTGGCTAAGTATACTTGCTTGTTTTTAGTTTGCATTGACTCCCTATACTCAACTGAGTATAGGGGTGCCCTTTTGACCATCAAAAACACACCAAGAACCAAGATCAAGTCCTCTTGATCATAATCTTCACAAGTGGAGATATTTCTTTTCTTTGCGTTTTCAAAAAGCATAACTGGGCACGTTTTTGGCATTACAGTGACTTAATCTTGTTATAATTGGGTTTGATTTTGTGTTTTTGTAATCTAAATAGTCACAGGATTGAGTTTTAAAAAAGATTAAAAAGAAAAAAAAAAGTTTTAGCAAAAAGCCTCCATAGCCTGGGCTCGAACACTCGACCTGTCGTGCAGGAGTGAAGTGTCTTACCAGTGATCTATGTGACTTTCTATGTCACATGGTCATAAGGTGTAGTATTTAAGTAGACTTTGTTTTCTAGCTAATTTAACAAACAGCTTGTTTATAAGCTGTTTCCAGCTTATTTTCTTAGGCCTTTTCCAAGTTAGTATTTTTCTCTTGTTTTAATTTAGTTTTAGGACTTTTTGGTTCAAAAAGATTATTTTTCCCGTATTTAATTAATTTTCTAGGATTATTTTTAGTTTAAATTTTGAAAAGTAATTAAAAAATAGAAAAATGTATTTTAAAAATCTGAAAAAATAGTTTTTAGGTTTTTAATCATATTTTTGAGGTTTACAGCTATTTAAGTTTTCAATTTAGCTTATTTTTGATTTTATAAGATTTTAGGGTTTTTAACCAACTTTAAAATTTAATATAAAATTATTAAATAGGTTTCAGAAAATTTTGATTGCAGTTTTATCTTAGTTACATTATTCTAGATTTTTGCTAATTTTTTAGAATTTTTTTATGAACTTTGAATTTTTTTGAATATTTTAATATTATTTTATTATTAAAAATTAATGTTTGATTTTTTTTAGTTTTTACATTTTTCCTAGGTTAAGGACACTTAATTAGGAGTTTTGTCACTTTTCAATTATTTTCTAGAATTAATTTAAGTTTTAATTGATTTTAATAGTTTTTAAGTGTTTAAAAATAGTTTAATTTGGTTTTAAAATTTTAAAATATACTTTTTAGCTTAATTAGGTTATTTTTGAGGTTTACACACTTTAAAATCTTGTTTAGGACTTTTTAATAATTAATTGTGATTTTTAGGGCTTTAATTAGCATTAAAAAGTCATTATCTAATTAATTAAAAGGTTTTAGCAAGTTTGGATTTTTTGTAAACTCTTAGAATATTATTGTGGATTTTTAATAATTTTTAGGAATTTTGAGGATAAAATTTTAATTTTTGCACTATTTACGGTTTTACGTGATCGCCTTTTTCATCATAGTTTAATCCGTCTTCGTAACCGTCTTCCTTTTCCAATCTCATTTCTTTCTTTCTTTTTCAATCATATAATCACAAATCATTAATCAATTCTTAACACAACGCACTTGCCTCCTTGGGAAACGAACTTGAACTTATTTGGTCATTAGTGCTCGGTTTTCCTAAACCGACACTTAACGCTTACCACTACCTTGCCTCTCTTTTCCTAAAGGGTTGCAAAAAGCTACAATCATTTTGGCGCCGCTGCCGGGAACTTATAACCAAAACGGTCAAGTTCCTCGCACTAATCAATTGACTCCACCGGGTTTTCCACCTAATCAAAATGCTAACAATTATAGAAACAATCAAGTTGGTTACCAAAACAATCAAAGGAACAATTTCAAGGGTAATAACAACTATGGGAATCAAGGAAGTAGTAGCCAATTGTAAAATCAAAACCAAAACCGTAATTTTCAAAATACGAGTCAAGGTCTTCAAAATGTTTACACTAAAGAACTTCCAATGGACTTTTTGAATTACGTTATGGCAAATGATAAGATTTTGGAAAACAATCAAGAGCAATTGGCTAGTCAAGCTAGGGACACGGCTAAAAACACCAAAGAGTTAGCTAATTTTGTGAAGGAAAATCTTAACATGAGAAATGAATTGAAAAATGATTTTGCTAATCAAATTAGAGGTCAAAACAATAAGATTGAACAAAGTCATGCTAGGCTTGAACAAAGAATTGACCAAAAAGCCGCTAGTCAAGATCTCAAGTTTAATAGTCAAGATGCTAAGCTTAATGATATTTTAGAAGCCGTCATGGGGAACAAAGCCTCTACTTCGGGAAGTTTGCCTAGTAACACCGTTTCAAACCCGAAGGGAGAGATGAAAGTAATTACCACACGTAGTGGTAAGGCACTTAAAGAACCGACTCCTAAACCAATTACTTCCACGGTGGAGGAAATTGAGGAAGAACCCAGGTGGTGGTCGAAAAGGAGCATATTTCAAGCCCACAAAGTACCGCTCATGCCACACCTACGGTCGACCCATTACCAACATTGGAACCCGAGATTCCAAAGGCTATGCCTATGCCCCAACCCACACCACCCTTGCCTTACCCATCGAGACTTAGGAAGGAAAAACGACAAGAGCGCGACAACTATCAATTTGAGATTTTTATGAAAATGTTTCGTGAGTTGCACTTTAATGTGAGTTACGCCGATGCTTTGGTCATGATGCCTCGATTTGCCGCTAACTTTAAGAGTATGTTGAACAACAAGGAGAAATTGCATCAATTGTCTAGTTGTTCTTCGGTTTATCTTAATCGCATACCTCAAAAAGTTGGTGATCCCGGTAAATTTTTGATCCCTTGTGCAATTCAAGATATGGAAGAATGCTATGCCTTGGCCGATCTTGGTGCTAGCATTAATTTGATGCCACTTGCAATCTTCAAGTCGCTCAATCTTCCTAATCTTACTCCTTCACTAATGTCTATTGAGTTGGCCGACCATTCCACGATTCGTGCATGTGGTTTGGCGGAAGACGTTTTTGTGAAAGTGGGGAAGTTCTACTATCCCGCAGACTTTATCGTCGTTGATATCCCCACGGATCCTCAAGTTCCTCTTATTTTAGGTCGTTCGTTTTTAGATACGTCTATGGATTTAATTGATGTTCATGCTAGAAAGATCACCTTACGTTTCAACGACGAGGAACTTGTTATAAACGCAACTCAAAATTCTCAACTTTCTCATGTTTATTCCGTTGCTACCATAAACCTCGTTGATATAATCGACGTGGTTTGCGAGGAATTTTCACAAGAAGTTTTAGGGTTTGGTGATGAAGAAACTAGTGGCAATCCCACTATGTTAGATCCAATTCTTGATAATTCGACACCAACCTTCACTCCATTTGAAGGTGGTGGTTTTACGTTGGAAGAATGCAATGTTCCACGTACTTGTGACGAAGACCTCGACAACGATGAGGACTTCTCGATTATCAAGGATTTTCTTAACGATTTCCCATTTCCTTCACTCGAGGAACCACCTATCCTTGAGTTGAAAGATTTACCTCCTCACCTCGAATATGTCTATTTGGAGGAGGACGACAAGTTGCCGGTTATTATTGCGAAGGAACTTTCGAATGATGAAAAAACCGCACTTGTCGATGTTCTAAAGGATCACAAAGGGGCGATTGCGTGGAAGTTATCCGACATTAAGGGAATCGATCCCAAGTTTTGTACCCACAAAATCTTAATGGAGGAGGATTTCAAGCCCACAATCCAAAGTCAAAGGAGGGTGAACCCCAAAATTCACGACGTCATCAAAAAGGAGGTCCTTAAACTCCTTGATGCGGGAATGATTTACCCTATATCTGATTGCCCTTGGGTGAGTCCTATTCATTGTGTCCCTAAGAAGGGAGGAATGACCGTTGTGCCAAACGATGCCAACGAGTTGATTCCCACTAGACTGTGACCGGATGGAGAGTGTGCATTGACTATCGAAAGTTGAATGAAGCCACTCGAAAAGACCATTTTCCCTTGCCCTTCATGGACCAAATGTTGGAGCGTCTTGCGGGAAACGATTTCTATTGCTTTTTAGATGGTTTTTCCGGTTACTTCCAAATTCCCATCGATCCTCGTGATCAAGAAAAAACTACGTTTACGTGTCCATATGGAACGTTTGCCTATCGTAGAATGCCATTCGGACTTTGTAATGCACCGGGAACCTTTCAAAGGTACATGATGGCTATTTTTCATGATATGATCGAGGAGACGATGGAAGTCTTCATGGATGACTTTTCCGTGTTTGGTAATTCGTTCACTTCGTGTTTGTCGAACCTTGAGAGAATGTTAAAACGTTGTGAGGAAACCAACCTTGTGCTCAATTGGGAAAAATGTCATTTTATGGTTAAGAGTGGAATCGTCTTAGGGCACAAGGTCTCGAAAGCAGGGATTGAGGTAGATCAAGCTAAGGTAGACGTCATCGCCAAATTACCTCATCCCAAAACCGTTAAGGGAGTTAGGAGTTTCCTAGGCCACGCGGTCTTTTATCGTCGATTCATCAAGGATTTTTCAAAGATTTATCGACCCATTACACATCTTCTTGAAAAAGAGGCACGTTTTGTCTTTGACTAAGATTGTGTACGAGCCTTTGAGATCCTTAAGAGGAAACTTACTGAAGCTCCCATTCTTGTTGCTCCCAATTGGAACCTCCCCTTTGAGCTCATGTGTGATGCTAGTGATGACGCTATTGGGACCGTTTTGGGGCAACGTCATGATAAGCATTTTTTGCCTATTCACTATGCTAGCAAGACAATGAACGAGGCTCAACTTAAATACACTACAACGGAAAAGGAGTTCCTTGCCGTGGTGTATGCATTTGAGAAATTCCGACCTTATCTCGTCTTGACGAAATGCATAGTGTATACGGACCATTCGGCTATTAAGTATCTCATGGCAAAGCAAGATGCTAAGCCGAGATTACTTCGTTGGATTCTCCTCCTTCAAGAATTTGATCACACCATTGTTGACAAAAAAGGAGCCGAGAATCTAGCGGCCGATCATCTCTCTCGTTTGGAAGATCCTCACCAAAGTGTTTACGAGCCCAAGGAAATCACCGAAATATTTCCGCTCGAGACACTTGGTGTAGTGAATTATAAGCTTGATTCTTCTACCCCATGGTTTGCGGATTTTGCAAATTACCATGCGGGTAACTTCATCATTAAGGGTATGACGACTCAAGAAAAACGAAAATTCTTTCGTGACATCAAGTTCTACTTTTGGAACGACCCTTACTTGTTTCGAACTTGTGCGGATCAAATCATCCGACGTTGTGTATTTGGCACCGAAGCTTCTAACATCCTTAGAGCTTGCCATGAGGGACCCACGGGTGGTCACCACGGTGCTAATCTCACGGCTTAGAAGGTGTTTGATGCCGGCTTCTTTTGGCCTAGTATTTACCGAGATGCACAAGATCTTGTGAAGTCGTGTGATGCATGCCAACGACAAGGAAAAGCCTCACAAAAAGATGAGATGCCACAAAATATCATCCAAGTGTGTGAGATCTTTGACGTTTGGGGTATAGACTTTATGGGGCCGTTCCCATCATCTGGTGGTAATAAGTACATCCTTGTTGCGGTTGACTACCTTTCTAAGTGGGTGGAGGCCAAGGCCTTGCCCACCAATGATGCTCGTGTGGTAGTCAAGTTTTTGAAGCAATTGTTTTCTCGGTTTGGAACCCCTCGTGCTATCATAAGCGATCGTGGAACCCATTTTTGTAACGACCAATTTGAAAGGGTTCTAAGGAAATATGGGGTTACACATCGGCTTTCTACGGCTTATCACCCACAAACGAGTGGGCAAGTCGAGGTTTCAAACCGAGCGTTGAAGAGGATCTTGGAGAGATCCGTTGGGGAAAACCGACAATCGTGGTCGGATAAGTTGGACGATGCTTTATGGGCCTTTAGGACCGCTCATAAGACACCCATTGGGTGCACTCCCTATAAGCTTGTGTATGGAAAGAATTGTCATTTGCCTATCGAGTTAGAACACAAGGCTTATTGGGCCCTAAAGCATTGTAATGATGATATGGAGACCGCGGGAAAACACCGGAAAATGCAATTGAATGAATTAGATGAATTGAGGGACATTGCTTATGAAAATTCATTGATTTATATAGAGAAAACTAAAAAGTTGCATGATTCTAAAATTAAAAACCGGGTTTTTAACATTGGGGATCAAGTTTTGCTTTTTAATTCAAGATTGAAAATCTTTTCCGGTAAATTGAAATCCCGTTGGTCCGGTCCATTCACCGTGACTCAAGTGTTTCCGTATGGGACCATCGAGCTAGCTCAAGATGATGGTCCTAACTTCAAGGTGAATGGACATAGGTTGAAGCACTACTTTGGCGGGGAAGTTCCATCCTTGAACCACCTCGACCAAGTCACCTTCCCCAATGATAATTAGTATTGAGGGGATCGAGTCGAGCTCATGACTCGGTAATAAAAAACGAGGTGCCTCGTGGGGGAGTCCCATGCTTATCCTATGTACATATTATCGCTTTCTAATGTAGCTTACGTGTGGGGATTTGTGCCCTTCCAACCTTTGTTTCGTGGTTGTTTGTGAATTGTGGTTTTTAGATCATGATCTTCACGATTAGAGCCTCTCGTGTTCGTTTTAAGGGAGCACTCGATCGTTTGCTTTGAAGACTTTCTCAATATCCATGATATATCCTTTTGATGTTCTAACCTTAGGTTTTTAGCACACTTCATAAACGGCTATTAATTTAATGGTTACACCCTTTCCATGCTAGATTAGGCATTCGACTACGTCTCTAGTATGGGGTGTTTGCACCCCTAGACTCGAAACATTGAGGACGATGTTTAACTTTAGTATGGGGGGGGTGAATAGATACTTGCCTTGCCAAACCTTCACGCTTTCCAAAGTTCTTTTTGTTATCGTTTTGTTGCAAATAAGGCTAAAAATGGCCAAATTTTAAATTTTTCTCATGTTTTATAAGTGTCTGAAGACACGAATGTAGGTTTTCCGATGGCGAGAATAAGAGTAATTTTTTACTCGACCGTGCGTGTTGAGCACTTAGCTTTGATTCCTTAACTACACATTAGGAGGGGTTATTGATTTGAGGGTCTTAGTTACACCGTTAGGACTCTATTTTTAGACCTAAATCTCTATTATCGCATAAGTCAACGATGTATCCTCGTGAGACATTCAAGACAAAATAAAATATAAGAGATACAACTTAGGAATAATGGGAGGATAAGTACGTGATTAGGGCATATGAGTAGTGTTAGCATTACTAACTTATAATGACAATGATCTTGTTGCACGCTTGGCATGGAATTGAAGTGAAAATCGAGGACGATGAAATTATTTCTAACGAAGCATTCACGTGTTCTTATTCTATGAACCTAAACGTCCCATTTTGCGATGAAAATCATACATTATGTCTAAAACGCAAGTAGTAGTAATAGTAGTAGTATAGCTAGTTTATCATTCAATAAAGTGAATAAAAATGAATTTTGTAGATGCTATGATACTTTATTCTAGCATTGCGTGAGGGCACGGCAATGGTTTAGTATGGGGGAGTGATGAGACTGCTTTTATACAACCTACTTGGCTCCCCCCTACACTTATTGATGGAAAATGGATGAAGGTGAGAAAGGGTGGAAAGGATGGTAAAGGTAAAAATCTAACCTAGTTATACGATGCTTGATTTATTTATCACGAGTCTCTAGCTCGACTCGATTTCCTGAATTAAATCAAGGGAAATGTGGAGAGGGATGGAATCATCTCGTGAGAGATGTCCTCTCCATAGTACAACTTAACCCGTTGGCCATTCACCTTAAAGTTGGGCCCATTTGGTTGGGATAACTCAATGGTGCCATAAGGGAAGACATGGGCTACAGTGAATGGACCGGACCAACGACTCTTAAGTTTACCCGAAAAGATTTTCAACCGAGAGTTAAATAGTAAAACTTGATCACCAACATGGAACTCTCGGTTTTTAATCTTGGAATCATGAATGAGCTTAGTCTTCTCCTTGTAGATTAATGAATTTTCATAAGCCTCATTCCTAAGTTCATTGAGTTCATTGAGTTGGATTTTCCTATGATCACCGGCTTTGTTTATGTCAAAATTAGCCCATTTCAAGGCCCAATAAGCCTTATGCTCCAACTCAATGGGGAGGTGGCATGCCTTTCTGTACACAAGGCGATAAGGGGTACAACCTATAGGTGTCTTATAAGCGGTACGAAAAGCCCACAAAGCATCATCTAATTTATCGGCCCATGAGGCACGATGCTCTCCCACGGTTCGCTCTAAGATTCTCTTAAGACCACGGTTAGAAACCTCAGCTTGACCATTAGTTTGAGGATGATACGCGGTGGAAAGTCGGTGATTGACACCATACTTAGCCATGACTCGTGCAAATTGATCATTACAAAAATGAGTCCCGGGATCACTAATAATAGCACGAGGCACACCGAATCGAGCAAACAATTGTTTCAAGAAGTTAACAACCACACTCGCATCATTAGTAGGTAAAGACTTTGCTTCAATCCATTTTGATACGTAGTCAATGGCTACGAGGATGTACTTGTTTCCCTTCGATGATGGAAACGGCCCCATAAAGTCGATGCCCCATACGTCAAAGATTTCACATTCTTGGATGAATTTTGAGGCATCTCATCTTTATGTGTGATCTTGCCTTGCCTTTGGCAAGCATCACAATGTTTAACCATTTCATGTGCATCATGATAAATGCAGGGCCAATAGAATCCGGAGTCGAACACTTTTTTAGCTGTGTAATTAGGACAAAAGTGACCATCGGTGGGTCCTTTATGGCAAGCTTCAAGGATTTGTAAAGCCGCCGGCCCATCAACACATCTACGAATGATTAAAGCCTCACATTGCTTGAAAAGATAAGGGTCGTCCCAATAGTACGTTTTTAACGTCTTTGAAGAATTTTTTCTTTTGTTGGGACGATAACCCTTCGATAAGAACACCACCCGCCAAATAGTTTGCAATGTCGGCAAACCATGGGGTATCATCAAGATTGGAATTAATAGACATTAAGGTCTCAAGGGGAAAGGATTCATTAATCTCTTGATTTGGAGATTCCCCTTGATAAGGATCCTCAAGTCTACTAAGGTGATCCGCGGCTAGGTTTTCCACTCCTTTTTTATCACGAATTTCGATTTGAAATTCTTGTAGGAGCAAAACCCAACGAAGGAGTCTCGGTTTAGCATCTTGCTTGGTCAACAAGTATTTCAAGGCGGAATGATCGGTGTAAACGATGGTGGTGGAAAGCACAAGATAGGGTCAGAATTTCTCTAAAGCATACACTACAGCTAAATGCTCTTTTTCGGTAGTGGTATAATGCAATTGAGCCCCCGTCATTGTCTTACTAGCATAATGAATGGGTTGGAAATGTTTGTTAACTCGTTGACCTAAAACCGCTCCTACCGCGAAATCACTAGCATTGCACATGAACTCGAAAGGTAACTCCCAATTTGGAGAGACTAAGACCGGTGCCTTAGTTAATTTACCTTTAAGAAGTTCGAAAGAGTCGAGACATTCTTGAGAGAAGATGAAAGGAGCATCCTTTTCTAAGAGATGAGTCATTGGACGAGCTATTTTCGAGAAATCTTGGATGAAACATCGATAAAATCCCGCATGGCCTAAAAAACTTCTAACTCCTTTGACGGTGGTAGGTGGAGGTTACTTAGCAATGACATCAACTTTAGCACGATCGACTTTGATACCGGCTTTGGAAATTTTATGACCGAGGACGATGCCTTCTTTTACCATGAAATGGCATTTTTCCCAATTAAGAACGAGACGAGTGTGTTCACACCGTTGGAGCATACGTTCTAAATTAGCAAGGCAAGAAGAGAAAGAATCACCATAGACCGAGAAATCGTCCATAAAGACATCCATAGTTTCTTCAACCATGTCATGAAATATCGCCACCATACACCTTTGGAAAGTCCCGGGAGCATTGCATAAGCCGAAAGACATTCGTTTGTAAGCAAATGTTCCATAGGGACAAGTGAATGTGGTTTTCTCTTGGTCTTTTGGATCGATAGGGATTTGAAAATATCCAGAAAAGCCATCTAAGAAGCAATAGAAATCATTACCCGCTAAACGCTCGAGCATTTGATCCATGAAAGGAAGAGGGAAATGATCCTTACGAGTGGCATCATTGAGCTTACGATAATCAATGCAAACTCGCCAACCCGTTACGAGACGAGTAGGAATCAACTCGTTGTTTTCGTTGGGAACAACAGTGATTCTGCCTTTCTTAGGCACCCAATGGACGGGACTAACCCATGGCGAATCCGAGATAGGGTAAATCATTCCGGCATCGAGAAGTTTGATAACTTCTTTCTTAATGACTTCATGAATTTTTGGATTAACCCTTCTTTGATTTTGGATTGCGGGTTTAAAGTCATCTTCCATGAGAATTTTATGAGTACAAAAATTAGGATCAATTCCGCGAATGTCGGAGATTTTACAAGAAATTGCTTTCTTATGATTCTTAAGCACATCGATAAGTCGGGATTTTTCATCTTCTTTTAAGTCCTTAGCAATAATGACGGGCAACTTATTATCCTCCTCTAAGAAAACGTACTCTATATGAGACGGTAAATCTTTAAGCTCTAAATCTGGCGGATTGTCAATGGAAGGCTTGGTCAAAGTAGGATCATCGTTTGTAACTTCTTTAGGAGTAGGTGGAGAAATATTGTCCTCATTGAGAAGTCTCTCAATAGTACGAATGTCTTCATCCCAATTGGTGGGAGAATTATCATAGTTAATCTCGAGAGGACCCAAGCTAGCTTCAAACTTATCTAAGTCACTTTCTCCAAATGGAGTCAATGAAGGAGAAATAGAAGCAACGGTCTCAACATGAGGTAAAGGAGAAATCCCGCTCTTACAAGCCTCATGAAAATGTTCTTCGCATGCTTCGTCGAGCACATCGATGAAATTCACGGATTCGGGCTCATCGGGAAGTTTGGAAAGTTTACCCATATTAAAGACGATTTTGTCATCCCCGACCCTCATGATAAGTTTACCCGCGGCTACATCAATTAATGTACGCCCGGTTCTCAAGAAGGGTCGCCCCACAATTAAGGGAACACGGGGATCCATTTCATAGTCGACGACGACGAAATCGGCGGGCAAAGTGATATTGTCGACTCCTACAAAAACATCCTCGGCTATCCCCACCGGATAAGCAACCGTACGGTTAGCTAATTCCAATGTCATACGAGTGGGGACTAGCTCGGGTAAAGATAATTGTTTCCACACGGACAATGGCATAAGATTGATACTCGCTCCGAGATCCGCCAAGGCCATACAATTCTCAACACCCGGGAAATTATAAGGAATAAGGAATCGACCGGGATCTCCTAACTTAACCGGTAATTTTCTCAAAAGAACCGCGGAACAATTCTCATTCAATTGGGTATTGGCAATATCAAGCAACCTTTCCTTATCACTTAAAAGATCCTTAAACATTTTAGCGTACTTAGGCATGTGAGCGAGCGCCTCGGCAAAGGTGATATTAAAATTCAATTGTTTGAACATTTTTAGGAAGTTCGAAACTTGAATATCATCCTTATTCTTCAATTTCTCTTTCCGCAACCTTAAGGGATAAGGTATATTAGGTTGAGATGAAGGCTTTGAAGTGGATTTCTCACTCACATCCTTTTGAGGAGGAGGAGGAGTAGAAATAGAAGGTGAAGGAACCGGTTTTGGAACCGAAGGTGTGGTAGAAAATTTGGGTATCGGTGGAACATAAGGTGTAGACGAATGCATAACGGGAGGTATGTCACAAGTGGAAGAAGAAGGAGGTTGTGTCGAAGAAGAAGGTATCTCGGGTCCTTGGTTAGGTGGGGAAGGTTCAACGGTGGTCTTACCGCTCCTAGTAGTGATAGCATTAACATTAGCCCTAGGATTGTTCACGGTGTTCGAAGGGAGGGCACCTTGGGGACGAAAGGTTTGAATCATAGTCAAAAACTTCTTATCGTTCGATTCTTGCATTTGTCGATTATGTTCTTGCATCTCTCTCATGATTCATTCATGGTCGGATAATTTTTGTAAAACCAAGTCCATTTGAGGATTATGCATGTTCATTTGATTATAACCTTGACTAGGAAAACCTTGGTTTTGATATTGATTAGAACCTTGATTAAATCTTTGATTTTGAAAACTTTAGTTTTTATATCCTTGATTATTTAACCCTTGGTTTTGCCCTTGAAAATTCCCTTGATTTTGATTAAAACCCCGTTGATTAGTATTTCCTTGAAAATTACCCCGTTGAGGACCTTGGTTCCTATTTTGGGCGGGTGGAGGTGGTCTTTGTGGTGCTACAAAACCCGGGGGAGCCAAATAGTTATTAGACTTGTAAGACAAATGGTTAACATCAACATTTGGTTTGAATTGATTCCGATCAATTTCATTGTTATTATAAGCATAAACTTCTTATTGATCATTGTAAACCTTGTCACAATTAAAGTATGAATGTGGTCCACCGCAAGTCTCACACGTTTCACTTTTTTTTCACGACATGCACATGTGTAGTGAGGGCGTCGGTTCTTAGACCGAGTTTTTCAACAAGTGAAGTAAGTTTATTAATTTGATCATTCACCTCATTATTACTCGTACTAGCACTTGCCATATTAGCCCTAACACTTTTGGTTTGCACTTTTGCCTTGTTCTCAATAATGGCCCAAGCCTCGTTCATGGTTTTCACAAGAATATTGCCCCCCGCGGCACTATTAAGTGAGTCTTGGTCGTTTAGAGTTAAACCATTATAAAACGTGTTGATTTGATGCACTTTAGTAGAACCGTGTTGTGGACATTTTCTCAAAAGATCTTTAAAACGATCCCAAGACTCACTAAACGTTTCCCCATATTGTTGCTCAAAGTTGATTATTTCATTCCTTAAAGAAGTGGTTCGTGATGGTGGGAAAAAGTAGTTAATGAACTTGGTCTCTAAGTCGATCCATGTGGTAATACTTTGGGGTGGTTCCTTATCAAGCCAAATACGGGCTTGTCTCTCGAGGGAAAAAGGAAAAAGTTGGAGGCGAACGGCCTCTTGGGGCACCCCATTGTATTTGACGGTATTAGCTAATTGGATGAAACGTTTGATATGAGCGTGTGGGTCATCATTAGTACGGCCTAAAAATGGTGTAGCGGAAACCATTTGAATAAAACCCGATTTAAGTTCGAAATGATTAACTCCAATATTTGGCACCACAATCACGTCATCGTTTCCTTCAACGTGAGATTGTAGAATCTCAATCATTGGTCGATTATCCGTTGCCATCGTATTGTTGAAAGCTCGATTCTCGGGATCGGCTTTAATGACGGACTTTTTGTTTTTCTTCTTCTTCTTTTTAGAAGAATTATAAGTATTTGGTACACCAATCGGTATGTATGTATGCGCGCGAGTGCGCATACAATTAAAACTTTGGAATGAGGTAGGTGACCTCGGTCGACTTTGAGAGGAAAAGGATTTTCCCTCTCGAGGAGCAATAAAAAAAAACTACAAAAATATATACGTAAATACTACTTGAGTTGGTAAACCAATAATCGGTCGTCCCTCTCAATATACGCACAAGCAAGCGGGGAAACAAGGTGGCACAAAGCACTTAAAAACCTTTTTCCTTAGACGGTCTTTTATAGCGCGTCGCCTTATACCCACCTTATAGTTTGTATATGTCGAGTTCAAACGTCTTACTAGTATTTATCTATTTTGCCCTTTTTTCTCGTTATGGATTCGACTACAATAGTTAGGTGATGAAATCCCAACTAAGGCTTATTTGAAAAGTAGGTAATTTTATTGTGCTACGTAATATAATATAATAAAATGAAAAATCTTTTTGTATTTTTTTAGAAAAATATATATTCACAAGAAAAATCGAAAGAAATCGAATCTAAAAATTAACACTAATACGTAATATTTTTGGTGTAATACTTTTAGGAAAAAGTATTACTTTTGATTTTTTTAATTTTTTTGGTGCATTTCTTAGGAAAGAAATTGCTTTTGTGATTTTTTAATTTTTTAATTTTTTGTATTTTTAAGTTTTTGATTTTTTTTTTGGATTTTTGATTTTGTTGCAAGAAACGTAACGTTCAAAGAATTAACGGATCCCAAAATCCAAACGTCTTCACGAAAAAATCGTCAATCGTACGAGCGAAGCGGCAGCGGCGCCAATTTGGAAATAGGATTTTTAGTCCAATTTGGAACTAGGATTTTTAAATAAAATCTACTAACTTAATTTTAAACTAAAACTTTTAAAACAAATCTAATTTATATTAACTAAAATTTTAAAAATGAATTTAGACAAAAATTCGAGCTATTAATGAAATAAAACTATTTTTTAATCAAAGTAAAATGAAATCAAATTTAGAATTTATTAAAGTAATTAAAAATTAAAACTATTTTTTTTTCTTTTTATATTTATTTTTTTAAAACTGATTAAAGTAAATATTAAATAATAAATAAACTTTAAATTGATTTAAACTAATTTATTAAAAACTGCCAACAATTAAACTTCCTATATTAATTAAATGCAAGGAAAACATTTCACAAAAAGATGCCTAGAGTAATGGTTGGGGCGCTGGGTAGTTGAACGAGGGGTCTGCGGTTCGAATCTCACCCCAGACAGAATTTGATAATATTTTTGACTGTTTATTTTTTTATGGAACTTTTATTTGGACAGTAGAACCTCAGACTAATTGAGTCTGAGGTTTAAGCAGCAAATAAGCACACAAACCTAAGAATAAGCTGAGTCTAATAAGCAGACAGAATAGTAAATAAGCTGAAACAGATTAAGCTGAAAACAAATAAGGTATAAAAGGCAAAATATAATAAGCTAACAAAACAGTCCTATAAGCTAATAAAATAGATCAAACAAACATAAAGCTGATGAACATAAGCAGATAATAGCAGATTAAAAAAATCCAAATAAACCAAACCAATCTTAATGAAATAACTCAAATGAATTATAAGCAAATATGAAACTGAGCAAACCAAAGACTGAAGGCAGATAAAACAAAATAATAAGCAGACTTATAGAACCGATTAAGCAGTTTAACAAATAAACTAAGCTAAATAAAATCTATATCAAACTAAACATATAAGCAAATCCAAACTAATAACTGATCCTAATAAGCAAATGACAAACCAACGAACACTTATCAATTTATAGCAGCCTAAATAAGCAAACTAAGAGAACACCATATTAAGCAGTACTATAAAGCAAACCTAAATAAACAATAACCAAACTAAATTAATCAAACTAAATCTAAATATCATAAGCAGTTTTTTTTAACTAATAAAATCTAAATAAAAATAAATAAGAGAAGAATAAGAACCCGATGTCGATAGCCTTTGCGACGAAGGATGGCGCTGTGCCTCCTTTTGAACCGAAACAAACACCACCGTTTCAACCACCAAAATTCAACATCATCTCTTGAACAAAACAGTCAATCAACAGTAACCGAAACACATAAATACCTTCGAACCAAATTACTTTAATCGAACAGTACCACTTTAATGATTTCCCAGTGGGGGAAATTAATATTTACTTTTCCTTTATTTATTTATTTTATTTCTTTTATCTATATATATATTTTATTTTATTTTTATATGAATAATAACTAGAACAGTAACATTAACAAGATGAAAAGATTGAATTGAAACTTGACTTCAAACGTAAATAAAGACGAGATATAAAATGAGAGATGAGAGTAAAATTCAACTTTTCATTAATTTAAAATAAAATTACATTCAACTGAGAAAAAAAGTTAAAAGATTAAAAACCCTAATCTATTTTTACTGAAAATTTAAAAAATAAAGAAAAGCACCCATTACATGATATGAAAGGGGTTTTTATAGAGGAACCCCAAGAAACCCTAATCTTGGCTTCACTTGTAAGCATCCATTTTAAACCGTAGATTTAATCATTCATCTTCTCTTTCTTCAATTTTCTTGATCCTACGGTTGAAAACCGCCCTTGTGACTCGGATTGCCATCATGGCACTGAGTTGTGCTAGTTGTGTTTCTTCCTTGGTGAAGTGGCATGATTTGATTGGTGAAAAGGGTTTTGGTGAGGTGGATGAGCTAATCACATCCAAGGATATGGCCATGTAGGATTGATTTTGAGGACCACTTATGAGTGTTTTGATCCGATTCTTGGGGGAATTAATTTCTTTGGGTGTTAATTACCCATTGAGGGTAAAAGCCCTATTTTTGGTGGTTAATTTTTGATGTAAAAAATTAGGGTGTGTGAGGGAAGGGGTGCGAATTTTGGGGGAAGAAGGAGGTGGGTGAGAGTTTACTTCGTTTATATCGAAGTGTAAATGGGGAAAAGGGTAAACGATTTGATTTTATTTATTTGGGGTGAGTTGGGGGAAAGTAAATGGGTGCACACGTGTTGTGTGAGGAGGGATAAATGTGAGTAACGTGTGAACAGTTTTTTTTAACCCATTGACTAGTCAAGCAAAAAATCCTTCTCCATCAATTATTTGTGAAATGGGCTTTGGCCCATTTGAAACCGTAACATGTAACTTCTTTGGCTTAAATGGGCTTTTAAATGGACTAGTGGTGAAAAGATTAAACAATTCTTTTCTTTAAATGGGCTTTTGAGCCCATTTATCTGATGTGGGACCCACTTGGCTCAAATAACTTCGAAAAATAATTAATTCCACTAAAACGAGCTCGATTCCGATTTTCTTGATCATTTCTTCAAAATTAAGTTGAGTTGTCGGTTTTCGTGATCTTCGGCACACGTTGGTCTTTTGATCTTGTCTTTGACTCTATCTTGACTTTTCTTCGACATTTTACCGTGAAATCCCGTGTTTTCTCTTCTTTTGATCATTTATACCTATTTAACACACAAAACACAAAACCACGCGTAATTCCGACAGTTACGACATTAAACACATGATTAGGTCTTGTTTTTACTTGATTTTAGTGGCAAAAGGATAAGTGTTTACACACTTATTATCTAGAAATTATGGTCTTCTCTTCATATATTTGGAATTTCTTCACTTGACGTTTTTGAGAGATTCTTCATATTTGGACCACGACTTCATCATTTTTCTTTAATCTTTATTTTGGATTTTGATATACAACGATCCGCCTCCTTTTAGGACTTGGATATATTTATCCTTATACCTTGTAAGGGTCTTTTCGGATAGACTTTCTCCATGATCTTTAGGGGAGTAATTGCTTTTCGTCGTGTGTCTCGATCCTTCACATTGATTTAGGAATAATGATACTTCACATCATCTTGGATCTTTAGCAACAAAATAGGGCTCCTCATGCCTTGTTAGGGCCTTTTTGGATGATCGCCAATCTTCGCGTCCCGCTTCAATAAGTTATGCCTTGGCTATGAACTCTATTCAACCCCGAGCAACTTTTAAACGATCTTGCACTAGAGGCTAAGTAACTTTTCAAATCGTACGACCTTACTTATTGCAATTATGATTATTCCTAATGCATTGATCTTATGGGAAGAAAAAGCCACAATTAAAAACATATGAGTTTTTGAAAGAACATTTTCATGTTCTACGTTTAGCATGATCACTTGTCTAACTCTATCATCTCTCGTTCTTCACTATATAAAGACCTCTAATTAAAGAGACTCGTGAATACTTAGCCATGCAAGTCAAAATTAAGCAAAATTTGGATTAGCTTTCATTAAGACTATATCAAATCAAAGTTTTTAGTTTTCAAGCCACCTATAGGATCTTGCACTTTCTTGGACTTTTTCAAGTTTAGAGAATGCATTTTATAGTTCCCTTGATAAGTGACTTTCTAGGATCAATTATAGGAACTTGCGAAAAGTTCTTGTTCTTAACCCGTATGAGCTAAGACTTTCGCGTTTTAAAGCTCCCTATATCAAAGTCTAGCAAAACTTGAATTGAGCGGGTTAAGGAATGTAAATGGCTCCAAATGCCCATCAAGTCAAAAATTATCTCTTATTCTACCCATCGGAAAAAATATACATTCGTGTCTTAAAAACACTTATGAAAACTAAGAAATTTTTTAAAATTTGGCCATTTTTAGCCTTATTAGCAACAAAACAAAAAAATGAAAATTGGAGAGCGTGAGGGCGTAGCAAAGCAAGTATCTATTTACCCCCATACTAAAAGTAAACATTGTCCTCAATGTTTCGAGTCTAAGGGTGGAGCACCCTCATACTAGAGACGAAGAATCGAATGCTTAGGATCTAGCATGGAAAGGGTGATCAACAATATATCTAAAGCCGTTTATTAAGTATGCTAAAAGATAATTGTTAGAACAATAAAGGATATGTCAATGGATTCGTGAAAAACTTCTTCAAGCAAACGATGGAGGCTCACGTAAACGAACACGAGAGTCTTCAGTCGTAGATGATGATGATGATCTAGATAACACAATCACAAACAACCACGAGACAACGAGTTGGAAGGGTACAAGTCCCCTTATTAGTGAATAGTAAGCATAAAAGGATAAGCATGGGAACTCCCCCATGAGGTACCTCGTTTTTTATTACCGAGTCATGAGCTCGACTCGATCCCCTCAAAATGTGAACATTTAGGGAAAATCATGGTATCGTCAATTTTTGTGGGTCTTACATGATATACAAGGCCCAAAAAGCAACCGGTATTAAGGACTAAGTCTTTTGATGGAGCAAAATACCAGCATCGAACATGGCGTTCTCGTTTTCATTGAAAAACAATTCAACGCCACTTCAACATGTGCCATAAACTCAAAGAGTTTGAAGAAAAGAGATGAGAAGTAGAAGGGTGGGACAATTGGTAAAACAAACTTTTGAGCTACTCGAGGTAGGCTCGCACAAAGCAAATAGATATAGTTTCCATTTATTGCATCGGTGGAAGACCGAGATTTCCCTTTACATGAAATTCCGAGATCGAATATCTCGTCCTCGGTGGACAAGGATGAGGGAACATAAGGGGCTTCCCCCATACTAAAACCACACAAAGCATCGTCAAAAGGAGTAGACGAGCTTGTAGTACTCAAAACACGTGGTGATGACGGAGTTAGATTTGTAGAAAAATCAATTAAATCACATTTAAAATCTTTTCCTTTTTTATCTTTTAAACTCTCCTTATGAAAACCCTTTTTTATTATGTCGAAAATATTTGGTGTTTCTAAGACGATGTTAGTCACACTAAAAATTCTCACATTTGAAAACCGTTTTGGTTTTGGTGGTGGCAAGTTCTCAAAACGTTTATCGACAAAGAAAACCTCCCCATCGGGGTCTACATATTCGTCATCCGAAAGATCTTCCGTAGAAATCGGCAACTTATCAACACTTTTCAAGAATGAATGTTCGAGGTGAGGCGAAGGATTTTTCGATTCAAGTATTGACGGTTTCTTCTTTGTCGGCTTTACACTCATAACCTCCACCGGTGGAGGAAATGGTAAATTGTTTTTGGCGACATTTCCTAAAACTCTTGGTGAAAATTCTTTGCAAACGACTTTGGTTGAATTACCATGGTTTAAAGTTGCAATAGAATAGACATGAGAAAGATTGGAGTTTTGTGTTGCATTGATGACAAGTTCTTCCTCATTGAAACGAAGGGTGATTTTTCGAGAACGAACATCGATAAGTGCTCTTGATGTATCCAAAAATGAACGACCCAAAATGAGAGGAACTTTTCGATCGATAGGAATGTCTACAACGATAAAGTCAACGGGATAGTAAAACTTTCCGACTTTAACGAAAACGTCCTCGGCTACTCCACATGCTAAAATCGTAGAATGATCGGCCATCTCGATAGACATGTTCGAA
The DNA here is from genome assembly GCA_025667525.1 of Glebionis coronaria. Lineage (NCBI taxonomy): Eukaryota > Viridiplantae > Streptophyta > Magnoliopsida > Asterales > Asteraceae > Glebionis > Glebionis coronaria. Next base: position 121,828,801 of record CM046880.1, on the reverse strand, counting down.
GGAGTAAGAGCTGGAAGCGAAAGCGATTTGAAAATCTCAAGAGGCATTAAATTAATACTAGCACCAAGATCGGCCAAGGCGTAGCATTCCTCCATATCTTGAATTGCACACGAAATAAAAAATTTACCGGGATCACCGACTTTTTGTGGTATGCGGCTAAGAAAAACTGATGAACAACTAGACGATTGTTGTAACTTCTCTTTGTTGTTTAGCATACTTTTGAAGTTTGCGGCGAATAGAGGCATCATCATAAGAGCGTCGACAAAACTTATGTTAAAATGTATGTCACGAAACATTTTCATAAATAGCTCAAATTGATAATTATTCCGTTCTTGTGCCTTTTCCTTGTTTCGTCTCGAAGGGTAAGGTAAGGGTTGTGTGGGTTGGACATTAGGCAGCGGCCTTGGAATCTCGGGTTCCACAATTGGTATTGGTTCAACCGTAGGTGTGGTTTGAGCGGTACTTCGTGGGATTGTAATATGCTCCTTTTCGACCATCACCTCGGGTTCTTTCTCGATTTCCTTCTCCGTAGAAGTACTTGGACGAGAGATTGGTTCCTTGAAAGTTTTACCACTTTGTGTATTAATAACCTTCATTTCTCCCTTCGGGTTTGCAATGGTATCACTAGGAAGACCACCCGAGGAAGAGGGTTTACACATGGTTGCTTCAAACATCTTAGCCATTCGGTCCTTAAATTTTGATTGCCTAGCATCCGCTTTTAACAACTCTTGCTTAATCTCATGTTGTCCTAATTCCATCTTTTGTTGGTTTTGTTGAAGACGTTGGACATTTCCTTCCATTTTATTTGCATGAGTTTTAAGTTCATTAGCAAGTTCATTTTTAAGCTCGTTTTTAAACTCGGATCTTAAGCTAATCATCTCACGTTGCATGTTATCAAATTTAGAATCATTTGCTTTAGCATAATCCAAAAATTCTCCTTGAAGATTTTTAGTGTGAGCATTTTGAAAACCTTGTGTAGTGTTTTGAAAATCACGGTTTTGGTTTTGATTAGTGACTTGTCCATTCCCATTTTGATAATTCCCTTTATTGTAGTTACGTGAATTGCCTTGGTAATTACCACCTTGGTTGTTGTTTCGATAGTTATTAGCATTTTGATTTGGTGGAGCTTGATTTGGGCGGGAAACTTGACCGTTTTGGTTGTAAGTTCCCGTTGCTACATAAGCACTCGAAGGGTTACCATCCGCGGTAATGCACTCGGAAAGATCATGAGCTCCACCACACGACAAACAACTCTTAGCAACCTCTTTAACCGAAGCGGAATTTGAAGCTTCTTGAGCTTTCCAATGGGACATAAGATTAGCAAATCTATCGAAAAACCGATTTTCCTCATTAGCTTCATCATGTAAGGCATTAATGCTACGAGACGATGACGACGATGACGAACCCAAATTGGCAACACTCGGTGTGTTACGAGGGCTATAAACCTTAGATCTATTCTCGATAATTTTCAAAGCTTCATCGGTCGTTTTGCATAAAAAATTACCACCCGCGGCGGCATTCAAGTAATCTCATTCATGATCATTAAGCCCATTATAAAAAGTATCAATTTGATGCAATTCTGAAAAATCATGGTGTGGACATTCATGTAACATTTCTTTAAAGCGTTCCCATGCCATTGAAAAACTTTCATTATTTTTTTGCACAAATCATGAAATCTCATTTTTCAAATGTGTTGTTTTAGATGGTGGAAAAAACTTGTTCACAAACATAGAAACGAGATCACCCCATGTCAAAATTGAATTTGGCGGTTCTTTCTCAAGCCAAATTTTTGCGGGTCCATATAACGAGTATGGAAACAACATCATCTTAATGGCGTCATGTGGAACATCCTTAAACTTGCTAGTAGCGGTGAGACGATTAAAATTCCTTATGTGATAGTGTGGGTTGTCTTTCTCATGACCTCTAAACTTATTTGCTTGCAACATCGACATTAAACCCGTCTTAATATCGAAATTCTCCGCAATGATAGCGAGAATCACAATGGCCTCTCCAAAACCCTCGGTGGGTGCTTAAAGCAACTCCATCATAGTACGATTAGCCATTACGACTTCTTGTTCTACAATAGGTTCAACAATTGGAGTTTGTTCTTCAATCAACGCTCTTGATTGGCTTGCTTTTCAGCTCGTTTTACTGGATTACGAGTGATCATAAACTTCACGAAGAATGGGAGGTGAGCAAAGAAGATTCTTTTTTGGTGTTTTGTGTATTTTCAATTTTTTTGTGTTTTTGATTGTTTTTAATTTTTTTGGATTTTGGTGTATCTTCGTAGACAACAATCTACAAAATCTCTCCTCGAATCAAACTCTTGATTAAAGAAGCCTCAAAGGAATGAAAACGATCACGTGGAGTGAACGCCTTCGAACGACTTTAGAACTTTGGTGAAAACCAAATTGTTCAAGAGGGTTTAATCACAAAGAAACCAAACAAATATATTATACGTAATAATACTTTGGGAGGCAAAACCCTCGATTAGCCTTCAATCTCAAAATACTCACAAGCAAGCGTGGAAACGAGGCGGCGCGAAGCACTTAAGAGCCTTTTTCCTTAGGGTATATTTTATAATACCCTCCTTATACCCACCTTATAGTTTGTATTTTTCAAAATCGAGCTTCACGAAAGTATTTATCTATTTTTGCCTTTTTCTTTTTGTTTGAGATTCGAATACAATAATTAGGAGATCAAATCCCAATTAAGGTTGTGTTTTCACACTTTTGGAGATATTGTTTATTTGTTGTGATACTTAATACAATATAGTAATAATAATTTCACGAGAAAAACCAATAAAACCGATAATACATATTAGTAGAGTTCTACTAATACAAATACTATTTATGGTTAATATTAAAAACAACAATGCAAATTAATCACGACACACCTCCCCGGCAGCGGCCCCAAAATGATTGTAGTGTGTTACTACTCTTTAGGAAAAGAGAGTAAATAGGGAAAAGTATTAAGTGATGATTTAGGAAAATCAAGCACTAATGACCCAAAGGTGAAAGTTCGTTTCCCAAGGAGGTATATGTGTGTGAAAAACTTGTTAAATGTTTGAGATTAATAATTGGTTTAGAAGGGGATGAGAAAAGAAAATGACGAAGACGTAAAAATTATTACTACGACGACAAAACGTAAAACCGTAAATACTATAAAAATAAAAATTAATTCTAAAAATTACCAAAAATCAAAATAAATAAACTAAGAGTTTACCAATGATCATAACTTTTCCAAACCTTTTAAACAATTAAATATTCAATTTTTAAATGCTTATTAAAGCCCTAAAATCAAATAAGTTATCAAAAAGCCCAAATAAAGATTTTTCAACTGGTAAACCTCTAAAATGACCTAAAAAGATTAAAAACTATTTTTAGAAATTTTTAAACTAATAAAAACTATTTAAAATGATTTAAAAACTATTAAAACTTAAAATAATTATAAAAATTAATCTAAAAGTGATAAAACTATTCAATAAGTTGCAAAAATCCTATTTTAATGTATTTAAGCTAAAAAAATGAAAAAAGTTTAAAAATGTGAAATTTGAAAAATAATAATAAAATAATAATAAAATAATATTAAAATAATATTAAAAATCCAAAAATTGTAAAAAAATTCCAAAAACTTGCAAACTAGTTTATTTTATCCTAAATAAACATAAAATCAAAAGTGAAATGACCAGAATACCCCTATTGGGCCCTCAAATGGGCCAAAACCAAATTCAGTCAACACTAATGGGCTTTTTAGCCCAAAAAGTCAAACCTGGCCCAATTAACTTGGAAAAGCCCAATCTGACTCAAAATTTGATTCTAAACACAAAACTCTAAAGGCCGAAAAGCTAAATGTGAGCTTATCACAGCTTATTATGCAAACAGCTTATCCTTATTGGGCTTTTTATCCCATTAAGCAATAAGCTAATGCCATAAGCTATAATTTGACACACAACCTTCTTTTGGGATGCTTAAGAGATCTGTAAAAAGAAATTTTGAAAAAGCACACTCAATAAGCCAGAAATAAGCAAAGTAATATTTCACTAAAAGACAAAATAGTCGTTTTTTGAGAAATAAGACACCTCAGGACTTGATTCAACTTGCAAAATGTCACAAATGAACTCAATAAGCCAAAACAATCAACAAAATTCCAATAAGCAAAACCAATAAGCCAGAATAAGCCAATAAGTACTTATGAAAAAGTCAATTAAGTTTGTTTTCTAGTCAAACCCTAAAGTCAACCCACCAAATGCTCCAGTATGAACAAATGGGTCAAATAATGAGCACCTATTACAAAATCCAAGTTGTTGCTGGTTAAAATAAGCTATTATAGCTTATTGATAAGTTGAAACCCAATTAACACTAGCAGTGGCAACTTTCAATAGGAACTGGTTCCCACTGCTTTGACTATTTGACCAAGCTTTTTAGAGAGATTTAGTTGGATTCAATTGGAAACAAGGGGACCCTTGTGATCAGTGAATCAAAAAGAGTCAATAGCAACAAGAAAATCCAAATTTGGTTCACACAATAAGCCAGAATCAATCAAACAGTCACCAGATCATGCACAAACATGGAAAATAAGCAGTTATGCACAAATAAGTAGAATAAGCCTAAATAAGCCAACCAAACTCAACATGATGCATACACAAGAAATATAAACTATGAATAAGCACAAATAAACTTATATCAAACACTGAATCAAAGTAAATAACAAGATCAAAGCAGAAGAATGTTACTGATGAACAAAGTGCATATGCAGAAATCTTTTGCTGATCTAATTGACCACAGATCCGAATTCAAGCACCCAAATCTCTTCTCCTGGTGTAATGAACTAAGGTTTAGCACTTGCTAGCCCTAGCCTATGCTTAGATCTAGGTGTCCTCAAAGTCCTAGCCAATTTTACCAAGTAACCAAGATTTTATACCCTTTTTATGAATCAAGGTATTTCAAACCACAAATTGTGCAGCAATAAGACCAAGTGTATCAGATAAGCATGTACCAACAGATAGCAACAATAAACAACCACTCAAAACACCACAAATCCAAACTATGCAGTTGACCCAAACACCCCTTAAAAACCTGTTTTCACAATTTTTCAAAGGATTATCTAGTTCTAACCCACAAATCAAACTAACAACACCTCATAAACATCAAACAACTCCAAACTAACAATAATCAACCATCAAATCACAGATTCACAAACTATCATGCAATAATCACCAAAATCAAAAAAATAAGAGAGAAAATGAAAAGGGAAGAAGGTGTAAACCTCCAAGACCTACATCCAGGCCCTGGATTGTTTGAGCTTAGGTACTAGCAGAACAAGTACCAGCTTCCAATGCTGCTAAGAAGAACAAACCAACAAGTGAGATCAAAATAAACAAGACTTTCTGATTTTTGAAGTACAAGCTTTATCACTTAAAACCTTGCCTCAAAAACCTCAAACAAGATTATGGAACTCAGAATCAGGCTATTCCAACACCAACTTTTAACAAATATCAAAGAGATTTCAAAATTTAGAAAAACAACTTTTATTAATTTAAAAAGGAATTACAAAGATTAATAGCCTAAAACTGGAACAAAATCTCTCTCACAGGTTGAGGAGTCTATTTATAGGCAAATGCCAAGGCTAGCACTATTCACAAACCCTAGAAGTGAAATTCCTATTCTATCCTTGAGCCTTCTAGAAGTTTTCTTGGTGTGAGCTGTCGAAAGTGATCTTGGATGTTCATTTTAGCTTTGGAATGAAGCAAGGACTCTCAGCTGTTGATTTTTCCACGTTGGATGACTTGGAGGGCAAGTAGTCATGTGATTAGTTAAACGGGAATTGGGGGTGGGGTCCATAGTGAGTGGGATTAAGGGTTTTAAGGTTGGGATGTGTTTCTGCACATGTGAATCAAGTGTGTGCAAAGGTAATTGAAAATTACCCCATGTTTAAGTGGAGTAAATTTTGGGTGGTGAAAAAGGTAAACAGTGGTGCATTTGATCCGAAATTGGTGGAGAAAAGGTGTTTGGCGCATTTTTGGGTTTGAAAGTATCAGATTGGCCATTTCAGTCCTTGTTCTTTGGTGAAATAGGTATAAAACTTTTATCAGCCATGAAACTTCATTTCCTTTGTAAATAACTTCCACAACTTGACAATTTTGGCACAAGACTTTTCGAAAAGGGTTATAAGGGTTGTTTTTGCCATTTTTGGATAATTCAAGGGCTGATCTTGGACATTGTTGATCTTCAAAGGTCTTCAATATAACTTTGACTTCATGAGGGACCATAATTGGCAATTGAGAATTTTTGACGGACTAAACTTGCCATTTCTTCAAAGTTGAAGGACCATTTGTGTAATTTTGACAAACTTAAGGGACCAAACATGTAATTATGATTTCACAAGGGTTTTAAGTGTCATTTCTTCATTCATTGAGGATCAATCTTGCATATCTTCAAGTCTTCAAGGGTATTTGTTGGATAAATCATGATCTAGGGCCCGGTTCTTTGTACGGCTTCGTTTCTCGTGTCCGTTTTTCCTTGTTTCTTGTGATCTTTTGTCTTTTTCACGATATCCATACCTAAAATACACAAGTAAACAAACACAAGCATATATATATTGTATTTTATGACATTTTTATGCATTTAAAGCTCGAAAAGAACGATGAGATCATGTATAAATGCCATCTCATCAGCTTGATAGCCTCCCGTAGCAAATTTACAGTTGGCGGCCTACACATTTTCCGGATTGTCATGAGTCGAAGGACAATCGGTGTATGAGTGAGATCCCCCGCATATTTCACATGATTGACTCATAGCATTAAATTGAGCATTGATAGCTTTGGTGTTGTTAGCGGTTTGGAGAGCAAGTGTTTCAACAAGCGTAGTAAGCTTATCAATTCTCTTGTCGCTCTCATTAGTGCTAGCACTAGCCACATTAGTCCGAAAATTCTTGGTTTTCACTCTAGACCTATTCTCAATAATGTCCCATGTGGCATTAGAAGACTTAACCATAATATTACCCCCCCGCGGCACTATTTAGTGAATCTTGGTCATTCATGCTTAAACCATTGTAAAAAGTATTAATTTGATGTACTTTTGTGAAACCATGTTGTGGACACTTTCTTAAAAGTTCCTTAAAACGGTCCCAAGATTCACTAAATGTCTCACCGTACTTTTGTTCAAAGGTAATGATTTAATTCCGCAAAGCGGTAGTACGTGAGGGTGGGAAAAGTAATTGATGAATTTGGTCTCTAAATCCGTCCATGTAAGAATACTATGTGGCGGTTCCTTATCAAGCCAATTCCGGGCTTGTCCCTCTAAGGAGAAAGGAAAAAGTTGCAAGCGAATCACTTCTTGTGAAACCCCATTGTACTTAACCGTATTTGTGAGTTGAAGAAACCTTTTTATATGGTCACGAGGATCATCAAGCGAACGCCCCAAGAAAGGTTGAGCAAAGACCATTTGAATAAAGCCTGATTTGAGCTCAAAGTTGTTGGCTCCAATCTCGGGTATGACAATAGCATCGGTGTTGCCCTCTACGTGCGATTGCAAAAGCTCGATCATTGGTTGATTGTCCATGGTTACAATAGGTGGAGTAATGACTTCGGCTTGAGCTACTTTCTTCTTACGAGCACAAGTACGCATACACACCTACAAAAGGAAGAGAAATATAGACAAGAAATATTTTTGGTTTTTTATGTTTTTCTATTTTTTTGGATTTTTGAAAATTTTATATTTTTTTGGATTTTTTGAAAATTTAAGCAAGAAAATAACGTTCAAAAATGAACGGATCCCAAAATCCAACGCGTCTCTCACTAAAAAACCGTTAATCTTAACGAAAAGAGCCGGCAGCGGCGCCATTTAATACTTTATTTTACCCAAGTATAAAATAATTTTGTTCCAAGTCTTTTCGAATTGATTACTAGTAGAAAGTGCGACTCAGTTGTTCTTGGTGGAAAATAAAAAGAGTTTGATTATCTATTTTAATCTAAAATTGAAAATGTCATTGAGTAAGTAAATAAAAATGAAAGCTTGAAATTTTAAACTAAAAATAAAGACTTTAAAAATTAAAGAGTAAGTGATAAAAACTTATAAAAATGTAAACTTTAAATATTAAACTAAACAAAACAAGTTAGAATAATTCTACGTAAAAAGGCGGGAATAATTGAAATTCAAAAACTGGAAATACAAACTCTTATCCGGAATATCCACCTGTGCCTTATCAAGAATATCTGGTTAGACGGCTTATCTGGAATAATATTCGATCCGTTATCTGGAATGAGCAAATGACCCTTATCCGGAATCTGTTGATCTGAACACTATCCGGAATAATTTTTGGGTCCTTATCCGGAATACCTGCAAGTTGTCACTATCCAGAATATATTCCGGATACTTATCCGGAATATGAGAAGATTTCTTATCCGGAACACATATTCTAAAGCTTATCCGGGGAGACTGAATGACTGGCTTATCCGGAATAGTTGTTTTGCAGCTTATCCGGAATACAAATAAAGAGACCTATCCGCAATAATTGAAATGTACCCTTATCCGGAATGAAGTTTTGATCACTATTCGGAATCCTTAATCATGGTTCTTATCCGGAATATCTGAAGGCACAGTTAATGGGAATAATGGAAATGAGGTACTATCCGGAATAAAAGGGTTTAGAAAAATTCCGAACAAGGAAACTTAGCAATAAGCAAAAATAAGCCAAAAATCAATAAGCACTTTACCAAAAGCTAAACCAAAATTATTTTCGAAAAAGGTGAATAAGCTAGAATTTAAAAAATTTTAAACACTAAATAAGCTAGAAATCAAAAAGCACTTTTTTATAAAAACTTAAACTTATTAAAAACTACTTATTTTTAAGAACTATTAATCATAAAAATTAAGAGAATAAGCACTATGATCTAAAAACTTTATAAAATCACCAATTTAATAAGCACAACGAAATAAGCAACACAATCAAACCATCAACAAAATTAAAATAAAACTACATGATTATCAAGATTAAGAAAAGGATTAAGAAAGGTAGAATGAGAATTAAGAAAATAAGCTTGATTGATTAAAGATTAATATCAAAATATTACAAGATTAATGTAAAGAATCAATAAGTTTGAAAGGAAAAACTAGAGAGAAATTAAAAACACACTTAAAAACTAAAAATTAACTACAACTACTAAAAACTAACCACCCTCCTAATGACACATTAGGAGGGTATTTATAGGAGGTGGGGAGGTTATGTGCTTAAGCTATCTTCTTTCTTTCTTCTCGTCTCGACTCGATTTAATTTCTTTGTCTTTCTAGACGTCGTCTCGGGATTTGTCGATATAAGGTGAACTTGTCTTATAATTTTCTTCTATAATTAGACTTGAGTTCTTCGACTTCATTAAACTTTCATCTTTAGACTTTTTCTTCGATAAATCTTCATAATAGGCCTTCTACTTCCGTTCTTTTTTTGCATTCTCGATCTTTCGACTTCATCTTTAGTCTTTTTCTTCGATAAAAGCCCGTGATAGCCCATGTTTTCTTCCTTTTGCATCTTTTGGTCCTAAAACACAATAAAAACACAAACCACACATAATTTTGACTTTTACGACATAAAATACATGTTTTGGTCTTGTTATTATTGGAAATAAGTGGTAAAAGGATAAGTGTTTTCACACTTATTATTGGGTTATGATTAGGAGACCATTAATCAAAAAACTGGAAATAATTAGGGTTTAATTCATGGTATTAAGCAAACCCCTAATTTGTGTTGTTGGTGAATAGTGGGTTGGTTTGATCCGGTTTAGGATTTAAAAAGGTGTTAAGCGCTATATTAATTTAACTAATTAAGTTAGTTAAATAATCCGGTGAGTGGGAAGTGACGTGGTGAAATGGTGAGTTATGATTGGTGGGTGAGATTTGGTGGGTGAGGTGTCACTCTATGGTTGGTTAAGGTAAGAATGCTGTCGTCCACTTTAGGCCCCTCTTCTTTCCTTTCTTCTTCATTTCTTGTTTAAATATAGAAAACTGAATTTCCTTTGTTGTTGAAGTTTCAGTTTTCTTACTTTGGCCACAAAAAGTTTTGGAAAAGTATTTCAAGGGTATTTCTTGCCAATTCATGATATTTGAATTGTTGTTTTGGCATTTTCTTCATTCTTCAAGGTGTTGATTTGTATATTTTACTTCTTGGAGGACTAATATTAACAAGTCTTCAAATTTGAGGGACCATTCTTGCCAATTCTTCAAAGTGGAGGGTCCTTTTTGCAAATTTGACAAACTTTAAGGACCAAACTTGTAATTATGATTAACCAAGGGTTTAAAGTGTCAATTCATCAATATTGGAGGCCCCTTCTTGTACAATCTTCAATTCTTCAAGGTTTATTCTTGGAAAATTAACTCTAGGGCCCGGTTCATTGTGCGGCTTCGTTTCCCGTGTTCCTTTTTGCTTGTTTCTTGTGATCTTTTGCCATTTTATCAATATCCGTACCTAAAATACACATGGAACAAACACAAGCATATATTTGGCATATTTCATGATATTTTATGCATTTTAAGCCCATTTTGGACGTTGAGACTATGTTTAAAAGCAGTCTCATCATTAGTCCTAATTGATGTTTGATGAGACTCTAATTATATATAGTCTCATCCCCTAAATCGAGCTTAAAATACGGAAAATATCTTAAAAGTATGCAAAAACCATTTCTTTTGTTCATGGTGTGATTACAGGCTCGGATATCGTGAAATTACCAAAAGATTAGAAGAATCAATAAAAAACGAACACGGGAAACGGTGCCACACAAGAATCAGACTCGAATGTTGAATTTCCATAAAAGAACTTGAAGTTTTGAAGATGTAAAATTTTTGTGACAATCCTCAAATTTCACCTATGTGTTATGTGTTATGATTAAATGAATATGAAAATTTGCCTAGAAAGGTTTCTTTTGTACCTTACTTGGTAAGATGAATGTGTTCTTATAACCTAAACTGCTACTTCAACATATTCCTATATGTTGTAAATGCAATGTATATATCAAGTCTAAATTATAAAAGTAATCTAATAAGTACATTATTAATAAGAACATATCAAATATAACTATTAGGCCCTAAATACCCTTAGAAACCCTAGAATCCCTTTAAATGAGTTGTGAACTGAAGAATGGTAAACTATGAATGGATAATACATATGAATAATTAACTATGGATTATAAACAAGTTGTAAACTATCATTTGAAGGCACAATTATATCCAAGAATACTGATAACAAATTATACAAAGCTAAGTACAAGTAAATGTACATAATAGTCTAGATCATCACCTAGAAATCCTTGGTAACAATGTTTCATGCAATATAACTACATAATATCTATGTACAAATATTATATACAATATATTAATTATAATCTATCATATAAAGGAAACTTAATTGATCACAAAATACTAATATTCACTTTCTAAAGCTAATTACAAAGTAAGACCTAATAATCAAGATATAAAATCCATTTCACATTGAATTCAAGTCTAATCTTTTGCAACAAATTGTAAAACTCAACTATGTATCATATTAATATTATAAATTTATTTCAAGTTAAGTTAAAAGTTACTTAAGCACAATGTACAAGTTATCAAAGCATATGATCTAAAGCTAACCTGATTATACCTAGATTAAGATTACCCTATATAAACCCTTAAAATAAAGGAACTCATAAACATACTATATACGACGTAGAATAAGCTTACATTATGATATAAACACTAATCACCCAAGATAGAAAGTCATTAGGATTAGTAACTTAGAAACCCTTATATTAATCATTTTACATAGAATCAATACCTAGTCTTTTAGGATAAGTCTACAAACACTTATATCATTACATTAAGGTTATAACATTATATTAAGACAATGTACAAGTACCCTAAAGCACAAGGTACAACATTTCAATGCATGGCTTATAAATTAGGTCAAAATAGGTATTTTCACCCTTTGGACATATTTACTTAAAATAACTTAGTAAAACCAATGTAGAGACTTCATGAACACAATGAGGAAAATTTAGGAGGTATAAATTAAGTATTCATTAGTAGCTAAATCAAGAATAATGGATTTAACAAGGATTTAACCCTAGATCATTAGAAACCCTAACCCCCCTAGGTTTTTCTTCCCAAATTCACTTCAAAACTTTGTTAAACTTCAAACCAAGGACCCAACCCTTATAATAAAAAATTTTAATCTCTACTTACACCCTAATCAATCACTATTAACATTCCTAAACCCTTAATTACAAAAGTTACAAAGTTACAAGCCCTAATATTAGATCCGACTAGGTTTTCCCTCAAAAAAGTCATTCAAACGCCTTCCCTCCCTAATTAAAATTCAAAACCAGATATTTTAGGATGAATAGAAGATATTTCCAGCCCTAATCAACCAATAACATAGGTGCATCACCTACTTTATGGAAAATTTTCAACCTTGTACCTTTTATGGCTAAAATTCATTCTTACAAGTCTACCCTAGATATTTTAGTATATAGCTTCCATGAATCACCCCTTTGGCATACTTAGTCACTTACCTACAAGCCTTACATGTTGCTACGCTTGAATTGGAGGCTAAGTATTGAAAAGAGTATAAATAGGGACTGTATGCTTCATATTTTCTTCATCCCTTATTATCAAACTTCTCTACCTTAACATATCCCTCATTTTCAAACTTTTGTACCTTACCATTCCGTTCTAGAGCCTCTGTTGAAGTCCTAATAAGTACCTATGATCAGTAGCAAGCTTTGGAAGAAGTTCTAGGAGTCCTTGAAGAGTTATGAAGAAGATATAGCCCATTAAGAGCCATTTTGGAGTTACCTAGGTAATCACTTTGTTACCTAAGATTTTATCTCTTATTAATACATTCTTAGATTTTTTATAATGTTTATAGGATATTAGAAAGATAATCTAAAATAAATTAGATCTTATGATCATATAGAATGGAAGTTATAAGCTAAAGATGTCTTAAAACCCTAGTTTTTTAATTTACATGAAATAGTAAGCAAAAACCAATTTCAGAAGCTATAATTCTTGAGAAATGTTTTTTATTATAATTATAAAGGTGTTTTGAAACTTTATTATATAATCCTAGATCATTTGGTGCATTTTGAGGTTGTTATGTAATTTTTACTAGATAGGGACTAAAACTGTCATTATTGAAACTATTTAACATTCTGGGCCAAATGTGTCATTTTATGAAAGTTAAAGCTATAAGAATAATTATTGGAAAGTTTTAGGCCCTAAGGTTAAATATTGAAGGTTTAAAATGAAAATATGTAAAACTATATACTTTAGGGGTTAAAAGTATAATTAAGCTAAAGTATAACAAAAAGGGCTATTTTTGCCAAATTTAGAAGTAAAGAAGATTAACTATAAATATGAGGAAGTAATGAAAGTATCATGTTAGTAGGGAACTTTGTACAAGATGTTCCATCTCGATATTACGTTCTGACTGAGTGGTTGGGTTTACGATTTAAAGTGCCCTCGCTCCTCAAACGTTTATAGAAAGGCTTCCGAGTATGATGGCCCGAACAATGATGCTAAAATTACAACCAAATATTAATTAGAGCATACATAACCAATATTGAAAAATATTTAACTAAATATCAAAGACTTGATACTAAACACAATGTGTTAATCCAGGTTTGTGTGTGTGAGACCAAGCTGTTTGTTTATGAATGAAATATATCTGATGTAGCTTAGACTTTATAGATTCCAAGTGAGTTGATAAACTCACTTTTAAATGATTTGAAAATAATTTGAAAACCCATGAGGGGGATATATGCTAAAACTAGAATACATGTGTTTTTGTGAACTGTATGCTTTTACTGAAATATGTTATTGCACTAGTGCCCAAACTGTTACTTAAATTTCATAAGTCATTGAACACTTTATGTGTGCGGTAATACGATGAATAGATCTATTGGAAGTAACAAATCCTGTTTGTGTTACCCGTTCTGTAGGTAATCGAGCACACTTTATTATAACTAATAGGTAATCTATACCCGCAGATTACTTGTCATGACAATATGTTATGATGGTCACTTCGGTGAATTCTTGTTAGTTTTGATGTTATGAGCTTAGTGCAATAAAATACTATTTTATGTGAGCAAATAGTAACGTAGCTTGAGGTGGTAGACATGTATTCAAAACTGTTATCGCAAACCTATGAATTCACTCAACCTTTGTGTTGACTTTTAAGCATACATTTCAGGAAAATTGTGACTGATAGCATAGAGTAGCATAAGGATGGAATGAAGAGGCACAAGCTTGAAATTCTTGATATAGATTTTGGGAACCTCATATTTTAAAATTTTGATTTATGATATATAATGAAAGTTAATTTAGTCACTCCTTTGAGTTGTTTCTATCATTATGACTTGTGTTCTATGAAGTAATACACCAAATTAGCTTCCGCTGCTATAAGATTAAAATGGGGTGTACAGATTGGTACTCAGAGCCATGGTTATAGAGAACAAGAATTAAAATTGTTAGCCCTATATTTTATATAGTCGAACAATAATGTAATAGGTCATCTTAGTCGTAAATGGTCTTGTATTGTAATAGGTTCGTTGGGAAAAACGGGCTTGGACTTTAAGCTAATATTGTATAAGTTAGGGGCGTAAGCCCAAGACAAAGCCAAGCCCGACCCAAGTCACTTAAACCCACAGCCCAAAAGCCAAGGGTATATATACCCTCTTCCATGTGTGGAAGAGGGTGTTGGTTAAATTTACTTTCTCTCTCTAGTAAACATTAACCTTCCAAAATCTCTCTAGTTTCTCTCTCTACTTTTCTTCTCTTTCTCTCTCTAAATATCTCTTCTAAATCTTGTGTTATGGATTGAATGGGATTAACATTTGGTATCAAGAGCCTATAATGGATAGGTTATTGAAGATTCGTGTGTTGTGTTCTTGATTTTTCGTGGCTATTTTGATTTATATCTCACGTCCCAAAATTTTCTTTGTGTTTTTATGGTCAATTATTGATACAAATCATCTACATACTAGTAGTAGTGATTTGGGTATCTTGGTTTTGGTTAAAACACAAATCTTTTGGATCAAAAGGTAAGAACTTTCTTGTTTTTCATCTTTCCGAAATTCTAGCAAGTGACACCATCGGAAAGTACAAGTGAGTGAGGCTCGATCGCAATAACCCAAGGGTTTTACTTTGCGATCACAAGGATTCCGATACCTTATTCCAACGAGTTATTCCGATCGTACATTGCGATCGGGGATTCCGACGGAATTTAAGGCATATTGTGACGTTACTCTGTCAAAATTTTGAGAACATTGCGATAGGTATTGCGATCCAACATTCCGACAGGTAACATTGCGATAGGTATTGCGATCACATATTCCGATAGAACATTCTGACAGACATTCTGACAGGTATTCCGATAGTACATTCCGACGGGTATTACGAAAGAACATTCCGACAGACATTCCGACAGGTATTCCGATGGACATTTCGACAGGTATTCTGATAGACATTCCGACATGTATTCCAATGGACATTCCGATGGATATTTTGTTTGAGTAATTTTTAGGTCAAGTAAAATCAATTTTTTTCCCTACTAGTTTTTGGCTATTTCTAACTCAAATTCAAAATTTGGCGATACCAAATTTTTCGGCTTACCGTTTTGTCAGACTGAGGAATTTATTGTCGGACTAAGAAAAAAATTTTGAATTTTCGGAATTTCAATTTTAACCACACATCATCACAACAAATCCACTAAGATCCGTAATCCATTCACAAGTAATCACCATGTCAAATAACAACAACAACAATGCAACGGCCAATCAAATTCGTCTAGAACAAGGTGGCAATGGAAATCCACCTGTGCTCACTGCCGGTTGCTACGTTCAGTGGAGATCTCGCTTCCTTAGATTTCTCGACACTAAGGATAACCGAACCGCTCTTCGTCATTTCCTTGAGAACCCACCTCAATTTTTTGAATTCAGACCCTTTACCACACAAGCAGAGGATGGTACTTCATCAACTACACGAGCTATGGATAATTTCGACACATGTCCTGCAGAGAAAAAGAAACTCCTCCAAGCTGAAGCTGATGCCGTCAACAACATACTCACTGCGATTGATAACGATATCTATTCTACGGTTGATGCATGTCCTAATGGAATGGAAATGTGGAATGCAATTCATCGACTGAAGCAAGGTGAGTCGATCAATGTTCAAGATCTCGAGACTAATCTGCTTTGGGAGTTTGGAAAATTCACATCCGAAGATGGTGAATCCATTGACTCATGTTACTCGAGATTCTACAAAATGATGAATGAGCTTGTTAGAAGTTAGTGCACCATCTCCAATCATCATGCAAATGTTCAGTTTTTACTTCAACTCAAACCGGAATGACAAAGGTTTGCGACTTTGGTCAAGCAAAGGGAGGATATCAAGACTATATCTTACCACAGACTTTATGATATATTGAAACAACATCAGAATGAAGTGAATGAACTTAGGGATAAAAAGGTAGAACAATCTGCGAACTCTATTGCTTTTGTGGCTGCTACTTCAACAAAACCCGTTCCCCGTCAGCAACCAGCTACACATTCTTCAAGGTCATCAAGATCATCCACCAAACCTCTAGCTACTGCTAGAAACAAAGCAAAAGCATTTGTCCCCAATCCACCTCCAAAGTATGACACCGAGTCAGATGGAGACAGTGATGATGAACAAACTTCAAGGGACAAGAAGATTGCAGAAATGATGTCTTTACTCACCACAACTTATAAAAAGATCTACAAACCTACCAACAACAACCTCAGATCATCATCCAATGCCAGATATAAGGAAGTTGATCATGCACCTAGGTATGATCGTGATGCTAGGAATGATAATCAGAGAATGCCGAATCAAGTTGGGCTAGAGATACTATAGGCACTCCGGTTGTTCAAAAGACTGGGATTCAATGCTTCAACTGCAAGGGATTTGAGCACATGGCTAGGGAATGTAAGAAGCCAAAACGGGTTAAGGATTCAGGATATCACAAGGAAAAGATGTTGTTGTGTAAGAAAGAAGAAGCAGGAATTCCACTCACAGCAGATGAAGTTGACTGGCGTGATGACACTGATGATGAAGCCGATGATCAAGAGTTGGAGGCACATTATGTATACATGGCAAAGATTCATGAAGTGATTCCAGAGACTGCTGATACTTCTGGACCCATCTATGATTCTGAGCCACTTGAAAAGGTACCATCATATGATAACTATAATGTATTTGCTAATGAACAAAGGCATCTTGAGCAACCCGAAAGCATCAATGACACATATGTAATGGACATCGAGGATATCAATATCTCTACGGATTCACAACATATGTGTAATGATGACGGAAAAGTTGTTCACGATACTGACACGGATGAGGACCGTGATTTGCTTGCGTCTATTATTGACTCTTTAAAACGTGAAATTGATGAAAACAAAGAAGCTAATAAACGTTTGAAGCAAGCAAACACATCCTTAGCCGAAGAGATAAACAGGCTTAAAGAGTGTGATATCGGAACATGAAGAACAACTTCTGCTACATAAACTCCAAATTACCGAGTTAGAGTCGGTTAACAAAGAACAAACTGAGCTTTATAAAACTCGTAAAGAAAAGGATATTGAAAAAATTATTGATTTGGAAAAGAGAGTCGAAACGTTAAACAACATTGTTTACAAAATGGGCCAGTCCATTCAAACCATGAATATGCTCAATAGAAATATGAAAACGAGTTTTGTCAAGCCTGAATATCTCAAGAAAATTCAAAGTACCAAGCCCGCTCTCTATGATATCGGTTGTTATGTTGATAATCTTGCTTTTATGCTTTCACCGAACTGCGACGAAATCATTCGTCATCAAGAAGAAAATCGATCAAACATAAGTGATTTAATAAACCTTTCTGATTCTAATAATTATATTAAGTTTGTTACTTAAAAAGAACTTTCTAAAGAACAAAAGATGTATAATAGTGTTCCACCACCAAGTGATGAACCCCAAAAGAAAGTATCTTTAAAAAGGAGTTTCAAAAAGCAATCAATTTTGTTAAAAAAACAAATTTCGGATGAAAAAAGTAAATGGGATGAGAAAAGAAAAAGTGTTCAGCAATTTGAGTTTATAAAACAAGGGGTTTTAAATTTGTACAAAGGTGTCGTCGAATATGAAAAAGTTTCTAGGGATACCATTTGGAATATTAAACCTAACCCACAAGTAGAAGTCGTCATTCAACAATGCATTGTTCCAACAATTGATGATCTTTCAAAAAATGTGGAAATGTTTTATAATGCTCTCACTAAGGAAATGTTAACTGATTTAAGTTATGTTAAATCTCTTGAAGATGAAGTTGATTTTCTTACTAAATTAAAAACACAAGAACACCAACTTTCTAACGAAATTGATCGACTTTCTAAGGAATACTTTTAGGCTTACCATATGAATGCTATACTTGGTGTGTATACCGATCTTGATCAATATTGTCATGTAGCATGTCTAGTGTCTGAATCGGACGAGAAATGTCGCAATCTTGAAGTAGAGCTTTCGAAAAAATTCAGTCATATAACAAACTTTCGAAAAGTTTTTCCCAACTTGAGAAACACTCCATTTCTCTTGAACTTGCTTTACTAAAAGGTGATAAATCTTGTAATCATAAAAAATGTCAAGAAATGGCAGCTTCTTCGTTTCGACAATTAAATGAAAAAGGTTTCGAAATAAATAATTTGAAAGTTCAGCTACAAGAAAGGGACATATCCATCAATGAGTTACAAAAACTCATTGAGAAAATGAAAGGAAAGTCGGATTTGGGTAAACCATCCGCTGTTCGTCAACCAAATGCGGTTAAATGCCCTAAATCATCTATTTTGGGCAAACCCCCACAGACTTTGCCTAAGCTAAGATCTGATAAGAGCACAAATGTGATAGCACCTGGAGTGTATAAGATGAACACTAGGTCCACTCAAACTGGAACATCGCGGTTACCTTAGAATACTAGGAAAAGTAATCAACGTGTGTCTTCTTCTACAAGAGTAACTCCCACTACTAGCGTTAGCGGACCACAGCTTAAGAGCACTAGAATTTAAGATAGAGTCATGCCTAACAATAGTCAAAGGAAGAAGAAGGAAGTAGAAGATCACCGTAGGAATTTTAAGTTTTCTAAGAATAAAACGTCTGTAACTGCATGTAATGACAGTTTAAATGCTAAGACCTCGAATGTTGAATTTGTTTGTGTTGAATGTGGAAAATGTGTTCGTACTTTCAATCATGATGCTTGTTAAGTCAAACATTTCGCACATGTCAAAACATACCATAAAGTCCGACCCCATAAAATATGCTCTATCCGAACCGAAAAACTAATAAATAGCCAACTTGTTAACAAATACAAGCCTAAAAAATTATAAAACCTATATTTAAAACACAAGTTTCTTAGTGACAAACTCAAAATACGTAAAAGAAACTTGTACTTAATATTTAAGTACCATATTCAATAAACGTCACAAGTTTATTTTTAGTTAATTTTTATAGCTAACAAGTTGTAGATTCTTTTACTTGAATAGTCTAGCTAAGGTGCACACTCAAAACATGTGGCTGACACTAGTTATTTCAACTACACCCTCAAAACATGGCTTGATCACCGAAGTTGAAATTCGGTCCAATTAAAATTGGTCAACAAGTGTATATATTAAAGCCTAAGAAAACGCATTTATCCTAATCTCACAACTTTATTTAGTCCGCCCTCCACCACAACCAAACAAATAAAAAGAAAAACCAATACAAAACCTAATCTCACAACCATTGTTTAGTCCGCCCTCATATTTTCTTTATCCCATCTGAGCACCAATCATGATCATGTTTTCTTTAAACAGTGCCCCGAATCGGAAGAACTACGACTTCAGGATCCTTAATAGGGTCTCAGGTAGGTGTTTGGTAGGGATGTATATTGATTTGTGTTTCATTCATTCGAAGCAAGGGCTCATCTCTTTCTAAAAAACTTTTTCGAAAATTAAAACTGGTTTATGTTTCGAAAGAGATCGTTGATGATATTAATTAAACTCGAAAGATCTTTAAAGATCATTGAGCTCACATATCTGAGATCTTGTTGATCCAAATCGAGTCAATTTGTGGTTAAAAATGACTTTTGGTTTGAGTCTAGAAGTTTGAAAGATGAGTCTGTGACGATGGGATTAATATTGAGTCGAGTTGACTTTGTTGGTTTTGAGTGTAGGTGAGAGTTTGAAAAAAAATGGGTGAGTTTGTTTTGAGATGTAAGTTTTGAGTTGAGTCGTAATAGATTCGAATCTTGCAAGTTGGGTTTTGCAGTCGAGAGGCTGTGTGGATGTTGAGTCTTTGAGTTTTTCAGTCGAGTGAGGGTTGGTACGAGTGTGTGTTCAAGGGTAAGTTTTGGTGTGAGTCGAGAAACAAGGCAGTCGTGTGTAATAGTTTTCGAGTCGTATGAGTCGAGGGTAAGGGTCGAGTCTTCGTGACGAGGGAGTCGAGGGAATGAGTATGTTGGTGTTTGGGTGTGGGTTGAGGAAGACGAAGCTAGTTTGTTTAGACGAGAGGTGGTTTTGAGATGAGACGAAGGTGTTTGGTCTGTTGTCTGTCGAGTCTTTTATGAAGTTTGATCAAAAATGATTTGAGTCCTTTTGTTTTGGGTCAATATTCAAACCATTTCAATCGCAGTGTTTAAAAAAACACCATCGGAATAGTTAGCATTCCATCGCAAAACAGTTAGAACTTTCCACCGCAATATCAACCTTTTCACTATTCCATCGCAATATCAATAAACCATCGGAATGTCTCTATAAAAATTTCGGCAAAGTTTCGACTCAATTTCCCTTAAGCCCGTCGGAATCCACGATCGCAAAGTACGATCGGGATCCACGTCGGAATAAGGTATCGGAATAATTTGATCGCAAAGTAGAACCCTTGGTTATTGCGATCGATAATGAACATATATCGGAATAATGAAACAGCTTATCGGAATATGACAGAAGAGGACTCTATCTGAATGTGGGAGAAACTATTCTGATACTAAACATGGATAGAAAAGACAAAACAGTAAACTATAAAAAACTTGGATAAAAAAACAAAACAGAAAACTAAAGAAACTGATAAAAAATGGATAAAAAATTGATATGAATGAGTGTTAAAGGTGTATAAAAAATGGATTAAAAATTTTGAAAACGGATAAAAGTAAAAGAAACTTTTAGAAGAAAGATTTGATAAAACTTTTATCAAAGATTAAATAAATGTAAATTTTAACAAGTTAAGCTTAAAGAAAAAAATAGACAAAAGAAAGAAAAAAATTGTAAAAGAAAGAAAGTTTACCACCAAATCAATAGATAAAACGTGCTAATCCGAAGAATCAACCAAGCTCTTGATACCAATTGTAGGATCTTGTTTTCTAAGGATTAAGCAAGTTATGGTTAATCTATTTAGATGGATGGAGAAATGGAAAACTTAGAGAGAGAAAGAAGAGAAATAAGAAAGATGGTTGATTGAATGAGAAAGTGTGTGAAAACACAAATGACCGACCCCTCCTAACATGCTAGGAGGGGGTTTATATAGCCCACCCTACATGTGGGCTATATGGGCTATATTGGATCACGAGCCCAATATCATTGGAGTGACCGATCCTTTCTAAATAGGTAAAAACGTATTTCCAATAGCTCTTAATCATAATGGCGTGAATACTAGAACTAGGAAGCCTATTCTTGTTCCCACTAGTACTAGAAAACCCACAAGAACTTTGAACCAATCCACTGATCAACCACTTAAGAAACTATGTGCGTTAGACTCCACTACTCTTCGTAAACAAAACAGATTAAAGAAGCTATATGAGAACATTATTAGGACATGTACACGGGGGTATTCGAGATTTACACCACCCGGATACAAATGGTACCTAAATTAACCACTTTAGTGAATGGGTCTAGGAATATTAGCTTGCCTGTAGACTTTGCATCTAGGCCCACTACTATTTTGGAACCCGTTTCTATTAAGGGCTCCCATTTGTCAAATGCTACATTGTCTTCTAATTCTTCTGTAGCTCATCAAAATCATCCTATTCATAATGGACTCCGGGTGCACAAAGCACATGACAGGAAATCTCAAGCTTTTAATTAACTTTGTGGAGAAGTTTCTGGGTACGGTGCGGTTTGGAAATGATCAGTTTGTAACGATACTCGGAAAAGGAGACTTGGTTCAAGGGAATATCACTATAAAACGGGTTTATTACGTTGAGGGACTGAATCACAATTTATTCTCGGTTGGTCACTTTTGTGATGCGGATTTGGAAGTGGCTTTTCGGAAATCTACTTGTTATGTTAAAGACTACGATGGGAATGACCTTCTTACAGGTTCTCGTGGTTCTGATCTCTACACATTAACTCTTCAAGACACATCTTCAACATATCCAATTTGCTTAATGGCTAAAGCTTCATCCTCTCAAGCATGGTTATGGCATCAATGATTGTCACATCTCAACTTTGACACCATCAACTTGCTTTCGAAGAATGATATTGTGACCGGTCTTCCTAAGTTAAAATTTGTCAAAGACCATCTTTGTTCTTCTTGTGAGTTGGGGAAAGCAAAACGGAAGTCTTTCAAAACAAAGACTATCCCAAGCTCAAAAGGACGATTGGAACTTCTACACATGGATTTATGTGGTCCCATGCGTGTAGAGAGTATTAACGGGAAAAAGTATATTCTCGTGATTGTTGATGATTACTCTAGATACACATGGACTTTCTTCTTAAGGTTCAAAGATGAAACTCCAGAGGTTCTCAAAAACTTTCTCAAGATGATATAACGCAATCTTCAATCTCAAGTCTTAACCGTAAGAACGGATAGGGGTACTGAATTTTTGAATAAGAACTTACAATCTTACTTTCAAGAAGAAGGCATCGAACATCAAACGTCTATTGCTCGAACCCCTAAACAAAACAGCGTTGTCGAAAGGCGGAACCGTACTTTGGTTGATGCTGCTCGAACAATGCTTTCTGCTTCAAAATTACCGCTATTCTTCTGGGCTGAAGCAATTGCAACTGCCTGTTATACTCAGAATCGTTCTCTCGTCATCCCTAGACATGAAAAGACACCTTACCACATCATAAATGGCAGGAAACCTACTGTCAAATTATTTCACGTATTTGGATCTTTATGCTACATTCTTAAAGACGGTGAGAATCTCGACAAGATGAAAGAAAAAGGTGATGCATGTATTTTTGTGGGGTATGCGACATTGTCGAAAGGATATCGGGTCTATAACAAGGGAACAAATATTATTTTCGAAACAATTCATGTGAACTTTGACAAACTGCCACACATGGTACTTGATCACAACAGCTCAAGTCCCGCACCTCAATGTCCAGCAATGGCACCTACACAAAACAGTGTACGTCCCGTGCAAGAATGTCAACAAAGTACTCCTACAGCAGACTCGACGGATACGACACAAATGAATGAGTTGGTTGATTTATATGATCCAATGTTTGATGAATATTACTATGGAAACAAAGAAGTTGTGTCAAAGCATTCCGCTGTCAATAATGCTGATGCACCCGAACAAAGTCAACAAGACACAACTGCATCTACTTCAGCAACCGTTGCTCAAGAGACAATTCATGTGGATACTCAACAAACTCAAGAAACAGTCATACAACCAACATCACCAACCGTCAATGCTGAAGGAGGGAACAACAATCAAGCAGTCGATGCACAACCTGACGAAAAAGAATTTATCAATCCGTTCGGTACACCGGTACACGAAGTCGGAGAGTCTTCTACTCAACATGTTGATCCGTCCAACATGCTTACATTCTACCAACCATATCCATCCACTAACCATTGGACACGTGATCATCCATTGGAGCAAGTCATTGGAAATCCTTCACAACGGGTACGAACACGCAGACAACTCAAAACCGATGGCGATGTGTGTATGTATGTACTCACCGTGAGTTCAATTGTACCTACAAACATCAAACAAGCCATGACTGATCATGCGTGGATTGAATCTATGCAAGACGAAATTCATCAGTTTGAACGCCTAAATGTTTGGGAACTTGTTGATCGACCCTATGGAATGTCAATTTTAGATTTCAAATGGATCTGGAAAAACAAACTAGATGAAGAACAAACCATCATCAAAAACAAATCTCGTCTTGTGGTTAAGGGATACCGTCAAAAAGAAGGCATAGACTACGATGAATCATTCGCTCCAGTCGCTCGTACGAAGAACTTTCAAACTTCTTGGTGTCCAAAGGATTCTCCAAAGGTTCTATTGATCCTACTCTCTTTACTAATAAATATGGGGATGACATACTGCTGGTGCAAGTTTATGTTGATGACATTATTTTTGGTTCTACGAACCCAAAACTTTCAAAACGTTTTGAAAAATTAATGCACAACAGATTTGAAATGTCAATGATGGGGGAGCTAAAATTCTTTTTAGGCCTCCAGATTCATCAATCCCCACGTGGTATATTCATTAACCAAGCTAAGTATGCTCAAGAGATACTTGAAAAGCATGGTATGACCTCATGTGCTCGCGTTGGTACACCATTGTCAACTAAATCCCTAGACGCTGACTTGTACTCATATCCCGTAGATCAAACGCGATATCGTAGTATGATCGGGTCACTTATGTACCTCACAGCCAGCAGGCCTGATATTCATCATGCCAAATGCTATTGTGCACGATATCAAGCCAGACCTACTCAAAAGCACCTCAAAGAGGTTAAACGGATCTTTCGGTACCTTAAGGATACCATTCACATGGGACTCTGGTATCCGAAGGAAACCGATTTTCATCTAACAGATTTTTCAGATTCTAATCACACAGGTTGCCTTGATAGTCGAAAAAGCACTTCTGGTAGCGTACAATTTCTAGGGGAAGACAAGCTTGTGAGTTGGACATCAAAGAAGCAGGATTGCACTTCGCTCTCATCAGCTGAAGCATAATATGTGGCTCTATCCGCGTGTTGTGCTCAATTCCTCTGGATGAGAACTCAACTCCCGGATTATGGCTTCCACTTTGATAAAATACCTATGTATTGTGACTCTAAGTCGGCCATAGGCATCTCTTGTAATCCGGTTCAGCACTCCCGTACCAAGCACATCACAGTCAGATATCACTTCATCAAGGAACAAGTGGAACGTGGTATCGTGGAATTATACTTTGTCAGAACTGAGTACCAGATAGCAGACTTGTTTACTAAAGCCCTATCTCAAAATAGGTTTTAGTATCTCGTTGGCCGTCTTGGTATGAAGTATATGACTCTAGAAGACTTGGAGGTTTTGGCAAATGAACCTCGAACTTCAACTTAAGGAAAGTTTATGATAACTTATGACTTCTAAGCGCATCACAATTTAGGACTCGGAACTCAACTTCAACACAATGACTTCTAAGCGCATCACAACTTAGGACTCGGAACTCAACTAAGGAACGTTTATCTCGGACGATAACTTATCATTTTAAACGAGAAATTCATATTTCTCGGTCATGAGCTTCTCATAAAAACATTCAAAGTTTTTAAGCTCATGAAAAACGAGTTCTAAGTAAATGTCAGCTTAGACCTCGAACTTCAACTTAAGGAAAGTTTATGATAACTTATCCTTCACAACGGGAAATTCATTTTTCTCGGTCATGATCTAGTCACAAAACAATCCAAGTTTTGAGCTCATAAATCAATGGACCCGACAGGGAAGTGTATGTTTCAGTGCGCTTTCCCTAAGCAATAGAAGATAAGTCTTCTATCCTGATTATTTTTAAACCGTTGAACACAATTTTTCAAGAATTTCTCAAAAGGTTTTTCTAGATCTTTCAAAATTGTGTGTTCAACACTCCCTTCCTCATATGTGGTTTTTATATCTCAAAATTGTCATATGTTATTTTGATAAATTTTGAGGGGGAGCGTTTTAAAATCAAGCCTTTAATGTTGTTGGGTACATCTAAGAAATTGTCATATTTTATGTATCCAACACATTCCGAAAATGGTTTTAATCTGTCATAAGTAATAAATTATATCGGAGAAGGCATCTTAATACTTGGTTTTACCCTAAGTATAAAATCTTATCGTCCGAATCCTTTTCGAATTGACTATTGGTTAAGAGTGCGACTCAGTCGTCTTTTGGCGAACAAGAGAATGGTTTGGTTTGTTTATCTAATTTTAACTAATAGCAAATAAGTAAGTGTCGTTGAGTAAAATAGAAGTATAAAGATTAAAACTATAATGACGAGTTAAAATAAATGCTTAGAAACTTAAAGGCAATATTAGAAAAATACTAACACACTAAATAAAACTATCACTTAGAAACTTTGTAAAAACAAGAAACTAAACCATCAGAAAAATAAATTGAAACCTGATCGGAATATTATAAAAACAGATCAAATCGGAATGTTATAAATGGTGCAATCGGAATATATGGAAGCCTCTAATCGGAATGTATGGAAAAATCCCAATCGGAATGTTTACATACAAACACAATCGGAATAACTCAAAAATGATGCCAATCGAAATACAGGGTTAAGTACTGGTCGGAATGTCCAGAAACACTACAATCGGAATATGAAAAAATTGCCAGATCGGAATATTGGGATTACAACTCAAATCGGAATATGCAAATAAGGTCCTAATCGGAATACTAAATGTGACAATATAACATTTTCAGGTAGTAAAATATTTTCTCGTATAATATTTTGAAACTTATTTTTGTGTTGGTTGACGAACTCACAATTTACGGATTTAAATCTGGGCTTACGTGCATATTTTGGCGTCTTTTACGACTAAACCGGAAACCTTAGGATTACGTATTTACGTTTTTGAACTCCGTTTTTGATGAGACAATTTTTATTGGATTCGTTTTGTGACGGTGATTCATAATTTATAAAAACGTTTTTCGTAAAACGACCCGAGGGCACGCAAATCGAGAAAACTAGAATCGAGAAATACCCGTAAACTAGTGAGATGGGACAAAACACTTTGTCCCACCCCACTAGCTTAATGGGACGGCATAACTTGACACCACAACACAAGGTGGCATCAAGTTTAACTTACACATTACAAGTGTAAGTTAGCTTACACCTTAAGCTTTACCATACCACTAACACACCAAAACTAGCTACTTGTTTCATTCCATCACTTCTCACATGCAAAACCAACATCAAACTCTCTCAACTCCTCCCTCTTGTCGTCCCAAATAAGCCAACAAACACCCTCTTTGATCTTTTCTAGCCATAAACCACATGTTTACTAGTCCTATTAAGGTGTTCTCTTGAAGCCTTGATCATTTGGTGGCCATATTATTATCTTTGGTGGTGATTTTATTGTGTCCTAGGGCTTATTTTCCAACCTATGTTCTTGATATTTGATGGTCTTGGAGATACTTGTTGTGTTCATCAAGTTCTTGTCTTCCTAAAACAAGAAATCCACTTGGATTGGTAAAGAAGATCATCCTCTCCATTTTTCTGTTGTTATTTTGTAAAGAAAAAATGTATTTTCTTTCATTTTGTATATGTATGTGATGTATATATGATGATAAAAATGTTGTGTGGGGATCAAGTGTTGATAAATATGCTTAAAAATGATGATAACCATAAGAAATGAAGCTAAAATCTTGACTATTTAGTTGGCTGTATAAAAACAGTAGATAACTAAAAGATGAACTGATAAAATTGCATGGTTTGATCCAATTACAGTAAGTAGATGGTGTTATACACATGTGAGAGTTGGCCATGCAATGGAATCAAAATAATGAGTGAGATATGATCAAAACAAGTTAGGTGGTGTAATCTGAATAAGCAGTTTTGTAAGGACTGTTAATGCAACTTAAACTCAAAATGGGCAGTAGCTATAACTAAGTTATATGTAGCACATATTATGAAGAACATTTCATCCAAAAATGAGCTTCTAAGTCATTATAGAACTCTAGATATGTTAAAAATGGTGAACATGAAGTTAAAAATCAGATTTTTTGAAATAATGTTTATTATTATTATATAAGCACTCACATTATAATGTATAAAATGTAAAAATATAAACCCACTAACTTATAAAACTTATTTATATAAATGTATAAAAGGTTAATTAAATGGGTAAATTATATAAATGGTGGTAAAATAATATTTATAAGTAATAAAAACTATAAACTTGATTGTTACCACTTTTTCGGCTATCGCCGTAAAATTAACGTTTTTCGCCAAATAAAACTTAGACGAACAAACCCATCTAATGTAAAGTTTATAAAAGTCATATACTGATGTATAAATAACTAAGACAAGTAAAAACCGATAAAACCCGAACTATAAGAATTACGGACGTTTACGAGCTAACTAAACATATTGGACTAATAATTGGACTTAATAAGATAAAAACTTGTAAAAAGAACTTATTGGGCTTAACCCATTTGGGCCCAACATGAAAAGTATATATACTGATAATATAGGTATAAAATGGGTAAAAACAAGTTAAAGAACTTATAAAAGACTTAATGGACTTAAAATAGGTAAAATCGGTAAAACTAGTGAACTAGTAAGACGTTACCAAGATGTAAACACTAAAATGAGTAAACAAGGATGCATAAACCCATTTGATCATCATCATATGTACAAAATCATCATATGTATATTGTTATTTTGATAAGAGTCATTGGACCGAGTCTAAGACCGATTATTATTTATATAGGTTTCCGTGACCGAAGCACGCCCGTAGCCGATAATCCGCCTTTCATTAACAACGTGAGTTCATAGCCTCTCACTCCTTTAAATGTTTTATAAAATGATTTGTAAACCCGCGAGGGAGATAACATGCTAGATTTTTATAAAAATAGAACACAAGTAGTCCCGATTGTATGCTTAATGATATGGACCCGAATGATGCTATGACCCTATATTCGAGACTAAAAGGATTATTAGTAGTTAGGTTATGTCACTTAAAGTCCCATTAGCATGAATTGTGAACTACCGGGATTTGGTAGACGCTTATGCATTTGATAGTACTATTTGGGGACGATCACCCCAGTTCGCGCCTTGACGGTTGATCCCCGTCGTACCACATTGATAGGTAAGCGAATTTATGTATGAGAAGATTCCATAGCGTGATTTTTGTGACGACACGCTAACTTAGATGGGCAAATTGTTTGTCGGGTTCGCGGCCTGCTGTTTTCACAATAAGGTAACAATGTCATGCGGCTAATAATAATCCTAATTCAGATAAACATATATAAATTCAAATATGATGTATCCTATATATGATAACGACGCTATTAACGATGAATATATTACCTATCATGGTAATATAGAGACTACGGTCTCATGGACGGTTTAAGATGTATGCTTG
Organism: Glebionis coronaria; assembly: GCA_025667525.1. NCBI lineage: Eukaryota > Viridiplantae > Streptophyta > Magnoliopsida > Asterales > Asteraceae > Glebionis > Glebionis coronaria. The sequence goes on along the minus strand of CM046880.1, from coordinate 121,799,460 downwards.
ATATATATTGCCTGACTAGCAATATGAGGACTTACTTCCGATATTATACTTGTGTTCTGATTTTAAATGAATGTAAATGATTGTTTTATATAACGGTTTTTATTAAACTCTATGAATTCACTCGGCATTCGCTGATATGATTTTTGCATGTTTTTATCTCAGGTGCTTGAAGGTAATCCGGATGGAGATCGACTCTGATGGCCCACACTTAATATTAAAAATGATCATTCGATCTATGTTTTGTAAACTTAATGACCTGTATAATTTGGGACCTGTTGTACGCTTTTAAACTTTTTATCGAATGAATGTATGTTAAACCTTGAACAACCATTTTTATGTGTTGTCTATGATTGGAGTTATTGTGCTATCCCGTAACACTCTAAAGACCCTTCCGCTGTACCGATACGAAAAATGAGAGTGTTACAGTTTGGTACCAGAGCTCTCGTTATAGAGAACAAAGGATTTTAAAAAAAAACCAAGGTTTTGAACAAAACTTTTCAAAATATTTTGACAATGAACATTTGAGAAAATATTTGAAAAATCTTTTGACTATAACGGTGCCAGAGATCTCCGACGTTACCAACAAGCCCTATTGAGAAGATATATATTTTGATATATATAATTTAATTTATATATATGTATATATCGTGATTTCATTATGTAATTGTTTAACTAGTATGTTATCCTAATACGAGATATATATATATATAAATGCAGATTGTCATGGCTGACCCTAATATTCCTGTAGAAAACCATGCTATTCCCGAACCTAATATAGAAGATGATCCTTATTTAGACTTAGTAGATTATGATATAGATGATGAGGAGGAACCATTTGAGGATCCCGAGACCGAGTTAGGACTAGGAGATCAGATTGCCCCTCAGGTTGACTTGGTAGAGAATGAGATTGAGAATGTGGATATTGAGAATGTGGATATTGAGAATGTGGATATTGAGAATGTGGATATTGAGAATGATGATGAGATTGGATTAGATAATTTAGATGATGAGATTGACGACGAGGATGTCGAGGAGGATGTAGGTATAGATGTTGAGGTTGATGACGATGAGGAAGCTGAGCTTATTTATCCGTATGATGTTCCAGAGGGCGAGCCTTTGCCCCCACCAGTTTGTTTGTCTGATTCTGAGGATGAGTTACCTAGGGATGAAATGTCTGAATCGTCTGAATCTGATTCTGAATCAGAGGAGGATGAGGATGACGATGCACCTGACGGTACGGATGGTATTTCTACTCGTAGACGTGAGATAGGAGAGTCGTCTAGTACTCGAGAGGCTACTCATATTGATGGTCTTGCACCATGGGCCTTGAGACGTGATCTAGATGCTTCCCGTGTTAAGAGTTGTGTGACAGAGGTTGGATTAGGTGTTGTTCAGACTCAGGTTGCTTATTTAGAGTCGAAGGCTAAGGTTGGCGAGAAAGAACGAGAATTGCTTAGTTTGGATTTGAGTGATGTAGAACGTGGTTTGAATGACGCTTTTAGGAGGTTATCGGTATTGGAAAGTGGTGAGTATGCTGCTATGAAGAGAAAGGTGAATTCTATGGAGATTCAGTTGAGTGTAGCTCGTGCGATGCGTGAGAAAGCCGAAAAGGAGTTGAATATATCCGTGGGATGGAATAGTAGATTTTATGCTGACATGGTTGAAAGAGGAGTAATCCGTAAGCGCCCAGCTGAAGATGTGTCTAGTGATCGTCCGGCGAAGATCCAGAAGACGATGGATGATGGACCATCTAGCGGTTCTTAGTAGACCAGTTTTGTATTGATTAGTGACCTTTATATCTTTTGTGTTTGTAGCTTTGACTGAACCGACTTGTTAGTAATAGACTTGGCACGAATTTTGAGTATATATAGTGCTAGAACTTTGATATGAGATGTACTAAGACAATACTTTTGTTTCAGATCGAATGAAATATGTATCTTGTCTTGAATTCCATATTGTGCCTTATTTGTATCTTGATTATGAATTCGATCCATATTCTATGAATCCTTTGTTGGGTAAATGCTTAATGCTTTGAAATTGTTAAATTATAGAACTATGCCGCCCAAGAAGGATGTGACTGAGGATGATGTACGTAGGATTATTACGGAGCAAGTTACCGCATCTATGACTGAATTTATGGCAAATGCTAGAAATGAAGCTGGCGGTAGTGGAGCTGGCGGTAGTGGAGCTGGCGGTAGTGGAGCTGGCGGTAATGGAGCTAGCGGTAGTGGAGCTGGCGGTAGTGGAGCTGGCGGTAGTGGAGCTGGCGGTAGTGGAATTGGCGGTACTAATGTGAATGTGAATGCTAATGCTGGAGGAAATGTAGGAGGACTTGGAACGAATGCACCTGAAGTTGGTGGCTGTACTTATGTGACGTTCATGAAGTGTGAACCTCTACCTTTTAATGGAACTGAAGGTGCTGTAGGACTAAGCCAGTGGATTGAGAAGATTTAATCGGTGTTTAGGATTAGTAAGTGTAAGGAGGAAGATAAGGTGACTTTTGCTATGGCTACTCTTAAAGGTCGTGCGTTAACTTGGTGGAACGGGAGAATTGCTTTCATGGGTCTTGATGCTGCTAATGCTACTCCTAGGGCTGAAATTAAGAAGTGGATGACTTTGGAGTTTTGTCCTTGTAGTGTGATCATTAGGTTAGAACAAGAGTTGATTCATTTGAGAATGAAAGGTGTGGACATTGATAGTTACACGAATTGATTCCATGAGTTGGCCTTGCTATGTCCTCAATTGGTTGAACCCGAAGAGATCCGAATTGAGCAATATATGAAAGGGTTGACCAGGAATATCCAGGGGGACGTGACATCATCTAAACCACTGACCATTGATGATGCTGTTCGAATGGCTTACCGACTCATTGGACAGATAATTCAGGATAAGGAAGATGAAGCCCGTGTAGGTGAGAAAAGAAAGGGTGACGGTGATCGTGTAGATAGAGGTGATAATAGGAAGAATTTCAATCGCCGTCAGAACCAGAGAAACGGGAATGCAAATGCTCTTACCTACAATGCACCGCGCAACGATGATAGATGTCCTAAGTGTGGCAACAAGAGGCATGCTGGCGACTGCTGGAAGTGCCGAAATTGCGGAAAGCTTGGACACAAGGTTGAAAGGTGTAAGAAGGGAACCATTTGCTTCAACTATAATGAGGAAGGTCATAAGAAATCGGAATGCCCCAAGTTGAAAGCGATTGTACCTGGAAGAAACCCCCAGGGTGGTATCTACCAACTTGGAACAGTTGAGGTAAAGAAAGAGGATCCAAATGTCGTTACCGGTACGTTTTTACTCAACAATCATTATGCTGTTGCTTTATTCGATTCGGCTGCCGATAGGAGCTTTGTATCAACTAAATTTAGTGCCCTTATTGATATTGAACCTGTTGAGATAAGTACCAGTTATGAGGTGGAATTGGCTGATGGTAAATTAGTGAAAACTAATAAGCTATTAGAAGGATGCTCTCTAAATATCTTGAACCATTCCTTTCCGATTGATCTGATGATGATAGAATTAGGTAGTTTTGATATTATTATTGGTATGGATTGGTTGTCGTTGAATAATGCTACTATTTTATGTGGAGAGAAGAAGGTTAATATTCCTCTTAGGAATAGGACGTTAGTAATTGATGGTAGTCGAGGTGAATCCCGTTTGAAAATCGTTTCATGTATTAAAGTCCAAAAGTACATCAGGAACGGTTGTGAGTTACTCTTAGCTCAAGTGACCGGGAATGAGTCTAGGGAGAAACGATTGGAAGATGTACCTATTATTTGTGAATTTCCTGAGGTATTTCCTAAAGATTTACCTGGACTTCCACCGATAAGGCAAGTAGAGTTTCAAATCGATTTAATTCCTGGTGCTGCACCGGTGGCACGTGCGCCTTACCGATTAGCCCCTTCTGAATTAAAGGAGTTATCTGAGCAACTTGAGGAGTTGTCTGATAAAGGTTTTATTCGACCGAGCTCGTCGCCTTGGGGAGCTCCAGTCTTGTTCGTTAAGAAGAAGGATGGATCTTTTCGTATGTGCATTGATTATAGGGAACTGAATAAGTTGACAATTAAAAATCGATATCCTTTACCTAGGATTAATGATTTGTTTGATCAACTGATTAATGATTTGTTTGATCAACTGCAAGGATCTAGTGTGTATTCTAAGATAGATTTGCGGTCAGGATATCACCAACTTCGCGTCCGTGAAGAAGATATTCCTATAACTGCATTTAGAACTCGTTATGGACACTATGAATTTCAAGTAATGCCATTTGGGTTAACTAACGCACCTGCGGTTTTCATGGATTTAATGAATCAAGTGTGCAAGCCCTACTGGGATAAATTTGTGATTGTGTTTATTGACAATATTCTAATCTATTCTAAGAATGAAGATGAGCATAGAGAACATTTGAGGATTGTTTTGAATTTGTTGAAGGATGAAAGGTTGTATGCTAAGTTTTCGAAGTGTGATTTCTGGTTAGATTTTGTGCAATTTCTTGGTCATGTGATTAACAGAGATGGAATTCATGTTGATCCTGCAAAGGTTGAAGGTATTAAGAATTGGTCTACACCGACAACGCCAACGGAAGTGCGACAGTTCTTAGGATTGGCTGGCTATTATAGGCGATTCATTAAAGAATTTTCTTGGATAGCTAAACCCTTGACTAAGCTTACTCAGAAGAATAAACCTTTCGTTTGGGGAAGTGATGAAGATGGAGCATTTCAGACATTGAAGCAAACATTATGTAGTGCGCCAATCTTATCATTACCCGACGGGAGTGAAGATTTTGTAGTGTATTGTGATGCATCTCTTAGAGGTTATGGAGCTGTTTTGATGCAGAGAGAGAAAGTGATAGCTTATGCTTCTAGGCAATTAAGGAAGAGTGAGGATAATTATACTACTCATGATCTTGAGTTAGGAGCTGTAGTCTTTGCTCTTAGGTTGTGGAGACATTATCTGTATGGCACCAAGTGTACGGTATTCACCCATCACAAAAGCCTACAGTATATTCTTGATCAGAAGGAATTGAACATGAGGCAACGAAGATGGATAGAGTTGTTAAGTGATTATGATTGTGATATAAAACATCACCCAGGAAAAGCCAATGTTGTTGCTGATGCGTTGAGTAGGAAAGATAGAGAGCCTATCAGGGTGCGTTCTCTAGTCTTGACCGTGCACAATAATTTGCCTGAGCAAATTAGAAATGCGCAAATAGAAGCTTGTAAGAAGGAGAATTTTGTTAATGAAGGGTTCCGAGGAGAAGGAGATCCTTTAGAGGTTAGACCTGATGAAGTGAAATGCTTAAGAGGTCGTATGTGGATACCTAAGTTTTGAGGCTTAAGAGATTTGATTATGTTAGAATCCCATAAATCTAAGTATTCCATTCATCCGGGATCTGATAAGATGTACCATGATTTGAAGAAGTTGTACTGGTGGCCGAATATGAAAGCTGACATAGCTATGTATGTTTTTCAATGCTTGACTTGTGCTAGAGTTAAAGCCGAACATCAAAAGCCATCAGGACTACTTCAACAGCCTAAGATTCCTGAATGGAAGTGGGAGCGAATTACGATGGACTTTATCACCAAGCTTCCAAGAAAATCATCTGGAAACAATTCGATTTGGGTTATTGTCGATAAACTGACCAAATCAACACACTTCATTCCGGTTAAGGAGCAGTTCTCACTGGAGAAGCTGACTCGAATATACCTTGATAATGTTGTATGCAAGCATGGAGTGCCTGTATCGATCATTTCAGATCGAGATCCTAGATTCGCATCGAATTTTTGGAAATCACTCCAAAGATCTTTGGGAACGAATCTCGATATGAGCACTGCTTATCACCCCCAGACGGATGGGCAGAGTGAAAGGACGATACAAACACTGGAAGATATGTTGAGAGCTTGTGTGTTAGACTTTGGTAAGAATTGGGATAAACATTTGTCGTTAGCAGAGTTTTCGTATAACAATAGTTACCATTCTAGTATTAAGGCTACACCGTTTGAAGCTTTGTATGGTAGGAAGTGTAGATCTCCTGTATGTTGGAGTGAAGTTGGGGATACCCAGCTCACGGGACTGGAATTAATCCGGGAGACTACGGAGATGATAGTTCAGATTAAGAAGAGGTTGTTGACTGCCCGTAGTAGACAGAAAAGTTACGCGGATGTGCGGCGGAAGCCAATGGAGTTTGAATTGGGTGACCGAGTAATGTTGAAGGTATCGCCATGGAAAGGCGTTATAAGATTTGGAAAACGAGTGAAATTGAATCCCCGTTATATTGGACCCTTTAAGATTTTATCTAGAGTAGGTCCGGTGGCTTACAAACTAGAGTTACCCCCAGAACTTCATGGTGTTCACAACATATTCCATGTATCTAATCTGAAGAAATGTCTAGCAGTGAGTGATGAGAAAATTCCGTTAGGTAAGGTTCGAATAGATGGGAAGTTGCATTTTATCGAAGAGCCCGTAGAAGTTATGGACCGTGAGGTAAAGCAACTGAAACAAAGTCGGATACCTATTGTCAAAATCCAATGGAATTAAAAGCATCGACCCGAGTATACTTGGGAACGAGAGGATGAAATTTGGAAGAAATATCCGCACCTCTTCGATTTCAATAAGAAACGGACATCCAAATGAAATGGATCACGAGGACGTTGATCCCTTTTAGGAGGAAAGCTGTGACAATCTAACATTTTCAGGTAGTAAAATATTTTATCGTATAATATTTTGAAACTTATTTTTGTGTTGGTTGAGGAACTCACAATTTACGGATTTAAATTTGGGCTTACATGCATAATTTGGCGTCTTTTACGACTAAACCGGAAACCTTAGGATTAGGTATTTACGTTTTTGAACTCCGTTTTGAACTCCGTTTTTGATGAGACAATTTTTATTGGATTCGTTTTGTGACGGTGATTCATAATTTATAAAAACATTTTTCGTAAAACGACCCGAGGGCACGCAAATCGAGAAAACTAGAATCGAAACCCGTAAACTAGTGAGATGGAACAAAACACTTTGTCCCACCCCACTAGCTTAATGGGACGGCATAACTTTACACCACAACACAAGGTGGCATCAAGTTTAACTTACACATTACAAGTGTAAGTTAGCTTACACCTTAAGCTTTACCATACCACTAACACACCAAAACTAGCTACTTGTTTCATTCCATCACTTCTCACATGCAAAACCAACATCAAACTCTCTCAAATCCTCCCTCTTGCCGGCCCAAATAAGCCAACAAACACCCTCTTTGATCTTTTCTAGCCATAAACCACATGTTTACTAGTCTTATTAAGGTGTTCTCTTGAAGCCTTGATCATTTGGTGGCCATATTAACATCTTTGGAGGTGATTTGCTTGTGTCCTAGGGCTGATTTTCCAACCTATGTTCTTGATATTTGATGGTCTTGGAGATACTTGTTGTGTTCATCAAGTTCTTGTCTTCCTAAAACAAGAAATCCACTTGGATTGGTAAAGAAGATCATCCTCTCCATTTTTCTCTTGTTATTTTGTAAAGAACAAATGTATTTTCTTTCATTTTGTATATGTATGTGATGTATATATGATGATAAAAATGTTGTGTGGGGATCAAGTGTTGATAAATATGCTTAAAAATGATGATAACCATAAGAAATGAAGCTAAAATCTTGACTATTTAGTTGGCTGTATAAAAACAGTAGATAACTAAAAGATGAACTGACAAAATTGCATGGTTTGATCCATTTACAGTAAGTAGATGATGTTATACACATGTGAGAGTTGGCCATGCAATGGAATCAAAATAATGAGTGAGATATGATCAAAACAAGTTAGGTGGTGTAATCTGAATAAGCGGTTTTGTAGGGACTGTTAAGGCAACTTAAACTCAAAATGGGCAGTAGCTATAACTAAGTTATATGTAGCACATATTATGAAGAACATGTCATCCAAAAATGAGCTTCTAAGTCATTATAAAACTCTAGATATGTTAAAAATGGTGAACATGAAGTTAAAAATCAGATTTTTTGAAATAATGTTTATTATTATTATATAAGCACTCACATTATAATGTATAAAATGTAAAAATATAAACCCACTAACTTATAAAACTTATTTATATAAATGTATAAAAGGTTAATTAAATGGGTAAATTATATAAATGGTGGTAAAATAATATTTATAAGTAATAAAAACTATAAACTTGATTTTTACAACTTTTTCGGCTATCGCCGTAAAATTAACGTTTTTCGCCAAATAAAACATAGACGACCAAACCCGTCTAATGTAAAGTTTATAAAAGTCATATACTGATGTATAAATAACTAAGACAAGTAAAAACCGATAAAACCCGAACTATAAGAATTACGGACGTTTACGAGCTAACTAAACATATTGGACTAATAATTGGACTTAATAAGATAAAAACTTGTAAAAAGAACTTATTGGGCTTAACCCATTTGGGCCCAAAATGAAAAGTATATATACTCATAATATAGGTATAAAATGGGTAAAAACAAGTTAAAGAACTTATAAAAGACTTAATGGACTTAAAATACGTAAAATCGGTAAAACTAGTGAACTAGTAAGACGTTACCAAGATGTAAACACTAAAATGAGTAAACAAGGATGTATAAACCCACTTGATCATCATCATATGTACAAAATCATCATATGTATATTTTTATTTTGATAAAAGTCATTGGACCGAGTCTAAGACCGATTATTATTTATATAGGTTTCCGTGACCGAAGCACGCCCGTAGCCGATAATCCGCCTTTCATTAACAACGTGAGTTCAGAGCCTCGCACTCTTTTAAATGTTTTATAAAATGATTTGTAAACCCGCGAGGGAGATAACATGCTAGATTTTTATAAAAATAGAACACAAGTAGTCCCGATTGTATGCTTAATGATATGGACCCGAATGATGCTATGACCCTATATTAGAGACTAAAAGGATTATTAGTAGTTAGGTTATGTCACTTAAAGTCCCATTAGCATGAATTGTGAACTACCGGGATTTGGTAGACGTTTATGCATTTGATATTAATATTTGGGGACGATCACCCCAGTTCGCGCCTTGACGGTTGATCCCCGTCGTACCACATTGATTGGTAAGCGAATTTATGTATGAGAAGATTCCATAGCGTGATTTTTGTGACGACACGCTAACTTAGATGGGCAAATTGTTTGTCGGGTTCGCGGCCCGTTGTTTTCACAGTAAGGTAACAATTTCATGCGGCTAATAATAATCCTAATTCAGATAAACATATATAATTCAAATACGATGTATCCTATATATGATAACGACGCTATTAACGATGAATATATTACCTATCATGGTAATATAGAGACTACGGTCTCATGGACGGTTTAAGATGTATGCTTGATATATATTGTCTGACTAGCAATATGAGGACTTACTTCCGATATTATACTTGTGTTCTGATTTTAAATGAATGTAAATGATTGTTTTATATAACGGTTTTTATTAAACTCTATGAATTCACTCGGCATTCGCTGATATGATTTTTGCATGTTTTTATCTCAGGTGCTTGAAGGTAATCCGGATGGAGATCGACTCTGATGGCCCACACTTAATATTAAAAATGTTCATTCGATCTATGTTTTGTAAACTTAATGACCTGTATAATTTGGGACCTGTTGTACGCTTTTAAACTTTTTATCGAATGAATGTATGTTAAACCTTGAACAACCATTTTTATGTGTTGTCTATGATTGGAGTTATTGTGCTATCCCGTAACACTCTAAAAGACCCTTCCACTGTAACGATACGAAAAATGAGAGTGTTACACTAAACCCTATTCCGATCTAAGGTGATCGGAATATAGGTGCTTTAATCGGAAACTCAAAACCCTTTTCCGATTGGTTGATCGGAAAGGGGGTGTGGTGGCTGCTCGGAAAGTGGCGATCGGAAAGGGGTTTAATCCCTTTCCGATATAAGGGAACCGAAATAAGCCAATGAAATAAGCTATTATGATAAGCTTTTCACCAACTAAAACGAATCAATAACTAAACAGATCAAATAAGCACTTGAATCAACTTATCAAACCTCAAAATGAACAAACTTTAAAATCAAACAATAAAAATATGAACTTTTTAAGAAAACTTTTAAAAAGTAAATAAGCTAAACATAAAAATAATCCAATAAGCACAAGTATCTCAAAGCTTATTCGTACGAAAACTTAAGTAATGATCAAAAGATTAACTTTTTAAGCACGAAATCATTAAGAACAACACGGATCATATGAAATTCGCACCAAAATCAATCTAAAAATCAAAGAAAGGTAGAATGAGATTAAGGATTAAAAGCTTTAATAGAACTTGATTAATAAAATAAGCAATACAAAATGTTTAATCTTGAAAGATTAAATGAAAAGATGAAAACTTAGTGAGAGAAAGTTTAAGACTTTCTCTCTCTAAAACTAGAAAAGTGCAAAATGAAAAACTAAAAATTAAAGACTAACTCCCTCCTAATGTGTATTAGGAGGGTATTTATAGGAAAAGTGGAAGGAGTGCATGTGTTGCATCTTCTTTCTTTCTTTCTTCACGTCTTCTCGACTCGACTTTAATTCTTCGTCTTTCGTCGATGTCGTCTCGGGATTTGAACTTGTCTTTTAATTTTCTTCTTCTATTAGACTTAAGTTCTTCGACTTCGTTACACTTCCGTCTTTAGACTTTTTCTTCGATAAATCTTCAGAATAGGTCTTGGACTTCCGTTCTTTTTGCACTCTTGATCTTTTGACTTCGTCTTTTCCCGTTTTCTTTGATAAAAGCCCGTGAAAGCCCGTGTTTTCTTCCTTTTTCATATTTTGGTCCTAAAACACAATAAAAACACAAACCACGCATAATTTCGACTTTTACGACATAAAATACACGTTTTGGTCTTGTTATTATTGGAAATAAGTGGTAAAAAGATAAGTGTTTTCACACTTATTACATCTCAACTCCGTACCTCAACATATTTTGTGGTGTCGTTTTTCTAAAATTTTGTCAAATTTTGTCTCAAGACACACATATATTTTTGAGGGGGAGCAATGTGACAATCCGTCAATTTATGGTTGATGTTTTATTCTCAATATTTATTTGAAAACATTATTTTAATGTTACAATATGAACTCACTTATTTTTGGGAAGTCATTTGAATTTACGTCTTGAAGTAGCGTCGACTACGTCTAAACCGGAGGATTCTACGTTACGTGCTTACGTTTACATACACAGTCTTTGGTGATAGTCCGACATTTCAGAAAATAAATTTATCCATGAATATTATTTTGAGATTTTAAATTTTTGTTGGTTCATAAACTCACTAATTTACGAGAAGATATTAGGACTTACGATTATAATTAAACATCCTTTACGACTATACCGGAAACCTTAGGATTACGTATTTACGTTTTTGAACTCCGTTTTTGATGAGATAGTTTTTATTAGATTCGTTTTGTGCCGTTGATTCATAATTTATAAAAACGTTTTTCGTAAAACAACCCGAGGGCACGCAAATTGAGGAAACTAGAATCGAGGAGTACCCGTAAATTAGTGGGATGGGACAAGTTTTACACTTGCCCACCCCACTATATGGGATGGCCAAGAAGGCTCCAACACACACATGAGGTGTCAAAACCTCCTAAACATACTCACACTTGTCTTATAAGTTTTGTAAAACCATTCTCTACAAAACCATTCTCACAAATCCTTACATGCAAAACCACTAATACTCTCCTTTCTCTCTCTCAATTTCCGTCCCAAACTCATCAAAAACAACCCTCATTTGATCTATTTTAGCCATAAAATCATGTGTTATTCATACACATGATGATGCCCCTTTGAAGCCTTGAAGATTGGAGGTGATTCTAACATCCAAAAAGGAGATTTCTTGGTGTCATAGGGCTGATTTTCCATGAGAAGTTTATAAAGATTGGTGTACTTGAAGATGATATTGGTTTATCACAAGTTTTGCCAACAAGAACCAAGTCTTGTTCATCAAAAAGCTCGTCATTTCATCACTAATGGTGGTATAGAGATTCTTCTTCCTATCCTCTTGTTATTTTGAATATGTAACCATGCATTTTCTTTCTTAATGTATATGTATATGATGATATATGATGATAAAAATATTATGTGGGGATTTGGTGTTGATAATCATGGGTAAAAAGATGAAAAACTATAAGTAAAAAGGTTAAAATCATGCTTAAAATGATGGCTGTATAAAACAGTAAAGAATCAAATGATGAACTTATAAAAATGACATATATTAATGGATTTACAGTAAGCTATGGGTCTTGTACACATGTGAGAGTTGGCCATGCAATGGAATCATTGTAATGGGTGAGATATGATCAAAACAAGTTTAAGGTACAAATCTGAGTTCACTGTTTTGGACGAATTTTAGAAAATACTTGGAGGATGATTCAACAGTAGCTATAGAAGAGTTAAATGGAGAAAATATCATGTAGTTTATGTCATAAAACTTTGAGCTTCTATCTCCATATATAACTCTAAATATGGCAGTTTTGGTGAAGATGAAAATAAAAATCAGATTTTGGAAATTAAAGTATAATACTATTATATAAGCACTCAAAATTATATAGTATAAAATGTGAATAAAACCCACTAACTCATATAATACATTTATATAAATATGTACAATGGTAAATAAGTGGACATTTTATAAAAATGGTAACTTGTTAAGTTTTATAAGTTATAAAACTATAAACATGATTTTTACGACTTCTTCGGCTATTACCGTAAAATTAACGTTTTTGTTAAATAAAACTCAGGCGGTTGGACCCGTCTAATGTAAACTTTTATAAACTCATATACTGATATATAGACATGTATAACAAGTAAAAACCGATAAAAACCCGAACTATAGGACATACGGACATTAACAAGCTTAGTAAACATATTAGACTAATAATTGGACTAAATAAGTTAAAACCTTATAAAAAGAACTTATTAGGCTTAACCCATTTGGGCCCAACTTTTAAAGTGTAAATACTGATAATATAAGTATAAAATGGATTAAAACAAGTTAAAAGAACTTATAATAGGCTTATTAGACCTAAAACACGTAAATAGGTAAAACTAGAAAACTAGTATAAAAGTTATCGACACATAACACAAAAATGAGTAAACGAGAATATGTAAACCCACTTGATCATCATATATTTATAATCATCATATGTGTACATAATTGTTATTTTTATAAATTCATTGGACATGAGTCTAAGACGAGTATTATTTGTCTAGGTTTCCGTGATTGAAGCACGTACCGTACATCCGAATCGCCGATAACCGCCTTCCCACATCAACATGAGTTCATAGCCTCGCACTCTTTTAAATGTTTTATAAATGTTTTATAAAACCGCGAGGGAGATAACATGTTAGTTTTTTATAAAATAGGACACCATTTGTCCCGATTGTTTGTTTATTGATTTGGACCCGAATGATTGTATGACCCGATTGTATGACCCAATAAATGATTAAAGGACCCGATAGATGAAATTAAATGGATTATTAAAGTTAGGTTATGTCACTAAAAGTCCCATTAGCATGAATTGTGAACTACCGGGATTTGGTAGACGCTTATGCATATAATAGTACTATTTGGGGACGATCACCCTAGTTCGCGCCTTGACAGTTGATCCCCGTCGTGCCACATTGATTGGCAAGCGAATTTATGTATGAGAAGATTTCCATAGCATGACCTTTGTGACGACACGCTACTTTAGATGGGCAAATTGAGTATCGGGTTAGCTACCCGTTGTTGGTTTAGTAAGGTAACAATGTCATGTGGCTTATAAAAATCCAATTACCGAAATACTAATAGACGCACCGAATTACGATGTATTGCCTGACTAGCAATACAGGGTCATACTATTGATATTATGTTCGTGCTTTGGTTTTCATAACCATATTCATATAACGGTTTTTGTTTTCATACAACGTCATAAGACGTATTGTATGATGTTTTTACGACATTGGCTCGTATAATGATTTTTTAAGGAAAATGCCTATATTATGATTTTCGACAAGGATTTGTATAAAAATGACTTTTGCTATTTTATGGCCTATTACAAAGATTTGTACAAAATGATTTTCAGTAATAATTTTATACTGATATTATATTGATGGATTATATTAAACTCTATGAATTCACTCGGCGTTATCGCTGACCTTTTCTTTTAACATGTTTTATCTCAGGTACTTGAAGGTAATTCTCGGGAAGACAACAAGAATTCATGGCCCGCACCTAAATAATAATTTCCATTCAAATGCTTTGTAAAACCTGTATTAAATACAAATGACTTGGGACCTATGTAACTTTGATATTTATGAATGGAAATGCTTTATTATTAAACGACGCGATTTTTAAGCGTTGTCTATGATGTGAGTAAGTAATGTGCTTTCCCGTAACACCAACGAGTCTTCCGCTGTATTGAATTGTGTAAATTTGGGGGTGTTACAGTTTGGTACCAGAGCTCTCGTTATAGAGAACGAAAGATTTTTAAAACCAAGGTTTTGAATAAAACATTTCAAAATCTTTTAACTATAAACATTTTTCTCAAAATGTCTAAAAATCTTTTGACTCTAACGGTGCCGAAGAATTCCCGAGTTACCGACAAGGCCAGACTGAGAACTATTATTTTAATATATATATAACTTGGATTATATATATGATGTAATTTGATTACATGATTGTTTGATGATTATTTCTATATTTATACGAGGTATTTATACGACGTAGATTGCCACAAGTAACCCTAACTCCCCTAGCAAATCAATCGAAGCTATTCTCGTAGGAATCTAGCTATCCAAAGCTCAACCCAATGAGAAGCTGAGTAGTGTGAGAAGCAGATTGCTTGATATTACAAGCAAATTGTCCTTCATGGGGACACAACTTGGTGATGTTGATATTAATGTCACTCTTCTTAAAAGTCTTGGTGAGGCGTGGAAGATTGAGGCAAGATCTATTCTTGCCAATAATACTTACAAAAGTACCACGTTTGATGATATCTACAACAAACTGAGGCTTTTGGAAGATGAAACTCTTTTAGAACATGGAAGCAAGTCCACCAACAGTAACATGGCCTTCTTTTCTCATAGTGAAGGTCAGTTCAATCAGAAGGACTCCTACAGGCTTCCAGTTACTGAATCATCATGTGTCAGCGCTGGAACATGTCCTGTCAACGTCTCCTTTTCAGACGCTGACACATTCAAAAGTGACTCACCAAGAGTTAAACCTGCTGGTTTGGATCTTGATACTATATGTGCTTATATTGCTTCTTTGCCCAATGGTTCAGTGATTACATATGAGGACCTTGAGCAGATAAGTGATGAGCACTTGGAAGAGATGGACATTAAGTGGAACATGGCTCTTGCTAGTATAAGAGCAAACAGGTGGAACAGAAGGTTTAAGAAGAAGATGACCTTCAATGCAAAGGACATAACTGGATATGATAAATCCAAAGTTGAATGCTATAATTATCATTGTATGAGGCACTTCATGAGGGAATGCAGATCTCCTAGAAGATCTGATGCTGGTAAACCCTCAAGTCAAGTTGTTAAAGCTCATGATCCTAAAGCCATGGTTGCAGTTCAAGGAATTGATGGTATGGGATGGGATTGGAGCTATCTTGCTAAGGATGTGGAAGAGGATAAAGCTTTGGTTTGCTAAAATTGAAGAAGAATAGCATGTTGAATATGCTCTCATGGCATACTCCTCCTCTTCATCTGATAAGGAGGTATACGATGATGCTTTTTGTAGTAAAGGTTGTAGGTCAAATACTGAGAAACTTAACAAAGAGGTGTTAAGATTATTAGATGATGTGAGTACTGAAAGATGCAAACTGTATAATTACCAACTAGCCCTCACTCAAACTGAGAAGATAGTTTCTGAATACAAGAAAATGGAATTTGACTTAAAAGATAAAATAAATATCTTAAAACATGAGTTAAATGCTAGTATGGATATCAGAAATATCATGGAAAGGGTTAATGGTGAGTTACAGGCTAAGTTAGATGAAGCCATTAAAAACAAAGATAATGTTGGCATTAAAATCCAGAGATTTGATAAGGCAACACAAACCCTAGGTGAATGTGTGAGTAAACAAAGGGATCCTAAGGACATGACTGGGATTGGGATGAAAGACTACTCAGTGTTTCCACCACCAGCTGGTGACTTCTATGGTGTCCAACAAAAGGACCTATCTTGGACTGGTTTGCCAGAACTCCAAGAGGTGGAATTCATTCCTCCACCAAGAGTTGTCACCCCAGTTGAAGAGTATCAATAAAAGTTGACTGATCTGAATGAATGGAAGAAAGCTAACCCTACATTATTTGTTAAGGGTGGCTTACTATGTGAAAGTCCTAATGAGTCAACTCCCATTAAGGTTACAAACCCAATCACTGGTAAAGCTGTTGAGCTTGGCTCAAACACTATTAGAAAACCTAGCATTAAGTATGCAGAGATGTATAGGAATGCTAGGTCACCTAAGAGCCAAGTTAGCAAAGATGGAACATGCTTCTTCTCTTCTAGACCTAGGGTTGTGTCTAGAAAAGCATGTTACACTTGTGGTAGCTTTTCACACTTGGCATATAAGTGTGTCAACGCTCCCAAAGTCAGCGCTGACAGGAACAAATTCAGCGCTGACAGGAACAAAGTCAACGTTGTTAGAAAGTCAAACGTTGTCAGACCCAAACCTTGTGTGCAGCAAAGTCCACAAGTGATTAGACCTGCCCCATTCTTCACTAGAGGGTCTAACACTCATGGACAAAGACCATTTCAAAAGATAAACACTTGGTCTAATAAGCAATGGGTTTCTGTAGCAAACCCTAGGTTCAACGTTGACAAGGGTAATTTCAGCGTTGACAAGACCAATTCCAACGCTGACAGAAACGTGACTAGACCTAAATATTTGCAACCACAGGGTAAGGGGTCTAAAGCTTCTTCAAGCTTGACATGGAGACCAAAGAAAGATAAAAACCCTAATGATAATGGGATTTCAATGACCTGCAACATATTTAATTACATTTCAAAGGTCATTACAAAACCTATTGGGGTTAACTGGGTATTTCATCCTAAGAAGGATGAAAATGGGGTTGTTGTGAGAACTAAGTCTGTTCTTATTGAACAACCAGATGAATCCAAGTCTTCTAAGGCTTGGGTTACCAAAGAAAACTAATTTGTTTTCTTTATGTGCAGGGCATTCAAAAACAGGTCAATGATTATGGATATTGGGATAGTGGATGCTCAAAGCACATGACAGGGAAGGAAGATTATTTGACAAACTTCACTCCCATTAAGGATGGTGATAAGGTTTACTTTGGAGGCGGATATGGTACTATCACAGGCAAAGGAACCCTTCTCACCAAGAACTTACTTTTTGAGAACGTATTTTTGGTAAAGGAACTTGACTAGAATCTTTTTAGTGTATTACAAGTTTGTGATAACAAAAATAAAGTTATGTTTAGTGATACTGAATGTTTGGTGTTAAGCAAGGATTATAAGATCCCTGATGAGAAATATATTGACTATAGAACACCTAGGCATAAGGACATATACAATGTGAATCTGAATGGGATTAGAATGAATAACAATATGTCTTGTATTTATGCTAAAGCTTCAGTAGATGAAAGTAACTTGTGGCACAGGAGACTAGGGCACATAAATTTTAAGAATATAAACAGGCTTGTGAGACTTGGCTTGGTTGATGGTTTGCCTGAGAAGGCCTTCCACAATGACCACTCTTGTGTTGCATGTCTTAAAGGCAAGCAGCACAAGTTCTCATTCAAGTCTAAACAGGTGCACTCTAGTACTAGACCTCTTCATTTGCTTCATATGGACCTCTTTGGTCCAACCAATATAGAAAGTTTGAATGGAAAGTCCTATTGCTTTGTCATCACAGATGACTTTTCTAGGTTTACTTGTACCTTCTTTCTAGCTATGAAGAGTGATACAGCTGATACTTTAATTGATTTTATCACTCAGATTGAGAAGAAATCTGGAAATGAAGTTAAAATACTTAGGAGTGATAATGGTGGTGAATTTAGGAATAAAAAGTTAGATGATTTCTGTGCCAGGAAAGGAATTACTAGGCAATTCAGTGTTGCAAGAACCCCACAGCAAAATGGAGTTGCTGAGAGGGAAAATAGAACCCTAATTGAAGCAGCCAGAACCATGTTGGCTGATGCTCATTTTCCTATAGCCTTTTGGGCTGAGGCTGTTAGTATAGCTTGTTATGTTCAAAATAGAGCATTGGTCAACAAAATTCAGAACAAAACACCTTATGAGTTACTTTGGTGAAGAAAACCTAATATTAGTTTTCTCAAACCTTTTGGTTGTCATGTAGTAGTTTTAGACACTAGTGAGGCCATAGGTAAATTTAGTGCAAAAGGTGATGAAGGCTACTTCATGGGGTATTCAGTGCAGAGCAAGGGATATAGGGTTTGTCTTAAAGAAGAAAAACATATACTTGAAAGTGTACATGTTAGGTTTTTAGAGAATAAACCTAGTTATCCTGAAAGTGGTCCTAATTGGTTGTTTGACTTGGAACCTTTATCTAGAGCTTTAAATTATATGCCTGTCACTAATCCAGACATTGTGAAGGTAACTTCAAGAATATGTTAGAATCCCCATATGGACATATGCTTTTGTTGCTGGTCAGGATAATGGTGGTTTCCAAGTACCACCAGATAACAACATGCATGGTCCTTCAGGCGTTGACAAAGGCAAATCTAGCACTGACAAGACCAATTCAAACGTTGATGGCTCAGACGTTGACAACAATAGTTCAAGTGTTGTTAGCCCACATGCTGACAAACAAGGTTCAGACATTGACAACACTTCTGCACATCTTTTCTCTTCCATTTTGAACAAGGTGAACCTTCCAATTTATATGAAGAGGTTCATCCTCATGTTGATGAAAGAGAGTCTGAAGAAGAAGATATTGGCAACATGGAGAATGAGGTTGAGGACACCAGACTTTTTGAAGGAGGAGTTCTCACTTCTACTATAAAGAATCACCCCACTTCTCAAATCATTGGTGATATTATGACTCATGTTCAAACTAGAAGATCTCATCAAGGTCTTGGTGGGTTTATTGCCAATATTCACAAGAAGGTTGATACCCATCTTGTGCAAGCATGTTTGTTTGCCTGTTTTTTGTCACAACAGGAACCCAAGAAGATATTTGATGCTCTCAAAGAACCAAGTTGGGTGGAAGTAATGCAGGATGAGCTTCACCAATTTGCAATTCAGGATGTTTGGGAGCTGGTTGATTGTCCCAGATATGTAAGACCTATAGGAACAAGATGGGTTCTAAGAAACAAAAGAGATGAAAGAGGTATTGTGGTCAGAAACAAGGCAAGGTTAGTGGCTCAGGGTTATACACAAGAGGAGGGGATAGACTATGAGGAGGTCTTTGCACCAGTTGCAAGGATTGAAGCTATTAGGATCTTTTTAGCCTATGCATCCTGCATAGGCTTCACTGTCTATCAAATGGATGTCAAGAGTGCCTTCCTCTATGGAACTATTGTTGAGGAGGTATATGTGATGCAACCTCTTGGTTTTGAGGATCCAGAGAATCCAGATAAAGTGTATAGAGTCAAGAAGGCTATGTATGGATTTCATCAAGCCCCAAGAGCATGGTATGGTACTTTGTCTACTTACTTAGTGGACAATGGATTCAAGAGGGGCACCATAGATAAGACACTATTTATAAAGAAGAAAGGCAAGGATGTGTTGCTTGTTTAGGTCTATGTTGATGACATCATTTTTGGGTCTACTGATCCAAAGATGAGTGAGGATTTATCCAAGCTTATGACAGACAAATTCAAGATGAGTGCTATGGGGGAGATGAACTTCTTTCTTGGTTTACAAGTTCAGCAGAAAGAAGATGGTATCTTCATCTCCCAGGATAAATATGTGGCTGAGATCTTGAAGAAGTTTGGCTTTTCTCCACATGAAAAGAGGGCTACTACTCTTATGGATGGAGAACACCCTTGGGGAAAGATTGGAGATGGGAAAGATGTTGATGTCAGACACTATAGATCCATGAATGGATCATTGATGTATCTTACAGCTTCCATACCTGACATCATGTTTGTTGTGTGTGCTTGTGCACGCCATCAAGTGACTCCCAAAGAATGTCACCTTTATGTTGTGAAGAGGATCTTTAGGTACCTAAGATGCTATCCTAGTCTTGGTTTGTGGTACCCAAAGGATTCACCATTGGAGCTGATTGCATATTCAGACAGTGACTATGGAGGTGATAAATTTGATAGGAAATCCACAACTGGTGGATGTCAATTTCTTGGGAGCAGATTGATATCTTGGCAATGCAAAAAACAAACAGTGGTGGCTAATTCTACAACTGAAGCTGAATATGTGGCTGCAGCTGCTTGTTGTGGACAAGTTTTATGGATTCAGAACCTGCTGTTGGACTATGGGTATAATTTCATGCATACCAAGATATTTGTTGACAATAACAGCACTTTATGCATTATTAAGAATCGTTTACATCATTCTAAAACTAAACACATAGAAATTAGACACCATTTTATAAGAGATTGTTTTGAAAATGGTTTAATACAACCAGATAGGGTTGACACAGAAGAAAATGTGTCAGATTTACTAACTAAACCTTTTGATGCTGGGAGGTTTCAATACTTGGTAACAAGTATTGGAATGATCAATGTCACATAATATATGTTTTGGGGTCTTTTTGTAAAAGTATGTACAGGATGATGCATTGTTATTAGTCTTTTTGAGGATTTAGATTTTCCACTATATTTTTCTAACACTGACAAATGTTGCTTGAACGCTGATAAGTGTTTTTGTGACGTTGTCAGCAATATATTTGTCTAACGCTGACAAAGCTTCCCTCAACGTTGTTATGTGTTATCGGGGCGTTGTCAGCAACAATGTTAGTTTTGTGGTTTTCAATCTAAATGTGCAGGTGGTGTTAGTAGTATACCATTGGATACAGAGTTGCTTATGGATCGATGGAGAAGCATTTGGGCATGTTTTTGTTTATGGATGATAATTGGAATTTTTAATTCCTATCTTGACATAAATTTTTATGTTCATGCATAATTTTAGTAACTTATGTATCATAGTTTAAGGGGAGGTTTTAGGAACCTTTAGGATGTTTGGGTATCCATATGATACTCTTATCACAATTCTAGATTGTGTCCACAGGTGAGTATGAGTTAGTTTTACTAAATCATGAGGCACTGTAGCATGCAAAGTTGATATACTATGCATGCTGCCAAGACATTTTTGGCCTAGAATTGGTTGTGGTCTGTTGGGAGACTTGGTAATGATTTTGTCATGGGATTTACCTGGGAGTAACAAGGAATTTTATAAGGTAACTTAGTTGTTAAGAGTTTTGGTTAGCAAGGGACACTAGAGGACTGTTATGTCTATCTTGCATAAGCAAGTGTGCATAACTGGACAGTGCTTGCCGCCCTATAATAATTATCAGCTTTTTGGTTATCTTCTCTAGGATAAATTACTTTGTTAAGGTCATTTTTCATTTTTAAACATTTTTATTTTTGGACGCTGACAAGAATTTTTCCAAGCGTTGTTGTGACCAATTTAGACGCTGACATGGCTATGGCAAACGTTGACAAGAATATAGCCGTTCGTTGTTGATAGGTTATTTTTGACCGTTGACACTCAATGGGACCTACCCAGTTGTTACTTTTTGACATATTTTTAGGCCGTAATTTTGGGAGTTGATAACTTTCATTTAATGCATGAGATAAACTTATTATTTTTCAATATTTTCATGATTACATTTTGAAAATACTTGCCTATTTTTGGGCCAATCACATGCATTTTCTTCTCCTATATATTTGGCTCCTATTTTTAAACAGGGTACCTATTATTCTTGTCTAACAGAATTTTCTCTTATCAACTTCATCTTCATCAATCATTTTCATAGCTTTCAACAATGGCATCAAAGTTGAAACCATCAGATTTGGAATTGGGGTTCAGAAGTCAACACAACATGATCGCGTATCTTGAAGCGGATGATACTCTGTTTCCCCAATACACACAAATGGTGGCGTATTTGAACGCATCCCCTTTTAGGTATGCTCTTTCTCATGCACCACTCATTCCTGTCACACATATTAAACAGTTTTGGAACAATGTCAGTTCCTCAACAGTTAATAGAGTGACTACATTATCTTCTATTGTTCATGGGAGAACTTGGGTGGTTACTGAAGCTTTGGTACGCCAAGATTTGCATCTTGATGATGCTGATGGTATAACCACCCTTCCCAATAGTGAAATAGAACAAGGACTAAGGGCTTTGGGTTATCCTTTTCCTGATGAAGGAACTTTAAATAAATATCATAAATCGGAATTTCCCCTAGCCTGGAAGTACCTCATACATGTCCTCCTACAATGTTTGAGTCCCAAATGTACTACACACAATGAGATCAATAGATCTATTGCAAGTGCTATTGTGTGCATTGCTACTGGGCAAAAATTTTATTATTCCAAAATGATTTTTGAGGGCATGTGTAAAACTAAAGGGAACAAAATGACTTTAGCTTATCCCAGATTTTTACAAATGGTTTTTGATGTTCAAGGATACTGCACAAGGGATCATAATGATTTTTATGAGATCCCTGTGCAAAAGAAAGCAATTTTTATGAAGAGAACTCACCCCCACATCGTGACCTACCCATAACCCCAACTATGATTGCTGTTATTGAAGCAACTCAACCCCAACCAGACCCCCAACCCCAAATTGACCCAATACCTGAACCATTACCTCCCCCTCAACATATGCAAATTTGTGACAATCCGTCAATTTATGGTTGATATTTTATTCTCAAATATTATTCAAAAACATTATTTTAAATGTTATAATATGAACTCACTTATTTTTGGGAAGTAATTTGGATTTATGTCTTGAAGTAGCGTCGACTACGTCTAAACCGGAGGATTCAATGTTACGTGCTTACGTTTACATACACCGTCTTTGGTGACAGTCCGACATTTCAGAAAATAAATTTATCCGTGAATATTATTTTGGAGTTTTAAATTTGTGTTGGTTCATAAACTCACAAATTTACGAGAAGAGATTAGGACTTACGATTTTATTTTAACGTCCTTTACGACTAAACCGGAAACCCTAGGATTACGTATTTACGTCTTCGAACTCCGTAAATCGAGGAAACTAGAATCGAGGAATACCCGTAAATTAGTGGGATGAGACAAGTATACACTTGTCCCACCCCACTATATGGGAAGGCTACACAAGTGACACCACACTTGTGATGTGTCAAGCTTGTAGCAACAAGCTTACACTTGTTGCTTAAGGCTTATAAAGTAAGCTACATTTCCCACTAACCTAACAAAACCACCTCAAACTTCCCATTAGCTTCCATTCTTACATGCAAAAACCACACAACACTCCTCCCTCTCTCTAAAATTCATCCCATCCTCACCATCCACCCTATTTTGATCAATTTTAACCACAAACATTTGTTATAATTAACATATGTTAATCTCCATTCAAAAAGATGAATATTGGTGCAAGTTTTAACATCCAAAAAGGAGTTTTCAAGTGAAGTAGGGGCTGATTTTCCATGAGAAGCTTATGAAGATTTGGTGATCTTAAAGTGGTGTTGGTTTATCACAAGTCTTGCCATCAAATCCAAGCCTTGTTCATCAAACTCATCTTTTCATCACTAATGGTGGTATAGAGATTGTTCTCCTCATCCTCTTGTTATTTTTGTTATGTAATCATGTATTTTATTTCCTATTGTATATGTAGATGATGATTATATGATGATAAAAGTATTGTGGGGATTTGGTGTTGATAAACATGATTAAAAAGGTGAAAAACTATAAAGAACAAGGCTAAAATCTTGCTTAAAAATGATGGCTGTATAAAACAGTAAAGAAACATGTCATGGACTGATAAAATGATGAAATAGAATTAATATACAGTAATCTATGGGTCTTGTACACATGTGAGAGTTGGCCATGCAATGGAATCATTGTAATGAGTAAGATATGATCAAAACAAGTTTAAGATACAAATCTGAGTTCACTGTTTTGGACGATTTTTAGAAAATACTTAGAGGATGATTCAACAGTAGCTATACAAGAGTTAAATGGAGCACATATCATGTAGTTTATGTGATAAAAATTTGAGGTTCTATCTCCATATATAACTCTAGATATGGCAGTTTTGGTGAATATGAAAATAAAAATCAGATTTTGGAAATTAAAGTATAATACTATTATATAAGCACTCAAAATTTAATAGTATAAAATATAAATTAAAACCCACTAACTTATATAATACATTTATATAAATATGTACAATGGTAAATAAGTGGACATTTTATAAAAATGGTAACTTGTTAAGTTTTATAAGTTATAAAACTATAAACATGATTTTTACGACTTTTTCGGCTATTACTGTAAAATTAACGTTTTTCGCCAATTAAAACTTAGACGATCAAACCCGTCTAATGTAATGTTTTCAAAACTCATATACTGATATATAGACATATATAACAAGTAAAAGCCGATAAAACCCGAACTATAAAACATACGGACATTAACGGGCTAAGTTAACGTTATTGGACTAATAATACAACAAAATGGACTAAAACACTTATAAACTTATTTATTGGGCATAGCCCATTTGGGCCCAACATACAAAGTATAAATACTGATAATACAAGTATGAAACTGATTAACACAAGTTAATAAACTTATAATAGGCTTATTGGACCTAAAACACGTAAATAGGTAAAACGAGCAAACTAGTATAAAAGTTATCGACACATAACACAAAAATGAGTAAATGAGGATATGTAAACCCACTTGATCATCATCTATATATAATCACCATATGTATACATAATTGTTATTTTTATAAAGTCATTATACATGAGTCTAAGACGAGTATTATTTGTCTAGGTTTTCGTGATTGAAGCATGCACCGTACGTCCGAATTGCCGATAACCCGCCTTCCCACATCAACGTGAGTTCATAGCCTCGCACTCTTTTAAATGTTTTTATGAAATGTTTTATAAACCCGCGAGGGAGATAACATGTTAGATTTTATAAAATAGGACACCATTTGTCCCGATTGTTTGTTTATTGATTTGGACCCGAATGATTGTATGACCCGATTGTATGACCCGATAAATGATTAAAGGACCCGATAGATGAAATTAAATGGATTATTAAAGTGAGGTTATGTCACTAAAAGTCCCATTAGCATGAATTGTGAACTACCGGGATTTGGTAGACGCTTGTGCATATAATAGTACTATTTGGGGACGATCACCCCAGTTCGCGCCTTGACGGTTGATCCCCGTCGTGCCACATTGATTGGTAAGCGAATTTATGTATGAGAAGATTTCCATAGCGTGACCTTTGTGACGACACGCTACTTTAGATGGGCAAATTGAGTATCGGGTTAGCTACCCGTTGTTGGTTTAGTAAGGTAACAATGTCATGCGGCTTATAATAATCCAAAACTAACGAAATACTACTAGACGCTCCGAATTACGATGTATTGCCTGACTAGCAATACAGGGTCATACTATTGATATTATGTTTGTGTTTTGGTTTGCATAACCATATTCATATAACGGTTTTTATTTTTATACAACGTCATAAGACGTATTGTATGATATTTTTACGACATTGGCTCGTATAATGATTTTTAAGGCAAATGCCTATATTATGATTTTGATGAAGATTTGTATAAAATGACTTTGGCTATTTTATGGCCTATTAAAATGATTTGTACAAAATGATTTTCAGTAATAATTTTATACTGATATTATATTGATGGATTTTATTAAACTCTATGAATTCACTCGGCGTTATCGCTGACCTTTCCTTTTAACATGTTTTATCTCAGGTACTTGAAGGTAATTCTCGGGAAGACGACAAGAATTCATGGCCCGCACTTAAACAATATTTTTCCATTCAAATACTTTGTAAAACTTTGTATGAAATAATATGACTTGGGACCTATGTAACTTTGATATTTATGAATGGAAATGCTTTATTAATAAACGACGCGATTTTTATGTGTTGTCTATGATGTGAGTAATGTGCTAACCCGTAACACCAACTAGTCTTCCGTTTTATTGAGTTGTATAAATTTGGGGGTGTTACAGTTTGGTACCAGAGCTCTCGTTATAGAGAACGAAAGATTTTTAAAACCAAGGTTTTGAATAAAACATTTCAAAATCTTTTAACTATAAACATTTTTCACAAAATGTCTAAAAATCTTTTGACTATAACGGTGCCGAAGAATTCCCGAGTTACCGACAAGGCCAGACTGAGAAATGTTATTTTAATATATATATAACTCGGATTATATATATGATGTAATTTGATTACATGATTGTTTGATGATTATTTTGATATTTATATGAGATATTTATACGATGTAGATTGTCACAAGGAACCCTAAATCCCCTAGTAAATTAATCGAAGCTATTCTCGTAGGAATTCTAGCTATCCTAGATCTAAACCAAGTTATGGATATTTATGATCCCAACAAAATGGTTGATATTCGTAGAAATGTTGATATTAGTTGATTGTGATATTAAAGAAGAATTGGCGAGATTAAATCTGATATCGATGTCATGACGATCTTTCCTTATAGAGTGGAGTTTGACAAAACGTTACCACCTAGAAAGATGTCATTTGACTCGTTGTCATCCAATTCTTAAATTGAAATCGAAAGGGTGAATGTTGCACTTGAGGCTGTCATTGGAACCATTACCCAAAAGCCTCATGCCACTAGTACGTTTCAGAGAAATCTAATTGAATGATCGAGTCATTTCATACTAGTGACTCATTTGATAATTGTTGTTGTAAGAGCTATAGGATTGGAAATTAAGCGTTGTTGATATCGAGCTTTTATCGCCCTTTCAAGATGTATGAATAAGATTGAAAGTATTGGAGAATGAGGTAGGATATCAAATTGAGTATAAAATTGGTTGAAACTTGAATAAAATAAAAACTTAACCTGTATGGAATATGAGATTGTTAATATAAGTGGTTAAGTCCTGTGATTGAATTATAAGGTTTTAATTTATTGTTGATTCGTGTTAAGTATTGTTCCTAGGCCATTGTCCACTAACGAGGATGCCTAGTGTCCAAGAAATAAATTGAAGAAATCTTCTTCTGAATTGAGACTGATGGATCTTCTGGGACATGTGGAACACCTAATGACTCTTGTAGAGTAGTATTCATTGTGGCATCTTTTAAAAATAATCCCTAACTTAACTGTGACATCAGTTGGTATGATGAGTTCTGAGAATTGTATGACATAGTGACACGTAATGTGTGACGGTACAATTTTGACTTGTTTGTGATTAATGAGAAAGACTACCTTTGATTGCCAAATTCAACATGTATCGATATTATCTATCTTTTATTGCTTCTTCCTAATGTTCGCATTAGTGATGCAACCATTGAACAAGTACTCATCTTGATTTGAGTTACGTTGTGGATTAATCTTTTTTAGTGCCATCAAGGTCATGAACCTCATGATTAATTGGCTAAGGATCATTTCCTATCATATCGTAGTTAATTCTTGGTGAACAAGCTTTCATCACTTTCTTTAGATCACAGATTGTTTTTATTAAGTTAAAACGGTATCCTTTGAGGAAATTAAATTTTCATCACAATAAAGATTATTCAAAGTGAGATTTATAAGTGATTGATATCAAAATGAAGTTGTTTATGAGACGCTTTGGAAAACTTAACTATTTCCATAACAAAGAAAATCTTTGTAAATTTATTCTTGATCCTTATTTAAGAATTAAGCATGAAAATGTTTTTATTATAAACATAATGATAAAGTTTTGACGAACTAAGTATTGCATCGTTAATCTTGAAATTGTATATAGTTGTGCGCCTACATACAATTTGGAATGAACCATGCAAGGCTGATTAGTAGTCACCATAAAACTAATGAATAAACACTACATTTTCTTTGAAGATTGTGAAAGATTAAATTTTATGAGATCTGCAAGAAGTAAAAAAATAGGGACATAGTGTTAGGGACACCTACATATGTGCCTGTAGCATCTATTCGTCTGAGTCGAATTTACTCATCTGTGGAAATTGTCTTATTTGACAATTGACAATTCTTTCTTGACCAATTCTCCCGTAGTGAGATTCTTAGGAAAAGTATCTGATTACCGAGTGTTGATACTCGACTGGATGTATTGACGTTCTTATCATTTCTTATGATTTTATTTCATTTGAATGACCTGGGTAACGATCCGAGGAGCTTTCGAATGCGTACAAATTAATAAAAACATGGGATATATTTATATTCGTTAGATGTTTTCATCTGTATCTGATTTGAAATTCTCTCGCATACATTATGCGTTGACCTTAAACTTTTAATGGTAGTTGTGTCTCAATGTATCCTTGAATTTGTGAAGGATTATGAGTTATTATTAGTCTTTTGAGAAGTTCACATCTTATCAACGGCAATAAAACTGGAAAGTTGGAAGTGCCAGTAGAATGGATTGATTGATTATGACATGACGACATTGTCTTAATTGATGGGAACTCGAGTAGAATTCCCCTAAAAGATAAGATGTTGATTATCAAAAGTGATCTAAATAATTCTTGGTGGATGACGATATCCTGTATTTAGACTTAAAATTATACCATGAATGATTGTGAATTAGTCATAGATATTATAATCTAGAAAGAACTTAAAATAAATGTATTAAAAGATGATAATGTTATCTTAAACTTTAGGAAGTATTTGTTGATGAAATACCTAGACTTTTGCCATTAAGGCAATATTGAATTTGGTATTGATTTTATTCCCGGTGCTGCACCTGTGGCTTGTGCACTGTATGTCAGCACCATCTGAATTAAAGGAATTACCGTACAACTGAGAGAGTTGTCGGAGAAAGATTTTATTATACCAAGCTTGTCATCATGAAGAGCTATGGTGTTATCATTCCTTATATTTATAGATTATTGTGACTGAGTAAATTGACAATCGAAAGCGATATCCATAACTCGAAATGGAAGATTTGTTCGATCATTTACAAGGTTTTTGATCCATGGCATAGTTATCATCAACTTCGCATCTGCGAAAAAGGATTATGTATTCCAATCACTACATCCTGTACTTGTAATGAACATTACGAGTTTCATGTTATGTCGTTTGGATTGACTAATACACATGTAGCATTCATAAATTTGGTGAATCACGTGTGTGGGCTGTAATTTGATAAATTCATGCTTGTGATCATTAAGGACCATTTGTTTGTTTACAAGAATAAGAATGAAGTTAATAATTAATTATAGATTGCTCTGAATTGGCCGAACAATTAAAAATTTTACCTTGAATATTTAACATAAGACTTCAGACTTAATACTTTACATGATTTAACCATGTGATTAATTGATAATGGAATATAAATTGACTCTTCAAAAATTAGAAGTCATTTAATACTTTGGGTTATACTAAAAAGAAAGTGCAAATATATTTTGACAAATGTTTTAACAAAGGATTTTTAAGGGATTATTCCCTTATACACAAACCATTTAACTAAACTTCTGTTTAGGGGTAGATGTTTGTGTATACCTCAAGATAACCTAAAAGGGATTGAGGAAACCATTTGAACCATGACTTGAAATTTGAAACGATAATTTACGCTTTTCAAACTAAGAAAATTTTGACCACCGTATAACCAAAGATTTTTCGAACATTTACGAATCCTGTTAATTATTTTCGATAATTCAACAAAAATCGTGTTAATTAAATTCAAATTTATTTTTGAACATTTTATATAATTGGTCGAACTAAGAAATTTAAAACTTTTACGTTTACGCTTCATAAAAATTAACTAATAATTATTTAATTAATTATAATAGTTATCGACGCTTTAGACGACGGATTGAGTAAAACGGATAAAGATGATAGTTGAGAAGAAACTAAAACTCAGAAAATGTGAAGAAATAATTTTTGAATAAATATGGACATGATAATTATATCATCAGGAAAAATGAATATAAATACTGACACATTATGTAGAAAATATAAAGAACCAATTAGGATGTGTTCCTTAATAATGAAGGTGCAAAATAAATTGCTGAACGATATAAAAAAAAACAATGTTTGTAAAAAGGATAATATAAATAGTGAAAGGTTTCACGGCTAGTGTGAACCATTAGAGTTGAGAAGCCGATAGCGTTAAATGTTTTAAAGACCACATGTGATTGTCTAAATATGGAGGATTGTGAGATATAGTTATGTTGGAATTTGTAAGTATAAGTATTATATGTATGTCATTTTTGACTAAAAGTATCTTTGTCTGAAGGAGTTGTACTAATGGCAATTATGAAGGCAGACATCGCCTCATACATTAGTAAACGTCTAGCTATTGCAAAGGTCATCATCTGAATTTGATTCGATTTGGGTCATCGTCGACAGACTGACCAAATCTGCTAATATCATTCCCGTTAATGATAAATGCAAAAGAGTTATGTAAACATAGTGTGCCTGTATCGAACATCTTTATTAAGATCCTCGCTTCGCATCAAATTTCTAGAGATTTGCTCAGAAATCATTAAGAACGAACCTTGATGAGAGTACTATGTACCACCCCAATCGAAGGGACGAGGTAAAATAACGATACAAAGTAATATAAGTGCTGTTTTATGTTTGAATGATTGACCTTTGGTAATAGACCGTATAATCGTTTTCCTTTGAAATGATTACCATTGATAACCATCGTGTTAGGATTAAGATCGAATCTTGTTAGGATCTAAATATTAGAGCATCTGTAAGCAGGAGTTGAGATGAAGACACCCGACATACACCCATTGTGAGTTGGACATGTCTTTTAGGTTTAAGGTTTCCTATGATGGCGAACCTAACCTTACAAAATACCCGACCCGCGAGATCTGAAATGATTGTTGAAATTAAGATCTGATTATCGACTGTCGATAGTGGGCAGGAGATTATGTGAATATGAAATGTAGATCTTGAAGTGCCAGATGGGTAGCGAAGTTATGCCAAAAATTTTAACCGTGGAAAAATGAATTCATGATCTGACAAATCATGGGATATAAGTCTCCGTTGTATGGGACCATTGAGGTGATGTAAAAGATTTGGTTTGAAAGGCATATAAGCTGGATCTACCCAAGGACTTCAAGAGATGCGTGAATTATGTTTCGTATATCGAACTTGATGGAATATCTATCAAGTGAAAATATGACTATTCCTTAATGAAGCTTAGATCAGCGAAAAGTTGCATTCATCAAAAACCCGTGAACATCATGGATAGAGAAAGTAAGTCAACATTAAGCCTGATCTTATTCCCGTAGTTATGTTTGATAGAACTCGCATATTGTAATGAATTGCACTTGTGAGAAAAGACCGAATGTGGAGGAAATACCCACATGGCTTTAACTCTATAAGAAGCGAGTAGTAAGGTAAGATGATCTTTGAGGACAAAGATCCTGTTTAGGGGTAAATGTTGTGACAATCCGTCAATTTATGGTTGATATTTTATTCTCAAATATTATTCAAAAACATTATTTTAAATGTTATAATATGAACTCACTTATTTTTGGGAAGTAATTTGGATTTACGTCTTGAAGTAGCGTCGACTACGTCTAAACCGGAGGATTCAACGTTACGTGCTTACGTTTACATACACCGTCTTTGGTGACAGTCCGACATTTCAGAAAATAAATTTATCCGTGAATATTATTTTGGAGTTTTAAATTTGTGTTGGTTCATAAACTCACAAATTTACGAGAAGAGATTAGGACTTACGATTTTATTTTAACGTCCTTTACGACTAAACCAGAAACCCTAGGATTACGTATTTACGTCTTCGAACTCCGTTTTTGATGAGACAATTTTTATTAAATTCGTTTCGTGCCGTTGATTCATAATTTATAAAAACATTTTTCGTAAAACGACCCAAGGGCACGTAAATCGAGGAAACTAGAATCGAGGAATACCCGTAAATTAATGGGATGAGACAAGTATACACTTGTCCCACCCCACTATATGGGAAGGCTACACAAGTGACACCACACTTGTGATGTGTCAAGCTTGTAGCAACAAGCTTACACTTGTTGCTTAAGGCTTACAAAGTAAGCTACATTTCCCACTAACCTAACAAAACCACCTCAAACTTCCCATTAGCTTCCATTCTTACATGCAAAAACCACACAACACTCCTCCCTCTCTCTAAGATTCGTCCCATCCTCACCATCCACCCTATTTTGATCAATTTTAACCACAAACATTTGTTATAATTAACATATGTTAATCTCCATTCAAAAAGATGAAGATTGGTGCAAGTTTTAACATCCAAAAAGGTGTTTTCAAGTGAAGTAGGGGCTGATTTTCCATGAGAAGCTTATGAAGATTTGGTGATCTTAAAGTGGTGTTGGTTTATCACAAGTCTTGCCATCAAATCCAAGCCTTGTTCATCAAACTCATCTTTTCATTACTAATGGTGGTATAGAGATTGTTCTCCTCATCCTCTTGTTATTTTTGTTATGTAATCATGTATTTTATTTCCTATTGTATATGTATATGATGATTATATGATGATAAAAGTATTGTGTGGGGATTTGGTGTTGATAAACATGATTAAAAAGGTGAAAAACTATAAAGAACAAGGCTAAAATCTTGCTTAAAAATGATGGCTGTATAAAACAGTAAAGAAACATGTCATTGACTGATAAAATGATGAAATAGAATTAATATACAGTAAGCTATGGGTCTTGTACACATGTGAGAGTTGGCCATGCAATGGAATCATTGTAATGAGTAAGATATGATCAAAACAAGTTTAAGATACAAATCTGAGTTCACTGTTTTGGACGATTTTTAGAAAATACTTAGAGGATGATTCAACAGTATCTATACAAGAGTTAAATGGAGCACATATCATGTAGTTTATGTGATAAAAATTTGAGCTTCTATCTCCATATAGAACTCTAGATATGGCAGTTTTGGTGAATATGAAAATAAAAATCAGATTTTGGAAATTAAAGTATAATACTATTATATAAGCACTCAAAATTTAATAGTATAAAATATAAATTAAAACCCACTAACTTATATAATACATTTATATAAATATGTACAATGGTAAATAAGTGGACATTTTATAAAAATGGTAACTTGTTAAGTTTTAT
This sequence comes from Glebionis coronaria, assembly GCA_025667525.1. Classification (NCBI taxonomy): domain Eukaryota; kingdom Viridiplantae; phylum Streptophyta; class Magnoliopsida; order Asterales; family Asteraceae; genus Glebionis; species Glebionis coronaria. Next base: position 121,766,248 of record CM046880.1, on the reverse strand, counting down.
AAGTTATAAAACTATAAACATGATTTTTACGACTTTTTCGGCTATTACTGTAAAATTAACGTTTTTCGCCAATTAAAACTTAGACGATCAAACCCGTCTAATGTAATGTTTTCAAAACTCATATACTGATATATAAACATATATAACAAGTAAAAGCCGATAAAACCCGAACTATAAAACATACGGACATTAACGGGCTAAGTTAACGTTATTGGACTAATAATACAACAAAATGGACTAAAACACTTATAAACTTATTTATTGGGCATAGCCCATTTGGGCCCAACATACAAAGTATAAATACTGATAATACAAGTATGAAACTGATTAACACAAGTTAATAAACTTATTATAGGCTTATTGGACCTAAAACACGTAAATAGGTAAAACGAGCAAACTAGTATAAAAGTTATCGACACATAACACAAAAATGAGTAAATGAGGATATGTAAACCCACTTGATCATCATATATATATAATCACCATATGTATACATAATTGTTATTTTTATAAAGTCATTAGACATGAGTCTAAGACGAGTATTATTTGTCTAGGTTTTCGTGATTGAAGCATGCACCGTACGTCCGAATTGCCGATAACCCGCCTTCCCACATCAACGTGAGTTCATAGCCTCGCACTCTTTTAAATGTTTTTATGAAATGTTTTATAAACCCGCGAGGGAGATAACATGTTAGATTTTATAAAATAGGACACCATTTGTCCCGATTGTTTGTTTATTGATTTGGACCCGAATGATTGTATGACCCGATTGTATGACCCGATAAATGATTAAAGGACCCGATAGATGAAATTAAATGGATTATTAAAGTTAGGTTATGTCACTAAAAGTCCCATTAGCATGAATTGTGAACTATCGGGATTTGGTAGACGCTTGTGCATATAATAGTACTATTTGGGGACGATCACCCCAGTTCGCGCCTTGACGGTTGATCCCCGTCGTGCCCCATTGATTGGTAAGCGAATTTATGTATGAGAAGATTTCCATAGCGTGACCTTTGTGACGACACACTACTTTAGATGGGCAAATTGAGTATCGGGTTAGCTAACCGTTGTTGGTTTAGTAAGGTAACAATGTCATGCGGCTTATAATAATCCAAAACTAACGAAATACTACTAGACGCTCCGAATTACGATGTATTGCCTGACTAGCAATACAGGGTCATACTATTGATATTATGTTTGTGTTTTGGTTTGCATAACCATATTCATATAACGGTTTTTATTTTTATACAACGTCATAAGACGTATTGTATGATATTTTTACGACATTGGCTCATATAATGATTTTTAAGGCAAATGCCTATATTATGATTTTGATGAAGATTTGTATAAAATGACTTTGGCTATTTTATGGCCTATTAAAATGATTTGTACAAAATGATTTTCAGTAATAATTTTATACTGATATTATATTGATGGATTTTATTAAACTCTATGAATTCACTCGGCGTTATCGCTGACCTTTCCTTTTAACATGTTTTATCTCAGGTACTTGAAGGTAATTCTCGGGAAGACGACAAGAATTCATGGCCCGCACTTAAACAATATTTTTCCATTCAAATACTTTGTAAAACTTTGTATGAAATAATATGACTTGGGACCTATGTAACTTTGATATTTATGAACGGAAATGCTTTATTAATAAACGACGCGATTTTTATGTGTTGTCTATGATGTGAGTAATGTGCTAACCCGTAACACCAACTAGTCTTCCGTTGTATTGAGTTGTATAAATTTGGGGGTGTTACAAAATTGACCAAGAACCCTTCGACGCTGACACGTTAAATGTTGGCGTTGATGTGCCTATTTCAAACGTTGACACACAACCTTCACAGACCCAAACACCCCTTAACCAACCCACATCCACCCAATCCACATCATCATCTCCACCAACACAATATAGGTTAGAAAAACGCCAAAGGACTACTGGAATGTTCTCCTCTAGTGGTCCTAGCCATGTAGCAGAGAGAACCACCACCACAAGTGTGGTTGGTGTTATGGATGAGGTTGGGACTATTGGTTCTGGTTATATGCTGGCCAAGGCAGTCCCACCATAATTAAGACCTCATCAATGCCCAATGAATCTAACTTGGGAGGTCAAATACCCATTTTAGAAGAGGGCAGATTGGAACCAATGACCCTAATGGAATTGACGGTAGTCTGCATGAGCTTGCAAAAGCAAAATGTAGACTCGGTACAAGTTGTCAGCACACAAGGCCTTGAACTCAAACAATTAAGGGAGAGGATTGTTATTTTGGAGACTGCTAGTGCAAGGAGAGGGATGGAGGAATCTTCCAAAGGGGAGGATGATCAAATAAATGTGAGTGATAAGGGCAGCCATGATGGTCAATCTTTGGATGTTGCTGATGCCCTAACAAGTTTGAAGAAACAGACAGGTTTTGATACGTCTCTAGTCTCTCCTACAAACATAAATTTATCATTTACAGCCATGTTGGAGGAAATTGCAAAAGGCGCTGAGGCAGGAAATTTGAGCGTTGACAAGGAGAGGTTGGACGCTGACATGAGTATTTTGGGCGCTGACAGAGCAAAAGTGAACGTTGACAGACCTGCAAATGAGGGTGATGTATCCCAGTCATCATCTATGATCAAGGAGGTTTCTTCACAGGTATCACCATCTACCGTACCAACAATTGATCCATTAGATAAGGGTAAGGGTGTTATGGTAGAAGAGGTTGTTCCAAAGAATGCATCTCAAATTGAGTTTGATAGAAAGTTGGCTGCACAAATTGTGGAACAAGACAGAAAGGAGGTGAGAGAGTCACCATTTGTTGTCACTTCAGAAGAGCAAGAAGGAAGTGATGAAGCTAGCTCAGACTCAAGTGTTATGATCATAGAACAACCAGAAAGACTTGAGTATGGAGATGAGTTGGCCAAGGAGAAATTGAGAGAGTTGAAATTGCAGGTTGATTTTGACATGCCAGAGGTGGTTCCACTGTATCATGCTTGGAAAGATAGATGTATGGAGAATCCACACTTAACCATTTCAGATCAGATATGGGGTTTGGAGATTCTTCTCAGAGTACAAAAGGATTGTAAGATCATTTTGAAATATAAAGCCAACAATGTTCTCTCAGAGTTGAAAAGGGATAGAAGGGAGTTGTACTGTATGTTGCTAAGGTGTCATGGAACAGGGTGGACTTATCAGACATTGAAGGCATTGACATTTGATGAGTTGGAATGTAGAGCTTATCCCATTTGGGTTAGAGTGCAGGAAGCAAACACTCTAAGACTTCTTTCTGATGAAAGAAAAGAAGAACTTGCAGAGGAAATGGAGCTCAAGAAAGCAATGTTTGTTCCCAGACCAGTGAAAAAGGGAGTTTCTCTTGAGTTTCCCAAAGATATGGATCCATTACATCCAAGTGAAGTTGTCATAAGAAAGAGCCTCAAGCTCTCACCATTAGAAGCTTCAGATATGGTACAAGTGTTACCACTAGATTCCAGAAACCCAATTGTGAGCTATGAAGAAGATGAATGTGGGTTTTAGAAGATTGGCAGGTATGGAAAAGAGGTGCACACTTTTACCACCATTATATCTTTGTTTGCAAGTTTTGATAGAGAAGACTTGGTAGACCTATGGATGTTCTTAGACGCAAAGTATGAAGCTGAAGCACCAACTTCAGCCAATTGATTAAAACTGTGGTCCACATTCAAAAGAATGTGTGGACTAAAAGATGAGGATCCTGCTATTTGGAAGGATCTTGAAGATGATCTTAGTGGTCTTCAATGGAGATTGTATTCAGCTGCTGGTGTTTATTATTTGAGTGCTACAAAGTTTGTTGAGTATCTACTTGTGGATGGTCAGTATTTCATGTCCAAGGATATCTTGGAGAAGATGAAGAACACTCAGCTGGAAATTGATTATTCAAGTGACGTGGTAAAAGATTTGATCAGATTTATTTATTACCAATATGAGAAGGTTTGTAAGATTCCTCCTAGTACTTAATGTTTATTCAGAAACTTGATCATTGGAGTAGATATCAAGTTTAGGGGAGGATTGTTGGGAATAAATTATGGCCAGTTCACTTGAGCGCTGACAAGAGTAAAACAAGCGTTGATAGGAGTAAAACAAACGCTGACAGCTCAAGCGTTGACAAGACAAAGTCAAGCGTTGATACATTGAAGACAAGCATTGATGGGAAGATATACTCTACGCGTTTATTGTATTCTAGATTACTTCTAGTAAAGGTAGGAACAACAATGTATTTTCTATATTTATCTTTACCTAGAATAGTTGATACGTAGATTATTGTACAAGGCTTCTTATGTCTATAAAAGAAGACCTTTAGGTTAATGTTCGATATAAGTTTTTATTCGTAAACTACTTTCATTATAAGCAAGTTTGATATCATTAATCAAAGTGAAAGTTTGTTTATATCTTGTGTGTTCTTGTTAAGTGTTAATTCCGCATAACACTTAGATTATCATATACATATACAATGGTTTCTCTAAGTGTATTACTTGATCTGATCTCGTATACATAAAGCTAAATCGATCTATGTTTGGGATCAACACTTACAAACACTATTCATAAACCCTAGCAACTGAATTTCCTAAACTATCCTTGCAAAATCTTCTAGGCTTGTTGCCAACTTGATTTGATGGATCAGGGACGTTCATTGGGTGCTGAGTGACCAAGGAATAACTTGAGAGCATTGATTTTGCCATGTCACACTTTTCTGCCATGTGTCGTCATGTGAGTGAGGCTTGGGGTATCTTTCCGGTAGTGGAGTTTAGGGTATTTGTTGTGGGATGTGAGTGAGGTGATGTGTATCACACGTGGGTATAGCCAGTTCCATTTTCCCCTTTGTTTTCTTCATTTTTAATCTTGGGTAAAAGGTTGTTCTTGGCTGGTAAAAATCTCTACAGTAAATGTTACCCGCTTATTTAGGAAATTGAACTTTAGACTTGGCAGTTTTGGTCCTTTGTTTTTGGGAAAAGATGCATAACACGTTTTTCAGCCAACATAAACACATTCATTTGTATTTGAAGTTATGAATTTCACACTTTTGCCCCAAAACTTTGGCAAAAGTGTTTCAAGGGTTGTTTTTGCCATTTTTCCATAATTGAGGGACTGATTTTGGACTTTCTTGATCTTCAAAGTTCTTCATAGTATCTTTGACTTCATGAGGGACCATATTTGACAAATTAGAATTGATGAGCGACTAATCTTTCCATTTCTTCAAAGTTGAAGGACCATTTTGTAATTTTGACAAACTTAAGGGACCAAACTTGTAATTATGAATATACAAGCGTTTTAAGTGTCATTTCTTCACAATTTGAGGATCAATGTTGTATATCTTCAAGTCTTCAAGGTTTAATCTTGGATAATTCATGAACTAGGGCCCGTTTCTTTGTACGGCTTCGTTTCTCGTGTCCGTTTTTCCTTGTTTCTCGTGATCTTTTGTCTTTTTCACGATATCCATACCTAAAACACACAAGTAAACAAATACAAGCATATATATGGTAATTTATGACATTTTAATGCATTTAAAGCCCAAAAAGAACGATGAGATCATGTATAAATGCCATCTCATCACTCCCCCATACTTAGCCATTCCGTGCCCTCACGCAATGCTAGAATAAAGTATCTAAGCATCACAATAATTCAATTTTATTAACCTTTATTGAAAAGTAAAAGACTTGCAACAATACTACGAAGATGTGTAAAGACATAATGTATGATTTTCATCACGAATGTGACTTTTTAGGGTCAAAGAATGGAAACAAGTAAATGTCCCATAGAGTAAATTTCGTCCTCCTTGATTGTCATACATTCCATGCTAAGTGCAAAAACGAGATCATTGTTGGTACAAGTCACAATGCTAACACTACTCATACGTCCAAATTGTGTAATACTTTTTCTCCCCGCAATCCTAGTTATTATAAAAGGAAATGGGTTACTAGCATTTTTTAACTATTTGTCATGGATCACAAGTGATTCATATTGACTTATTTGAGTATTTATTAGTCCGAAAGCAGTGTAGCACGATTTAATCGATAGTTAGCCGAAGGACAAAATCTTTTAAAACTGCTTCTCGTGTATCTCCTTAAGTTCATATCTTGGCATAACTCGTTTCACGATTTGAGACCTTTCTCGGACCGATATTTGGCATGTACTTCATACTTCAAATCTTGGGAAGACGTTCTTGAAATTATGGTCTTCTCTTCATATATTGGAATTTCTTCACTTGACGTTTTTGAGAGATTCTTTATATTTGGACCACGACTTCATCATTTTTCTCCAATCCTTATTTTGGACTTTGATATACAACGATCCGCCTCCTTTTCGGACTTGGATATATTTATCCTCATACCTTGATAGGGTCTTTTTGGATAGACTTTCTCCATGATCTTTAGGGAGTAATTGCTTTTCGTCGTGTGTCTCGATCCTTCATATTGATTTAGGAATAATGATACTTCACATCATCTTGGATCTTTAGCAAAAATAGAGCTCCTCATGCCTTGTTAGGGCCTTTTTGGATCTTCACCAATCTTCGCGTCCCGCTTCAATAAGTTATACTTTGGCTATGAACTCTGTTCAACCCCGGGCAACTTTTAAACGATCTTGTGCTAGAAGCTAAGTAACCTTTTAAATCGTATGACCTTACTTATTGCAATTATTTTTATTCCTAATGCATTGATCTTATGGGAAGAAAAAGCCACAATTAAAAACATATGAGTTTTTGAAAGAACATTTTCATGTTCTACATTTAGCATGATCACTTGTCTAACTCTATCGTCTCTCGTTCTTCACTATATAAAGACCTCTAATTAAAGAGACTCGTGAATACTTAGCCATGCAAGTCAAAATTAAGCCAAATTTGGATTAGCTTTCTTTAAGACTATATCAAATCAAAGTTTTGGGTTTTCAAGCCACCTATAGGATCTTGCACTTTCTTGGACTTTTTCAAGTTTAGAGAATGCATTTTATAGTTCCCTTGATAAGTGATTTTCTAGAATCAATTATAGGAACTTGCGAAAAGTTCTTGTTCTTAACCCGAATGAGCTAAGACTTTCGCGTTTTAAAGTTCCCTATATAAAAGTCTAGCAAAACTTGAATTGAGCGGGTTAAGGAACGTAAAGGGCTCCAAATGCCCATCAAGTCAAAAATTAGCTCTTATTCTACCCATCGGAAAATATACATTCGTGTCTTAAAAACACTTATGAAAACTAAGAATTTTTTTTTAAAATTTGGCCATTTTTAGCCTTATTAGCAACAAAAACAAAACATTGAAAGTTGGAAAACGTGAGGGCGTAGAAAAGCGAGTATCTATTCACCCCTCCATACTAAAAGTAAACATTGTCCTCAATGTTTCGAGTCTAAAGGTAGAGCAACCCCATACTAGAGACGAAGAATCGAATGCTTAGGATCTAGCATGGAAAGGGTGATCAACAATATATCAAAAGCCGTTTATGAATTATGCTAAAAGATAATTGTTAGAACAATAAACAATATGTCATGGATTCGTGAAAAACTTCTTCAAGAAAACGATGGAGGCTCACGTAAACGAACACGAGAGTCTTTAATCGTAGATGATGATGATGATCTAGATAATACAATCACAAACAACCACGAGACAACGAGTTGGAAGGGCACAAATCCCCTCTCATTATTTATTAGAAAGCATAAAAGGATAAGCATGGGATCTCCCCCACGAGGCACCTCGTTTTTTATTACCGAGTCATGAGCTCGACTCGATCCCCTCAATGCTAATTGTCATTGGGGAAGGTGACTTGGTCGAGGTCAACCATTGAAGGAATTTCCCCACAAAAGTAGTGCTTAAGCCTATGACCATTCACCTTAAAGTTAGGACCATCATCTTGAGCTAGCTCGATGGTCCCATAAGGAAACACTTGTGTAACGGTGAAAGGACCCGACAAACGAGATTTCAATTTCCCGGAAAATATCTTAAGTCTAGAGTTAAAAAGTAACACTTGATCACCAACGTTAAAAACCCGGTTTTTAATCTTTTCATCATGGAACTTTTTAGTCTTTTCTTTGAAAATCAATGAATTTTCATAAGCATTGTCTCTTAATTCATCTAATTCATTCAATTGTATTTTCCGGTGATCTCCCGCAGTCTTTAAGTCAAAGTTTGCATGCTTAAGGGCCCAATATGCCTTGTTCTCCTATTCAATGGGCAAATGACAATTCTTCCCATAGACTAACTTATAAGGAGTACTACCGATAGGTGTCTTATAAGCGGTCCTAAAGGCCCATAAAGCGTCATCGAGTTTGTCGGACCATGCAGCACGGTTTTCTCCAATCGACCTCTCTAAAATCCTCTTCAAAGCTCGGTTCGAAACCTCGATTTGCCCACTCGTTTGCGGGTGATAATCCGTAGAAAGACGATGAGTAACTCCATATTTCTTTAAGACCTTCTCGAATTGGTCATTACAAAAATGGGTTCCACGATCGCTTATAATAGCACGAGGGGTTCCGAACCGAGAGAATAGTTGTTTCAAAAACATCACTACCACACGAGCATCATTAGTAGGTAAAGCCTTAGCTTCCACCCACTTAGAAAGGTAGTCGACCGCGACGGAGGATATACTTGTTACCATGAGATGATGGGAACGGCCCCATAAAGTCTATGCCCCAAGTGTCGAAAATATCACATACTTGAATTATGTTTTGCGGCATTTCATCACGTTAAGATGATTTTCCTTGACGTTGGCACGAATCACACGACTTCACAAGTGCGTGTGCATCGCGATAGATAGAAGGCCAAAAGAAACCGGCATCGAACACATTCTTAGCCGTGAGATTAAAACCATGGTGACCACCCGTGGGTCCCTCGTGACAAGCTCTAAGGATATTAGAAGCTTCAACACCAAAAACACAATGTCGAATGAGTTGATCCGCACAAACCTGAAAGAGATAAGGGTCGTCCTAAAAATAGAACTTGACGTCACGAAAGAATTTTCGCTTTTGTAGTGTCGTCATACCCTTGATTATGAAATTACCCGCATGGTAATTTGCAATGTCGGCAAACCATGGGGTGGTGTCTTTAGAATTCACAACATCGAGAGTCTCGAGTGGAAATGTTTTGGTGATTTCCTTGTTCTCGAAAACATCTTTGTGAGGATCTTCTAGACGAGAGAGATGATCGACCGCTAGATTCTCGGCTCCTTTTTTGTCAAGCACGGTGACATCAAATTCTTGGAGGAGGAGCATCCAATGAAGCAATCTCGGCTTAGCATCTTGCTTAGCTAAGAGATACTTGATAGCCGAATGGTCGGTATACACGATGCTTTTAGTTAAGACGAGATAAGGTCAGAATTTCTCAAAAGCATAGTGATATGAGCTTAAACTCATATCCTTTTATCAACAAATAACCCTAAAACATGAAGCAAAATACCCATTTATCTTGTAAAAAGCAGTATTATGTGGTATGTTTGTGTTTGTGTGATCTTATGTAGGTAAAAGGATACAATTTCAAGCAAACAAGGAAAAACCAAGCTCAAATGGATGAAAAAGACAAAAGAGGATCAAAAGTGACAAGACTTTGAAGTTCAAGGACCTATCTTGACAATTTGTGAAAGATGAAGGACTTAAAGTGCAAATTATGAAAAGTCAAGATTCAAGTCAAACCTGGTCAAACTATCAAGTCAACTTAGTCAAAGGGTCATTTTGTACAAGTTTTGGAAGTTAAAGGACCAAAAATGTCAAAGGAATGAAGATATTAGCTTGAAAGTGGAATCTGCCAAGTACAAGGACCTAATCTGCCAACATTGGAAAGTTATGCAAGTTGAATCCATGTGCTTTAGCTCTCAGCCAATAAAAAGAAGGGAAACAAGTCACACGGATCAAGTATTAAATATCCACTCACAGCCGTCACAATTAATACCATATCTCTACAGTGCAATCCGCAACTCTCTCTCTCTACCAATAAAAAGGCGCCACGTGTCCTTCTCTTTCAACAAAAATATTTACCAGGAACGGGTTTGAGATTTAAGCCGTTTCAAGAGATGATCAAAACACCAAAGTTGCTTAATTTTGGAAGACGAATCCAATGGTGCAATCTAATTAACATATCATCCATTGAATCAAAAACCCCCAATTCAAGTTCATCACCTTCAAAGTGGATTTGCAGAATTCCTCCACGTGTCAAGCCATGATTGGCCCGAACACGTCACAAACTCCAACAGAATCTCCTATCTTGCCTATAAATACCCAGCTTGTACTTCATTTGTGATTTTGTAGCTTAATTTTGTAAACACCTAGTTCTTAAATTTCCTTTTCCCTTTTTCCCTCCTTTTCACCTAACTACTCAAGAGTCTGACAAACTCTTGAGTCAGTTAGTTAGTTAGAAGCTTGTAACTACCTTTTGTAACTGAATTCTTCAATAAAATTTCAAATTCAAGTTTCCCGCCAAATTCTGTTCTTCAATTCCTGCTACTTTCCTGCTGTTGTGTGATTCCATTGATGCTGTTAGATGTTTGTTATGATCAACCAAAGATCATAACTGACATTGTTGAAGTTTTATTGCTGTTTGATCAGAATTCTAGCATTTCCATTGTTCTTGAAGAATTCATGGAAGAATGATGATTTGTAGCTGTTTTGATTGTTAATTTGAGTTGATTGCTAGTGATAGGTGGTGGTATCACTAGGGCAAGAGAGCTCAGCGCTCCTCTTCTTCCCAAAGGACCTCTACATTAGGTTTCAAAGCTCTTGATTTATGTTCCTCTAAATCAGTACTTGCATGCTAAATTTTCTAGTTAAACTTGATGGCTGCATGTTTTACTTGTTAAATAGTTGATGTTTGATTGATCCTAGTGATTTGTAGCTTGATCTTGTGCTATTGTGTTCAGTCTTGTAGTTTTTAGCTCATTTTCAGTAACTTTTTAGTCCAATAGCTACTTGCAGTTCTAGTCTTGGTTATTACTTGTTCTTAGCTTGAATACATTTCATTTTGTTCATTAAAACAAGTCTGCTATAGCTCTTTAATTAGTTTAAACCAGTACTTAATAAGCCTTTGTTAAAGTTTGATCAAAACCTTTTAAGGAGTGTTTGGGAATAGTTGTAAATCAGTTTTCAAGTGTAGGTAATTGGTGTTTAAGTGATCATTTTCAGTCATTAGGAGTTAACAATTGGTTCTAAGTCTTTTACAAGTCAATACAATAGTCAAACAGGCAATTGGTAATCAAAAAGTTTGGGTCATCCTTGTTTAAGCTTAGTTCTTTGAAACTCACCATTTTCTTTTGCTTAGTTCTCCTTCAATACTTAATGAAATTTGCTCAAATCTGTTTCTAGTCATAGCTTACATCATAATCTTTCAGTATCTAGGAGGAAAATATACAGTTTCAAGTAATAAGCTAGAAAACAGCTTTTTAGCCCAAGCTTGAGCAAATGTCATTCTCTGATGTGAAATACATACTGTTTTGCTAGTTCTCACAATCCACTTCATAAAAGTTGTAGTTTTCTTTCACATTTCCATTTAGAAAGTATTGAATATGAGTTTTTGAGATTTTGAGTTTTTTCCAAAAATTGGTCAACGTTTGGTCAACATAAGCTCATTTTAGCTTATTTCAGATATCTAGCTTATTACTGGATGAAATTTGTTCTAATTTGATTTCCCCTTCTTTAAATCAAGTGCTTAATCAGTTTTGATAAAAAAATCAAGTTGTGGATGTTTGGATTAGGCTATAGCTTATTTTGAGCTTATTAATAAGCACTCTTTTGCTTATTTTGGACTTTTAGCTATTTTCCTTGGACACACGTTTCTTAAATTGGATTTGAAGTTGTTTGCAAGTTGTTTCAGCTTATTTGGTTGAGAAATAAGCTCAATCGAGCTTAAACTTTCTTGTTGCCCGTTTTTAGTTAAATCTTTGGTTTTATTGCATTTTAGTCCCTAGAAGTTCAAACAGTTTCTAAACCTAGCTAATCTTCCTAAATTTGTGGTAATTGCATAATTCAGTCCTTTACTTTGTTAGTTTGTTAAATTTCAGTTTTAAAGTTTGTTAGTTTGTTTAAATTTGGTTAGTTTGTTTAAGTTTTTACAAGTTTAGTCCTTATAGTTAACTGTTTTACATTTTTAGCCCTTATAACTTTTAGAATTTACATTTCAAGCATTTTCATTTTATAGAAATTACATTTTCAGTCCTTATAGTTTTAAATTTTGCATTTTTATATTTTACTTGAATAAAATTTGGAATTTGCAATTTGTTTTACGTATAAGTAGGTTTATATTTTTCATTTTTAGATAGTTTTGTTTGAATTAGCAATAGATTACCAAGCAAGCTTGAACAACCAAAAACAATTATAAATTTGATATTGATTGGACTTTCTATTAGTTAAGAACTGAGAAAACGAACTTGCATTATACACATTTCAAATGGCGCCGCTGCCGGTTCTTTGACTACACGAGAGACTATCGATTGACGGTTTTCATTGGCTTTTGGGATCCGTTCATTTGGTGAACGTTATTTTTACGTATCATAAATAAAAAACAAATAAAAAATCAAAAATATAAAAATATATAAAAACTAAAAAATTAACAAAACAATTCTTTTCCTAAAGAATTGACCAAAAAAATAAAAAAATCCAAAAAGCAATCTTTTTCCTAAGAGATTGCACCCAAAAATATATATTATTGGATTCTCTCGGTTTTTATGTACATATAGTATTTTCCAATAAAAACTCATACATACAAAAATATTTTCCATATTATTATTATAAGTAAATACGTATACGTATAAGAACAATCAATCTACATATCTTCCATAAGTATTGCCGAGGCAATACACCGTGTTGAGGGGCGTTCCGGTCCTTGACACGCGTATCGATCAAACAAAATAAAGCAAGAATAGATAAATACTCTCAATAAGCAATAATTCGAAGAATACGAACATTTAAGTGAATAGAAAGGCGATGTGCTATAAAATGCCATCTAAGGGTCAATAGGTACTTAAGTGCTTCGCGCCACCTAACCCCCCGTTCACTTGGGAGTATTCTAAGAAGGAAAGCTTCATTGAGGGTCTTGCACCCAAAGTAGTATTACATATATTGTTACTTTCTTGTGGATATTTAATATCGAAACTCGAAGAGGATAATCTTATTCTTTTCAAAGTCACACGAGAGCTTCTCTCTCATTCCTCGTATTGAGTTGCATGCTCACTCGCGGGCGTACACAAATACCGATTGGTGTACAACCTCTTCCTCCGAAAAGGAAGAAAAAGCGAAAGAGTAAGACCACCACCATTCACCAAGCCGATCACGAGAATCGTGCTTTGTCACCACCACAAGAAGCCATGGCTGTTGATAACCGTACTTTGTATGAACGTATGCAATCCAACGTTCATGGATATGTTAGTGCCATTAAGATTCCCGACTTTCCCGCTAACACATTTGAGCTACATACATCTATGATCAATATGGTTGCTGCATCACCTTTCTTTGGGAAACAAAATGAGGATCCCCATGCTCACCTTAAGAGATTCCTTTCACTTTGCAACACCATTAAGCATAATGGGGTTCCACATGAGGTCATTAGATTGATGTTAGTGTCATTTTCATTAGATGGGAGTGCTAAGCATTGGTTAGACACCCAACCACCCGATAGTATCACCACATGGGATGATTTTACCACTAAGTTTTTGAACAAATTCTTTCCTCCACAAAAGACTATGGCTTTGAGAAATTTGATTATGGGCTTTACACAAAAACCTAGTCAATCCTTTGGTGATGCTTGGGAAGAGTATAGTGAGTTGTTGAGGCGATGCCCTAATCATGGAATGGATGATCTAACCCAAATCAATACCTTCTATAATGGCCTTAAACCTCACCACCAAGATTCACTAAATGCTTCCGCGGGAGGGAGTATTCATTTCAAGACATACCATGAGGCTTTGAACATTATTGAGACTAGCAATGGTTCAAACCAATGATCCATTTGAGGAAAGAGTTCATGTTATCCAAAACACTTCTCAAATCCCTTTTGACAACCAACTCCTCAAGTTTCAAGAAGCTATTTTTCAAAGGATGGATAGAGAAAGTGAGAGGCATTTGCAAGCACAACAAGACATGTTTCAAACTTTTAAGAGCATGACATTGAACAATTCCTCAAACAATGTGAATGCCATCACCATTTCTTGTGTTACTTGTGGAGGTCCTCATTCTTATGAACAATGTGACAAGGTGCAAGGTTATCAAGGGGAATGCTATGCTTACCAAGAGGAACACCGTGAACACTTCAAGCCTAACATCAATCCAAATAACCTTTCTTACAAATACCAAAATTACGTTACTCCACCCGGCTTTCCACCCCAACCACCCACCCAAATTCAACAAAATCCTCCTCAAATTTTAGCAAGGAATCAAGGGCAAAAACAACCATACCAAGGCAATAATTACAAAGCACCCAATCAATTTCAACCTCAAGCTAATACCTTTTATCCACCACAACAAGGATTTAATCAACCACTTCCATTTATTCCCAATCAAGCATATGCTCCAATACCAACTCAAGCTTACCCTCAAAATCAAACTCAAGGATATGGGATGCAAGAGACTCAAGAGTATGTTGACAAGAAAATGCGTGACATTGAGAAGAGAATGAATGACCAAGTGAAACGTACAATAGAGGAACAAATCAATAGGGTTTTAGTGGCGGTAACTCAAAGACCACAAGGAGCTTTACCTTCCAACACACAAACAAATCCTAGGGCCAATGTCAATGCTATTACAACAAGGAGTGGTACAACAACAAAGGATCCTTCACCTCCTAAACCTACTATTGTTCAACCTACTTGTGCTCCTACTTGTGATAAGCCTTCTATTTCTACTCCACCTCCTCAAAGTGCTCCTATTCACTCAAACACACCTTCTCAACCACCTCATACTTCTCCTTCACCCTCCACACTTCCCAATGACGAGGCTAACAAAGACAAATCTTCCACTACAACACCTATTCCACCTACACCCAAACCTACTCTTCCATACCCTTCAAGGTTGAAAAAGGACAAGTTAAAGAACAAAGATGACATACAAGTCTCCAATTTCTTAAGGATGTTCAAGCAACTCAATATCAACATATCCTTTGCGGAAGCTCTTGCTTATATGCCAAAGTTTGCTAAGATGTTCAAGGATTTGCTCTCAAACAAAGAAAAATTGGTTGACTTGCCCAACACATCACTTAATGAAAATTGTTCCGCGGTGTTACTTAAAACCTTACCAACAAAACTTGGAGATCCGGGGCGCTTCTTGATACCTTGTAATTTTCCCGGTGTTGAAAATTGCATGGCTTTGGCGGATTTAGGGGCAAGCATAAATCTCATGCCTTTATCGGTTTGGAAACAACTCTCTCTTCCCGAGCTCACCCCCACTAGGATGACTCTTGAACTAGCCAACCGAACCATAGCTCACCCCGTAGGTATAGCGGAAGATGTGTTTGTAGGTGTGGATAAGTTTACCTTTCCGGCCGATTTTGTAGTGGTCGATTATGACATGGATCCTAGAGTGCCTTTGATTGTTGGTAGACCGTTTTTGAGAACGGGTCGTACCTTGATAGATGTGGCGGAAGGAGAATTAATTATGAGAGTAGAGGATGAGAAAGTGGTGTTTAAGTTAGGGAAAGTTTGTGATAGAAAAGAGGTTAAGGAGTCTAGACCTTGTGAGACGATTAACATTGTGGATGTGCTAGATGAAGTGTGTAATGAACACTTTCATGATGCTTGTAAGAATGCTAGTGATGAGATTCCACATGTTGAAACCGTGGCCTCAATTGCTCCCTCTTTAACACCTTTTGGAGAGAGTGATTTCCTCTTGGAGGAATTTGAGTCCAACTTTCTTGGTGATGATGATTCTCCCATTAATTGGGAAGAAGATATTCTTACAATCCAAAAGTTGCTCAATGAGGACCCTATTCCTTCCCCTGTTCCACAAGAGATTACCATTGAGGAACCTTCCATAGTAAAACCTTCCATAGAGAGTCCACCTCCCATTGAACTTAAGGAACTTCCATCCCACTTAGAATATGCTTTCTTAGAAGGAAAAGACCAATTACCGGTGATTATTGCTAAGGAATTGAAAGAGGATGAGAAGGAGCAACTTATTGAAGTCCTTAAGAAACATAAGAAAGCTTTAGCATGGAAAATATCCGACATAAGGGGAATTGATCCACATTTTTGTACTCACAAAATCCTTATGGAGGATGATTATAAACCCGCCATTCAAAACCAAAGGAGAGTTAACCCAAAAATTCATGAGGTTATTAAGAAAGAAGTGATTAAACTCTTAGATGCGGGTATGATTTACCCCATTTCCGACTCTCCATGGGTTAGCCCGGTTCATTGTGTTCCAAAGAAGGGTGGAATCACCGTGGTGCCTAATGAGAACAATGAGCTTATTCCCACGAGACTTGTAACCGGTTGGAGAGTTTGCATTGATTATAGAAAACTCAATGAGGCAACTAGGAAAGACCATTTCCCGCTTCCCTTTATGGATCAAATGCTTGAACGCTTAGCGGGAAATGAGTACTATTGTTTTCTTGATGGCTTTTCGGGTTATTTCCAAATACCCATTGACCCTAAGGATCAAGAAAAGACCACATTCACTTGTCCATACGGTACATTTGCTTACAAGAGGATGCCTTTTGGCCTATGTAATGCACCGGGGACGTTTCAAAGGTGCATGATGGCAATTTTCCATGATATGATAGAGCAAACCATGGAGGTTTTTATGGATGACTTTTCCGTATTTGGGAACTCTTTTAGCTCTTGTCTCACCAATCTTGAGAGAATGCTTAAGCGTTGTGAGGAAACACGTTTGGTACTTAATTGGGAGAAATGTCACTTTATGGTGAAAGAGGGGATTGTTTTAGGACACAAGATATCCAATAAGGGATTAGAAGTTGATCGAGCCAAAATTGATGTGATTGCTAAGCTTCCCCCACCCACCTCGGTTAAAGGTGTAAGGAGTTTCTTAGGTCATGCGGGTTTTTATAGGCGCTTTATACAAGATTTCTCTAAGATAGCTAGACCGATGACTCATCTCTTGGAGAAAGAGGCTCCTTTCATTTTTGACCAAGCTTGTTTAGAATCTTTTGAGACACTTAAGGAAAAATTGACAAAGGCTCCCGTTTTGGTTTCTCCAAATTGGGAATTACCTTTTGAGCTTATGTGTGACGCTAGTGATTATGCGGTGGGGGCCGTCTTAGGACAACGAGTTAATAAGCATTTCCAACCTATACACTATGCGAGTAAAACCATGACCGGTGCACAACTTCATTACACTACCACGGAAAAAGAGTTGCTTGCTATAGTATATGCTTTTGAGAAGTTTAGACCATATCTTGTGCTTTCCAAGACCATAGTGTATACGGATCATTCCGCTCTCAAGTATCTTATGACAAAACAAGATGCTAAGCCTAGGCTTTTGAGATGGGTTTTGTTGCTTCAAGAGTTTAAGATTGAGATTCGTGATAAAAAAGGGGCCGAGAATTTAGCGGCGGATCATTTGAGTAGACTTGAGCATCCTTTTCAAGGAGATTTCCCACATCAAGAAATCAATGAATCCTTTCCATTAGAGGAGCTCATGTCTATCTCTTCCCAAGAGGATGCCACACCTTGGTTTGCGGATATTGCAAACTATCTTGTGGGCAATGTGCTTATTGAGGGTCTTACTTACCAACAAAAGAAAAAGTTTCTTAAGGAAGTTAAGTATTACTTTTGGGATGATCCATATCTTTTTAGGCAATGTGCGGACCAAATCATTAGACGGTGTGTAGATGGGCCCGAGGCATTTAAAATCTTAGAGGCATGTCATAAAGGACCTACGGGTGGACATTTTGGGCCTAACTACACCGCCAAGAAAGTCTTTGATTCGGGTTACTATTGGCCTTCCATTTACAAGGATGCTCAAGAGATGGTGAAATTTTGTGATGTTTGTCAAAGACAAGGAAAAATTACACAACGTGATGAGATGCCACAAAATTTTATCCAAGAGTGTGAGATATTTGATGTATGGGGAATAGATTTCATGGGACCTTTTCCATCCTCTAAGGGAAACAAGTATATACTTGTGGCGGTGGATTATGTGTCCAAGTGGGTGGAGGCTAAAGCCTTACCTACTAATGATGCTAGAGTGGTTGTAAAGTTCTTGAAACAATTGTTTGCTAGATTTGGTGTACCTCGGGCCATCATAAGTGATCGTGGTACTCACTTTTGTAATGATCAATTCACGAGAGTTATGAAGAAATATGGAGTGAATCATAGACTTTCTACCGCGTATCACCCTCAAACAAATGGTCAAACCGAGGTCACAAATCGTGGTTTAAAGAGAATTTTAGAGAGAACGGTGGGAGAGCATAGAGCTTCTTGGTCGGATAAGCTTGATGATGCTTTGTGGGCGTTTAGGACGGCTTTTAAGACACCAATTGGTTGTACTCCTTATAGGCTTGTCTATGGAAAAGCGTGCCACCTCCCATTTGAGTTAGAACATAAGGCATCTTGGGCTCTCAAGTGGGCTAACTTTGATTTAAACCAAGCCGGTTCACATAGGAAAGATCAAATCAATGAGATGGATGAGTTGAGAGCCAATGCCTATGAGAATTCTTTGCTATATAAGGAAAAGACTAAGAAATTGCATGATGCTAAGATTAAGAATCGTGAGTTCAAAGTTGGAGAGCCGGTTCTCCTCTTTAACTCAAGATTGAAGCTTTTTGCGGGCAAGCTTAAGTCGAGATGGTCCGGTCCATTCACTATTGCTCAAGTGTTTCCATATGGAACTCTTGAGTTGTCCCAAACCGATGGTCCAAATTTTAAAGTGAATGGTCACCGTGTTAAGCACTACTTTGGGGAGGACATTTCCGTTGAAATGGTCCAAGAGGTCCCCATTTTCCCCATGAATTAATTCATTGAGGGACGAGTCGAGCTAGAGACTCATTAACTCAAGCATCGTATAACTAGGTTAGAGTGTTGTAGGTTAGAAATAAAGGCATAGATGTGGAGATAAGTGTAGGGAGACCTTCTTTTGTCTTCATGCTTGTTTGTAGGGTTGCTCACTCATTTCATGCTTTGGAGCTTATGGAGGAGGCCCTTGTATCCGGTTCACTTCGTTACTTTAGTGATTTTCCATTGACACCTTGTGCTTAAACATGATTTCACTAATAGTAGTCCTTTCCTTAACTTGGGATAAGCAAAGTCTATTCATTGTCATAAGTGTAGGGGAAGTTTTTATACTTCCATGCTCTTAAACATTGAGGACAATGTTTAGCTTAAGTGTAGGGGGGTCTTCTATCGAAGTGACCTTACCTAGAACTTGTCATTGTCTTGCATGATAACATGAAAATTGAATTTTTCAACATTTTCAAATTTTTGATCTACTTTGGCCAACAAAAATATGCATTCATAATTTTTGCATCAATCATTTTTCATTTGCATAACACATTTGCATTGTATATATTTCTTTCTTTTGTTTTTCATCAAAAATATATAAAAGAGAAAAATATAATAAAACATGGTTTTAACAAATTTAGACTTCTTTGACATATTAGGCCCGCCATGGATATTTTGACTTAACCCGAGTTTGCTTATTTTAGCACTCTCTAGCTAGTATCCTTAACCATGTAGTCCTTCATTGGTCTATTAGGCTAAGCTTCCACCAATTTCATTCTTTGAAATTTTAAATTTGTGGAGAATGGGAAATGATAGAGTTGAAGCAAGTGTAAAAGGGCTAGATAGACTTCATGGCAATTACTTGTGGCTAAACCCTTCTCTTCTTGACCTCTATTTTCTTCGCTTGTATATAATTGTTAATAAATAATTAAGTACGGTTTTAATTGGTTCATAATCTCTTATGCATTTTTGGCTAATCATTTATGGTTGATATGAGTACGTCTTAAGATTCTAAGTTAGCACGTTTTATGTGTACTAGACTTGTGTCATGCTCCATATTTAGCGGGTGTTTTTCCTTTTCTTCTTTGCAAATTTCTTGGTGAGGAATAAAGAAAAATAAGAGCGGCTTATGAAAAAAAATGAGTGGCTAGAAAAAAAAAAGAAAAAGAAAAAAATAATGCAAGACTCCCAAGAGGGGCAGTGTGGTGTTAATTATAGTGACTATTGAGTTCCAATATTACCTTGACGGGTTGCGGGGATTCAATAGATTGCTCCAATCCAATATTACCTTGACGGGTTGCGGGGTTGAAGATCCAAAATCTCAAAAAGATGCGGATGTAAATTATTGCGTGAGTTTTATTTTTCTTTCCTTAGCGAGTGTGTAGTTACTTATGAAAGCATGACATGAGGATTTTACACATAAGGCGAATGACTTATTACTCTTAATACGGACTTGTGTTAATTGTGAGCGGTTTTTCAAGTAATGGATGAGAAGATTACTTAGGATTAAAACCGTGCTTCCTTATTTTTGGATTTTACACTTCTTATATTTCACGCTTGAATAATGAAAAATTTGCCCACAAGCAATTTGCTCAAATAATAACCGGTTCCACAATTAATTGTCATGAATAAGTTGATGCACTTTTTACTTGTGAATGCAATGATCCCATTTACTAGCTTGGTATGGGGAAAGTGAAACTTGAGGGTGATAAGTGTTCATGGTACCCAAGCCCTAATCTAAGTCATTGAATTCTTTATGAGTTATTTCCATCAAAACCATTTCAAGAAAAATCAAAAAAAAAATATAGATAGAATTGTATTTTGATTCATTGCATTTTTAAAAGTCAAAATCATGCATCATCTAGTTTAGAAGTAGTGTAGATGCATCTCATATGGCCAAGGAGGATTAATTATGAGGGAAATGTAAATTTTTAAACCTTGAAATATAATATTGCATGAGGACATGACAATGCTCAAGTGTAGGGGAATTTGATATGAGCTTAAACTCATATCCTTTTATCAACAAATAACCCTAAAACATGAAGCAAAATACCCATTTATCTTGTAAAAAGCAGTATTATGTGGTATGTTTGTGTTTGTGTGATCTTATGTAGGTAAAAGGATACAATTTCAAGCAAACAAGGAAAAACCAAGCTCAAATGGATGAAAAAGACAAAAGAGGATCAAAAGTGACAAGACTTTGAAGTTCAAGGACCTATCTTGACAATTTGTGAAAGATGAAGGACTTAAAGTGCAAATTATGAAAAGTCAAGATTCAAGTCAAACCTGGTCAAACTATCAAGTCAACTTAGTCAAAGGGTCATTTTGTACATGTTTTGGAAGTTAAAGGACCAAAAATGTCAAAGGAATGAAGATATTAGCTTGAAAGTGGAATCTGCCAAGTACAAGGACCTAATCTGCCAACATTGGAAAGTTATGCAAGTTGAATCCATGTGCTTTAGCTCTCAGCCAATAAAAAGAAGGGAAACAAGTCACACGGATCAAGTATTAAATATCCACTCACAGCCGTCACAATTAATACCATATCTCTACAGTGCAATCCGCAACTCTCTCTCTACCAATAAAAAGGCGCCACGTGTCCTTCTCTTTCAACAAAAATATTTACCAGGAACGGGTTTGAGATTTAAGCCGTTTCAAGAGATGATCAAAACACCAAAGTTGCTTAATTTAGGAAGACGAATCCAATGGTGCAATCTAATTAACATATCATCCATTGAATCAAAAACCCCCAATTCAAGTTCATCACCTTCAAAGTGGATTTGCAGAATTCCTCCACGTGTCAAGCCATGATTGGCCCGAACACGTCACAAACTCCAACAGAATCTCCTATCTTGCCTATAAATACCCAGCTTGTACTTCATTTGTGATTTTGTAGCTTAATTTTGTAAACACCTAGTTCTTAAATTTCCTTTTCCCTTTTTCCCTCCTTTTCACCTAACTACTCAAGAGTCTGACAAACTCTTGAGTCAGTTAGTTAGTTAGAAGCTTGTAACTACCTTTTGTAACTGAATTCTTCAATAAAATTTCAAATTCAAGTTTCCCGCCAAATTCTGTTCTTCAATTCCTGCTACTTTCCTGCTGTTGTGTGATTCCATTGATGCTGTTAGATGTTTGTTATGATCAACCAAAGATCATAACTGACATTGTTGAAGTTTTATTGCTGTTTGATCAGAATTCTAGCATTTCCATTGTTCTTGATGAATTCATGGCAGAATGATGATTTGTAGCTGTTTTGATTGTTAATTTGAGTTGATTGCTAGTGATAGGTGGTGGTATCACTAGGGCAAGAGAGCTCAGCGCTCCTCTTCTTCCCAAAGGACCTCTACATTAGGTTTCAAAGCTCTTGATTTATGTTCCTCTAAATCAGTACTTGCATGCTAAATTTTCTAGTTAAACTTGATGGCTGCATGTTTTACTTGTTAAATAGTTGATGTTTGATTGATCCTAGTGATTTGTAGCTTGATCTTGTGCTATTGTGTTCAGTCTTGTAGTTTTTAGCTCATTTTCAGTAACTTTTTAGTCCAATAGCTACTTGCAGTTCTAGTCTTGGTTATTAC
This sequence comes from Glebionis coronaria, assembly GCA_025667525.1. Taxonomy (NCBI): domain Eukaryota; kingdom Viridiplantae; phylum Streptophyta; class Magnoliopsida; order Asterales; family Asteraceae; genus Glebionis; species Glebionis coronaria. Next base: position 121,743,791 of record CM046880.1, on the reverse strand, counting down.
TTGTTCTTAGCTTGAATACATTTCATTTTGTTCATTAAAACAAGTCTGCTATAGCTCTTTAATTAGTTTAAACCAGTACTTAATAAGCCTTTGTTAAAGTTTGATCAAAACCTTTTAAGGAGTGTTTGGGAATAGTTGTAAATCAGTTTTCAAGTGTAGGTAATTGGTGTTTAAGTGATCATTTTCAGTCATTAGGAGTTAACAATTGGTTCTAAGTCTTTTACAAGTCAATACAATAGTCAAACAGGCAATTGGTAATCAAAAAGTTTGGGTCATCCTTGTTTAAGCTTAGTTCATTGAAACTCACCATTTTCTTTTGCTTAGTTCTCCTTCAATACTTAATGAAATTTGCTCAAATCTGTTTCTAGTCATAGCTTACATCATAATCTTTCAGTATCTAGGAGGAAAATATACAGTTTCAAGTAATAAGCTAGAAAACAGCTTTTTAGCCCAAGCTTGAGCAAATGTCATTCTCTGATGTGAAATACATACTGTTTTGCTAGTTCTCACAATCCACTTCATAAAAGTTGTAGTTTTCTTTCACATTTCCATTTAGAAAGTATTGAATATGAGTTTTTGAGATTTTGAGTTTTTTCCAAAAATTGGTCAACGTTTGGTCAACATAAGCTCATTTTAGCTTATTTCAGATATCTAGCTTATTACTGGATGAAATTTGTTCTAATTTGATTTCCCCTTCTTTAAATCAAGTGCTTAATCAGTTTTGATAAAAAAATCAAGTTGTGGATGTTTGGATTAGGCTATAGCTTATTTTGAGCTTATTAATAAGCACTCTTTTGCTTATTTTGGACTTTTAGCTATTTTCCTTGGACACACGTTTCTTAAATTGGATTTGAAGTTGTTTGCAAGTTGTTTCAGCTTATTTGGTTGAGAAATAAGCTCAATCGAGCTTAATCTTTCTTGTTGCCCGTTTTTAGTTAAATCTTTGGTTTTATTGCATTTTAGTCCCTAGAAGTTCAAACAGTTTCTAAACCTAGCTAATCTTCCTAAATTTGTGGTAATTGCATAATTCAGTCCTTTACTTTGTTAGTTTGTTAAATTTCAGTTTTAAAGTTTGTTAGTTTGTTTAAATTTGGTTAGTTTGTTTAAGTTTTTACAAGTTTAGTCCTTATAGTTAACTGTTTTACATTTTTAGCCTTTATAACTTTTAGAATTTACATTTCAAGCATTTTCATTTTATAGAATTACATTTTCAGTCCTTATAGTTTTAAATTTTGCATTTTTATATTTTACTTGAATAAAATTTGGAATTTGCAATTTGTTTTACGTATAAGTAGGTTTATATTTTTCATTTTTAGATAGTTTTGTTTGAATTAGCAATAGATTACCAAGCAAGCTTGAACAACCAAAAACAATTATAAATTTGATATTGATTGGACTTTCTATTAGTTAAGAACTGAGAAAACGAACTTGCATTATACACATTTCACATAGACCACGACAAGGAATTCCTTTTCCGTTGTGGTGTACTTTAACTGAGCCTCAGTCATCGTCTTACTAGCATAATGGATAGGATGGAAATGCTTTTCATCATGTTGCCCTAAGACGGCCCCTATAGCATAATCACTTGCATCGCACATGATTTCGAAGGGTAATTCCCAATTAGGAGCAACAAGAATGGGAGCTTCGGTAAGTTTCCTTTTAAGAGTTTCGAAAGATCTAACACAATCGTCATTGAAGTTAAAAGGAGCACCCTTCTCGAAAAGGTGTGTCATAGGTCGAGTGATTTTCGAAAAGTCTTTGATGAAACGACGATAAAAGCCCGCATGGCCTTAGAAACTCCTAACTCCCTTAACGGTTTTGGGATGAGGTAACTTGGCGATGACGTCTACCTTAGATTTATCGACCTTAATCGCCGCTTTTGAGACCTTATGTCCTAAGACGATTCCTTGTTTACACGTGAAATGACATTTTTCCCAATTAAGCACAAGATTGGTTTCTTCACAACGTTTTAAAATTTGCCCGAGATTAGATAAACACGACGTTAACGAATTTCCATACACCGAAAAGACATCCATAAACACTTCCATCGACTTCTCGATCATATCGTGAAAAATGGCCATCATACACCGTTGAAACGTACCCGGTGCATTACAAAGTCCGAAAGGCATCCTACGATAAGCAAACGTTCCATAAGGACACGTAAACGTAGTCTTATCTTGATCACGAGGGTCGATAGGGATTTGAAAGTAACCGGAAAAACCATCTAAAAAGCAATAGAATTCATTTCCTGCTAGTCGCTCCGACATTTGATCCATGAAGGGCAAAGTAAAGTGGTCTTTATGAGTGGCGTCATTTAACTTTCGGTAGTCAATACACACCCTCCAACCGGTCACAACACGAGTGGGAATTAACTCGTTGTTTTCATTAGGCACAACGGTCATTCCTCCCTTTTTAGGGACACCATGGATTGGGCTCACCCATGGGCTATCAGAGATAGGATAAATCATTCCCGCGTCAAGGAGTTTCAAAACTTTCTTTTTTATGACATCGTGAATTTTGGGGTTTACCCTTCTTTGACTTTGAATTGCGGGTTTGTAGTCCTCCTCCATTAAAATCTTGTGAGTACAAAATTTTGGGTAAATACCCTTAATGTCGGATATTTTCCACGCAATTGCCCCTTTATGAGCTTTAAGAACTTTCAAGAGCTCGGTTTTTTCATCATTAGAAAGACCTCTTGCAATAATAACGGGTAACTTGTCATCACCTTCCAAGAATGCGTATTCAAGGTGAGAAGGAAGATCTTTCAAATCAAGGATAGGTGGTTCCTCGATTGAAGATTTTTGCTCAACACTCATAACTTCCATCGGTGGAAGAAATGGTGGAATAGAATTATCATCACTAATAAACAACTCATCTTCATTGTCGATTTCATTTGAAGTAAAATCGCCTCCTTGGAATGGAGTGAGATTTGGTGTAGAATTAGCAAGAATCGGATCCAAAATAGTAGGATTGCTACTTGACGAGCTATCGGAAAAACCTAACGCTTCTTGTGAAAACTCATCGCAAACCACATCAACTAAGTCAATGTGATTAATGGTAGCGATTGCATAAACATGAGAAGGTTTTGAGTTTTGAGTAGCGTTTATAACAAGTTCCTCTTCGTTGAATCTCAAAGTGATATTTCTTGCATGAACGTCGATAAGCGATCTCGAGGTGTCTAAAAATGGATGACCTAAAATTAGAGGAACTTGAGGATCCGCGGGGATGTCAACTACTATAAAATCAACGGGATAGTAGAACCTCCCCACTTTCACGAAAACATCTTCGGCTACTCCACATGCTAAAATCATTGAATGATCAGCCATCAAGATAGACATGTTCGAAGGAGTAAGAGCCGTAAGCGAAAGCGATTTCCAAATGGAAAATGGCATCAAATTAATGCTCACACCAAGATCGGCCAAGGCGAGGCATTCTTTCATATATTGTATGTCACAAGGAATGAGAAACTTTCCGGGGTCATCAACTTTTTCCGGTATGCGGTTAAGATAAACCGAAGAACAATTAGCAAGCTTTGAAAGCTTTTCCTTATCGCTCATCATACTTTTAAAAGTGGAAGAGAAATGAGGCATATATAATAACGCTTCGGCTAAACTCACATCAAAATGCACTTGTTGAAACATTTTTATAAAAATCTCGATTTGTTGTTTGTTACGTTCTTGCAATTTGTCTTTGTTTCGTCTCGAAGGGTAAGGTATGGGTGGTGTGGGTTGGACATTAGGCAACGGCCTTGGAATCTCGGGTTCCATAATTCGTATTGTTTCAACCGTAGGTGTGGTATGAGCGGTACTTCGTGGGCTTGTGATATGCTCCTTTTCGACCATCACCTCAGGCTCTTTCTCGATTTCTTTCTCCGTAGAAGTACTTGGACGAGAGATTGGTTCCTTGAAACTTTTACCACTTCGTGTAGTAATAACCTTCATTTCTCCCTTCGGGTTTGCAATGGTATCACTAGGAAGACCACCCGAGGAAGAGGGTTTACACATGATTGCTTCAAACATTTTTGCCATTCGGTCCTCAAATTTCGATTGCCTTAAATCCGCTTTTAACAATTCTTGCTTAATCTCATGCTGTCCTTGTTCCATCTTTTGTTGATTTTGTTGAAGACGTTGGACATTTCCCTCCATTTTATTAGCATGAGTTTTAAGTTCATTAGCAAGTTCGTTTTAAGCTCGTTTTTCAACTCGGATCTTAAGCTAATCATATCACGTTGCATGTTATCAAATTTAGCATCATTTGCTTTAGCATAATCTAAAAATTCTCCTTGAAAATTTTTAGTGTGAGCATTTTTAAAACCTTGTGTAGTGTTTTGAAAATCACGGTTTTGGTTTTGATTAGTAACTTGTCCATTCCCACTTTGATAATTCCCTTTGCTGTAGTTAAGTGAATTGCCTTGATAATTACCACCTAGATTGTTGTTTCGATAGTTATTAGCATTTTGATTTGGTGGAGCTTGATTTGGGCGGGAACCTTGGCCGCTTTGGTTATAAGTTCCCGTTGCTACGTAAGCACTCGAAGTGTTACCACCGGCGGTAATGCACTCGGAAAGATCATGAGCTCCACCACAAGACAAACAACTCTTATCAACCGCTTTAACCGAAGCGGAATTCAAAGCCTCTTGTTCTTTCCAATGAGTCATAAGATTTGAAAACCTATCGAAAAATCGATTTTCCTCATTAGCTTCATCATGTAAGGCATTAATGCTACGAGACGATGACGACGATGACGAACCCATATTGGCAACACTCGGTGTGTTACGAGGGCTATAAACTTTAGATCTATTCTCGATAATCTTTAAAGCTTCATCGGTCGTTTTGAACAACAAATTACCACCCGCGACGGCATTCAAATAATCTCGTTCATGATTATTAAGCCCATTATAAAAAGTATCAACTTGATGCAATTCCGAAAAATCATGGTGTGGACATTCATGTAACATTTCTGTAAATCGTTCACATGCCATTGAAAAACATTCATTATTTCGTTGTGTAAACCTTGAAATCTCATTTTTCAAATGTGTTGTTTTAGATGGTGGAAAAAATTTGTTCACAAACTTAGAAACGAGATCACCCCATGTCAAAATTGAATTTGGCGGTTCTTTCTCAAGCCAAATTTTAGCGGGTCCATCTAATGAGTAAGGAAACAACATCATCTTAATGGCGTCATGTGGAACATCCTTAAACTTGCTAGTTGCGGTGAGACGATTAAAATTCCTTATATGGTAATGCGGTTGTCTTTTTCATGACCTCTAAACTTATTAGCTTGCAACATCGACATTAAACCCGTCTTAATCTCGAAATTCTCCGCAAGGATAATGGGAATCACAATGGCCTCTCCAAAACCCTCGGTGGGTGCTTGAAGCAACTCCATCATAGTACGATTAGACATTACGACTTCTTGTTCTACAATAGCTTCAACAATTGGAGTTTGTTCTTCAACCAACGTCTCTTGATTTGCTTGTTTTTGAAGACGTTTACGAGCTCGTTTTGCTTGATTACGAGTTATCATAAACTTCACGAAGAATGGGTGGTGAGCAAAGAAGATTCTTTTTGGGTGTTTTGTGTATTTTCAATTTTTTTTGTGTTTTTGATTGTTTTTAATTTTTTTTAGATTTTGGTGTATCTTCGTAGACAACAATCTACCAAATCTCTCCTCGAATCAAACTCTTGATTAAAGAAGCCTCAAAAGAATGAAAACGATAACGTGGAGCGAACGCCTTCGAAGGACTTTAGAACTTTGGTGAAAACCAAATTGTTCAAGATGGTTTAATCACAAAGAAAACCAAGCAAATATATTATACGTAATAATACTTTGGGCGGCAAAACCCTCGATTAGCCTTCAATCTCAAAATACTCACAAGCAAGCGGGGAAACGAGGCGGCGCGAAGCACTTAAGAGCCTCTTTCCTTAGGGTATATTTTATAATACCCGCCTTATACCCACCTTATAGTTCGTATTCTTTCAAAATCGAGCTTCACGAAAGTATTTATCTATTTTTGCCTTTTTCTTTTGTTTGAGATTCGAATACAATAATTAGGAGATCAAATCCCTATTAAGGTTGTGTTTTCACACTTTTGGAGATATTTTGAAATGATTGTGATACTTAATACAATATAGTAATAATAATTTCACAAGAAAAACGAAAAAACCGATAATACGTATTAGTAGATTTCTACTAATACAAATACTATTTATGGTTAATATTAAAAATAACAAGACAAATTAATCACGACACACCTCCCCGGAAGCGGCGGCAAAATGATTGTAGAGTTTTACCACATCTTTAGGAAAAGGAGGTAAATAGGGAAAGTATTAAATACGACGGTTTAGGAAAACCGTGTACAAATGACCCTAATGAGGTGAAAGTTCGTTTCCCGAGGAGGTATATGTGTGTGAGTAATTCGTAATTGGTTTGAGATTAATATTTGAAAGAAGGGGATGAGAAAAGAGAATGACAAAGACGTGAAATTAATTACTACGACGACTAAACGTAAAACCGTAAAAGTACAAAAATAAAAATAAATTCTAAAAATTCCCAAAAGTTACCAAAAATCAAAATAAATAAACTAAGAGTTTACCAATGATCAAAACTTTTTCAAACCTTTTAATTAATTAAATATTAATTTTTAAATGCTAATTAAAGCCCTAAAATCAAATTAATTATCAAAAAGCCCAAATAAAGATTTTTCAATTGGTAAACCTCTAAAATGACCTAAAAAGATTAAAGACTATTTTTATAAATTTTTAAACTATTAAAAACTATTTAAAAAGACTTAAATACTATTAAAACCTAAAATAATTATAAAAATTAATCTAAATATGATAAAATTAATCAAAGAGTTGCAAAATTCCTATTTTAATGTATTTAAGCTAAGAAAAATATAAAAAGTGCAAAAATGTGAAATTTGATATTTAATAATAAAATAATATTAAAATAATAGTAGAAATCCAAAAAATATAAAAAATTCTAAAAACTTGCAAACTAGTTTATTTTAACCTAAATAATCAGAAAATGAATGTGAAATTACCAAATTACCCCTAATGGACCCCCAAATGGGCTAAAAGCAAATTCAGTCAACCTTAATGGGCTTTTTAGCCCAAAAAGTCAAAATAAGCCCAAGTGACTTGGAAAAGCCCTACCTGACTCAAAAAGGGCTAAAAGCAAATTCAGTCAACCTTAATGGGCTTTTTAGCCCAAAAAGTCAAAATAAGCCCAAATGACTTGGAAAAGCCCTACTTGACTCAAAAAGGGCTAAAAGCAAATTCAGTCAACCTTAATGGGCATTTTAGCCCTAATGGGCCCCCAAATGGGCTAAAAGCAAATTCAGTCAACCTTAATGGGCTTTTTAGCCCAAAAAGTCAAAATTAGCCCAAAGATAAAATAGTCGGGTTTGAGTTCTAGGACGTTTCAGAAGCTCTGGTTTGTTGCAAAAGCTCACAAATAGCTTAACTAAGACTAATCAACAAAGAAAATCCCAATAAGCCAAGTACAATAAGCTGTGTGAACCAATAAGCACTCTTTTGAAATAAGAAAACTTAATTTCCTTGTGAAAAGCTCTTATTAAGTTCTTATTTCTTCCAGTATAGCTTAAAAGGTGAGATAATTGATGAAAAGTACAAAAACTAAGTTGTGGCACGTTTCAATAAGCTAAAGTGATTGATAAACACTTTTTGCCTTGGTAAACAAAAGTCAACTCACCCCAAAATTCACCAAACTTGCAAAACTTGATTATGAGATGTGAATAAGCTTGTTAGAAGTTGTTCTAGATCAAGTCTAGAGGTCTAGACCAATGAACTTAGCTAAACAGTTGGCTTACTAAGCTTGTTTTTGGCAAATTAAGCACTATAAGCCAGTGGGCTTATAAGCTTGTGAGATAAGCAGAAACAAAAGGTACACACCAAGTAATGCACAAGGAACCAAATACAAGCATGAAACAACAAGAATCAAACCAATTGCATCAAAATCTCATAGCATGCATTTGTTGATCTAAATGACCAAAAGCTGAAATTCAATAAGCTATAGACTACTCAATAAGCAACCAAACTCTAAAACCAGATGATGCAGAGTTGCACAACCAACAAATCTATAAGGCCTTTGAACCAGCAAACACTAACACACCTTAATCCACAACTTTTCAAAGCAACATGTGATTTCTAAGCACAACCTACTGATTTTATAATGCAAACACACTTCCTAGATGACTACTAAAAGATTCAAACACAAAAATCACAACCTCAAACAAAAGAACACAAAATCACAGTCCAAAATCCAAAACAGTCTATATCATGAAATTTTTAGGGGAAACTTAAACAAGAGGCCATACCTGTCCTCCACAACATCCTAGGAGGACCAACAATGCTCCTTGGACCTTGTTCAACAACTAGAACAAGACCAAGGTTCTTCACAAAGAAGATCAAAACCTGCTGATGTTCAAAGTAGAACAAGGTTTTGATGCTTATGATTCTTCAACACAAATGAACAAACAACTCAGCCAATAGCTTAAATCTATTCTCAGGCTTGGTGTCAACAAGCTTGAAGGAGCTTTAGGCTCTTGGCTAAGGATTAGTACAAGATTATAGGTAAAACAAAAACAAAGATTTCAAGGTTTTTGAACCTTTGAAAACCTAACAAACATAGACGTGCCTTAACCACAAGATTAAGGAAGGTCTATAACATCAAAGGGAACTCAGATTTCAGCTATTCTAACACCAACTTTTATAAAACACAAAAGAGATTTCACAATTTTAAGAAATTAAAATTTTATTTAAATAAAAAGGAATTACAAAGATAATAGCCAAAATCTGGAACAAGGGACTCTCACAAGTTGAGGTCTCCTTTTATAGGAAAATGCTTACAAACACTATTCATAAACCCTAGCAACTGAATTTCCTAAACTATCCTTGCAGAATCTTCTAGGCTTGTTGCCAGCTTGATTTGATGGATCAGGGACGTTCATTGGGTGCTTAGTGACAAAGGAATAACTTGAGACCATTTATTTTTCCATGTCACCCTTTTCTGCCATGTGTCGTCATGTGAGTGGGGCTTGGGGTTTCTTTCTGGTAGTGGAGTTTAGGGTATTTGTTGTGGGATGTGATTGAGGTGATGTGAATCACACGTGGGTATAGCCAATTCTATTTTCCCCTTTGTTTTCTTCATTTTTAATCCTGGGTAAAAGGTTGTTCTTGGCTGGTAAAAATCTATACAGTAAATGTTACCCGCTTATTTAGGAATTTGAACTTTAGACATGGCAGTTTTGGTCCTTTGTTTTTTGGAAAAGATGCATAACACGTTTTTCAGCAAACATAAACACATTCCTTTCTATTTGAAGTTATGAATTTCACACATTTGCCCCAAAACTTTGGCAAAAATGTTTTAAGGGTTGTTTTTGCCATTTTTCCATAATTGAGGGACTGATTTTGGACTTTCTTGATCTTCAAAGGTCTTCATAGTATCTTTGACTTCATGAGGGACAATATTTGACAAATTAGAATTGATGAGGGACTAATCTTTCCATTTCTTCAAAGTTGAAGTACCATTTTGTAATTTTGACAAACTTAAGGGACCAAACTTGTAATTATGTATATACAAGGGTTTTAAGTGTCATTTCTTCACAATTTGAGGATCAATCTTGTATATCTTCAAGTCTTCAAGGTTTAATCTTGGATAATTCATGAACTAGGGCCCGGTTCTTTGTACGGCTTTGTTTCTCGTGTCCGTTTTTCCTTGTTTCTTGTGATCTTTTGTCTTTTTCACGATATCCATACCTAAAACACACAAGTAAATAAATGCAAGCATATATATGGTAATTTATGACATTTTAATGCATTTAAAGCCCGAAAAGAACGACGAGATCATGTATAAATGCCATCTCATCACTTATTATAAAAAATAGATAAAGATAGATAGATAATCGGGTTGCCTCCCAAGAAGCGCTTGTTTTTGTTAACCGAGTCACGAGCCTGACTCGTCCCTGATTTAAATGGTACATGGGGACGCCTCAAATATAATACCGGGAACAAAGACCTTGTCCTCGTTCCCGGAGGAAATTAATAAAGGAGAGGCATGAGGATAAGTCTTGAAGGGTAGAAAAGTCCTTTCAACATACGGAAAGTATGTGAAATCATGATCCACGGGAGGTGGGGTGGGTAAAGGAATCAAAATGTCATCCCCAAAAGACATATGATTATCACTAATTGGCAAATCCGTAAAGGTGTCAATCATGGAATGGTTAATGTCACCCCCTGGGTCAAAGCACTCATCCTCGGTAATGGTTTCTAAAGGTTGGGATAAAAGGTGCTCGGGAGGGGGACTTGGGACAATATCTTCATGAAGCAAATTATTAAAAAGAATATCCCCCTCCATGTCATCATCATCAATACCCGGAGGTATTGAGAGAATGTGTATTTCCTCCATAGCTGTATCATTATTCTCAACTGAAGTAAGAGACGGAGGTAATGACTCCGAAATAGGAGCAAAATTCAACGCTTTAATTTTAGCAATAAGAAGATGAACTTTCAGTAATTTGTCGCGAAGAATAACGTCTTCCACCTCATCTACAAGACCAAGTTCAGTGGTGAACTTCTCGTAAGTCGGAGAGAATAAATCAACATCGCCCTCATCGCCCGAAGGAGATTGAGAAATTTCAAAGGTGAACTTCTCATAGCATGGAGAAAAATCATCATCATTAAGAGCGACCTCGTCCGTAAGCTCCACAAAATTCGGTGCATCACAAACCTCATCAAAGAATTTATCAAGACCAAAATCACTAATCTTACTCGATGTATCACTATCCTTAGACGCATTTGGGATATCAAGAGTAGGAGTAGTAATCTCATAAAATGGGTTGAGATCATAGATATCATCCTCGTCATCATTGTAAAAGTAGTATGGACGCACAAGAGGAGGAGTATAATCACTAAGATTAGATACTTATTCTTGTTGTTGTCGCTTTTCCTCCTCCCTTGCTTCGCGTATGCTAGCTAATTCTTGTTGAACGTATTGAAGTGTATTCAAAAAATTGGTCTTTCTTCTTCACACATTCCAACAGAAGGTTGATGATCGAGGGTTTATTGTGGGGGCTCAAAATTTTGAAAACCGGAATTATAGCACGGATGTGGCTCATAGTAATTCATCGGTTGAGAAGAATTAGAACACGGATTTGGTTCATAATAATCCATCGGTGAAGAAAAATGTGGACACGGATTTGGCTCATAATAATTCATTGGCTGACAATAAGAAGTATCGTGGGGGCCCCCAAAATTGTTGCAACACGGGTATTAAGAGAAACCCGGTGCATTTTTTTGATATGGATCGTCATATATGGGAGAGGGTGAAATAGTGTCATTAGAAGAGAAGAATGAATTGAAGTATGAATTGATCGAATTGCACGATAGACAACGGCCAAATTCGTAATTAGGGATATCCATTCCACACCGTTCGCATGAACACCATTGACAGGATTGACTACCAGAAGATGGTCTTCCACACCCTACACAGTCAACAAACGAATCCATTAAACACAATAGATAAGCAAGAAGTATATTTTTGGTGCAAAACTTTCGAAAAAGAAATGCTTTTTTATGATTTTTCAAATGTTTTTTGGATTTTTTTTTTGAAATTTTTTTATTTTTAGGATTTTTGTAAATTTTTTTTTTAGGATTTTTCTTCCTTCTTTCTTCTTGTCTCGACTCGATTTAAATTCTTTGTCATTGTCGACGTCGTTTCGGGATTTGTCGATATAAATTGAACTCGTCTTATAATTTTCTTCTTTAATTAGACTTGGTTCTTCGACTTCATTAAACTTCCGTCTTTAGACTTTTTCTTTGATAAATCTTCAGAATAGGCCTTTGACTTCCGTTCTTTTTTCACTCTTGATCTTTTGACTTCGTCTTTTCTCGTTTTCTTCTATAAAAGCCCGTGAAAGCCCGTGTTTTCTTCCTTTTTCATCTTTTGGTCCTAAAACACAATAAAAACACAAACCACGCATAATTCCGACATTTACGACATAAAATACATGTTTTGGCTTTGTTATTATTATAATTAAGTGGTAAAAGGATGGGTGTTTTCACACCTATCAAACAACGTTTGACTTTTCAAGTTTTTCAAAATACTTTTCAAATTTGTCCGTTTTCTTTAAAAATTCAATTTTGGCATCCTCAAGCTCTTTGGATTGCTGAGCTAAAATTGTTTCAAGCTCTTCAGTCTTAGAAACCGAATTGGTTAAAGAAGCAGTCGTAAAACAATCAGCAGGATGTTGGGAATAAAATGTAGCCAATACACTTAGACGCTGACAAGAGCAATCTGGACGTTGTTAAGAAGAAATCAAGCGTTGACAGGACAAGCGTTGACAGGAAGAAGTAAAGCGTTGATAAGAAGAAGTCAAGCACTGATATAAGACTTAGTCTACACGTATTGTGTTTCTAGTATGTTTCTAGTAAAGATATGTTCGACAATGTATTTCTTATGTTTATCTTTACCAAGAAGAGCTGATACGTAGACTCTTGTACAAGGTTCCTTAATCTATAAAAGGAGGCCTTTAGGTTTTGCTAAATATAAGTTATCATACGTTTTAACACTTTCATTGTACGCAAGTTTGATTTATCAATCATAGTGAAAGTTTGGTTTATACTGTTTGTGTGTTCTTGTTTAAGTATTAATTCCGCATAATACTTGAATTGTTACATATACAACAAACTTGATTTAATGTCTTTTACACAAGCTAAATCGATCTGAGTTTGAGATCAACAAGTGGTATCAGACCTTGGTGAGAAACTTTGATCTAAAGAACACTAATAACCCTAAATCGCCAAAAACCCTAATTTTCATGAAACCCTAAAAACAACATGTCTACTCCAGAGTTAACCTCCTCTTCCTCAAGCCCTAACATCAAAATTCCCATGCTAGACCCAGACAACTTTGAGCTATGGAAGTTTAACTTTGAGCAGTGTCTTCAAATCCATGACCACACCCAATGGGAAATTATTGAATATGGAAACATATTCAATAAGGCTGGCAAGATTGCAACTGCTATCTTGGAAAGATCAACTCAAGGCTCTACTGAAGAGGATCGAAAAGAAAAACCTAAATATGGAAGAGCTGTCTCAGCTAAGGACATAGCAAAGAGAAGGAATGACATGAAAACCCTAAGCATCCTCAAACTCTCTTTGGGACAAGCCAATCAGCACAAGTATAGAGGCTATGATTCTGCAAAAGATCTATGGGCAGCCCTTGAAGTTGTTTATGGTGGTAATGCTGATACTGTACAAGAGAAAAAGAAGCAACTCTTGCATGAGTATGCTCTGTTCAAATCTCAACCCAATCACAAGCTAAGTGGAGTGAGAAGCAGAATTCTTGACATTACAAGCAAGTTGTCCTTTATGGGAACAGTGCTTGGTGATGTTGATATCATCACCGCTTTTCTTAAAAGTCTTGGTGATGCATAGAAGATTGAAGCAAGGTCTATGATTGCTAATAATACTCATAAAAGTTTCACTTTTGATGATGTTTACAATAAAATGAGGCTTGTAGAGAATGAAATCCTTTTAGATTAAGGAAGCAAGTCTACCAATGGAAACATGGCCTTCTTCTCACATAGTGAAGGTCAATTTGATCAAAGGGAGTCTTACATGCACCCTATTACTGGATCACCTTGTGTCAACGTTGGATCAAGCTTTGTCAGCGCCTCACATTCAAACGCTGACATATAAAATTTTGACTCACCAAGAGTTAAACCTGCTGGTATTGATCTAGATATTGTGTGTGCATACATTGCTTCATTGCCCAATGGTTCTGTGATTACATATGAGGACCTTGAGCAAATTAGTGATGAGCATTTGGAGGAGATAGACATAAAGTGGAATATGGCTCTTGCAAGCTTAAGGGCAAATAGATGGAATCAAAGATTTAAGAAGAAGATGCCTTTTAATGCTAAGTACACTACTGGATTTGATAAATCCAAGGTTGGGTGTTATAATTCTCATCAAATGGGACACTTTATGAGAGAGTGCAGATCTCCAAGAAGATCTGATGCTGGAAAACCCTCAAGCCAAATCATCAAGGTTCAGGATCCCAAAGCTATGGTTGCTATGCAAGAAATTGATGGTGTTGTCTAGGATTGTAGCTATTTGGCCAAGGATGAGGAAGAGAACAAATCTTTGGTTGTAGAAAAGGAAGAAGAGGAGCATCTTCACTATGCTCTCATGGCTCACTCTTCATCTTCATCAGACAATGAGGTATATGATGATGCATTTTGTAGTAAGGGTTGTCGTCTAAATACTGAAAAGCTTAACAAAGAAGTCTTAAAATTAACAACAGATGTCGTTAATGAAAGATGCAAGTTATCTAATTATCAACTTGCTCTTACTCAAACTGAAAAGACTGTGGCTGAATATATGAAAATGGAGTTGGACCTAAAAGATCAAATCAACATTTTAACTCATGATTTAAATGCTAGTGTTGAGGTTAGAAACATTTTGGAGAGAGCCAATGGTGCTTTACAGGCTAAGTTAGATGAGGCTATCAAAAACAAAGATAATGTAGATCTTAAAATTCAGAGATTTGATAAAGCTTCACAAACCCTAGAAAAATGTGTTAGTAAACAAAGGGATTCTAGGGATATGACTGGGATTGGGATGAAAGAGTAGGCTGGTGTTCTACCACCTACTGGGAACTTCTATGGTGTCCTTAGAAAGGACTTTTCTTGGACTGGTATACCAGAACTCTAAGAAGAGGAATTTATTCCTCCACCAAGAGTTCTTACCCCAGTAGAGGAATATAAGCAGAAGTTGACTGATTTGGACCAATGGAAGAAAGCCAACCCTACCTTGTTTGTTAAGAGTGGCATGCTTAGTGACAGCCCAAATGAGTCTACACCCATAAAAGTGACCAATCCTACTACTGGCAAGACTGTTGACCTTGGTTTAAACGTTGATAGAAAACCTAGTATTAAATATGCAGAAATGTATAGAAAACCCAGGTCACAAAAAAGCCAAATTAGTGATAATGGGACAGGTTTCTTCTCTTTTAGACCTAGAGCTATGTCTAGAAAAGCCTGTTATACTTGTGGAAGTTTTTCACATTTAGCCTATAAGTGTGTCAATGCTTCAAAGGTCAACGTTGAGAAAAAGTCAAACACTGTCAAACTTAAACCTATTGTCCAGCAAAGTCCACAAGTTGTTAGACCAGCCCCATTCTTTACAAAAGGGTCTAATACGTATGGACAAAGACCTTTTCAGAAGACCAATACGTGGTCTAACAGACAATGGGTTCGTGTAGCAAACCCTAGGTTCAACGCTGATAAGGGTAATTTCAGTGTTGACAAGAACAAATTAAACGCTGACAGGAACGTTTCCAGAGCAAGTAATGGAAAATATTTGCAACCAAAAGGAAAGGGGTCTAAAGCTTTGATGAGACTGCTTTTATACATAGTCTCGTCGTCCAAAAAGGGCTTAAAATGCATTAAATATCAGGAAAATACCCAAATATATGCTTGTGTTTGTTGCTTGTGTATTTTAGGTACGGATCTTGAGAAAATGACAAAAGATCACAAGAATCATACAAAAACGAACACGGGAAACGAAGCCGCACATTAAACCAAGCCCTAATGAAGAATTTTCCAAGAAAACCATTGAAGATTTGAAGATTTTTGAAGAAGGGTCCTCCAATATGGAAGAATTGACACTTTATACCCTTGTATCTTTATAATTACAAGATTGGTCCCTAAAGTTTGTCAATATTACAAAAAGGGCCCTCCACTTTGAAGAATTGGCAATTTTAGTCCCTCATCAAAACTAAAATGTCAATACTAATCCTCCTCAAAGTCAAACATACCATGAATGACTTCAAGTTACAAGAAATTACAAGTTTGGTCCTTTGAATATGTCAAAATTACCAAAACGACCCTTGACTTTGAAGAAATGGCAAAAATGGTCCCTCATCAATCATTACTTGGCAATTTCAGTCCTCCAAGAAGTCAAACAAACAAGTCAAGACCATTATCTATGAATAAAATGCCAAATAAGTCCTTCAAGAATCAAGAAATGTCAAGAAATACCCTTGAAAATACTTTGGAAAAGTAGTTGGGGCAAAAGTGTGAAAATTGGAACTTGGTTAACAAAGGAAAACGGATTGGTGGATATTATTTACAAAGTGAAAAGAAAAAGAAAGATGGGGGCTTTTTCTGGCAGACAAAGATACTTATTTCATCCAACCACCAACTGACACCTCACCATCGACCCATTGACCACCAATGAAAACCCTCCAAAGCTCCACGTCACTTTCCACCAACTGATTTAATCAGTTAAATACACTTCCCTCCTAAACATGTTTTTTAAAAAAAACCATTAATCCACAAACGGATTAAAACCCCTTAATCCTCCCATAAACCCTAGATAATCCCATGTCTAATCAACATAAAAACAAAGGGTTTCTTAACCAAATTATCCAGATGGGTAATTAACCTAATACTAATCACATCCCACACCCAAATCACCCATCACTCTCACTCATGTGACACCCCTGACCCTCCCCTGCACAAGAAAACAAACTGTACAAACCTATCAACGGCCTAAAGACTTGTTCTTGCTCCTTACGTGTCATCCAACGCTCCAAAATCATTTTGGCACCTCTGGCACCCCCACATCAGTCCAAGAAGTTCACATGCCACTCTTGACGAAATTCAAATCAAGCATCTTTCTGGCATCTTAAAGATTCGACAAGGGCAATCTAGGAAACTCATTGTATTAGGGTTTTATTTTTCTAGAAGATTTGTAAGCCTATTTAAGGCATATGAGATAGCATTTGGTTCCTGTTCTTTTTTCTCCTTTTTCACTGCCTTGTAAATCCAGTTTTATTTTGAGAAATGAAATGGTTTTGAGTTGTTGATGAAAAGAAAGAGCCCACTTAGTTTTATTTTGTTGCAAGTTTAATTCAAAGGAGTTTTCAAAAAGGCATTTTCAAGTTTCTGTTTTCAAGTTTTCAAGTTTTCAAATCCGTTTTTCAGTTAAGAAAGGAAGTTCATAGGCCACATAAGCTAGTTATTTGAGCTCTTATATGACCATAGAACCCTGATATCTGAGAGATATCAAGATTCAGTGGGTATAACCTTGGGTAAGAAGTGTTGTGAGGTGAAAACTTTCTTTTTAAGTTTGATACCTTTTCTTATTTACATTTTACTGTACCAAAAGCTACAAGCCAAAAGCTTGTATAATTTGGCACTTGAATCTGCTCTTTGGTTTTGTGTTGTTTGTGCAGGGACAAAACAAGCATAAATCCATTTCATTCCGTTTTTTTAGAAGACATTTTTTAGCTTTGGGGTCCTACTTTGGATTCCCTCAACAAAGCCTCTCTACATATGTTATATAGCTCTCTTTCAACCCTTTTAAGCTGATTTAGGAATGCACTAGCAGGTATTTGCTTGAACTCACCCCATTTCACTTTTTGGACTGAAAATGCATGCTTTGTGAAATTTATGTGATTTGATGAGTAGCTTGTTATATGTTAAGTAGGTCTGCTTGTTCATGCTTTATTTAGTGTACCTTTCTTGTTTAGATTGTTTATTATTTGTTTAGCTCAAAATTGATGGCATGTTATTTGTTAAAATCTGATTTTCAGTTTTTAAGTGGTGTTTGGATTTGGTGATTAACTGGTTATTAAGTAGAAAACTTTGATGTTTGCAAGTTGGTATCTGTCAAAGGAGTGTTTCTAAGCATAAACATGCAAAGTTTTCCATTTGAAACTCAAAAATAAATCTTTTGGTTCTAAAATGATTAATTCTTGTTGTTTTAGCCTGCTATGCTTGGATAACATAGATTCCATGTACAACTAGGGATATCAAGTTTAAAAACATCATTGTTATAACATGTTTAGTAGATCTAAGTGCTGGAATTTGGGATTTTGGTCAAGTGCATCAGCAGAAAAATCAAATAGCCTATTTGTTCATATCAGTAACTTGTTTATGCCTAGTGTGATTGATCTTGTGTGATTTTTGCTTGATTACTGCTATCCTTGTGTTATTTGTGACTCCCACAAGTCAACTGACTTGTGGGGTGCCTATTCTTGCCAAAAACAAGCAACCAAAGGCTTTCCTAAGCCAACTAGGTCACCAAGGCCTTTTGTGGATTTTTTCAGACTCATCAGAGAACGATTTGGTTCTCGGATAATACTATTGTTGAGATTATTTGGTTACTGTAGCAAGTTTGTTAAACTGGGCACGTTTTTGTGATTTCTAGGTATTAATCTTGTTTGATTTTAAATATTTTTGTGTTTTTGGAGTAGTGTAGATCCCTGGTTTTAAGTTTTAAAAAAAAAAGTTTATCAAAAAGAGACTGGACAGGACTCGAACTTGCGCCATCTCCCCCACACACCAACGTGATAACCAGTTGCCCTAGGGTCTTTGACTAGTTATCCTTTGGTTTCTTTAATATTTAAGGGTTATTTGGTTAGGGCTTATTAATATAAGCCGTGAGTAAATAAGCTATTTCCAGCTTATTTACTTAGCATTTTTCTTTCTTTTGATTTTTCTCTTGTTTGTCATAGCATTTAAGACTTTTTGGCATTAAAAAATTATTTTTCACGTTTGTATTTAATTTATTAGGATTATTTTTAGTTTTAATTTTAGAAAGTAATTAAAAATAGGAAAAAGTGTTTTAAAAATCTGAAAAAATAGTTTTTAAGTTTTTAATAGTATTTTTGAGGTTCACATCAATTAAAGTTTTCAAATTTACTTATTTTTTTATTTTATTTAATTTTAGGGTTTTTAAGCAACTTGAAAAATTAATATAAAATTATTAAAAAGGTTTTGGGAACTTTTGTTTGCATTTTTTTCTTAGTTACATTTTACTTAATTTTAGGTAATTTTTTAGAATTTTTTTATAAACTTTGGATTTTTAATTTTATTTTATTATTATTTAATTATTAAAAATTAAAAGTTACTTTTTTTTAGTTTTTATATTTTTCCTAGTTTAAATACATTAAGTTAGGAATTTTATAACTTTTAGAATATTTTTATTGTCACTAGATTAATTTTTATAATTATTTTAAGTTTAAATAGTTTTTAATTGTTTTTAAATAGTTTTAATTAATTTTAGAATTTTCAAAAATACTTTTAAATTAAGTTAGGTTATTTTAGAGGTTTACAATTAAAAAAAATCTCATTTTGGGCTTTTTGTTAATTAAATTGATTTTTAGGGCTTTAATTTACATTAAAAAATCATTATTTAATTAAATAAAAGGTTTGAGTGATTTTCGATTTTTTGTAAACTATAATTACATTATTTAGGATTTATTGAAATTTTCTAGGAATTTATAGGGTAAATTTTTAATTTTGTCACTTTTTACGGTTTTACGTGTACAACCTTTTCGTCTTAGTTTAATTTGTCGTCGTACCTGTCATTCTCTTCTTATCCCATTTCTATTCTTCTTTTCTCATAATCAATATAATCACATAATCAATCATTTCTTAACACACACACCAAGCCTTCTTGAGAACGATCCCACACAAAGGGTCATAAGTGCTTTCGTTTTCCTAAACGAACACTTATTACTTATCGCTTTTGCCTCGTTTTCAGCCACAATCTATTCAGTTTGAGTAAGAGCAAGTTGATAATTAGATAACTTAAATCTTTCATTAAAGACATCTGTTGTTAATTTTAAGACTTCTTTGTTAAGCTTTTCAGTATTTAGACGACAACCCTTACTACAAAATGCATCATCATATACCTCATTGTCTGATGAAGATGAAGAGTGTGCCATGAGAGCATAGTGAACATGCTCCTCTTCTTCCTTTTCTACAACCAAAGATTTGTTCTCTTCCTCATCCTTGGCCAAATTTCTCCAATCCCAGCGAACACCATCAATTTCTTGCATAGCAACCATAGCTTCGGGATCCTGAACCTTGATGATTTGGCTTGAGGGTTTTCCAGCATCAGATCTTCTTGGAGATCTGCACTCTCTCATAAAGTGTCCCATTTGATGAGAATTATAACACTCAACCTTGGATTTATCAAATCCAGCAGTGTACTTAGCATTAAAAGTTATCTTCTTCTTAAATCTTCGATTCTATCTATTTGCCCTTATGCTTGCAAGAGCCATATTCCACTTTATGTCCATCTCCTCCAAATGCTCATCACTAATTTGCTCAAGGTCCTCATTTGTAATCACAAAACCATTGGGTAATGAAGCAATGTATGCATACACAATATCTAGATCAATACCAGCAGGTTTAACTCTTGGTGAGTCAAAATTATATGTGTCAGCATTTGAATGTGAGGCGCTGACAAAGCTTGATCCGGCGTTGACACAAGGTGATCCAGTAATAGGGTGCATGTAAGACTCCCTTTGATCAAATTGACCTTTACTATGTGAGAAGAAGGCCATGTTTCCATTGGTAGACTTGCTTCCTTGATCCAAAAGGATTTCATTCTCTACAAGACTCAGTATATGTTAAACATCATCAAAAGTGGAACTTTTGTGAGTATTATTTGCAATCATAGACCTTGCTTCATAATAAGTGTGGAAACACTTATCCTTTTACCACTTATTTCCAATAATAACAAGACCAAAACGTGTATTTTATGTCGTAAAAGTCAGAATTATGCGTGGTTTGTGTTTTTATTGTGTTTTAGGACCTAAAGATGAAAAAGGAAGAAAATACGGGCTTTCACGGGCTTTTATCAAAGAAAACGAGAAAAGACGAAGTCAAGAGATCAAGAGTGCTAAAGAACGAATGTCCAAGACCTATTCTGAAGATTTATTGAAGAAAAAGTCTAAAGACGGAATTTTAATGAAGTCGAAGAACTTAAGTCTAAATTAAAGAAGAAAATTATTAAGACAAGTTCGAATCCCGAGACGACGTCGAGAAAAGACAAAGAATTAAATCGAGTCGAGATGAAAAGAAAGAAGGAAGCACCACACATGCACTTCCCATTTCCCTATAAATACCCTCCTAATCACATTAGGAGGGTGGTTAGCTAGTTGCACTTTTAATTTTTCCTTTCTAGTTTTTAGAGAGAGAAAGTTCTAAACTTTCTCTCACTAAGTTTTTTTATCTTTCCTTTATTTTAAGCTTTCATTAATCTTTGTAATTGAGTTTCTTTAATCAAAAGTTTAAGTTTAAGCTTTGTGTTCTTTGATCTCCTTCTACAATTCTTGGTTTACTTTATCTTTTGATCCGAATTGCATACTTCATTCGTATAAATTGATGTTTTCGTGATTAAAGGTTAATCTTCTTTGTTTACACATAAGCTCTTACACGTATAAGCTATAATCTCTCTATGCTTATTGGCTTATTTCATGTTTTAGCTTATTGATTTTCGGATTTCTCAAAGGTTTTAGTCACTTTAAAGTTCCTTTCATAAAGTTTATGATCTTTTATGTTTAAGAAGTTGTCAAATTTAAGCTTTTTGAGTTGTTTAACATTCGGATAAGATAGCTTATTATACGTGCTTATTGAGTTTTAAGCTTACCACCAATTTCGGATTAATATTTCATTCCGTCGCAATACAAGGGATTCAGATATTCCGACGGCTGCTTGTGCTTATCGCAATAACCCATTGTGGTTTTACTTTGCGATAGTTGGTAATTTCCCCCTTATTCCGATCTGGGATTGCGATCGCTCATTGCGATCGCATATTCCGACGGGACTAAGGTCCTTTTTAAGACGAAACTCTGCCAAAATTTACTTTACAACTTTCCGATCTGGACATTGCGACAAAGGTAATTGGATTATTCCGATCTGACATTGCGATCTAGGACATTCGGATTGTGATCATTGCGATAGACCATATTGCGACAAAATTGTATTTGACATTCCGATGGGTATTCAGCTTAGCATTCCGATGGACCTGCACATGGATTATTATGATGGCTTGTTTTAGTTGTATTCCGATGGTTATGACTTTGGTGCATTCCGATAGAAATGATTTGCAATATTCCGATAGAACATGTTTTTAAGTTTTAAAGTTTTACATAATGTTTTTCTAAATAGCTTTTAGTTTAATATTTAAAAGCTTTAATTTCGCTCAACGACATTTTCATACATGCTTTTAGTTTAAATTAGAAAACCAAACCAAAACATTCTCTTGTTCACCAAAAGACCATTGAGTCGCACTTTAGACTGGAAATCAATTCGAAGAGATCGGACGATAAACTTTTCATACTTGGTGTAAAAAGCCTAGTATTAAATGGCGTCGCTGCCGGCTCTTTTCGTTAAGATTAACGGTTTCTAGTGAGAGTCGCATTGAATTTTGGGACCCGTTCTTTCGGGAACGTTATTTTCTAGTACAAAAATTTTCAAAAAACCATAAAAATTTATAAACTTTTCAAAAATACAAAAACATTGAAAAAATCATAAAAAGGAATTCTTTTCCAAAGGTTTTGCACCAAAAAGATTATATAGATATTCTCTCTGTATATTTTTCTTCTGCAGGTGTATGCGTACTAGATCTTCAAACTATTCTGAGCCCGAGACTCGTGAAGATTTAGATATGACTGGTGTTCATAACAACAATAATAACCTACCTCTACCCAATAACAACAACAACAATGTTCCCCTACCTAATTTACGAACAATGGAGGAATTGTGTCAACCCACCATGAATGGACGCGGAGGCCCGATTGCGCCGATGCACATCACGGCTCAGGATTTTTCATTGAAGCATCACATGATCCAACAACTGCAAACTAATCCATTTCACGGAATTCTGGATGATGATGCCAACAAACACCTCGACAAATTTATTACCATCACCCAAAGCATGAAGTCACCCGGTGTTTCTATGGATGAACTTCGCCTTCAACTATCTCCCCACTCGCTTTCTCACCATGCCGAAAAATGGTTTGACCGTCTCCCAAAGAATTCTATTCATACTTGGAATGACATGACTCAACGCTTTTTGTCGCGCTACTTCCCACCATCCATGGTCACAAGCCTTCGTAACCAAATTAGTGGATTCATGCAAGACAATGATGAATCGCTCTTTGATGCTTGGTAACGATACAATGATTTGATCGACCGTTGTCTAAATCACAACATGCTCCCCGTCACTCTCATTGATACTTTCTACAATGGTCTCACTTTTCGTGATCGTGACACGATCAACGCCGCCGCCGGTGGTACCTTTATGAAAAGGAGACCGGAGAAGTGTAGAGAGTTGATTGAAAACATGACTACTCACCAGAAGAATTGGGATTCATCCGCATCCTCAAGATCTAATCTGAGAGTCAATGTTTCATCTACTTCTTCCACCACCGACATGTCCGCCATGGAACGTGCTATTCTTGAAATTAGCAAAAGTATGCAAATTTTGGCCTCTAACCAAAATCAACAAGCTAAAGCCGTTGCTATTTCTTGTGACACATGCGGTGGTCCCCATTGTTACAATGATTGTACTTCTACTCAAGGCAATTTTTCTGAAAACGTTAACGCGGCATACGGTACTTATCCCACGGGAGGCTATCAAGCTCGTCCTCAAGGAGACCGTAACTTGCTAAGTTATCGTTCAAACAACTATCTTGCTCCACCCGGTTTTACTCCTCCAAACCAAAACCAACAACAAAGATATAACCGAAATAACCAATCCCAACCTCGTGCTAAAATCAATATCAATCCCAAAGAAACCCATACCCACCTCAAGGAAATTCTCAAGCTTACCAAGCTCCACCTCTCAATCAACCGATGACATTGAATCAAGACGTCAAGACGTTCATGAGGACTAATAGAGAGATGGTAACAAATCTTCAGAGTCAATTCATCAACTTAAAGGGTGAAATGGCGAAACAAGGGAGCGATATTCGATCCGAGCTAAGGAATGACATGGCGAAACAAAGCAATGATATTCGTGCAGACATGAGACTCTTTCAGCACTCAAGAGGATAACATACGTGATATGTTAGATTCGCTCTTCCAAGGTAATCAACCCTCTTCTTCGGGTACTCTTCTGAGTAACACCGTTGCGAATCCAAGAGGGGAGATGTAAGCAATCACCACTCGTAGTGGAAAAGGTTATACGGAACCCGAGCTTCCTACACCTCCACCCGTGATTGTGAACAAGGAAAAAGAGCAACTTTCCTCACCTCCTTTGCCTTCTACCCCCATTCCCCCACCAACCGCGGTTGTGAGTGATCCTACTCCCCTAAAGCCTTCCTCTTCATCCGATATACCTTATCCTTCAAGGTTGAGGAAAGAGAAACAAAAGAGCAAGGATGATATTCAAGTTTCAAACTTTCTTAAAATGTTTAAACAATTGAATTTTATCATCTCCTTTGCCGAGGCTCTCGCTCACATGCCTAAATATGCGAAGATGTTTAAAGATCTTCTTAGTGACAAGGAGAAGCTTCTTGACATTGCCCAGACCTAACTTAATGAGAATTGCTCCGCGGTTCGCTTAAGGAAATTGCCCACCAAACTTGGTGATCAGGGTCGTTTCTTGATTCCTTGCAACTTCCTGGGAGTAGAGAATTGCATGGCCCTAACCGATCTAGGTGCTAGTATAAACTTAATGCCTTTAAGTGTTTGGAAGCAATTATATCTCCCCGAGCTAGTCCCCACCAAAATGATTTTGGAATTAGCTAACCGTACGGTTGCTTATCCAGTGGGGATAGCCGAAGACGTCTTCGTTGGCGTTGACAAATTCACCTTCTCGGCGGATTTTGTTGTCGATGACTACGAGATGGATCCTCGTGTTCCATTAATCGTTGGACGTCCCTTCTTCAGGACCGGTCGCACTCTCATTGATGTAGCCGCGGGCAAAATAATCATGAGAGTTGGTGACGATAAAATTGTCTTCAACATGGGTAAGATTTCTAAGCAACCTTATTCATATGAGAGTGTTATTGCTATTGATGTTCTCGATGAGGCTTGTGAAGAACACTTTCATGATGCTTGCAAAAGTACTCTCTCTTCTCTACCCAATGTTGAGACCGTTGCCTCAATTGCTCCGTCATTAACTCCATTTAGAGAAAGTTACTTGGATGATTTTGAACCTAGCTTGGGTCCTCTCGATCTTAAGTATGATGATTCTCCCACCGATTGGGATGAAGACATTCGTACAATTGAGAAACTTCTCAATGAAGACCCGTTTTCTCCTCCTTCTCCTAAAGAGGTGATTAATGATGATCCGTCGTTAGTTACACCATCTATTGAGGATCCTCCTACTCTTGAGCTTAAGGACCTACCTCCTCATCTCGAGTACGTTTTCCTTGAAGACAACAAGAAGTTACCGGTCATCATCGCAAAGGACCTGAAAGAAGAAGAAAAATCCCGACTTATCGCCGTGTTGAAGAATCATAAGAAAGCGATTGCGTGGAAGATCTCCGATATTCGTGGAATTAATCCTCACTTTTGCACACATAAAAATCTCATGGAGGACGACTTTAAACCCACTATTCAAAGCCAACGAAGGGGTGAATCCTAAGATCCATGACTTAATCAAAAAAGAGGTTATCAAACTTCTTGATGCGGGCTTGATCTATCCTATCTCGGATTCACCATGGGTCAGTCCAGTCCATTGTGTGCCTAAGAAAGGCGGAATCACCGTTGTTCCCAACAAAAACACCGAGTTGATTCCTACTCATCTCGTTACAGGGTGGAGAGTTTGTATAGACTATCGCAAACTCAATGATGCTACGAGAAAGGATCATTTTCCCCTTCCTTTCATGGACCAAATGCTTGAACGTCTAGCGGGTAATGACTATTACTGCTTTTTAGACGGTTTCTCGGGTTATTTTCAAATACCCATCGATCCCCACGACCAAGAGAAAAACACATTCACTTGTCCTTATGGAACATTTGCTTACAAAAGAATGCCTTTCGGCTTGTGCAATGCTCCTGGGACATTACAAAGGTGTATGATGGCTATCTTCCATGAAATGGTTGAAGAAACTATGGAAGTCTTCATGGATGATTTCTCGGTTTATGGTGATTCATTCTCTTCCTGCCTTGCCAATTTAGAACGTATGCTTAAGCGGTGTGAAGACACTCGCCTTGTTCTGAATTGGGAAAAATGCCATTTCATGGTAAAAGAAGGCATTGTGCTAGGGCACAAAATCTCAAAAGCCGGTCTTGAAGTGGACCGTGCTAAAGTGGATGTCATAGCCAAATTACCTCCACCTTCAACCGTGAAGGGTGTGAGAAGTTTTCTGGGTCATGCGGGCTTCTATCGTCGATTCATTCAAGATTTTTCTAAAATCTCTCGCCAGATGACCCACCTCTTGGAAAAGGATACTCCTTTTATCTTTTCCAAAGAATGTATTGAAGCCTTCAATCTTCTAAAGGATAAGCTAACTAAGGCACCAGTCTTAGTCACCCCTAATTGGGAGCTACCTTTCGAATTGATGTGCGATGCTAGCGACTTTGCTATTGGAGCGGTTTTGGGCCAAAGAGTGAACAAACACTTCCAACCAACCCATTATGCTAGCAAGACAATGACGGGGGCTCAATTGCATTATACGACAACCGAAAAAGAGCTTTTAGCTGTTGTCGATGCTTTTGAAAAATTTCGCCCCTATCTTGTCCTTTCCACCACCATCGTGTATACCGACCATTCCGTGTTGAAGTACTTGTTAACTAAGCAAGAGTCTAAGCCAAGACTTCTTCGTTGGGTTTTGCTCCTTCAAGAATTCAACATTGAAATTCGTGACAAAAAGGGAGCCGAAAACCTAGCAGCGGATCATCTGAGTAGACTTGAGGATCCGTATCAAGGGGATCATCCGAACCAAGAGATCAATGACTCTTTTCCCCTTGAGACCTTAATGACTATTCAGTCCAATCTTGATGACACCTCGTGGTTTGCGGACATTGCAAACTACTTAGCGGGTGGTATTCTCATCAAAGGGTTAACAACCCAAGAAAAGAAGAAGTTCTTTAAAGATGTTAAGACTTACTTCTGGGATGACCCTTATCTATTCAAACAATGTGCTGATCTGATCATTCGTTGATGTGTTGATGGACCGGCAGCTTTGCAAATCCTTGATGCTTACCATAAAGGACCCACCGGTGGTCACTTTGGTCCCAACTACACCGCTAAGAAAGTGTTTGACTCTGGATTCTATTGGCCCACCATTTATCGTGATGCTCACGAAATGGTTAAGCATTGTGATGCTAGCCAACGCCAAGGCAAGATCACACATAAAGATGAGATGCCTCAAAATTTCATACAAGAATGTGAAATCTTTGACGTATGGGGCATCGACTTTATGGGGCCATTTCCATCATCCAAAGGGAACAAGTACATCCTCGTAGCCGTTGACTACGTATCCAAATGGTTTGAAGCTAAGGCTCTTCCTACGAACGATGTGAGGGTGGTTGTGAACTTTTTGAAGCAGCTTTTCACTCAATTCGGTGTTCCTCGTGCTATAATCAGTGACCGCGGGACTCATTTTTGCAATGATCAATTTGCAAGAGTCATGGCTAAGTATGGTGTTAATCATCGTCTTTCCACCGCCTATCATCCCCAAACCAATGGGCAAGCCGAGATTTCCAACCGTGGATTGAAGCCAATTTTGGAACGTACTGTGGGAGAGCATCGTGCCGCGTGGGCCGATAAGTTAGATGATGCTTTGTGGGCTTTCCGTACCGCCTATAAGACGCCGATCGGTTGTACTCCTTATCGTCTTGTGTACGGGAAAGCATGCCACATTCCCATCGAGCTGGAACATAAGGCATATTGGGCCTTGAAGTGGGCTAACTTCGACATCAATAAAGCCGGTGATCTTCGCCAGATTCAACTCAACGAACTCAACGAACTGAGGAATGAAGCTTACGAGAACTCACTTATCTACAAGGAGAAGACCAAGATCATCCATGACGCACGGATTAAGAACCGAGTGTTCAACGTTGGTGATCAAGTTTTACTCTTTAACTCTCGGTTGAAGATCTTCTCTGGCAAGTTGAAGAGCCGCTGGTCTGGTCCATTCACCGTCGCCAAAGTCTTTCCATATGGCACCATTGAGCTTTCTCAGCCAAATGGGCCCAATTTCAAGGTGAATGGCCAGCATTTGAAGCTGTACTTTGGTGAGGACATCTCTCATGAGATGATCCCATCCCTCACCACGTTTCCCATGAACTAAATTTGGGTCGAATCAGGCTCGTGACTCGGTTATCAAAAACAAGCGCTTCTCGGGAGGCAACCCGTGATCTATCCTTTACTGCTTTCATCATAAGTTTAGGGGGAGCCCCGTATGTGTTGGTTGTCTTGTTTCTTATTTTTGTCCAGTGATTCAAGCTTCAAAGAGCACCTCGATGACTTTTGACGAACCGTGATCCCGTGTTCCCATCTTCCCGGTTCTATCCTAAACTCTCGTGATTCAATATTTCACATCTTGTATGTTCACATTGAAATCACTATAGTTGTCCTTTCCTTAGCATGATTTAAACACCGTGCACAATGTCCTAAGTGTAGGGCAGTTTACTCCCACACGCTTAAACATTTAGGACAATGTTTATCTCAAGTGTAGGGGGACTTCTATCGAAGTATGTGGTCTTTTCCATGAATTTGTCCTTATTTTAACCGGAAAATTTGATTTTTCAACGTTTTTCAAAATTTTTAATCTATTTTGGCCTGGTTGTATAGTTGTATTTTCATTCGTTATGGTTATTTTCTTTCCTTGCTAGAATAAATTTTCAATAAAATGGTTTTAAATTTTTCAAAGTCGTGAATATTTTGACTCAACCCGAGTTTACTCTAGCTAGTATCCTTAACGTGTTTAAGTCAAGTTTTGCTAGGCATTTATATAGGGAACTTTAAAACGCGAAAGTCTTAACTCTCACGGGTTAAGAACAAGAACTTTTCGCAAGTTCCTATAATTCATCCTAGAGAGTTGTTTATCAAGGGAACTTTAAAATGCGATTTCTAAACTTGAAAAAGTCTAAGAACTTGCAAGATCCTATAGATGACTCGAAAACCCAAAACTTTGATTTAATAGGCTAAGCATCCACGAGTCTCATTCCTTGAGATTTTAAACTGTGGAGAACGAGAGATGATAGAATCAATTATAAGTTTGGTATTCTTTCGTGAATTTATGTGAGTTAATTATAAGCCTATTCTCCCATCACTTGCTAATAAATTTATCTGCAATAAATAAGGTTGTACGGCTTGAAAAGTTACTTAGCTTCTAGCCCAAGATCGTTTAAAAGTTGCTCGGTATTAATTAGAGTTCATAGCCAAGGCATAACTTATTGAAGCGGGATGCGAAGATTGGCGAGTCCCTAAAGGCCATAACAAGGCATGATGGCTACATTTTGTTGCTAAAGATCGATAAGTGATGTGAAGAATCATTTATCGAAAATCAATATGAAGGATCGAGACACACGACGAAAAGCAAAAACTCCCCAAAAGATCATGGAGAAGTCTATCTAAAAAGGCCCTAACAAGGTATGAGGATAAATAGATCCAAGTCCTAAAAGGAGGCGGATCGTTGTATATCAAAGTCCAAAATAAAGATTGGTGAAAAATGAAGAAGTCGTGGTCCAAATATGAAGAATCTCTCAAAACTTCAAGTGAAGAAATTCCTATTATGAAGAGAAGACAATAATTTCAAGAACATCTCTCAAAGATTTGAAGTATTAAGTCGCTGCCAAATATCGGTCCGAGAAAGGTCTCAAATTGCGAAGCGATTTATGCCAAGATATGAACTTTATGAGGTCCCGAGAAGCAGTTTTAAAAGATTTTGTCCTTTAGCTAACTATTGATTAAACCGTTCACTTTGTTTTCAGCCTAAATAACAATAAGTCAAACAATGAATCCTCGTGATCATTCAAGACAAAAATAAAATATAAGAGATACACCTAGGAATAAGGGAGTCTAAGTAAATAATTGGCCCACATGAATTCGTGTTAGTTTGCTAACTTATAATAGCAATGATCTCGTTTTTAAGCTTGGTATGGGGAACATGAAACTTGAGGATGATAAACGTTCATGGCAGCCAAAACCCAATGAAAGTCTTTAATTTCTTTACTTGTTTTTATCTTTTTATTTAGTGTTGAATAAAAGCCAAGGTAGGTTATTTATGATGGAAAATGTAAACCGTGCTTTAAAATTAATGCATTGCATGAGGGCATTGCAATGGTCAAGTGTAGGGGATTTAATAAATGTGGATACACTTATCCTTTTACCACTTATTTCCAATAATAACAAGACCAAAATGTGTATTTTATGTTGTAAAAGTCGGAATTATGCGTGGTTTGTGTTTTTATTGTGTTTTAGGACCTAAAGATGAAAAAGGAAGAAAACACGGGATTTCACGGGCTTTTATCGAAGAAAACGAGAAAAGACGAAGTCAAGAGATCAAGAGTGCTTAAAGAACGAATGTCCATGACCTATTCTGAAGATTTATTGAAGAAAAAGTCTAAAGACGGAAGTTTAATGAAGTCGAAGAACTTAAGTCTAAATTACTGAAGAAAATTATTAAGACAAGTTCGAATCCCGAGACGACGTCGAGAAAAGACAAAGAATTAAATCGAGTCGAGATGAAAAGAAAGAAGGAAGCATCACACATGCACTTCCCATTTCCCTATAAATACCCTCCTAATCACATTAGGAGGGTGGTTAGCTAGTTGCACTTTTAATTTTTCCTTTCTAGTTTTTAGAGAGAGAAAGTTCTAAACTTTCTCTCACTAAGTTTTTCATCTTTCCATTCTTTTAAGCTTTCATTAATCTTTGTAATTGAGTTTCTTTAATCAAAAGTTTAAGTTTAAGCTTTGTGTTCTTTAATCTCCTTCTACAATTCTTGGTTTACTTTATCTTTTGATCCGAATTGCATACTTCATTCGTTTGAATTGATGTTTTCGTGATTAAAGGTAAATCTTCTTTGTTTACACATAAGATCTTACACGTATAAGCTATAAGCTCTCTATGCTTATTGGCTTATTTCAAGTTTTAGCTTATTGATTTTCGGATTTCTCAAAGGTTTTAGTCACTTTAAAGTTCCTTTACTAAAGTTTATGATCTTTTATGTTTAAGAAGTTGTCAAATTTAAGCTTTTTGAGTTGTTTAACATTCGGATAAGATAGCTTATTATACGTGCTTATTGAGTTTTAAGCTTACCACCAATTTCGGATTAATATTGCATTCCATCACAATACAAGGGATTCAGACATTCCGACGGCTGCTTGTGCTTATCGCAATAACCCATTGTGGTTTTACTTTGCGATAGTTTGTAATTTCCCCCTTATTCCGATCTGGGATTGCGATCGCTCATTGCGATCGCATATTCCGACGGGACTAAGGTCCTTTTTAAGACGAAACTCTGCCAAAATTTACTTTATAATTTTCCGATCTGGACATTGCGACAAAGGTAATTGGATTATTCCGATCTGACATTGCGATCTAGGACATTCCGATTGTGATCATTGCGATAGACCATATTCCAACAGAATTATATTTGACATTCCGATGGGTATTCAGCTTAGCATTCCGATGGACCTGCACATGGATTATTCCGATGGCTTGTTTTAGTTGTATTCCGATGGTAATGACTTTGGTGCATTCCGATAGAAATGTTTTGCAATATTCCGATAGAACATGTTTTTAAGTTTTAAAGTTTTACATAATGTTTTTCTAAATAGCTTTTAGTTTAATATTTAAACGCTTTAATTTCGCTCAACGACATTTTCATACTTGCTTTTAGTTTAAGTTATAAAACCAAACCAAAACATTCTCTTGTTCACCAAAAGACAATTGAGTCGCACTTTAGACTGGAAATCAATTCGACGAGATTGGACGATAAACTTTTCATACTTGGTGTAAAAAGCCTAGTATTACTTCAATCTTCCATGCATCACCAAGACTTTTAAGAAAAGTGGTGATGATATCAACATCACCAAGCACTGTTCCCATAAAGGACAACTTGCTTGTAATGTCAAGAAGTCTGCTTCTCACTCCACTTAGCTTTTCATTGGGTTGAGCTTTGAACACAACATACTCATGCAAGAGTTGCTTCTTTTTCTCTTGTACAATATCAGCATTGACACCATAAGCAACTTCAAGGGCTGCCCATAGATCTTTTGCATAATCATAGCCTCTATACTTGTGCTGATTGACTTGTCCCAAAGAGAGTTTGAGGATACTTAGGGTTTTCATGTCATTCATTCTCTTTACTATGTCCTATGCTGAGACAGCTCTTCCATCTTTAGGTTTTTCTTTTTGATCCTCTTCAGTAGAGCCTTGAGTTGATCTTGCCAAGATAGCAGCTGCAATCTTGCTAGTCTTAGTGAATGTGTTTCCATATTCAATAATTTCCCATAGGGTGTGGTAATGAATTTGAAGACACTGTTCAAAGTTAAACTTCCATAGCTCAAAGTTGTTTGGGTCTAGCATGGGAATCTTGATGTTAGGGATTGAGGAAGAGGAGGTTAACTCTGGAGTAGACATGTTGTTTTTAGGGTTTCTTGAAAATTAGTGTTTTTGGCGATTTAGGGTTTTTAGTGTTCTTTAGATCAAAGTTTCTCAACAAGCTCTAATACCACTTGTTGATCCCAAACTTAGATCGATTTAGCTTGTGTAAACGAGATTAAATCAAGTTAAGCACATAGAGAAACTTTGTTGTATATGTAACAATTCAAGTATTATGCTGAATTAATACTTAAACAAGAACACACAAACAGTATAAACCAAACTTTCACTTTGATTGATAAATCAAACTTGCGTACAATGAAAGTTTTAAAACGTATGATAACTTATATTTAGCAAAACCTAAAGGCCTCCTTTTATAGATTAAGGAACTTTCAATTTTGCATAGATTTATCGGCCTTGTGAGCTTCAAATTTTTGCTTGATTTAGTTGAGGACTTAAAATCTTATTATTGGGTGAAGCTTTCGATTATTCGGGTGCCAATACTTCAAAACCGTGACGCTGGCGATACCTTAATGTCTTCCCAATTTAATTACACGGAAGCTACTAGAAAAGACTAGAAACACAACAATCAAGACTAAACCGCTAAGTCAATATTTATTAAGCAAAAAATATTTTCAAGCGAAGGGTGAATAAGCAAACAACGAGAACATATGAGTTTTTGAAAGAATACGAGTACTCTACATTTAACATAGTAACTTATAATTAACTCTATCATTTCTCGTCCTCATTTAAGAGACTTTGCCTAAATGTGAAGTTAAGGAATCGAAGCTAAGTGCTCAACATGCACGGTCGAGTAAAAAATTACTCTTATTCTCGCCATCGGAAAACCTACATTTGTGTCTTCAAACACTTATAAAACATGAGAAAAATTTTAAAATTTGGCCATTTTTAGCCTTATTTTGAAACAAAACGATAAACCAAAAAGATAAACTTTGGAAAGCGTGAAGGTTTGGCAAGGCAAGTATCTATTCACCCCCCCCCCCCATACTAAAGTTAAACATTGTCCTCAATGTTTCGAGTCTAGGGGTGCAAACACCCCCATACTAGAGACGTAGTTGAATGCTTAATCTAGCATGTAAAGGGTGTAACCGTTAGAGTTAAAGCCGTTTATGAAGAGTGCTATAAACCTAAGGTTAGAAAATCAAAGGATATATCATATGGATATTGAGAAAGTCTTCAAAGCAAAAGATCGAGTGCTCCCATAAAACGAACTCGAGAGGCTCCAATCGTGAAGATGATGATCATTTAAAATCCACAATTCACAAAAAACCACGGAACAAAGGTTGGAAGGGCACAAATCCCCACACGTTACTACATTAGAAAGTGATAATATGTACATAGGATAAGCATGGGACTCCCCCACGAGGCACGTCATTTTTGATTACCGAGTCATGAGCTCGACTCGATCCCCTCAATACTATTTATCACTGGGGAAGGTGATTTGGTCGAGGTAGTTCAAGGATGTAACTTCCCCACCAAAGTAGTGCTTCAACCTATGTCCATTCACCTTGAAATTGGGGCCATCATCTTGAGCTTTCTCGATGGTTCCATATGGAAAAACTTGAGTCACGGTGAATGGACCGGACCAACGGGATTTCAACTAACCGGAAAAGATTTTCAAACGAGAGTTAAAAAGCAAAACTTGATCCCCAATGTTAAAAACGCGGTTTTTAATTTTTGAATCATGCAACTTTTTAGTCTTTTCTTTATAAATCAATGAATTTTCATAAGCAATATCCCTTAATTCATCCAATTCATTTAATTGCATTTTCTGGTGTTTTCCCGCGGTCTCCATGTCATCATTACAGTGCTTTAGGGCACAATAAGCCTTGTGTTCCAATTCAATTGGCAAATGACAATTTTTCCCATACACAAGCTTATAAGGAGTGCACCCAATGGGCGTCTTATGAGCGGTCCTAAAGGCCCATAATGCATCGTCCAACTTATCTGACCAAGATTGTCGGTTTTCCCCAACGGATCTCTCCAAGATCCTCTTCAAAGCTCGGTTTGAAACCTCGACTTGCCCACTCGTTTTTGGGTGATAAGCTGTAGAAAGCCTATGTGTAACCCCATATTTCCTTAGGACCCTTTCGAGTTGCTCATTACAAATGGGTTCCATGATCGCTTAAGATCGCACGAGGGGTTCCAAACCGAAAAAAAGCAAGCTTTTCAAAAACTTGACTACCACACGAGCATGGTTGGTGGGTAAAGCCTTAGCTTCCACCCACTTAGATAGGTAGTCAACCGCAACAAGGATGTACTTATTACCACGAGTTTGATGGGAACGACCCCATAAAGTCGATGCCCCAAACGTCAAAGATCTCACACACTTGGATGATATTTTGTGGCATTTCATCTTTTTGTGAGGATTTTCCTTGTAGTTGGCATGAGTCGCACGACTTCACAAGCTCATGTGCATCTCGGTAAATAGTAGGCCAAAAGAAACCGGCATCAAAGAACTTCTTAGCCGTGAGATTAGCACCGTGGTGACCACCCGTGGGTCCCTCGTGACAAGCTCTAAGGAAGTTAGAAGCTTCGGTACCAAAGACACAACGTCGAATAATTTGATCCGCACAAGTCCGAAACAAGTAAGGATCGTTCCAAAAGTAGAACTTGACGTCACGAAAGAATTTTCGTTTTTCTTGAGTCGTCATACCCTTGATGATGAAGTTACCCGGATGGTAATTTGCGAAGTCCACAAACCATGGGGTGGAAGAATCAAGCTTAGAATTCACTACACCAAGTGTCTCGAGCGGAAATGTTTTGGTGATTTCCTTGGGCTCGTAAACACTTTGGTGAGGATCTCCCAAACGAGAAAGATGATCGGCCGCTAGATTCTCGGCTCCTTTTTTGTCAACAATTTTTGATCAAATTCTTGAAGGAGGAGAATCCAACGAAGTAATCTTGGCTTAGCATCTTGTTTATCCGTAAGATACTTGATAGCTGAATGACCCGTATACACTATGCATTTTGTCAAGACGAGATAAGGTCGAAATTTCTCAAATGCATACACCACGGCAAGGATCTCCTTCTCCGTTGTAGTGTATATTAGTTGAGCCTCGGTCATCGTCTTGCTAGCATAGTGAATAGCCAAGAAGTGCTTTTCATGACGTTGCCCCAATACGGACCCAATAGCATAGTCACTAGCATCACACATGAGCTCAAAGAGGAGGTTCCAATTGGGAGCAACAAGAATGGGAGCTTCGGTAAGTTTCCTCTTAAGGATTTCAAAGGCTCGTACACAATCTTCGTCAAAGACAAAACGTGCCTCTTTTTCAAGAAGATGTGTAATAGGTCGACAGATCTTTGAAAAATCCTTGATGAATCGACGATAAAAGCCCGCGTGGCCTAGGAAACTCCTAACTCCTTTAACGGTTTTGGGATGAGGTAATTTGGCGATTACGTCTACCTTAGCTTGATCTACCTCAATCCCCGCTTTTGAAACCTTGTGCCCTAAGACGATTCCACTTTTAACCATAAAATGACACTTTTTCCAATTAAGCACAAGGTTGGTTTCCTCACAATGTATCAACATTCTGTCGAGATTCGACAAACACGAAGTGAACGAATTACCAAACACGGAAAAGTCATCCATGAAGACTTCCATCGTCTTCTCGATCATATCATGAAAAATAGCCATCATGCACCTTTGAAAGGTTCCCGGTGCATTGCAAAGTCCGAATGGCATTCTACGTTAGGCAAACGTTCCATATGGACACGTAAACGTAGTTTTTTCTTGATCACGAGGATCGATGGGAATTTGGAAGTAACCGGAAAAACCATCTAAAAAGCAATAGAAATCGTTTCCCGCAAGACGCTCCAACATTTGGTCCATGAAGGGCAAGGGAAAATGGTCTTTACGAGTGGCTTCATTTAACTTACGATAGTCAATGCACACTCTCCATCCGGTCACGAGTCTAGTAGGAATTAACTCGTTGGCATCGTTTGGCACAACGGTCATTCCTCCCTTCTTAGGGACACAATGAATAGGACTCACCCAAGGGCTATCGAAAATAGGGTAAATCATTCCCGTGTCAAGGAGTTTTAGGACTTCCTTTTTTATGACGTCGTGAATTTTAGGGTTCACCCTTCTTTGAAATTGGATTGCGGGCTTGTAATCCTCCTCCATTAAGATTTTGTGGGTACAAAATTTGGGATCGATCCCCTTAATGTCGGACAACTTCCACGCAATTGCCCTTTAGTGATCCTTTAGAACATCGACAAGTGCGATTTTTTCATCATTTGAAAGTTCTTTTGCAATAATAACTTGCAACTTGTCGCCCTCCTCCAAAAAGACATATTCAAGATGAGGAGGTAAATCTTTCAACTCGAGGATAGGTGGTTCCTCAATTGAAGATTTTGGCTCGATAATCATAACCTCCTCTGGTGGAGGAAATGGGAAATCACTGAGAAAATCCTTGATAATCGAGAAGTCCTCATCATTGTCGAGGTCTTCGTCACAAGTACGTAGAACATCAAATTCTTCCAACGTAAAACCACCACCTTCAAATGGAGTGACGGTTGGTGTCGAGTTAGCAAGAATGGGATCAAGCATAGTGGGATTGCCACTATTTTCAACATCACCAAAACCTAGAACTTCTTGTGAAAATTCCTCGCAAACAACGTCGATCATATCAACGAGGTTTATGGTAGCAACGGAATAAACATGAGAAAGTTGAGAATTTTGAGTTGCGTTTATAACAAGTTCCTCGTCGTTAAAACGTAAGGTGATCTTTCTAGCATACACATCTATTAAAGCCATAGACGTATCTAAAACGAACGACCAAAATGAGAGGAACTTGAGGATCCGTGGGAATATTGACAACGATAAAGTCTACCGGATAATAGAACTTTCCCACTTTCACAAAAACGTCTTCCGCCAATCCATATGCGGGAATCGTGGAATGGTCGGCTTGAAGATTGAAAGTGGCATCAACTTAATGCTAGCACCAAGATCGGCCAAGACATAGCATTCTTCCTTATCTTGGATTGCACAAGGGATCAAAAATTTACCGGGATCACCGACTTTTTGAGGTATGCGATTAAGATAAACCGATGAACAACTAGACAATTGATGCAATTTCTCCTTGTTGTTAAACATACTCTTAAAGTTAGTGGCAAATCGAGGCATCATGACCAAAGCATCGACGAAACTCACATTAAACTGCAAATCACGAAACATTTTCATAAAAAGCTCAAATTGGTAATTGTGCGCTCTTGACGTTTCTCCTTCCTAAGTCTCGATGGATAGGGCAAAGGTGGTGTGGGTTGAGGCATAGGCATAGCCTTTGGAATCTCGGGTTCCAATTATGGTAATGGGTCAACCGTAGGTGTGGCATGAGCGGTACTTCGTGGGATTTGGACATGCTCCTTTTCGACCACCACCTCGGGTTCTTCCTCAATTGCATCCTCCGTTGGAGTAATTGGTTGAAGAGTCGGTTCCTTAGGTGTCTTACCACTACGTGTGGTAATCACTTTCATCTTTCCCTTCGGGTTTGATATGGTGTTACTAGGTAGACTACCCGAAGTAGAGGCTTTGTTCCCCATGACCGCTTCCAAAATAGCATTAAGCTTAACATCTTGACTAGCGGCTTTTTGGTCTATTCTTTGTTCAAGCCTAGAATGACTTTGCTCAATTTTATTGTTTTGACCTCTAATTTGATTAGCAAAATCATTTTTCAACTCATTTTTCATGTTGGTATTTTCCTTGGCTAAATTAGCTAACTCCTTTGCGTTTTTAGCCGCTTCCCTAGCTTGACTAGACAATTGCTCTTGAATGTTTTCCAAAATCTTATCATTTGCCGTAGCGTAATTCAAAAATTCCATTGGAAGCTCTTTAGTGTAAACATTTTGAAGACCTTGACTTGGGTTTTGAAAATTACGGTTTTGGTTTTGGTTTTGCAATTGGCTACTACTCCCTTGATTCCCATAGTTGCTATTACCCTTGTAGTTGTTTCTTTTATTGTTTTGGTAACCAACTTGATTGTTTCGATAATTGTTAGCATTTTGATTTGGTGAAAAACCCGGTGGAGTCAATTGATTAGTGCAGGTAACTTGACCGTTTTGGTTATAAGTTCCCGCGGCCGCGTAGGCACTCGAAGTTTTACAACCGTTGGTAATGCACTCGGAGTAATCATGAGCTCCACCACAATACATACAAGAAACCTCAACCTCTTTAGCCGTAGCGGTAGTGGGTTTTTTACCAACTTTAAACTCAATTAACAATCCTTTAAGCTTATCAAAAATCTTGTTTTCCAAATTAGCCTCGATTTGGCAAGCATCAATGGTATGTGTCAATGAAGGCGAAGGTGGAGACGAAGTCTTATGAACACTCGATCTGCTACGAGGACTATAAACCTTAGACCTATAATCAATGATTAACAATGCTTCCTCGACCGTCTTACACAAAAAATTACCACCCGCGGCGGCATTAAGATAATCACGCTCATCATCGTTCAAGCCATTGTAAAACGTGTCAATTTGATGCAAGTCGGAAAAACCGTGATGAGGACACTCATGTAACATTTCCTTAAACCTATTCCAAGCCGTTGAAAAACTTTCATTATACTCTTGTGAAAACTTTGAAATCTCGTTTTTCAAATTTGTAGTCTTAGAGGGCGGAAGAAATTGGTTCACGAACTTTGAAACGAGATCCTTCCACATCAATATAGAATTGGGTGGCTCTTTCTCTAACAAAATTTTAGCGGGCCCTGCTAAGGAATACGGAAAAAGCATCATCTTAATCGAGTCGTCAGAGACGTCCTTAAACTTGCACGTGGCGGTAAGACGATTGAATTGGCGAATGTGGTTATGAGGGTTGTCCTTTTCGTTACCACGAAACTTGTTGTTTTGAATCATGGACAACAAACCCGTCTTAACCTCAAAATTCTCCGCAAGGATAGCGGGAATCACAATCACTTCTCCATAACCCTCGATGGGTGCTTGAAGCAACTCCATCATAGTACGATTAGCCATGGGTGCTTCTTGTTCTACGATGGGTTCGACAATGGGAGATTTTTCACTATTGTTTTGTTTCCTTCCTTTTGATGACGTTTACGTGCACGTCTTGCTTTGGAGCGAGTTTGAATAAACGTCACGTACAACGAGGGGATGAGCAAAGAAGATTATTTTTGGTGTTTTGTATTGTTTTTACTTTTTTTGGATTTTTGTGATTGTATTAAGTAGACCAAAATCTACAAATCTCCCCCTTAATCAAATCTCTTGATTAAAGAAGCCTCAAGGAATGAAAACGATCACGTGAAGTGAACGCCTTCGATGACATTAGAACGTTGGTGGAACACCAAAACGTTCAAGAGGGTTTAATCAAATGAAACCAAGAAAGTATATATGATACGTAATAATACTTTGGGCGACAAAACCCTTAATTAGCTCTCAAAATCAAATACTCACAAGCAAGCGGGGAAACGAGGCGGCGCGAAGCACTTAAGAGCCTTTTTCCTTAGGATATATTTTATAATCCCCGCCTTATACCCACCTTATAGTTTGTATTTTTCAAAATCGAGCTTCACGAAAGTATTTATCTATTTTTTCCTTTTCTTTCTTGTTTGAGATTCGAATACAATGATTGGGTAATGACCTCCCAAGTCAAGGTTGTGTTTTCACACTTTTGGAGTACTTGTGAATTTATTGTTCTACGTATACAATATATTAATAATATTCACACAAAAAAACGAAAAACCGATAATACGTATTAGTAGAGTGCTACTAATACAAATAGATATTATGGCTATATATAAAAACAACAATTTCAAAATAAAAACACAACACACCTCCCCGGCAGCGGCGCCAAAATTGGTGTGAGTAAATTCACACTCGTTTAGGAAAACAAGGCAAAAGCGGTAAGTATTAAGTGTTCGTTTAGGAAAACGAAAGCACTTATGACCCTTTGTGTGGGATCGTTCTCAAGGAGGCTTGTTGTGTGTGTTAAGAAATGATTGATTATGTGATTATATTGATTATGAGAAAAGAAGAATACAAATGGGATAAGAAGAGAATGACGGTTACGACGACAAATTAAACTAAGACGAAAAGGTCGTACACATAAAACCGTAAAAAGTGACAAAATTAAAAATTTAACCTAGAAATTCCTAGAAAATTGCAATAAATCCTAAATAATGTAATTAGAGTTTACAAAAAATCAAAAATCACTCAAACCTTTTATTAAATTAAATAATGATTTTTTAATGCTAATTAAAGCCCTAAAAATCAATTTAATTAACAAAAAGCCCAAAATGAGATTTTTTTTAATTGTAAACCTCTAAAATAACCTAGCTTAATTTAAAAGTATTTTTGAAAATTTTAAAATTAATTAAAACTATTTAAAAACAATTAAAAACTATTTAAACTTTAAATAGTTATAAAAATTAATCTAGTGACAATAAAAATATTCTAAAAGTTGTAAATTTCCTAACTTAATGTATCTGAACTAGGAAAAATATAAAAACTAAAAAAACTAACTTTTAATTTTTAATAATAAAATAATAATAAAATAATATTAAAAATCCAAATTTATAAAAATTTATAAAAAATTAACTAAAATCAAGTAAAATGTAACTAAGAAAAAATTGCAAACAAAAGTTCCCAAAACATTTTTAATAATTTTATATTAATTTTTCAAGTTGCTTAAAAACCCTAAAATTAAATAAAATCAAAAATAAGTAAATTTGAAAACTTTAATTGATGTAAACCTCAAAAATACTATTAGAAACATAAAAACTATTTTTTCAGATTTTTAAAACACTTTTTCCTATTTTTTAATTACTTTCTAAAATTAAAACTAAAAATAATCCTAATAAATTAAATACAAACGTGAAAAATAAATTTTTAATGCCAAAAAGTCTTAAATGCTATGACAAACAAGAGAAAAATCAAAAGAAAAAAAATGCTAAGTAAATAAGCTGGAAATAGCTTATTTACTCACGGCTTATATTAATAAGCCCTAACCAAATAACCCTTAAATATTAAAGAAACCAAAGGATAACCAGTCAAAGACACATACAATTTTGACTCACCAAGAGTTAAACCTACTAGTATTGATCTAGATACTGTATGTGCATACATTGCTTCATTGCCCAATGGTTCTGTGATTACATATGAGGACCTTGAGCAAATTAGAGATGAGCATTTGGAGGAGATGGACATAAAGTTGAATATGGCTCTTGCAAGCATAAGGGAAAATAGATGGAATCGAAGATTTAATAAGAAGATGACTTTTAATGCTAAGGACACTGCTGTATTTGATAAATCCAAGGTTAAGTGTTAGAATTCTCATCGAATTGGACACTTTATGAGAGAGTGCAGATCTCCAAGAAGTTCTGATGCTGAAAATCCCTCAAGCCAAATCATCAAGGTTCAGGATCCCAAAGCTATGGTTGCTATGCTAGAAATTGACGGTGTTGGCTAGGATTGGAGCTATTTGGCCAAGGATGAGGAAGAGAACAAAGCTTTGGTTGCAGAAAAGGAAGAAGAGGAGCATGTTTACTATGATCTCATGGCACACTCTTCATCTTCATCAGACAATGAGGTATATGATGATGCATTTTGCAGTAAGGGTTGTCGTCTAAATACTGAAAAGCTTAACAAAGAAGTCTTAAAATTAACAACAAATGTCGTTAATGAAAGATGCAAGTTATCTAATTATCAACTTGCTCTTACTCAAACAGAAAAGACTGTGGCTGAATATAAGAAAATGGAGTTTGACCTAAAAGATCAAATCAACATTTTAACTCATGATTTAATTGCTAGTGTTGAGGTTAGAAACATTTTGGAGAGAGCCAATGGTGCTTTACAGGCTAAGTTAGATGAGGATATGAAAAACAAAGATAATGTAGATCTTAAAATTCAGAGATTTGATAAAGCTTCACAAACCCTAGAAAAATATGTTAGTGAACAAAGGGATTCTAGGGATATGATTGGGATTGGGATGAAAGAGTATGCTGGTGTTCCACCACCTGATGGGAACTTCTATGGTGTCCTTAGAAAGGACTTGTCTTGGACTGGTTTACCAGAACTCCAAGAAGAGGAATTTATTCCTCCACCAAGAGTTCTTACCCCAGTAGAGGAATACAAGCAGAAGTTGACTGATTTAGACCAATGGAATAAAGCCAACCCTACCTTGTTTGTTAAGGGTGGCATACTTAGTGACAGCCCAAATGAGTCTACACCCATAAAAGTGACCAATCCTACTACTGGCAAGACTGTTGAACTTGGCTTAAACGTTGATAGAAAACCTAGTATTAAATATGAAGAAATGTATAGAAAAACTAGGTCACCAAAAAGCCAAA
Organism: Glebionis coronaria; assembly: GCA_025667525.1. NCBI lineage: Eukaryota > Viridiplantae > Streptophyta > Magnoliopsida > Asterales > Asteraceae > Glebionis > Glebionis coronaria. The sequence goes on along the minus strand of CM046880.1, from coordinate 121,701,124 downwards.
TCAGTGATAATGGGACAGGTTTCTTCTCTTCTAGACCTAGAGCTATGTCTAGAAAAGCCTGTTATACTTGTGGAAGTTTTTCACATTTAGCCTATAAGTGTGTTAATGCTTCAAAGGTCAACGTTGATAAAAAGTCAAACACTATCAAACCTAAAACTTTTATCCAGCAAAGTCCACAAGTTGTTAGACCAGCCCCATTCTTTACAAAAGGGTCTAATACTTATGGACAAAGACCTTTTCAGAAGACCAATACGTGGTCTAACAGACAATGGGTTCCTGTAGCAAACCCTAGGTTCAACGCTGATAAGGGTAATTTCAGCGTTGACAAGAACAAATTAAACGCTGACAGGAACGTTGCCAGAGCAAGTAATGGAAAATATTTGCAACCAAAAGGAAAGGGGTCTAAAGCTTCTTCTAGCTTGACATGGAGACCTAAGCAAGACCAAAACCCTAATTCAGATGGGATTTCTATGACCTGTAACAGATTTATTATATTTCAAAGGTCATAACAAAACTAATTGGGGCTAACTGGGTATTTAATCCAAAAAGGGATGAACAAGGGGTTGTCATAAGGACTAAGTTTGTTCTTGTTCAACAACCAAATGAATCCAAGTCTGCTTAGGCTTGGGTTCCCAAAGAAAACTAGTTTGTTTTCTTTATTTGCAGGGCATTCAAAAGCAGGTTAATGAGTATGGCTATTGGGATAGTGGATGCTCTAGGCACATGACGGGGAAGGAAGATTATCTTACAAATTTTATCCCCATTAAAGATGGTGACAAAGTGTACTTTGAAGGAGGATATGGAACTATCACTGGCAAAGGCACTCTTCTCACCAACAATTTGCGTTTTGAAAACGTGTTTCTGGTAAAAGAACTTGACTATAATCTGTTTAGTGTATCACAGGTGTGTGAACAAAAATAAGGTTCTTTTCACTGATACTGAATGCTTGGTGTTGAGCAAAGATTTTAACATACCAGATGAGAAATTCATTGATTATATAACTCCTAGGCATAAGGACATTTATAATGTGAATCTTAATGGAATTAGGATGAATAATAATTTGTCATGTCTATATGCTAAGGCTTTAGTTGATGAGAGTAATCTTTGGCACAGAAGATTAGGGCACATTAATTTTAAGAATATAAATAGACTTGTGAGACATGGTTTAGTTGATGGTTTGCCTGAAAAGGCTTTCCACAATGACCATTCTTGTATTGCATGCCTCAAAGGCAAACAGCACAAGGTCTCATTTAATTCTAAACTTGTGCATTATAGTTCTAAACCGCTTCACTTACTGCATATGGACTTGTTTGGTCCAACTAATATAGAAAGCTTAAATGGTAAATCCTACTTTTTTGTCATCACTGATGATTTTTCAAGATTTACTTAGACTTTCTTTTTAGCTTTGAAAAGTGACACTGCTGATACATTGATTAACTTTATTACCCACATAGAAAAGAAGTCTGGTAATGAGGTTAAGATGCTTAGAAGTGATAATAGTGGTGAGTTTAGAAATAAGTTGTTAGATGACTTTTCTGCCAAGAAAGGGATTACTAGACATATTAGTATAGCTAGAACCCCACAACAAAATGGGGTAGCTGAGAGAAAGAATAGAACACTCATAGAAGCAGCTAGGACTATGTTGGCTGATGCTCACTTTCCCATTGCCTTTTGGGCTGAGGTTGTGAATACAGCTTGTTATGTTCATAAAAGGGCATTAATCAACAAGATCCATAACAAAACACCTTATGAGCTATTTTTGGGCAAGAAACCTAATATTGGTTTTCTTAAACCTTTTGGATGTCATGTAGTTGTCTTGGATACTAGTGATGCCTTAGGTAAGTTTAGTGCTAAAGGTGATGAAGGCTACTTAATGGGTTATTCTGTGTAGAGTAGAGGATATAAAGTTTACCTTAAGAAAGAAAAACGTATACTTGAAAAGGTACATGCTAGGTTTTTAGAAAGTAAAACTAGTGATCCTAAGAGTGGTCCAAATTGGTTATTTGACTTGTAACCTCTATCTAGAACATTGAATCATATGCCTGTTACTAATCCAGACATTGTGAAGGTAACTTTAAATGTTGTGGAAGAACAAGTTATTGAAATTTTAGGTACACAAGTTGATAAAGAGGTTGGATCACAAGCAAACAAAATATCTCCCATACTTGAGTATGTTACCATTCCTATATGGACAGATGCATTTGCTACTGCTACTGCTGGAAAGGAAAAAGGTGGTCCACAAGTATCACCAGTTGAAAACATGCATGATCCTTCAGGCGCTGACAAAGGAAATTCTGGTGCTGACAAGACAAATTCAGGCGTTGATGGCTCAAACGTTGACAGCTTTGGTTCAGGCGTTGACAGATCTTTTGACCATCTTTTCTCTTCCAATAATTTTGAACAAGGTGAACCTTCAAACAGTCATGGAGGGGTTCATTCAGATGATGATGGAAGAGAGTCTGAAGAGGATATTGGTAACATGGAAGATAAGATTGCGGACAACACAATTATTGAAGGAGGAGTGCTTACTTTTACAATCAAAAATCATCCTCTTTCTCAAATTATTGGTGATGTGATGACTCTAGTGCAAACTAGAAGGTCTCATCAAAATCGTGGAGGATTTATTGCCAATATTCATAAGAAGGTTGATACCCCTCTTGTTCAAGCATGTTTGTTTGCCTGTTTTCTATCACAACAGGAACCCACAAAGATTTTTGATGCTCTAAAAGAACCAAGTTGGGTGGAAGCAATGCAAGATAAGTTTCACCAATTTGCTATTCAGGATATTTGGGAGTTGGTTGATTGTCCTAGACATGTCAAAACTATTGGGACAAGATGGGTTCTTAGGAACAAAAAGGATGAGAGAGGTATTGTGGTCAGAAACAAGGCACATTTAGTGGCACAAGGATATACACAAGAGGAAGGGATAGACAATGAGGAGGTCTTTTCACCTGTTGCAAGGATAGAGGCTATAAGGATTTTTCTAGCCTATGCTTCCTGCATGAGATTTGCAGTCTATCAAATGGATGTGAAGAGTGCTTTTCTATATGGCACAATTACAGAGGAGGTTTATGTAATGCAGCCTCCTGGTTTTGAAGATATAGAATATCCAGACAAGGTGTATAGAGTGAAGAAAGCTATGTATGGAATTCATCAAGCCCCAAGAGCATGGTATGGAACATTGTCCAAATATCTAGTGGAAAATGGATTTAAAAGGGGCACCATAGACCAGACCTTATTTACAAATAAGACTGGTAAGGATTTCTTACTTGTATAGGTCTTTGTGGATGATATTATCTTTTGCTCTTCTAGTCCAAAGATGAGTGAAGATTTTTCCAAACTCATGACAGACAAATTCAAGATGAGTGAAATGGGGGAGATGAACTTCTTTCTAGGGTTACAAGTACAACAGAAAGAAGATGGTATCTTCATCTCTCAAGATAAATATGTAGTAGAAATCTTGAAGAAGTTTGGCTTTTCTTCACATGAGAAACGGGCTAGCACACCTATGGATAGGGAACACCCTTGGGGAAAAATTTGGAGATGGAAAAGAGGTGGATGTCAGGCATTATAGGTCAATGATTGGTTCATTGATGTATCTCACAGCTTCAAGACTTGACATTAGGTTTGCTGTGTGTGCATGTGCACGCCATCAAGTGACTCCCAAAGAGTGTCATCTTCATGCTGTCAAGAGGATTTTTAGATACCTTAGGTGTTATCCAGACATGGGATTATGGTATCCAAAAGATTCCCCATTGGAGCTTATTGCATATTCAGACAGTGATTATGGTGGTGGCAAACTTGATAGAGAATCCACAACTGGTGGATGCCAATTTCTTGGGAGTAGATTAATATCTTGGCAATGCAAGAAACAAACAGTGGTAGCCAATTCTACAACTGAAGCAGAGTATGTTTCTGCAGCTGCTTGTTGTGGACAAGTCTTATGGATTCAGAACCAGCTGTTGGATTATGTGTATAATTTCATGCATACCAAGATTTTTGTAGACAATATCAGTACTTTATGCATTATTAAAAATCCTGTACATCACTCTAAAACAAAACATATAGAAATTAGATTCATTTTATAAGAGATTGTTTTGAAAAAGGTTTAATACAACCAGATAGGGTTGACACAGAAGAAAATGTGTCTGATTTATTAACTAAACCGTTTGATACTGGAACATTTCAATACTTGGTAACGTGTATTGGAATGATCAATCTAACTTAATATGTGTTTTGGGAACTTATTGTAAAAGTATGTACAGGATATGCGTTTGTTATTGGTCTTTATACAAAATTAGATTTTCCACTTTATTTTTCTAACGCTGACAAAGGTTATTTTAACACTGACAAGTGTTAAATTGACGTTGTCAGCAACATGTTAGTTTTGTGGTTTTTGATCTAATTATGTAGGCGTTGTTAGCATTGTACCTTTGGATACAAAGTTGCTTATGTATTCATGGAGCATTTTTGGAGCATGTTTCAGTTTATGGATGATGGTTGGAATATTTATATTCCTATCTTGACATAAATTTTTATTACATGCATATTATTTGACAACTTATGTATCATAGTTTAATGGGGGAGGGGGTTAGGAACCTTTTAGGACTTTTTGTGTATTCATATAAAACTCTTATCACAATTCTAGATTGTGACCACTGTGAGTATGAATTAGTTTACTAACTCGTGAGGCACTGTAGCATGCAAAGTTGATAAACTATGCACACTGCCAAGACATTTTGGCCTAGAATTGGATGTGGTCTGTTGGGAGACTTGGGTATGATTTTTATTGGGCTTACCTGGGAAGTTACAAAGGATTTTATGAGATAACTTCACTGTTAAGAACTTTGGTTAGCAAGGGACAGTAAAGGACTGTTATGTCTATCTTGCTTAAGCAAGTGTGCATGATTGGACAGTGCTTGCCATCCTATAGTAATTTTCAGTTTATAGGTTATCTTCACTAGGATAAATCACTTTGTTAAGGTCCTTTTTCATTTTTATTATTTTTATTTTTGGACGTTGACAAATTTATTTCCAAACGTTGTTAGGACCAATTTAGACGTTGACATGGCTTTTTCCAACGTTGACAAGAATATAGCCGTTGGGCGTTGATGGGTTATTTTTGACCGTTGACGCTCATTGGGTCCTACCCAGTTTTTATTTTTGACGAAAATTGGGACCGTAATTTTGGGAGTTGGTAACTTTTAATTAATGAACAAGATAAGTTATTTTCTTTTCAATATTTTCATCATTATATTTTGAAAATAACTGCCTCATTTTTTACCAATCACATGTGCCTACCTCTCCAATAAGTTTGGCTCCTTATTTTGTAAAAGGGTACTTGCTTATTCTTTTCTAACAAATTTTTCTCCTATATTCATCTTTCATAATCTTTCACACAGCTTTCTACATCAATGGCACCAAAGTTTAAACCTAGTGACTTGGTATTGGGATTCAGAAGTCAGCATAACATGGTTGCCTATTTGGAGGCTGATGATGCTCTGTTTCCTTAATATACTCAGACGGTGGCGTATTTGAATGCATCTCCTCTATGGTATGCACTTTGTCATGCTCCTCTTATCCCTGTCACTCATATTAAACAGTTTTGGCACACTGTTAGTTCCTCAACGCATAATAATGTGACTACATTAACTACTATTGTCCATGGGCGTCCATGGGTGGTTACTGAAGCCTTGGTTCTCCAGGCTTTGCATCTTAATGATGCAGATGGCATAACCACTCTAGCCATTGGTGAGATAGAACAGGGACTTCAAGCTTTGGGTTATCCTTTCCCTGAAGAGGGTACTTTAAATAAATATAATAAACATGAATTTCCCCCAGCTTGGAAGTACTTAATACATGTCATCCTTCAATGTTTAAGTCCCAAATGTACTGCACATAATGAAATTAACAGATCTATTGGTAGTGCCATTGTGTGTATTGCTAATGGGCAAAAGTATAATTTTTCTAAAATGATTTTTGATGGCATGTGTAAAAAGAAGGGTAGCAAGATGACTCTGGCTTACCCAAGATTTTTACAAATGATTTTTGATGAACAAAGGTATTTTACTAGGGATCATGATTTTTATGCGACCCCTGTGCAAAAGAAAGCTATTTTTAGTAAGATGAATTCACCCCCTCACAGAGACTTACCCCTTATCCAAGCCATGCTTGTTGTTGTTGCAGCAGCAGAACCTCCACCTGATCCACAACCACAACTTGACTTATTACCAGAACCATCACCTTCACCTCAACATATGGAACATGACCAAGATCCCTTCAACGCTGACACGTTAAATGTTGGCGTTGATACTTCAAATCCAAACGTTGACACCTTTCTACAACATACCCAAACACCCCTTAACCTTCAAACTACTACCCAATCCACATCATCTTCTTCACCCCTAGACTTTTGGATGGAAAAATGCCAAAGGACCATTAGAGTCTTCTCCTCTGGTGGTACTAGCCATGTGGTAGAGAGAACCACCACCACAAGTGTGGTTGGTGATATGGGTGAGGCTAGGACTATTGGTACTCGCTTAGATGCAAGCCAAGCCAGTCCTAACATCATTAAGACCTCATCCATGCCCCATGACTCTATTTTGGGAGGTCAATTCCACATTCTAGAGGAGGTAAGATTGCAACCATATACAATGTTGAAGTTGACGGCTGTCTGCATTAGCTTGCTAAAACAAAATGCAGACCTGGTACATACTGTCACTACACAAGGCCTTGAATTCAAGCAATTCAGGGGGGATTGTTCTTTTAGAAAGTGCTAACAATAGGCGTGGTATGGAGGATTCTTCCAAAAGGGAGGATGAGCAGATACATGTGAGTGACAAAGGCTCACATGATGGAGAATCTTTGGATGTGGCTGAAGCTCTTACAGATTTGAAGAAGCAACCAGGTTTTGATGTCTCTTTGGTTACTCCTACAAATTTGAATTTCTCCTTTAAAGAAATGATTGAGCAGTTCTAAAGAAGCGCTGACAAGAGTAAGGTGAGCGTTGACAAGCAGATTTTTGACGCTGACAAGGCAAGCGCTGATAAGAGTAAGTTGGGCGTTGACACACAGGTTTTGGACGTTGATAGACCTGCAGATATGGTTGATGTATTCCAGTCATCAACTATCATCAAGGAAGTGTCTTCACAGGTACCATTATCATCTTTACCCATCATTGGTACATTATATAGGGGTAAAGGAATTATGGTAGAAACAGAGGTTCCTAAGGATGCAGCCCAAGTAAAATTTGATTCAATATTGGCTGCACAACTTATGGAACAAGAAAAGAAGAAGGTTGTTGAGTCACCATTTGTGGTTACTTCGGAGGAACAAGAAGCAAGTAATGATGAGAGCACAGATTCAAGTATCATGATTATTGAAGAACCAGAAAGACTTGAATATGGTGATGTGTTGGCAAGGGAGAAACTTGTAGAATTAAAGATGAAGGTGGATTAGGATATGCCAGAAGTTGCCCATATGTACATAGCTTGGGCGAATAAGATCATGGAGAATCCAGATATGTCTTTATCATATCAGATTTTGGGATTGTAGATTCTTCTTAGGATTCAAAGGGATTGTCAAGTAATCCTAAAGTATAAGGCTAGCAAAGTTTTCTCACAGTCTAAGAGAGATAGAAGGGAGCTTTATTATATGTTGCTTAGATGTCATCAAGGAGGTTGGACTTTTCAGAAGTTGTAGGAATTGTCCTTTGATGAATTGGAATATAAGGATTATCCTATTTGGGCATGAGTGCAAGAGATGAACACCATCAGACTTCTTTCAGATGAAAGGAAGGAAGAACTTGTAGAGGAGATGGAGATCCAAAGGGCTATTGGATTGTACCAAGACCATTGAAGAAGGGAGTTCCACTTGTGTTTCCTTCAAATTTGAATAGAGTGAATCCTAGTAAAGCTTCTATTAGAAAGAGTATTAAGCTCTCACCCATGGAAGCTTCACATATGGTAAGAGTATTACCTCATGATTCTAGAAACCCTATCATTAGTTATGAAGAAGATGCAAGTGGGTTTTGGATGATTGGTAGATATGGGAAAGAGGTACATACTTTTACTACTCTTATGTCTTTGTTTGCAAGTTTGGATAGGAAAGACTTGGCAGACATTTGGAGGTTACTGCAGGCCAAGTATGAGAGTGAAGCACCTACTTCAGTTAATGGAATAAAGATTTGGTCAACATTCAAGAGAATGTGTGCACCAGATGAAGAAGATCCAGTTTGGAAGGATCTTGAGGATGATATCAGTGGACTTCAATGGCGTTTATATTCAGCAGATGGTGTGTATCATTTGAGTTCTACAAAGTTTTCTGAGTATCTTCTTGTGGATGTTGAGTATCCTATGTCCAAAGAAGTTTTGGATAAGATGAAGACAACACAGCTGGAGATAGACTACTCAAGTGACGTGGCCAAGGATTTGATTCGATATATTTATTTCCAATTTGATAAGATTTGTAAGAATCCTCCTAGTTCTTAGTTTTTATTCAGAAACTTGATTACTAGAGTAGATATCAATTTTTGGGGAGGATTGTTGGGAATAAAATGTAGCCAATACACTTGGACGCTGACAAGAGCAATCTGGACGTTGTTAAGAAGAAATCAAACGTTGACAGGACAAGCGTTGACAGGAAGAAGTCAAGCGTTGATAAGAAGAAGTCAAGCACTGATAGAAGACTTAGTCTACACATATTGTGTTTCTAGTATGTTTCTAGTGAAGATATGTTCGACAATGTATTTCTTATGTTTATCTTTACCAAGAATAGCTGATACTTAGACTCTTGTACAAGGTTCCTTAATCTATAAAAGGAGGCCTTTAGGTTTTGTTAAATATAAGTTATCATACGTTTTAACACTTAAATTGTACGCAAGTTTGATTTATCAATCAAAGTGAAAGTTTTGTTTATACTGTTTGTGTGTTCTTGTTTAAGTATTAATTCCGCATAATAATTGAATTGTTACATATACAACAAAGTTTCTCTACGTGTTTAACTTGATTTAATCTTGTTTACACAAGCTAAATCGATTTGAGTTTGGGATCAACACAGGATTGTTAATTAGCGCATTCATTTCAGACAACATATGAAGAATATTATATGTACCTGACATGCTACTTGGATCCTGTTTTCCTCCTGATTCTATTCTCTTGTGACTGCTTCTTGTATCGTCTTGCAATATATGCAATTCTCCCTCTTGAAAAATCGAATTCAATGATTCCATTGAAATTCGATGAAAAAGAGATTGTGGATGTGGTTGTTTTCGGAATTTAACAATTCGTGAAGAAACATAGAAATTGAAATTCACGGGATATGACAATACCAACGAAAGATCTGTAAATAACTTTTAAAAATCCTAGATTGATGATATATCTCTTTTCTCGGCTCAATATGTTTTTGGTCGGCACACTTTGTCTCGTCACATTTTCTCACCACGCTAGACAAAAATATTACCGCTTGGTTCTTACAAAATACCAGATCAATCCAATAATCCAACAATTGTGTTTTCAAAATAATAACCCTCTAGGAATAATTGACAAACACTTATGTGTAAAACTATTAGCACTTGGAATTATTTTAGGATTTTCTTTTGTTGAAACCTCCGGCCCACACACATAGACCGAAGTAAATATGGAAATAAAATCCACACGCGTCCAAGCCCCAATAAACACGTATATTTATGCTTTGACCACATATACCCTTAATAAACAATACCTAAAAGTTAGGTATATAATCACTCCTCCGTAACCCTAACCTCATTCACCCTATTTGCTTTCTCATTTCCTCCACCTCTTTGTAAACTCCACCTTCTTTGTGCAAATTTCGCAGTCCTCAAGAACAAAAATCCTTTAGATCTCTCTCAAATAGATCAACCATTGATCAAACAAATCAAACATATCAAAACAACCAAAACAACAAATCTAACAAATCCTTTTGATAACACACTTTTCAGCTTTTGAAATCAATTTTCTGTTAGGGACCTAATAATCACGCATATCATATTCATCATCATGCAACCAAGAAGAGTGCTTCAAGATCCATTGAGATAGGTACTTGGGTAAGGTGTGTTAGATGTGTTTTAGACGAAAGTCAAGTTTGTTGAGATTCTGTGTGTTTGGATGTCGAGTCTTGGTTTAGGTTGAGATTTTTGGATGAGTCTAATTTTGAATCTTGGTTTTGGTTAAAGATTGAGAGTCTGGTTTCTTGATTCTTGTTTTTGGTGTAAGGTCTGTTTGTTGAGTGTCGTTTTTGGTTTAAGATTGAGTCGAAAGTCTTCGAGTCGAGGTAGGTGGTTGTCGAGTCTTGTTGAAAAATAAGTATGTTTGGTTTGTATCGAGGGTTTGTGTTTCGAGTCTCGGTTGATTGTTGAGTTTTGTGTCCGTTTGGTTGAGATGTTGGAGTTGAGAGTGGACTTGTGTTGTCCCTAATATTATGATTGAATAATCACGAATTTATGAAAGAAAGTAAGAAATGAGATGAATTTTAGAGAGAGAAACTAGAGAGAGAAAAGAGAGAGAAGTGTGTGAACTTGGTGAGATTAGATTAGAGAGAAGTTACAAATGACCATCCACCCTCCTAACATGCTAGGAGGGTAGTATATATAGTACACCCACATGCGGGCTTTAATGGACTATATATTGGGTCGGGCTTGTCTTTTGGACTTTAATTAGTTTAAATCCAAGCCCGTGATCCACGACTAAATAACTACTTATTACAACGTTCTAATAAATATTACAATAGAAACCTATGACCGAACATTCTTGTTTGACTCAATATTTTGAGGCTAACAATCTCCCCCAATGTGAGGTCATTCCTCTTTGATATTTGGATTCCAATGGAGATTTATGAATTTCGTCATAAATGAGTCTTGAACGTGTAACAGTAGTTATGTTCCTTCATGCTGTGATCTTTGAGCCTTTGTCGTTGTCTTTCGACTTTGTCTTTAAGTCTTGAGATCTTCAAATCATTCTTGACTTGTCTTTGCCATCTTGTGATCTTGTGTCTTTATCCACATGCTCACACTATCAATTGTTGGATAAGTCTTTGGGCATGAATATGTGGTTGTGAATCTTTGACTTTGCTGAGTACACCGTGACGCCACCTTCTCGAGACAAAACATAGACACGGACTGAATGGCTTTGACATTCGTCCTAAATCGGTAGCGTTTTACCTCCGGTCGGTGAAGACCGTTATACGATATTAAATATCGTACCTGTGATCAGGTAGATTCAATTAAGAATCTCCTTGACAGGGTTTCGCGGCTGTACTAGCCGTTCTCTTTACTCGACCGTCTCAAAGCAAGACTGTGAACATAAAGAGTGAATCAATTGGATAGATATCCGCTTGATTAAAGTCGTCAATTCAAATTCCTGGAACAAGTTTGATTCATTAAGAATCTTACCATTGTTGCTTTCCAGTTGACACAAGTTTGATTCATAAGAATCTCACAAGTCACCTACCGTAGCGCTGTTTGATGTTGACGCTAGAAGGATTTCCATTCGTCACTGTGAATATTAATGAATATCACTCTGAATGTTCTGGCAAGACCATAAAGATATTGCGTAGAAACCTGAAACGAGTTTGAATCAATTCAGAATCAAACCACTGTTGCTTTTCAGTTTTACATATGTTCAATTCATAAAGAATCTTGCATATGACCTACCGCAGTGTTGTTTGATGTTAACACTGGAAGGATTTCCACTCATCATCGTGAATACTAAGTAGTATCACTCTGAGTGTTCTAGCAATATCACAAGGATATAGCGTAGGACTCTCTTGATCTTCATCCGTGTGTCCTAACAAGATTTGATTGATCTCTTGGCTCTAGACTCGATTTGTGCACTTTTAGTGGTCGGAGGCTGGAGCAGATGCCACCTATTCAATATCAACTATCTCGGAGTGAGAAAGTCAATAGAAGTCGTGTTGATCTCCGTGACAATAAAACAAACTTCTTTTGAGAGAAGCCTGAGTAGCTAGGAAAGGGTTGTGCTTCACATCACTGGGTCCATGATGAGTTTGTCTTCATGATGGGTTGACCCGGTTTCTGCCTAAGTTGTATGGAGGGCTTCTTTCTTTAGACCCTTTATCCTTACATTTCTTTTTCATTCTTCAACCCCTTCAATGCTTACCAAGACATCATTAATAGCACCTTGCTGTGATTGTTCCAGTGCTATCATCAGTACTTAGTCGGCATTCAGCTACGTTCACATTCTACTCCATCTTTCCTAAGGACTTCTAATAATCTATTGGATTGTCCCTGGGAAGATCCCTCCGGTTCTGGTTGGATCATAGGACTTAAACCTAACCACCCTTTTGACACCAATAACGTCGTGAATTAAAGATGTTGTGGGTATTTGATCGTAACCATGAAAACCACTTTAAATTCTAACAAAGTGTTTGAAAAACATTTAACACCTTGCTAGTTTTGTCGTTTCAGAAATGCTCCCCCTTCACATGTGCATCGATAATCGAAAGTGTTTCGCACATGTGGGTAAGAGTTAAAGTGCTTGAGTCTTATAGATCACATTTTAATCACATTTTCTCCCCCTATCTCTAATATATAAAATCTTTTGATATTAGAGATACCAAATTTGATTAAAATATATTTTGAAAAATAGTCTTGAAAATCTTCGGGAGAAAGATGTGTTAATCTTTTGCATGAAGTTGAATTGCTCCCCCTCAAAAGTTGATCCAATGGAATTGTCATTACGAGGATTTGATCCACATTAAACTTTTAAGGATAGGAGTTGTTGAACACACAATTTTTGAAAGATTTTGAATATCAATGAGAAATTCTTGAAAAAATTGTGTTCAACGCTTTTTGAAAAATCAATTCTTTTTGACGAAAAGGTTTTTCTAAAGCATAAACTTGAGTTCATAGACTTTGAATGTCTTGACGAATCCACTCAAGTGTAAGAAGATTTAACTTCTTTTGTTAAGGGTAAGAGTACAAAAGCGTACACTCCCCCGTGAATTTAGATCCGGGTTGCAATCTGAAAGTGATTACAAGCCATTGTGTTGAGCTCAAAACGTTGAATGTTTTGTGACAAGCTCAACCCAAGATAGATTGCTCTACCCGTTGTTGGAAGTATTGTCCAAAATAGACACTTTCCTTTTGAAAATATAGAAATGACATGTTTTGAAAAATATTTACAACTTTCATTCGAGCTTTATGTACGCACCCGTGTCGTTATTGAGCGACATTTCTAGGTACGTCCATATTATCGATACTGAAAGACATTTTCGAGAAGAATATTTTTGGATTATCAAAGATTTTTTAATTTTGTATTTTGCTTTTTGATTAATATTTACAGGTAGATGTTTGATAGATGAATCAAGCAGGCTTCTTTGCCAGAACCTCCAGTTCTGCTGGAGTCAAACATCTCATACCAATTTGCCTAACTAGATACGCAAACCTCTCTTTCGAAAGAGCTTTTGTAAACAAGTCAGCTAATTGGTAATCAGTTCCAACAAAGTATAATTCAACAATACCCTTTTCAACTTGTTCCTTAATGAAGTGATATCTGACATCAATGTGCTTCGTGCGGGAATGCTGAACCGGATTGCAGGAGATGGCTATGGCCGATTTTGAGTCACAGTACATAGGTACTTTATCAAAATGGAAGCCATAATCCGTGAGTTGTGTTCTCATCCAAAGAACTTGAGCACAACACGCAGATAGAGACACATACTCCGCTTCGGCTGATGACAGTGACGTGCAATCCTGCTTCTTGGAAGACCATCCCACAAGCTTGTCTTGACCTAGAAATTGTGCACCACCAGAAGTACTTTTACGTGTATCAAGACACCCTGCATGATCAGAATCTGAATAGGCCGTTAGAAAGAAACCGGTTTCCCTCGGATACCAGAGTCCCATGTGAATGGTATTCTTAAGGTACCGAAAGATCCGTTTAACCTCCTTGAGGTGCTTTTCAGTGGGTCGTGCTTGATATCGTGCACAATAGCATGTAGCATGATGTATATCAGGTCTGCTCGATGTCAAGTACATGAGGGACCCGATCATGGAACGATATCTCGTTTGATCTATGGGTAATCCCTCCAAATCAACATCTAGGGATGTGGTTGATAATGGTGTCCCAACGGGGTCACATGATGTCATACCATGCTTTTTTATTATCTCTTGACAATACTTAGCTTGGTTAATGAAGATACCACTTGGGGATTGGTGAACTTGAATTCCTAGAAAGAATTTTAGTTCTCCCATCATAGACATTTCAAATCTGTTGTGCATTACTTTTTCAAACCATTTTGAAAGTTTTGGGTTTGTAGACCCGAAAATAATGTCATCAACATAAATTTGCACAAGCAGAATGTCATCCCCATATTTATAAGTGAACAAAGTTAGATCAATGGAACCTTTTTAGAAACCTTTGGATACCAGAAATTTCGAGAGCTCGTCGTACCACGCCCTTGGAGCTTGCTTGAGTCCATAAAGTGCTTTGTGGAGACGATACACCTTGTCAGGATAATGAGGATTGACAAATCCTTCTGGCTGCGTGACATAGACTTCTTCCTTCAAAGGACCGTTAAGAAACGCCGTCTTTACGTCCATCTGATAGACAATGAATCCCTTATGTGCCGCATAAGCAAGAAAAATCCTGACCGCTTCCATACGAGCTACTGGTGCAAATGATTCTTCGAAATCAATACCCTCTTTCTGTCCATACCCCTTAGCCACTAGCCTAGCTTTGTTCTTAATGATCGTGTTCTCTTCATCCATCTTGTTTTTCCAGATCCATCGAAGATTTAATGGTGTTACATCGGATGGTCTGTCAACAAGTTCCCAGACTTTAAGTCTTTCAAATTGATGAAGTTCATCCGTCATCGATTCAATCCAAGCATGATCAGCTAATGCTTCTTTGATGTTTTTCGGTTCCGCTGAACTCACGGCGAGTGCGAACATACAAACATCAGCATCGGTGTTAAGCTGTCGTCTTGTGCGAACGGACTGTGAAGGGTTTCCAATTACGTGAACCAAAGGATGATCTCGGGTCCAATGATGTGTTGAAGGATGTCGTTGGTAGAACGTATGCATATTTGACGGATCAACATGGCGAGTAGAAGACTCTCCAGTTTCGTGTACCGGTGTACCGAATGGGTTGATAAATTCGTCTTCGTCAGATAATGCATTGTCTGCTTGATTTATGTTCTCTGGAGCAATGACAGTAGTTGTGGATGTTGTAGGATCGATTGTTGAAGTAATATTCTGAGGAGGTAAATCTGCTGCAACCCGTGTTGAAGTAGATGAAGTTGTATCCGGTTGTTGACGATGATCGGAATCATCATTCATATCATGAGTGACAGCGGAAGACTTCGATACAACTTGTTTCTCCCCCGTGAAGTATTCATCATACATTGGTCCATATAACATTTCCAACTCTTCAATTGTCGTATCGACTGTCATATCAGCTCTAGGAACATTTTCTGGAACCAGCGTTGAACTTGACGGTTCATTGCTGTGGTCTTGAGTTCCGAGTTCCGTGCGGTTTTGAACGGAAGTCGTTTGTCCTTGTGGATCGGGACTTAAACTGCTTTGTTCAAGTGCCATTTCTTGAGATTCATCAAATCGGATGTGAATTGTCTCGACAATCAATTTTGTTCTTTTGTTGAACACTCTATATCCCTTAGACTGAGTTGCATATCCCACAAGAATACATGCATCACCTTTTTCTTTCATCTTATCCAAATTTTCACCATCTCGTATAATGTAAAAAATACATCCAAAAACATGAAGGTGTTTGAGTGAAGGTTTACGATCATGAATTATGTGATATGGTGTCTTTTCGTGTCTTGGGATAATTAAGGAGCGGTTTTGTGTGTAGCATGCGGTTGACACGGCTTCGGCCCAAAAGTATAGTGGAAGTTTTGAAGCGGATAATAATGTTCGAGCAGCTTCAACCAAAGTACGGTTTCGTCTTTCAACAACGCCGTTTTGTTCGGGTGTTCGAGCAATAGATGTTTCATGTTCAATCCCTTCGGCTTCAAAATACTTTCTCAGATTAGAATTCAAAAATTCTGTACCTCTGTCAGTACGAACCACTTTAACTTGAGCTTGAAGACCACGTTGTATCAATTTAAGGAAGCTGATGAGAACGTCGGGAGTTTCATCTTTGGATCTCAAGAAATGAGTCCATGTGTACCTTGAGTAATCATCGACTATTACTAGAATATATTTCTTGCCATTGATACTCTGAACACGCATGGGACAACACAGATCCATGTGAAGAAGATCTAACCGTCCTTTAGAGCTTGGTGTGGTCTTTGTTTTGAAGCTACTTCGTTTAGCTTTACAAAGTTCACAAGAAGAACAAAGATGATCTTTGATGAATTTCAAGCTTGGAAGGCCTCTCACAATATCTTTCTTGGAAAGCAAGTTAATGGTATCAAAGTTGAGATGAGAAAGACGTTGATGCCATAACCATGCCTGAGTCGTTGAAGCTTTAGCCATGAAGCAAATTGGAGTTGATGAAGTTGTGTCTTGAAGTGAAATTGTGTAAAGGTCAGTACCCCGTGTACCGGTAAGTAAGTCATTCCCATCATAATCACGAACAAAACATGTCTTCTTTCTAAAAGCAACTTCCAAATCCGCATCACAGAATTGACCAACCGAGAAAAGATTGTGATTGAGCCCTTCGACGTAGTATACCCTTTTAATCGTAATATTTCCCTGAACCAAATCTCCATATCCTAGGATCGGTGCAAATTGATCATTTCCGAATCGGACCGTACCCAGGAACTTCTCTACGAAGTTAATTAGAAGCTTGAGATTCCCCGTCATGTGCTTCGTGCATCCGGAGTCCATTATGAAGAGAATTATTTATATCACCTGCAGAAGAGTTAGAACACGATGGAGCATTTGCTAAATTGGATACCACAGTAGTTGTGATAGTAGAATCATTAGTGTCCTTATCAACATTTAAAGGCAAACTAACACTCGTTTTCACATTTTCTGTCCTAACTTTAGGCATCAATTTATATCCGGGAGGACATTGATTAGCAAACCACCATTTCCAAGACTTGCTAGCAGACTCATATAATTCCTTAATTTTGCTTCTAGGATTCTTAGTGGTGGAGTCTGATGCATTACTATTCTTAGTGGGGGTTGCACCAGAATGGTTCACTTTGTGTTTGGGTTTACTAGCTCTAATAGGCATAGCAACTTGCTTCTTAGTTCTAGTATCTACGCCTTTGACTTTATTTATAGCACACATAGAATGATTAGCATTAGCACACTTGCCACATTTGACACAAACAAATTTCACATTCATATCATTCAAATCATTCACAGCATTCAGATCGTCATTACATGCGATAACAGACTTTTTATTCTTAAAAACATTCAAATTCCTAGGGTGTTCTTCTACTTGCTTCATCTTCCCTTGATTCTTGTGTTTCCAGACCTTATCATTCTCTTGAGTGCTCTTAAGCTGAGGCCGGCTAACACTAGTAGTGGAGACTATTCCTGTAGTAGAAGACACACGAATATTAGTGTTTCTAGAAGTCTGAGGCGAGTGAGTATCTTTGTTTGTGGGCTTAGTGGGCATTCTATACATCCCTGGTTTAATCACATTATTGTGCTTAACGCTTGGTGCTACAGGATTCCTTATGGGTTGAGCTTGTGGTAACCTTTCCTTTCCATCCATCTTGGGGGCAAACACAGGTTTTGCAAACGAGGAATTAGAGAAAGCAGATGGTTTTCCCAAGATAGAGGATCTATTCTCTTTAGAGGCATTGGGTTGTCTAACAACATTTTTCTTAATGCTAGGTTCCACAATTTTCCCACCCATTTTAGCAATGAGTTTCTGCAACTCAGCTATCGCTCTGTCCCTGTCTTGTAATTGATCTTTCAACCCTTTAATTTCCAAATTCTGTTCATTCATTTCTCGAAATGTTTGGGAAAGTTTTTCTTGCAATTTATTATCATGTGGAAAACGACCAACATCTTTTTGCAAAGCAAGTTCAAGTGAATGACAATGTTTTTGAAGGAAATCAGTTTTGTGTTGAAGTAACTCAAAAGCCTTTTTGTCAACATTTTCTTTACGTTTCGAAAGCTCAATTTCAAGACGTTCACATTCTTTGATCTTATCAAGATATTGGCATGCAACTTCAGAATATTCATCAATATCAGCACAAGATGTAAAATAAGCACACATAACATCTTTAGAAACGCATTCTTGCAAGAGTAAATCATATTCATCTGAGAAATCAGACTTCTCCATTTGAAGATCATCAATGTGTTTCTCAATAGATTCAACATATTTTAAATCATCAAACATTTCAGTCCGAATGAACTCCTCAAGTTGAAGAACAGTTTCTTTAATCAACGCTGTGTTTGGAATTAAGAGTTCTTTGACAAGCAAGGTAATATCGTGAGGAATCGGACGTGTCCACTCAGCATTTTCACGTTTTGCCCAGTCTCTTTCAACAATAGATTTAACATTATCTATGTGGTGTTTTAGAATACCTAATGTTTTCCTACTCTTGCTTTTAGATTCATCTAGAGGGAGGTAGTTTATGTATTTGTAAACATTAGATTTCTTAGGGGCAAATGCTTTCTTCCATTTAATTCTATTTTGTTTGCATTCTAAGAACACTTCCTCATGAGTTTTCTGAGTTTGTTTGTTGAACAGGCCATAAAGACTATTCTCATAAGCATAATTATAAGGTTTCACAAACTCCTTATTAACAAGTGGTTGACTATCGGCATCCCAAAGGGCAGTCTTTTCACTATTGGAACTAACAGGCATGCAATCAAGATCTGTCCTTTCAGTCTCATCAAGATAAAGATGCGGGTTCGCAGCTTGAGCTTTGGCAAGGTACTCAGGACTTGCAAAGCTAGCTTGACCCTTAAACATCGATGGAGGTGCTAGCATTCTTACGGATTGAATAGAATCATGCGTTTTATAAACAACGTTCTTCAAAAAGTCGACTTGTGCTTCTAGTTTTGTAACTTTTTCGGTTTCTTTATCATATCTACTTTTGAAGTCTTGTTTTAACGCATCTACCTCTTGTTTCTTATCCTCTAGAATTTTAGCAGAATCGGTAGTGGTCATAGAGAGCTTTTGTTCAAGTTCATTAACTTTGGTATTGGCAAGGTACGTTTTTTGACGTTCATCCATTAAGAAAACATTATATTGACGCTTCTCTTTAGCTAATAACTCAAGAGTTGTATTATATTTGTTTTCAAAATTGTCCTTTTGACTTTTTAACGCACTTCCCTTGTACCCCTCAAGCTCTTTGGTTTTCTGAAGGAGCTCATCTCTATAGGTTTCAGTCATCTCAGTAGATTTGATAAGAGCAGCTTTGCATTCTTCAAAGCTTTGAGTGAGCGTAGCGTTTGCCTTCTTTAATTGCTTTTGACTCTTTTTATTTTCAGTGACATCTTTTTGTAAAGTAGCAATTAAATTAGCAAGCGCAATACGTTCCTCTTCATCATATTCATTTGCATGTTGATCATCCTCAGACTCATTATTGCACATGTCTGATGAATCGGGTGTGGGATTGCTATCAACCGTTTCCATCATACACGTGTCATTAGTGGCATTGGGTAGATCACTATGCTCAGGAATATCACCAAACACATTATATTCATCAGTAGTGTGTACCTTATCGATTGGCTCAGTGTCAAAGATAGGACCATTGTCATCTTCAGTGACTTTGAGAACTTCTTCAACCTTTGCCATGTACGAGTAATGTACATCAAGCTCTTGATCAGAATCTTCATCATCAGTATCATCAAGCATGGCTCCTTCCTCAGCTGACAATTTAACCCCTGCTTCCATTTTCTTGCATAGCAGCATCTTTTCCTTGTGATAGCTGGAGTCTCTAACCCTTTTCGGCTTCCTGCATTCCTTTGCCATATGCCCATAACCTTGGCAATTAAAACATTGAATCCCACTCTGCTGAACCACTTGACTTCCAACCGTTTCCCTATTCCCATTAGCAGCAGCAATCCTCTGAGCATCATACTTAGCAGTTTGTCGATCATATCTTGCAGAACCCTCAACATGTGTTGGATTATGTCGATCATACCTAGAAGGACTTTCACCACGTCGACGTGTGTCATACCTTGGAGGACTCTCAACATATCGGTTCTTTGTGTTAGATGATGTGCGAAGATTGTTGTTGGTGGGTTTGTAGATTTTCTTGTAAGTCTTCATTATGTAAGCAATTTGTTGTTTCATCTCTCGGTTCTTTTGAGCTTGGTCTTCATCACTATCTTCTTCAGATGAGGACTCAGATGGTGGTGATGGTGCTCTTGGCGCTTTACCTCGAGATTTTGTGGAAGATGAAGACTTAGATGATGTGGAAGATCGTGGTGAAGATGATGTATTGGAGTATGGCTTAGGAGCACGAGAGTGAGGATCTTGAACATGTTGAGTGGTAGTCACTAAAGCAAGTGGATTAGCCGTCTTGGCAACACGTTCAGCTCGAATTTCATTTGCTTCATTCTGAAATTGCTTCAAGATGTCAAAGAGTCGATGATATGAGACCTCGTCTAACTTTTCTTGTTGTTTCACCAAAGTGACAAACCGTGTCCACTCAGGTTGAAGTTGTTGAAGAAATTGGACATTGACTTGCATGGTGGATACTTGCAGGTTATTTCTTGTCATGTCATTCATCATTTTATAAAATCTGGAGTAGTATGAATCAATTGATTCTCCATCCCTTGAAGTAAACTTGCCAAAATTCCAAAACAAGTTTGTTTTGACATCTTGTTTGTTGAGTGATTCTCCTTGTTGCAAGCGTTCAATAGCAGTCCACATTTCATGTGCTGTCGGGCATGCATCAACCGTGGAGTAAATATCATCTCCAATCCCACTTAAAACCATATAGATGGCTTCCTTCTCCGCATCATGCCAAGCACAATTTTCAGGTGTGAGATCAGCTCTTGTCTCATCACGTTCACTTGCAGGTATTGGATCAGTAGTATCTGTGGCTGCTCTTGGAGGAACTGAGATCTTCTTAAATATATATGGTCCATGAGTAATACATTTCCTCAAGGCATCACCATTAGGTCTTGTATCAAGATATCGTATGAAACGTGATTGCCATTGAGCATACCGACCAGATACAAGCATTGGTGGTCTCTCTTTGTTACCTGCCACCATTATGTTGTTGTTCGTCACACGATATTCGGCAGTAGAATCCATCTCAATATTCTCTGAAATGATGAAGTGAATATGGATCTTAAGTAGATGTGTTGTGATTGTTGTTGTGGTTCAAATTCCGAAATTGCGATTTTTCTTCAGTCCGACAATAAATTCCCCAGTCCGACACAACGGTAGACCGAAAAATTTTGTAGTCGCCAAAATTTGAAATCGAGCTAGAAATAGCCTAAAACTAGTATGGAAAAAATCGAGCTAGAAATTTTTATTTTTATTTTTTTTTTTTTTTTTTTTTTTGATCTTCGTGTAAACTATGGTCCGAAACTAGTCTAGATAGTGGCTAAGTCACAAAATTGCTCAAACAAATTTTAGCATCACAATGTCACTCATCGCAATATAGCCCATCGCAATGTCACCCATCGCAATATCACCCATCGCAATATCCTGTCGCAATGCTATCGCAATGCTCTGTCGCAATGCTATCGCAATGTTCTGTCGCAATGCTATCGCAATGTTGTATCGCAATATCTATCGCAATATGGCTATCGCAATATCTATCGCAATATGGCTATCGCAATATCTATCGCAATATGGGGTATCGCAATGTGATCGCAAAGTAAAACCCTAGGGTTATTGCGATCGAAACCGTACTTACCTTTCCTAAATTCAAGCTGTCGTAATAATGGTGCTTTTTCTTCCAACTTTTTAGGCAACGGTTTTTGGCAACTTTTAGGCAACAAATTAGCAACTTTTAGGCAACAAATTAGCAACTTTTAGGCAACAAATTCGTGATTTTTACCAAACCAAAACAACCAAATCTCTAGAACAAGTATATAGATGATTTGTAGCAAGATAAAGAACACGAAAACCACAAAAAAATTTGAATTCGAGTTGATTTATGGAAGAAATCACACGAATCAAATATAAGAAGAACAACCAATAACAAATCTACCCCGTGGCGATTGATACCAAATGTTGTCCCTAATATTATGATTGAATAATCACGAATTTATGAAAGAAAGTAAGAAATGAGATGAATTTTAGAGAGAGAAACTAGAGAGAGAAAAGAGGGAGAAGTGTGTGAACTTGGTGAGATTAGATTAGAGAGAAGTTACAAATGACCATCCACCCTCCTAACATGCTAGGAGGGTAGTATATATAGTCCACCCACATGCGGGCTTTAATGGACTATATATTGGGTCGGGCTTGTCTTTTGGACTTTAATTAGTTTAAATCCAAGCCCGTGATCCACGACTAAATAACTACTTATTACAACGTTCTAATAAATATTACAATAGAAACCTATGACCGAACATTCTTGTTTGACTCAATATTTTGAGGCTAACAACTTGTGTTTAGGTTGAGGGTGTGGTGTTGTCAAGTGTGAGTCAAGAGTCGTCTTGGGTTTAAGTCGAAAGTGTAGTTGTCGAGTCTAGTGTCGTTGGATGATTGGAGTTGAGAGTGTGTGGGTTTGTTGGAGTCGGTTGTTGTGGTCGATTCTTGTCCAAGTTGAGTTCGATGTCAAGAAGGTCTGAACTGAGTCAAGTGTGTTTGTTTGTAGACTTTGAAAGAAATAATTACGCAACTAGTTAAGGTCAAGATTCCGCAAACCAAAAAATGTTATAATTCCGCAACTGGTGAAGTTGAAGATTCCACAATGTTTTAGCATGAATAAACAATGATTGCGATTTTGATGATTCCGCAATTGCAAAATGTTAATGATTACGCAATCACAACTTTGTATGATGTCGCAATCACATATGTATTTTATTTCGCAATCCAGTAGACATAATTCCATAATGCATAATTCCTCAATAATGTACTTTTCCATTTTTTCAGGATCTTGAATTTTTGGGTTTGGTTTTCTGGGTAACTAGTTCATTTTCAAGAAGAAACAAAGAAAACCCAAGAAAATAATGGTGATACGAGATCTGATAAAAACAATACCAACCAATCAAAAGCCAGCCCACTTGTTTATTTGACGAAGAAACACACAAAATTTATAAAAACACGTAACACCAAGATTTGATAAAAAGTTTAGGAACGATCCAAGATTGACACTTTATAAAAAAATTTTGACCAGCAAATCAATAGATAAAAACACGGAATCCAAAGATTCAACCATAGCTCTTGATACCAATTGTAGAATCAGATTTTCATAGGATTGAGCAAGTGTTTGATTTATCTAAAGAGATGGATGAATAAGGAAGAACTAGAGAGAGAAAGCTAGAGAGAGAAATGAGAGAAAGGAAGAAAGAAAAGATTTATTGAATGAGAAAAGTGAAAGAACAACGACCAACCCCTCCTAACATGCTAGGTGGGGGTATATATATCCCACCCTACATGTGAGCTATATGGGCTATACTGTTTACATACTGGATCACGAGTCTAATACATGAATATATCTTTGGAGTGCTCGATCCTTTCTAAATATGTAAAAACGTATTTCCAACAATCTCCCCCTAAGGGAGGTCACTACAAGTTACAATGTCCTAAATAGTCTATAGCTCGTGTTCTATGTTAACAATAATGTAACCAAGACTTTCTTTGGAAAAACGTATTTCCAACACATTTCCTCTCGAGACACTTGGTGTAGTGAATTCTAAGCTTGATTCATCCACCCTATGGTTTGCGGACATCGCAAATTACCATGCGGGGAACTTCATTATCAAGGGTATGACGACTCAACAAAAACGAAAATTCTTTGTGACGTAAAGTTCTACTTTTGGAACGACCCTTACTTGTTTCGGACTTGTGCGGATCAAATCATTCGACGTTGTGTATTTGGCACCGAAGCTTCTAATATCCTTAAAGCTTGTCACGAGGGACCCACGGGTGGTCACCATGGTGCTAATCTCACGGCGAAGAAGGTCTTTGATGCTAGAATCTTTTGGCCTACTATTTACCGAGATGCACATGCACTTGTGAAGTCGTGTGAATCATGCCAACGACAAGGAAAAGCCTCACAAAACGATGAAATGCCACAAAACATCATCCAAGTGTGTAAAATCTTTGACGTTTGGGGAATTGATTTTATGGGGCCGTTCCCATCATCTCGTGGTAATAAGTTTATCCTTATCTCCTTTGAATACCTCTCCAAGTGGGTGGAAGCTAAGGCTTTGCCCACGAACGATGCTCGTGTGGTAGTCAAGCAACTGAAAAGCTTGTTTTCTCGGTTTGGAACCCCTCGTGCGATCATAAGCGATCGTGGAACCCATTTTTGTAATGAAGAATTCGAAAGAGTCCAAAGGAAATATGGGGTTACACATCGGCTTTCTACGGCTTATCACCCACATACGAGTGGGCAAGTCGAGGTTTCAAACAGAGCGTTGAAGAGGATCTTGTAGAGATCGATTGGAGAAAACCGACAATCATGGTCGGATAAGTTAGATGATGCTTTTTGGGCTTTTCGTACCGCTCATAAGACACCCATCGGGTGCACTCCTTATAAGCTTATGTATGGGAAGAATTGTCACTTACCAACTGAACTTGAACACAAGGCTTATTGGGCCCTTAAGCATTGTAATGACGATATTAAGACCGCGGGAAAACACCAGAAAATGCAATTAAATGAATTGGATGAATTAAGAGACATTGCTTATGAAAATTCATTGCTTTATAAAGAAGAGACTAAAAAGTTTCATGACTCAAAAATTGAAAACCGGGTTTTACATTTGAGATCAAGTGTTGCTTTTTAACTCACGTTTGAAAATCTTTTCCGGCAAGTTGAAATCCCGTTGGTCGGGTCCATTCACTGTAACACCCCATTTTGATAAACGGAATGTCACGCGTGATTATGGCGGGTCATCAAAGCATACAAGGGTAAATGTCTAAACATTACATGACCATAAAGGAAATACCGGAATCAAACATCGGTACCCCAAAAGTAGAACTCATCACACACAAACATAAGTACTGTAAATGAAAAGACTAAAAAATGTCCATGGAAATGAGTATCAAAGTATAAAGAAATGCATATGTACGTACGCTTAAAGTCTACGAGCGTCCCTGAGTACCTGTGTAAAACCCGCATGCTTTTACCATGAATAGTACCCTTAAGATCGTACGTACTAGATTAAAACTTTCCTATTATAGCATGATTACGTTTACATGTTAGGATTTTACGTACTAGGTACGTGTTAGAACACGATAAGTATTTATTACGTACGAACACACAATAATTATGTAACAATAATTAATCACGAACATGCGATCATGAAATCATGAACATAATTAAATCACAAACTAATGTTAATTACGTATATATATTTACTACGAGCGTGAATAAATATATTAAGTCACGGTAAATATTTAACGACAACACATAAAAAAGCGAACACAAATAAACACGAACGAACACTTAAACAACGAGACACGAAAAACGGTACAGGTACCCCATGTGGGGCCCCCTACCTGCGGCATCATCAAGTAGATGGGCCAAGCCCATCTCAAAATTTACTAAGAAGGGGTTAAGGTAATCTTTACTACTCATTTTCACTTTACAGGAAACCAAAACAAAAACCTAAAAATATTTTTCACCTTCTCCTTCTTGTTTTCTTGTATTCGCCGCATATAACACACCAAAGAGGGGTGTTCATTTGATTTTGATCTTGGTTTTTGTACGTGTGTTCGTGTGTGTTCATCCTCGTTAGATCCACGCATTCGGTATATTCTTTTAATCCTTTTTCTTTTTGATTTGATCTAATAAAATTAATTAAGAACATGATGTTTTTAAAAACCTAATTAAAAACATAAATCAATCATGTAAATGGTTATTGGGTAAATCAAAATGGTTGTTTTTAGGGGTGTTTGTTTGGCCGGCGCCTAAACTGAACCCCAAGGGGGTCTCGGTTTGGCTAATAGACCATCACCGAGACCATATGGTCCCGGTTTGGTGGTGTGGGTCCCACGGCAACAGCAAACCAAAGGGAACCCCGAAGTGGTTCGGGGTATGGTGTCGATTTCATGTCCGGTTCATGGTTTCTAGTCAAGATCCGGTTCACGGTTTATGTTAAGATAAAATTTTTTATAATCATATGTTAAAATTATATTAATAAATATGACATGATTAATTTAATAAACATGACTTAGGTTATAATTTAATTATTAGAATCATAGAATTATTAACCTATGTATTTTATATTTTCTAGACTTTATAATTAATTAATTATTAAAAACCATAGTTATAGTTAATTAATTAACATGACTTAGGTTATATTATTAATAAATAATAATACATGTTCTAACCTAAGTATTTAACTTTATTTATTTAAAAACATGATATATTTAATTAATTACTTTTAACCTATAGTTTATTTAACATACATGTAATAATTAATAAACTATACATTATATCATTATGACATAGAAAATAATCAGAAAAAACACTTAGGCTTATATACTTAGCTTATTTAAACAGCTTATATCTAATTAAGGAAACTTTCTATTTTTAGAAACTTATCTATTTTAAGCAGTAATTCTATTTTTTAAAACTTTCTATTTTTGGAAACTTTTTATTTTTGGAAACTTTCTATTTTTTGTAACTTTCTATTTTTGGAAACTTTCTATTTTTGTAAACTTTCTATTTTAGGAAACCTGCTATTTTTGGAAAGTTAATTATTATTACATAGTAAGTATAATAATACATGAAATACGAGAAATACTTAATCAGAATAGATAGAATATAAGATAAACACAGTTTAAGGCTTTAAATAGTAAAACATGATATGAACATATAAAATAAGCTAAGACATGACGTAAAACCAGTTACGTATTTAGTAAGCAGATACTTATTCATGTATGTATTTATGTAGCATTAGTGATATCGAAGTAGGATTCTCCTCAGTTCATAAGGTACGGATTCCCGTCCTTTCAGTATGGACATTCTTTCCTTATTAGGATTCCCTGTATGCAGCCAAATGTTTTCCCGTAGTATAAGTTTATATGTTCGACTTTCTTATGTTTAAATTAGAATACCTATAGCCATATACATGCATGACTAGTTTCACCTAGTTATGGAGGTACCATAACCATAACATTAGAGGCACTGATGTTATGACTTCACCACGGCGAAGTGATTACTCGTGGCGTCCCTTCAGCTTTTGGCCATATTTTTATATTTATCATGTGGGGCGTATGGGTGCATCCTAGTTACATGTTTTTCAGCAGATTACTCAGTGTGAATATGGTGTGTCCCTTGTATCCTTCACAAGGAGCTGATCCCTCCTACCCAAAACCAGTATATTAAATTAGAGGCAGCCCCTCTAATTTGCATGATGAGGTCACCCCTCCAAATATTCATGCACGATGGATTTTCATGACCTATATTGGCTAATGGTATAACATGTTAAACAGTTTTTATAAGATAAACATAAGGCTTTTCAAACTATAAAACATGTTTTATCAAGACTTAACCAGGTTATTCGGGACTTAGTTTCTTCCACTGTTATATGTTTCTATGCTTATCCTATTCATGCTTTATTGTACATCCGTGCACTGAGCGTAGTGCTCAGCCGTTTTCCTTTTCTATGGTCCCAAAACGGCAAGTACTCAGGGACGCTTGTAGACTTTAAGCGTACGTGCATATGGACTGGAAGCTTTCTAGCCTTTCTTTACTTTATGCATTATCTTTACTTTGATACTCTTGCTCTGGACATTGTTTAGTCCTTTCCTTTACAGTACTTATGTTTGTGTGTGATGAGCCTTACTTTTGGACTACCGATGTTTGATTCCGGTATTTTCCTTTTTATGGTCATGTAATGTTTTGACATTTTTCCTTGTATGCTTTGATGACACGCCATAATTACACGTGACATTCCATTATCAAAATGGGTTGTTACAATTATGATATCAGAGCCAAGGCTTCGACCTGTAGGCTCTCAAAATATGACCTGTGATTAGTGGGTAGTCACTATGGTCTTCCTAGAACTGACAGTCGTTTTCATGCATTCATCATTTTTTATGCATACATATATATGTCATTGTCGCAGGTTTATGACTAAGTAATGGTGTTACAGGACTGGCCCTATTTAGTCGCATGTGTTTTATCAAAACTTTTAAATTTGGGACCAACCCATAGGCTTCCCCTCGCCATGTCTTTTATTTTGGGTGAACTGACCATAGGCGTTCACTCTCGAGCATACAAAAGTTTTCATAAAACTGCATCATGCATTCATACACAAAATTTTCTTGCATAAAAATTTTTCTCTTGAAATTTTGGTATAAATTTTTTTCATGTATATATATATATATTTTATGTTTTGATCTGTTTAATCATATGTTTTATGTTATACTGTCAGATGGTTCTCACACGCGAACAGGAACAACTCAATGCTGCAATCCAAGCTGCAATGCAAGCTTTGCTTCCTCAACTAAGGAACGACATCAGGGCTGAGGTTCAAGCTGCCAACAATCAGCAGCATAATCAGGCACCTCCTCCTCCTCCTCCAGTGACATTGGCAGTATGGCTGGAGAGATTCAACAAGCTCCGTCCTCGAGCTTTTGAGAAAACAGATAGCCCCAGTGATGCTGAAAGCTAGTTGGCTCACATCGAGAAGATTTTCAATGCTATGGGTTGTGACCCCGCATACAAGGCGAGGTTGGCATGCTATCGGTTCGAAGGCGATGTGCTAAATTGGTGGTTAGCGTTGATGCAGTCTGAGGGAGGTGACGAGTGGGTTGCTGGTTTGACTTGTGCTCAGTTCAAGGACAGGGTGATGGAGCAGTTCTTTCCCAAGACTGAGCAAGACAAGCTCAAGAGGGAGTACCATGGGATCCGACAAATAGCTGGGGAGAATAGCAACGAGTTTATGCAGCGCTTTCTTCACTTAGTTAGTTTCCTTGGTGCGGCAACAGGTACTCCTGAAGAGCAGGCACACCACTTTAGGTGGGCTCTTCGCACATCAGTCGCAAACAATCTGGTGTGTGCTACGTTCAACACTGTAGCACAAGTGCCCGATGCAGCACGTAAGCTGGAGATGCTACAGGAGATAGATGAGTTCGGGGAAGCTGAGAGACCCGACAAAAGGTAAACATTCGTATTCAAGCGGTGATCAATCCGTATTCTTTCCATATATGTCAAATATTCATCTCTTTAAATGTATCTTCGAGGCATAAAACTGGGGACCGGTCTTAGCCGGCTATTCAGCAGCAGCCTCATCAGCCCAAGGGAAACGGTCAGACTAACGACCGTTCTGCTACGGATAGGCGTGGTGGTAATGATAATTACCGTCACAACGCTAGACACTCCAACAACAACAGGTCCTAATACTTACGCAATTTTCTTATGATTTCATGTTATAACTCATATTCTGACACTTTAGCAAAACTTCTACCAGGAACAATGGAAACGATAGGGACCAGAACCAGAGAGGTTCACAGCCTAGCCGTCCAGCTATCACTGGTATTCAATCTTACGATTATCCGCATTGTCCTTTGTACCCTATTATCATGTCGTATGTAAAATGTTTTATCAGGTTCCCAGCCAGCCAGAGCACCTACTGGAGGATATACTCATCCTCTTTGCTCTACTTGCCACCGTAGGCACCCAGGGCCATGTCGTCGTAACACTGATGCATGCTTCAAGTTTGGTCTTCCTGGCCATATCATGAAGGATTGCCGAAAGGGCGAGATGGAGGGCACATCAGGACATGCTGATTCCAAGCCGCCTCCTACCACTGGGCGTGTCTACACGACATCTCGAGACCAGGCCAACAAGTCTACAGGTAACATCACTGGAATCTTGTATATGTATGGTCAAGCTGCATGTGTTCTTTTCGATACGGGTGCTACTCACTCGGTTATTTCTACTGCTTATGCTAAGAACATTAGGATGCTCCCCATGCCACTAGAGAATATGATTACTATTTCCACGCCTTTGAGGGACTCTGTATTAATCACCCATGTATACAAGAGTCTTCCCCTAGAATTTGACGATAAGGTTCGACCTGTTGACGCACTTCCGCTGGACATGAATGACTTCGACCTGATTTTGGGCATGGATTGGCTATCCAAGCATCATGCTACCATAGACTGCCATTCATATCAAGTTACCTTCGGTGATGTTAATGCACCAGAGTACATTCATAATGGGTTCGTACCCGGACGGTGTATACAAATCATATCTACCCTGCAAGCGCGTGCACTACTGTCACATGGTTGCGAGGGTTATCTAGCTACGGTTCATGACATGGATGCTGAATCTCCATCAATTCAGGATCAACCAATAGTGTCGGAATTCCAAGATGTTTTTCCAGCAGAACTTCCGGGCATACCACCTGCACAAGAAGTGGAATTCAATATCGAGCTTATTCCAAGAGCTAAACCAATCTCCAAGGCTCCTTATCGCATGGCTCCCATAGAGTTGAAGGAGCTGAAGGATCAACTCCAAGAACTTCTTGAACGAGGTTTCATTCGACCGAGCGCATCTCCATAGGGTGCACCGGTCTTATTTGTTAAGAAGAAGGACGGCAGTATGTGTCTTTGCATAGACTATCGCGAGCTCAACAAGATTACTATCCAGAGTAGGTATCCACTGCCGCGTATAGACGATCTGTTTGACCAACTCCAAGGGGCCAAACACTTCTCCAAGATTGATCTTAGGTCAGGCTATCATCAGCTATGGGTCAAGGAGCAGGATATCGCCAGACTGCTTTTCGTACCCATTATGGCCACTACGAGTTTGTAGTTATGCCATTCGGCATGGGACAAATGCTCCAGCAGTGTTCATGGACTTGATGAACAGAATCTTCCATGAATTTCTGGACAAGTTCGTCATTGTCTTCATCGATGACATCCTTATTTTCTCAAAGTCCAAGGAGGAACACGAAGACCATCTTCATACAGTACTACAGATTCTTCGCCAGAAGTAGCTGTATGCTAAATTCTCCAAGTGGCCAAGGCCACATTGTATCAGCAGAAGGAATCACTATGGATCCAGCGAAGGTTGAGGCCATTACTAAGTGGCCAAGGCCGACATCAGCGACGGAAGTCCGCAGTTTCTTAGGCTTAGCTGGCTATTACCATAGGTTTGTGGAGAACTTTTCCTGCTTAGCACTACCATTGACCAAATTGATGCGGAAAGGGGAGAAATTCGTTTGGACTGAAGAACGAGAGAAGAGCTTTGAAGACCTGGAGCAGAAGCTAGTATCTGCACCTATTCTTACTCTCCCATCTGGTACGGGTGGATTTCAAATCTACAGTGATGCATCAGGGAAGGGACTTGGCTGTGTTCTCATGCAACATGGGAAAGTGATCGCGTACGCTTCACGGCAGCTTAAGCCTTATGAAGAAAATTACCCCACGCATGACTTGGAACTTGCTGCAGTCGTGTTTGCATTGAAGATATGGAGGCACTACTTATATGGAGAATCATGTGACATTTTCACGGACCATAAGAGCTTGAAGTATATCTTCACTCAACGTGAATTGAACATGAGGCAGAGGAGATGGTTAGAGCTGTTGAAGGATTATGACATTAATCTACAGTATCATCCCAGAAAGGCAAATGTAGTAGCAGATTGATAGGTGTGAAAACACCCATCCTTTTTACCACTTAATTACAATAATAACCGAGCCAAAACGTGTATTTTATGTCATTTATGTCGGAATTATGCGTGGTTTGTGTTTTTGTTGTGATTTAGGACGAAAAAGTGAAAAGTGGAGAAAACACGACATTCACGGGCTTTTATCGAAGAAAAAGACGAAAGATGAAGTCGAAAGATCAAGAGTGGAAAAAGAACGGAAGTCCAAGACCAATTCTGAAGATTTATCGAAGAAAAAGTCAAAAGACGGAAGTTTACTAAAAGCCGAAAAACTCGAGTCTTATTTATGAAGAAAATCCAAGACGAGTTTGAAGAAATCCTAAGACAAAGTCCAAGTATTAAGAAGATTAACAAAATATTAAGAAGTTTAAGGACACAAGTGTGCAATTAAGAGAAAGAAGAAAGAGGGAGGAAGCTTCCTAAGCTCCTCCCTAATCCCCCTATATATAGATTAGGTAGTTTCAATGTTAGGTTGTTGGTGGCTTGACAAGCCTCTCTTCCACCATTTTCAATTCCCTGTTCTTTACTTTTATGCACCTTAATCTTTATGTAACGCACCTTTAATTTTCTTTTAATTCCAAGTAAGTTTACCTTTAATTGTTGTTAATCTTTACTTTATTGCTAATCTCCTCCTACCTTTCTTGTTTTATTTGTTCTTCTTTTTCATTGTTCATGTTCTTAAGTTTTTATGGTTTTAATCAAGTGGGTTTTGATTGATTTGGCTTTGTTTGTTAGTTTTGATGATTTGTTTTGATTGATTATTGTTAGTTGATGTTTATTGGTTGTTTTGGTTTAATCTTTTGGTTTGTTTTGGTGAGATTTGATCAAATTCGTCCTTACTGTTCTTCTTCTGCTCTGCGTACTGTTCTTGCCCAGATTATTCCGAATAGGCTATTTCATTTTCTTTCTATGCGAAATATTTCAAATATTCCGAATCAACTGTCTCACAAGTGTTCTATGCGGAATGTTGATTATTCCGAATAAGAACTTCTATGAGGAATGTTTGATTATTCCGAATAAGAACTTCTATGCGGAATGTTCATTTATTCCGAATAGGGATTTCTATGCGGAATGATCAGTTATTCCGAATAGGGCTTTCTATGCGGAATGTTTGATTATTCCGTATAAGGGTAATATTCCGAATAGAGTTAGGATTCCGCATAGCTTTTTATTATTCCGCATAGCTTTTATTCCGAATAGAGTTGTTTTCCGAGTAGAGTGTTTTTCCATTTTTATCCCGCATAGGCATTTTTATTCCGCATAGTTTAAATATTCCGAATAGCTTTTTATTGAGTTTTTAGTTTTCAGTTTTAAACTTTATTTTTCCCGCCTTTTTCTTTATTTGCATTTTTACTTGCTTTCCTATTATTTAAGTTTTATTTCGCGTCATTTACTTTATTTTCCTTTTAAATTTCTCGTCATTTATTTCCCGTTAAGTTTTCATCTTTCATTGCTTCCTTTTACCGTCTTTACTTTATCTTTATTTTTTTTAAGTCTTTATTTTTAATTAGTTTTAGACAAAGACAACTCTTTTATTTGATTCACCAAGAACAACTAATCTCTCGCACTTAACCGGAAATCAATTCGTTAAGACACCGAGAAAACGAACTTTCAAACGAGTAGGACTTCTATCGAAGTTAAGTGGCCTTTTCCTTGTATTTGTCCTCATTTTAACTGGAAAATCAATTTTTCGACATTTTTCAAAAATTTTTATCTATTTTGGCCTAGTTATAGTCTCCTCTATTTTTGTCATTTTCTATTATTTTAATAAAATGGTTGTAGCAAGTTTAGATATCTTAGATATATTAGGCCCGTTGTGAATATTTTGACTCAACCCGAGTTTACTTATCTAAGTTTACTCTAGCTAGTATCCTTAATGTGTTTAAGTCATGTTTTGCTAGGCTTTTATTTAGGGAGCTATAAAACGCGAAAGTCTGAACTCTCACGGGTTAAGAACAAGAAACTTTCGCAAGTTCCTATAATTGATCCTAGAGAGTCGTTTATCAAGGGAACTTTAAAATGCGATTTCTAAACTTGAAAAAGTCTAAGAATTTGCAAGATCCTATAGGCGACTCGAAAACCCAAAACTTTGATTTAATAGGCTAAGTATCCACGAGTCTCATTACTTGAGATTTTAAACTGTGGAGAACGAGAGATGATAGAGCCAATTATAAGTTTGGTATTCTTTCGTGAATTTATGTGAGTTAATTATAAGCCTATTCTCCCATCGCTTGCTAATAAATTTATCTGCTAATAAATAAGGTTGTACGATTTGAAAAGTTACTTAGCTTCTAGCCCCAGATCGTTTAAAAGTTGCTCGGTATGGATTAGAGTTCATAGCCAAGACATAACTTATTGAAGCGGGACGCGAAGATTGGCGAGTCCGAAAAGGCCCTAACAAGGCATGAGGGCTATATTTTGTTGCTAAAGATCCAAAGTGATGTGAAGAATTATTTATCGAAAATCAATATGAAGGATCGAGACACACGACGTAAAGCTAAACTCCCCAAAAGTCATGGAGAAGTGTATCCGAAAAGACCCTAACAAGGTATGAGGATAAATAGATCCAAGTCATAAAAGGAGGCGGATCGTTGTATTTCAAAGTCCAAAATAAAGATTGGAGAAAAATGAAGAAGTCGTGGTCCAAGTATGAATCTCTCAAAACATCAAGTGAAGAAATTCCTATATAAAGAGAAGACCATTATTTCATGAACGTCTGTCAAGATTTGAAGTATGAAGTCGCTGCCAAATATCGGTCCGAGAAAGGTCTCAAATCGCGAAACGAGTTATGCCAAGATATGAACTTTATGAGGTCCCGAGAAGCAGTTTTAAAAGATTTGGTCCTTTAGCTAACTATTGATTAAATCGTTCACTTTATTTTCAGACTAAATAACTATCGAAATAAGTCAAACAATGAATCCTCGTGATCATTCAAGACAACAATAAAATATAAGAGATACCCCTAGGAATAAGGGAGTTTAAGTGAATAATTGGCTCACATGAGTTCGTGTTAGTCTACTAACTTATAATAACAATGATCTCGTTTTTAAGCTTGGTTTGGAGAAAGTGAAAACTTGAGGATGATGATTATTCATAACAATTCCAAAACCCAAGGTATGCTTTTGATTTCTTTACTTTGAATGTTTATAGTTTTTATTTCTTTAATAAAGGCCGACGTGGATTGATTATGATGAAAAATGTAATCTTGCTTTGTAACTAATGCATTGCATGAGGACATTGCAATGGTCAAGTGTAGGGGATTTGATAGGTGTGAAAACACCCATCCTTTTTACCACTTAATTACAATAATAACCGAGCCAAAACGTGTATTTTATGTCATTTATGTCGGAATTATGCGTGGTTTGTGTTTTTGTTGTGATTTAGGACGAAAAGGTGAAAAGTGGAGAAAACACGGCATTCACGGGCTTTTATCGAAGAAAAAGACGAAAGATGAAGTCGAAAGATCAAGAGTGGAAAAAGAATGGAAGTCCAAGACCAATTCTGAAGATTTATCGAAGAAAAAGTCAAAAGACGGAAGTTTACTAAAAGCCGAAAAACTCGAGTCTTATTTATGAAGAAAATCCAAGACGAGTTTGAAGAAATCCTAAGACAAAGTCCAAGTATTAAGAAGATTAACAAAATATTAAGAAGTTTAAGGACTCAAGTGTGCAATTAAGAGAAAGAAGAAAGAGGGAGGAAGCTTCCTAAGCTCCTCCCTAATCCCCCTATATATAGATTAGGTAGTTTCAATGTTAGGTTGTTGGTGGCTTGACAAGCCTCTCTTCCACCATTTTCAATTCCCTGTTCTTTACTTTTATGCACCTTAATCTTTATGTAACGCACCTTTAATTTTCTTTTAATTCCAAGTAAGTTTACCTTTAATTGTTGTTAATCTTTACTTTATTGCTAATCTCCTCCTTCCTTTATTGATTGATTTGTTCTTCTTTTTCATTGTTCATGTTCTTAAGTTTTTATGGTTTTAATCAAGTGGGTTTTGATTGATTTGGCTTTGTTTGTTAGTTTTGATGATTTGTTTTGATTGATTATTGTTAGTTGATGTTTATTGGTTGTTTTGGTTTAGTCTTTTGGTTTGTTTTGGTGAGATTTGATCAAATTCGTCCTTACTGTTCTTCTTCTGCTCTGCGTACTGTTCTTTCCCAGATTATTCCGAATAGGCTTGATACATTGATTTTGTATGGGTTCTAATTCTCTCTCGATATCTCTCGAATTGATCTCAGTTTAAAGTGGAATGATTTGTTCTTGGTTAATAAAAAGGAGTTTGGTTTGTTTATCTATTTTAAACTAATGACAAGAATTTAAGCAAGTGCGCGTCGAAGAGTAAAATTAAAGCTTTGGAAGATTAAACTAAATTGACTAGTTAAAAGTAAGTGCTTTAAAACGTAAAGGAAAGATTAGAAAATTACTTTGAAAGCTTAATTGAATTAATGCTTAAAGACTTGTTCTATCGGAATATCAAAAATTATTTCTATCGGAATATAAGAAAATCAAAGGCATCGGAATGTAATCATAACTACCATCGGAATGTCCATGTTTGGTACTATCGGAATGTTCAAAAACAAGCTGTCGCAATGACTGCCTATCGGAATGCGGAAAACGAAAATTGGCCAGAGTTTCGACTAGAAAATGGACCTAAACCCGTCGGAATGTGCGATCGCAATATGCGATCGCAATCCCAGATCGGAATAGGGGGACTTACACCCTATCGCAAAGTAAAACCCCTTTTTGGGTTATTGCGATACCAAGCAACGAAGATCCGTCGGAATGTGTTAAAACCCCTCCTTTGCGATGGAAGGAAGGAAGTTCCGAAAATGGTGGTAAGCAAGAATTTCAATAAGCAAACACAAAAAGCCACCTTAACCGAAACTTTTAATGACTCCAAAAGCTTAAACTTGACAACTTTTAAAAACGTAAATTATTAACTTAATGAAAGGAACTTTTGAAAGATTAAAACTCGTAAGAAATCCGAAATCAATAAGCTTGAACAAGCAATAAGCCAATAAGCATGGAAAGCTTATGGCTTATTCACGTAGAGCTTAAGAAGACACAAGAAAGATCAAACTCTATTCACGAACACATCCAAAATCCAAACCGTATGGGATTCAACAATCGGATCAAGGAATTTGACAAATCAAGAAAAGTAGGAAAAGCTTAAAGAACTTAAAAGCATAAACTTGATTAAGATTAATGAAATCAACAATACAAGAAAGCTTGAGTTAAAAGATGAAAAACAAAGGAAAAGTTTAGTGAGAGAAAGTATGGAACTTTCTCTCTCTAGAAAACTAGAGAAAAATGAAAAAACTAAAGACTAGCTAAAGTAAGTGTGTGAAAATTTGTGAGGTAAGGCCTTTATATAGGCGTGTGTAATGGTGGTGGGCTTGTGATTGGGCTTTTAATTTGGGCTCCTTTTTCTTCTTTCTTCTTTAGTCTTCATGCGTCTTAAATAAACGTTTCCGACTTGGATTTGAGAAGCGTCGGTGAATAATTCCAACTCGTCTTATAATCTATTGTTTTATAGACTCGAGTTCTTCGACATATATGAATCTTCCATCTTTGGCTCTATTCTTCGATAAATCTTCAAATAGGCATAATGACTTCAAATCTTTTGCATCACTTGGACAATAGACTTCATCTTGAGTCTTTTTCCTAGATAAAACTCGTGCAATCCCATGTTTTCTTCAATATTCATCCGGTTAGCTCTGAAAGCACGATAAACACAAAAACCACGCATAATTCCAAACAAATGATATTAAATACGTGTTTTGGTCTTGTTTTAGCCAGAATTAAGTGGTAAAAGGATGGGTGTTTACACACCTATCAAATCCCCTACACTTAACCATTGCCATGCCCTCATGCAATGCTTAGTGATAAAGCAATTTTATATTTTTTGCATAATCAATCAACCTTGGCCTTATTCAAATATTACTAAATAAAAATCAAAATACTAAGAGAAATTAAAACTTCAAGATAAACAAAAGGATGGAAATAACTTGCAAAGAAATCAAGGACTTACATTAGGGCTTTGGTGCTGCGAAGATTTATCACCCTCAAGTTTCATGTTCCCCAAACTAAGCTTAAAAACGAGATCATTGTATTTATAAGTTAGCAATTCAAACACTCACACACATGGCTTAATTAAATGCTTAAACTCCCTTATTCCTAGGTGTATCTCTTATATTTTATTTTTGTCTTGAATGATCACGAGGATGCATTTTTGGACTTATTTCGATAGTTTATTTAGGCTGAAAGCAAAGTAGGACGATTTGATCAATAGTTAGCTAAAGGACAAAATCTTTTAAAATTGCTTCTCGGGATATCAAAAAGTTCATATCTTGGCATAACTCGGTTCACGATTTGAGACCTTTCTCGGGCCGATATTTGGCATGTACTTCATACTTCATATCTTCGAGAGACGTTCTTGAGATAATGGTCTTCTCATCATAATAGAGTTTCTTCACTTGGAGACTTTTGAGGTGTACTCCAACTTTGTTGACCACGACTTCATGATTATTTCTTCAATCTCTAATTGGGATTTTGAGATACAACGATCCGCCTCCTTTTCGGACTTGGATCTATTTATCCTCATACCTTGTTAGGGTCTTTTCGGATAGAATTCTCCATGATCTTTATGGGAGTTGATTGCTTTTCGTCGTGAGTCTTGATCCTTCATATTGACTTTAGGAATAATGCTTTTCACATCACTTTGGATCTTCAGCAATAATATGGAATCCTCATGCCTTGTTAGGGCCTTTTCGGACTCACCAATCTTCGCGCCCCGCTTCATAATTTATGCCTTGGCTATGAACTCTCGTCATTACCGAGCAACTTTTAAACGATCTTGGGCTAGAAACTAAGTAACTTTTCAAATCGTACGACCTTACTTATTGCAGATAAATTATTAGCAAGTGATGGGAGAATAAGCAAATAATTACACCAAGTGAGCTTGTGAAAGAATACCGACTTATAATTGACTCTATCATTTCTCGTCCTCCACAATTTAAAATCTCAAGTAATGAGACTCGTGGACACTTAGCCTAATAAACCAATTAAGGTCTACATGGTTAAGGATACTAGCTAGAATAAACTTGGATAAGTCTATTCGGGTTGAGTCAAAATAAACACAACGGGCCTAATATGTCAAAGATTTCTAAACTAGCCACGCCACTTTATTAATATTTTTGACTTTATTGCGGGATATATACATATGAAAGCAACGATAAAAATTTTAAAAATTACGACTAAATGGCCAAAGTTAATAAAAAAATTGAAAAATGTTGAAAAATAGGATTTTCTAGTTAAATGAAGGCATTTTCATGGAAAAAGTCCACTTAAAACTTAAAACTTCGATAGAAGTCCCCCCTACACTTAAGATAAACATTGTCCTCAATGTTTAAGCATGTGGGAGAAGTCTCCCCTACACTTATGACATTGTGCACGTTGGTTAACTCAAATTAAGGAAGAGACGACTAACGTGATCAATTTCAAATATGAATATGAAGAAAATTGAATCACGATAGTTGAGAGATAGAACCGGATTTCGGATAACGCGAGAGCACGGTTCTTCAGAGATTCCAAGAGTGCACTTATCCCTGTAATCACATCACCACACAAACACAAAGAACCTATAGAGGTCCCCCTACACTTAGGAGGTTAACAAATAAAAAGATAGATACTCGGGCTGCCTCCCGAGGAGCGCTTGTTTTTGATAACCGAGTCACGAGCCTGACTCGACCCAAAAATTAGTTCATGGGGAACGTGGTGAGGGATGGAATCACCTCCTGAGAGATGTCCTCACCAAAGTACAACTTCACTCGTTGGCCATTCACCTTGAAATTAGGTCCATTAGGTTGAGCGAGCTCGAGAGTACCATATGGAAAAATTTAGGCGATGGTGAATGGGCCGGACCAACGAGATTTGAGCTTGCCCGAAAAGATTTTCAACCGAGAGTTAAAAAGTAAGACTTTGTCTCCAACATGGAACTCTCGGTTTTTGATCTTGGAGTCGTGAATGAGCTTAGTTCTTTCCTTATAGATCAAAGATTTTTCATAAGCCTCATTCCGAAGTTCATTCAGCTCATTGAGTTGGATCTTGCGTAGGTCACCGGCTTTGTTTATATCAAAATTAGCCCATTTCAAGGCCCAATAAGCCTTGTGCTCCAACTCAATGGGGAGGTGGCACGCTTTCCCGTACACAAGACGATAAGGCGTACAGCCGATCGGGGTCTTGTAAGCAGTACGGAAAGCCCACAAAGCATCATCAAGTTTATCAGCCCATGCGGCACGATGCTCTCCCACGGTTCTTTCAAGAATTCGCTTCAGTCCTCGGTTGGAGATTTCAGCCTGGCCATTAGTTTGTGGGTGGTAGGCTGTGGAAAGACGATGATTTACACCATACTTAGCCATGACTCTTGCGAATTGGTCATTGCAAAAATGAGTCCCACGATCACTAATAATGGCACGAGGCACACCGAATCTAGCGAAAAGAGCTTTAAAAAAATTACAAACCACCCTTGCGTCATTAGTAGGTAAAGCTTTGGCTACAACCCACATTGAAACGTAGTCAACGGCTACAAGGATGTATTTGTTTCCTTTAGATGAAGGGAATGGCCCCATAAAGTCGATACCCCAAACATCAAAAATTTCACACTCTTGAATGAATTTCTGAGGCATCTCGTCTTTATGTGTGATCTTACCTTGTTTATGGCAAGCATCACATTTTTTAACCATATCATGAGCGTCACGATAAATGTAGGGCCAATAAAATCCTGAATCAAACACTTTTTTGGCGGTGTAGTTGGGACCAAAGTGACCACCGGTGGGTCCTTTGTGGCAAGCATTAAGGATTTCCGAAGCTGCCGGTCCATCAACACATCGGCGGATAATCAGGTCGGCACATTGTTTGAATAGGAAAGGGTCGTCCCAAAGGTAAGTCTTAATGTCGGTGAAGAATTTCTTCTTTTGTTGGGACGTCAACCCTTCTTTGAGAATTCCACCCGCTAAGTAGTTTGCAAAGTCCGCAAACCACGGGGTTTCATTCGGCCTGGAGTTTATAGACATTAAGGTCTCCAAGGGAAAAGAATCATTGATTTCTTTATTTGGATGATCCCCTTGGTAAGGATCCTCAAGTCTGCTGAGATGATCCGCGGCTAGGTTTTCTGCTCCTTTTTTATCGCGAATTTTGATTTTAAATTCCTGGAGCAGCAAAATCCAGCGAAGAAGTCTTGGTTTGGAATCTTGCTTTGTCAACAAGTACTTCAGCTTGGAATGATCGGTATACACAATGGTGGTAGAAAGGACAAGATAGGGGCGAAATTTTTCAAAGGCATAGACAACAGCTAAAAGCTCTTTTTCGGTTGTCGTATAATGCAATTGTTCCCCCGTCATTGTCTTGCTAGCGTAATGGATTGGTTGGAAGTGTTTGTTCACTCTTTGTCCCAGAACCGCTCCAATAGCAAAATCACTAGCATCGCACATCAATTCAAAGGGAAGCTCCCAATTAGGGGTAACCAAGACGGGTGCCTTAGTTAGCTTATCCTTAAGCGAGTTGAAGGCTTCAAGACACTCTTTGGAAAAGATAAAAGGAGTATCTTTTTCCAAGAGGTGGATCATCGGGCGAGCGATTTGAGAAAAATCTTTGATGAATCGACGATAGAAGCCCGCATGACCCAGAAAACTTCTCACACCCTTCACGGTTGAAGGTGGAGGCAATTTGGCGATAACATCGACTTTAGCACGGTCTACTTCAAGACCGGCTTTGGAAATTTTATGTCCCAGCATGATGCCTTCTTTTACCATAAAATGGCATTTTTCCCAATTTAGAACAAGGCGAGTGTCTTCGCACAGCTTAAGCATACGTTCCAAATTGGCAAGGCAAGAAGAGAAGGAATCCCCGAAGACCGAGAAATCATCCATGAAGACTTCCATGGTTTGTTCAACCATGTCATGGAAGATAGCTAACATGCACCTTTGGAAAGTCCCGGGCGCATTACATAGGCCAAAAGGCATTCTTTTATAAGCAAATGTGCCATAGGGACAAGTGAATGTAGTCTTCTCTTGATCTTGGGGATCGATGGGTATTTGGAAATAACCCGAGAAACCATCAAGAAAGCAGTAATATTCATTACCAGCTAATCGTTCAAGCATTTGGTCCATAAAAGGTAGAGGGAAATGATCCTTTCTCGTGGCATCATTGATTTTGCGGTAGTCTATACAAACTCTCCACCCAGTAATGAAACGAGTGGAAATTAACTCGTTGTATTCATTGGGAACAACGGTTACTCCGCCCTTCTTGGGCACACAATGGATTGGACTAACCCAAGGTGAATCCGAAATAGGGTAAATCATACCCGCATCAAGAAGTTTGATAACCTCTGTTTTGATGACTTCATGTATTTTTGGATTCACCCTTCGTTGGCTTTGAATTGTGGGCTTAAAGTCGTCCTCCATGAGAATTTTGTGTGTGCAGAAGTGAGGATCAATTCCACGAATATCCGAAATCTTCCAAGCAATAGCCTTCTTATGATCTTTCAAAACGGAGACAAGTCGGGCTTTCTCTTCATCCTTCAAATCCTTAGCAATGATAACTGGCGACTTCTTCTCTTCATCAAGGAATACATACTCGAGATGGGGCGGCAACTCCTTAAGTTCTAAATCCGGAGGATTTTCGACGGGAGGCGTATTCGAAGTCGAAGTATCGATAGCAATGACCGTGGGAGATGGAGGAGAAGGGTTGTCTTCGTTGAGAAGGCTTTCAAAGAAATGCATGTCTTCGTCCCCATTGGTAGGAGAATCATCAGTAGATAAGTTCACATCTCCCATGGTGTCTTCAAAATCTTTCCAAAACAAATCACTATCTCCAAAGAGAGACAATGATGAATCAATAGAGGACACGGTCTCAACATTGGGAAAAGAGGTAGGAATACTTTTGCAAGCATCATTAAAGTGTTCTTCACAGGCCTCATCAAGAACGTCAATATAATTAACACTCTCATATGAATAAGGCTGTTTAGACAACTTTCCCATGTTGAAAACTACTTTATCGTCACCCACTCTCATGATAAGCTCACCGGCTTCAACATCGATGAGAGTGCGACCGGTCCTAAGGAATGGACGACCAACAATCAGTGGTACACGGGGGTCCATCTCGTAGTCGACGACAACAAAATCAGCAGGGAAGGTGAATTTGTCGACTCCTACAATGACGTCTTCGGCTATCCCCACTGGATAAGCAACCGTACGGTTAGCCAATTCCAAAGTCATTTTAGTGGGGACTAGCTCTGGGAGAGATAATTGCTTCCAAACACTTAGAGGCATGAGATTAATACTGGCACCTAGATCGGCTAGGGCCATGCAATTCTCTACTCCCGGGAAATTGCAAGGAATTAAGAAACGACCCGGATCACCAAGCTTGGTTGGCAATTTCCTTAAGAGCACTGCAGAGCAATTCTCATTAAGTTGGGTGTTGGCAATATCGAGGAGCTTTTCCTTGTCGCTCAGAAGATCTTTAAACATTTTCGCATATTTGGGCATGTGAGCGAGAGCCTCAGCGAAGGAGATATTGAAATTCAGTTGTTTGAACATTTTAAGGAAGTTCGAAACCTGAATGTCATCCTTGCTCTTTTGCTTCTCTTTCCTCAACCTTGAAGGATAAGGTATATTGGAAGAAGAGGAAGGCTTTAGGGGAATAGGATCACTCACAACCACGGGTGGAGGAGGGGTAGAAGGAATAGGTGGAGAAATTGGGGAAGGAGAAGGATGAGGAATAGGAGCAGGTGACTCGTTCTCCTTAGTCACAACCACCGGTGTAGGTATAGGAATCTCGGGTTCCTTGGTACCTTTACCACTTCGAGTAGTGATTGCTTTCATCTCCCCTCTTGGGTTCGCAACGGTGTTACTCGGAAGAGTACCCGAAGAAGAGGGTTGATTACCGTGGAAGAAACTGGCCATCATGTTTCTTAAATCATTTGTTTGACTATCCATAGTGTTCTTCATATCAGCTCTCAGATCATTCCC
The DNA here is from genome assembly GCA_025667525.1 of Glebionis coronaria. NCBI lineage: Eukaryota > Viridiplantae > Streptophyta > Magnoliopsida > Asterales > Asteraceae > Glebionis > Glebionis coronaria. The sequence continues at coordinate 121,657,420 of CM046880.1, read as the reverse complement.
TTGTTTCATCAGGTCTGCTTTCAAGTTGCGCACTTCCTGTTGGAGATTATCCACGATCACATCGTTAGTCCTCATGTAGGTTCCAATGTCTTGATGTGATGCGGGGGTTTGGTTGGAAGGAGCAGTGTATGCGGGTGGTTGATAAGCAGGTGGCTGGTAGACTTGGTTGTTTCGTTGAGGTGGTTGTTGCTGCTTGTGAGGAGGGATGTATGGTGTACGAGGTTGTTGTTGTTGAGGAGGGCGGTTTAGGTTTTGTTGTTGGTTTAGGTTGCTTGGAGGAAAACCGGGTGGGGAAAGATAGTTGTTGGAACGGTAGCTCAGCAAATTACGGTCACCTTGAGGTCTAGGTTGATAAGCGGGTTGAGGATAGTTGCCATATGTTGCAATCACATTCTCAGCAGGGTAGTCTTGGGTGGCGGTACAAGTGGTGTAAGAGTGAGGACCACCGCATATCTCACAAGGTTGGCTGACAGCATTAACTTGAGCGTTTTTAGCGTTGTTGCTGTTGTTGTTGCTGACGGTGTGGGTGACAAGCAATTCAAGAAGCGTGGTGATTTTGTTAAGTCGCTTGTCGCTGTCATTAGTGCTAGCACTAGCAACATTGGTCCGAACACTCTTGGTTTGCACACGAGACTTATTCTCAATGATATCCCAAGCAGCATTGGAAGTCTTAGCCAAAAGATTACCCCCCGAGGCACTGTTTAGTGAATCTTGGTCACTCATGCTTAAACCATTGTAAAAAGTATTAATTTGATGTACTTTGGTAAAACCATGTTGTGGGCATTTTCTTAAAAGATCTTTAAAACGATCCCAAGATTCACTGAACAACTCATCGTACTTTTGTTCAAAATTTATGATTTCATTCCGCAAAGCGGTAGTACGAGAGGGTGGGAAAAAGTAATTGATAAACTTGGTTTCCAAATCTGTCCACGAGAGAATACTCTGTGGCGGTTCCTTAGCAAGCCAATGCCGGGCTTGTCCCTCTAAAGAAAAGGGAAAAAGTTGTAACCTTATAACTTCTTGTGGAACCCCATTGAACTTGACCGTGTTGGTGAGTTGCAAAAATCTTTTGATATGGTCGTGTGGATCATCAATGGTTCGTCCCAAGAATGGTTGAGCGGAGACCATCTGGATAAAGCCTGATTTTAGCTCAAAGTTGTTGGCGGCAATTGGGGGTATGACAATTGGATCCGTGTTGCCATTGACATGAGCTTGCAGCAGTTCAATCATCGGGCGATTATCCGGAAGGGGCTCATTGTTGTTGTTATTGTTCATGTTGTTGAAAGGCGGGTTGTTGTTGTTATTATTGTTTGGAGGTGGTACACCGGCCATGTCTAAGTGATCGAGAGGCTCGGGCTCTTGATATGACGTGGATCGAGTGCGCATACACCTGCAAAAGAACGAACAAAGAAAAACAAAGCAAAAATATTTTTGGTTTTTATGTTTTTTAATTTTTTTGTATTTTTGAAAATTTTATATTTTTTAGTTGTTTTTTTTGAAAATTTTTGATGAAAAAGTAACGTTCACGGGGAACGGATCCCAAAATCCAAGTTCTCACAAAAAACTTTTGATCTTAACGAGAAAAGCCGGCAGCGACGCCATTTGATACATTGATTTTGTATCGGTTCTAATTCTCTCTCGATATCTCGAATTGATCTCAGTTTAAAGTGGAATGATTTGTTCTTGGTTAATAAAAAGGAGTTTGGTTTGTTTATCTATTTTAAACTAATGACAAGAATTTAAGCAAGTGCGTGTCGAAGAGTAAAATTAAAGCTTTGGAAGATTAAACTAAATTGACTAGTTAAAAGTAAGTGCTTTAAAACGTAAAGGAAAGATTAGAAAATTACTTTGAAAGCTTAATTGAATTAATGCTTAAAGACTTGTTCTATCGGAATATCAAAAATTATTTCTATCGGAATATAAGAAAATCAAAGGCATCGGAATGTAATCATAACTACCATCGGAATTTCCATGTTTGGTACTATCGGAATGTTCAAAAACAAGCTGTCGCAATGACTGCCTATCGGAATGTGGAAAACGAAAATTGGCCAGAGTTTCGACTAGAAAATGGACCTAAACCCGTCGGAATGTGCGATCGCAATATGTGATCGCAATCCCAGATCGGAATAGGGGGACTTACACCCTATCGCAAAGTAAAACCCCTTTTTGGGTTATTGCGATACCAAGCAACGAAGATCCGTCGGAATGTGTTAAAACCCCTCCTTTGCGATGGAAGGAAGGAAGTTCCGAAAATGGTGGTAAGCAAGAATTTCAATAAGCAAACACAAAAAACCACCTTAACCGAAACTTTTAATGACTCCAAAAGCTTAAACTTGACAACTTTTAAAAACGTAAATTTTATAACTTAATGAAAGGAACTTTTGAAAGATTAAAACTCGTAAGAAATCTGAAATCAATAAGCTTGAACAAGCAATAAGCCAATAAGCATGGAAAGCTTATGGCTTATTCACGTAGAGCTTAAGAAGACACAAGAAAGATCAAACTCTATTCGCGAACACATCCAAAATCCAAACCGTATGGGATTCAACAATCGGATCAAGGAATTTGACAAATCAAGAAAAGTAGGAAAAGCTTAAAGAACTTAAAAGCATAAACTTGATTAAGATTAATGAAATCAACAATACAAGAAAGCTTGAGTTAAAAGATGAAAAACAAAGGAAAAGTTTAGTGAGAGAAAGTATGGAACTTTCTCTCTCTAGAAAACTAGAGAAAAATGAAAAAACTAAAGACTAGCTAAAGTAAGTGTGTGAAAATTTGTGAGGTAAGGCCTTTATATAGGCGTGTGTAATGGTGGTGGGCTTGTGATTGGGCTTTTAATTTGGGCTCCTTTTTCTTCTTTCTTCTTTAGTCTTCATGCGTCTTAAATAAACGTTTCCGACTTGGATTTGAGAAGTGTCGGTGAATAATTCCAACTCGTCTTATAATCAATTGTTTTATAGACTCGAGTTCTTCGACATATATGAATCTTCCATCTTTGGCTCTATTCTTCGATAAATCTTCAAATAGGCATAATGACTTCAAATCTTTTGCATCTCTTGGACAATAGACTTCATCTTGAGTCTTTTTCCTCGATAAAACCCGTGCAATCCTATGTTTTCTTCAATATTCATCCGGTTAGCTCTGAAAACACGATAAACACAAAAACCACGCATAATTCCAAACAAATGATATTAAATACGTGTTTTGGTCTTGTTTTAGCCAGAATTAAGTGGTAAAAGGATGGATGTTTACACACCTATCAAGGCTATTTCATTTTCTTTCTATGCGGAATATTTCAAATATTCCGAATCAACTGTCTCACAAGTGTTCTATGTGGAATGTTGATTATTCCGAATAAGAACTTCTATGCGGAATGTTTGATTATTCCGAATAAGAACTTCTATGCGGAATGTTCATTTATTCCGAATAGGGATTTCTATGCGGAATGATCAGTTATTCCGAATAGGGCTTTCTATGCGGAATGTTTGACTATTCCGTATAAGGGTAATATTCCGAATAGAGTTAGGATTCCGCATAGCTTTTTATTATTCCGCATAGCTTTTATTCCGAATAGAGTTGTTTTCCGAGTAGAGTGTTTTTCCTTTTTTATCCCGCATAGGCATTTTTATTCCGCATAGTTTAAATATTCCGAATAGCTTTTTATTGAGTTTTTAGTTTTCAGTTTTAAACTTTATTTTTCCCGCCTTTTTCTTTATTTGCATTTTTACTTGCTTTCCTTTTATTTAAGTTTTATTTCGCGTCATTTACTTTATTTGCCTTTTAAATTTCTCGTCATTTATTTCCCGTTAAGTTTTTATCTTTCATTGCTTCCTTTTACCGTCTTTACTTTATCTTTATTTGTTTCAAGTCTTTATTTTTAATTAGTTTTAGACAACGACAACTCTTTTATTTGATTCACCAAGAACAACTAATCTCTCGCACTTAACCGAAAATCAATTCGTTAAGACACCGAGAAAACGAACTTTCAAACGAGTAAAATCTAGTTATTAAAATGGCGCCGCTGCCGACTCTTTTCGTGAGGATCGAAGGTTTTTTGTGAGAGACGCGTTGGCTTTTGGGACCCGTTCACTTGTGAACGTTATTTTCGTGTCCAAAATTTTTCAAAAATCCCAAAAACATTTGAAAAATCATTAAAAGCATTTCTTTTTCAAAGTTTTGCACCCAAAAATATTCTTCTTGCTTATCTATCTTTCTTTATGGATTTTTATATCCATTGCGTCCGGTGTGGGAAACAATTATCTGGGAACAACTCTTGTCAATGGTGTACATGTGAGCGGTGTGGAAACGATATCGACTACACACAATCCGGATTTTGTCCCTTGTGTAACTCGACTAATACATTCTTTTTGAACCCACCTCCTGTTCCCCCGTGCATCTATTGTGGAAGCGATTCTCATTGGCATGTTTCGTGCCCGGTTCGATACCCGTATGGTCACGGGCAAGAACCGGGGTACAATTATGACAATGATAATAGCTATCAACAAGAGGCACCCAGTTTTTCTCCATACCCATGGTGCTATATTTGTGGGGGCCCTCACGATGCTTCTTTTTGTGATCCGTCGCAAATATTTGAGAAAGTACCGTGCTATCATCCTAGTGTCTATAACCGTGAGCCCCCACATGACACCCTCAATCATCAATCCTCTTAGCAAACTAGTCTTGATCAACAACTCACTTCTTTGAATGACATTCTAGAAAGTATAGCTCAACTTCGAGCTGACTTACATCAGGAAAGGCAACCGTTGCTTGATGTGGACGAAACCTTGAAAACCACCGACACCGTTTTGAGCCAATTTAGTCGTTTTCCCTTCTTTTCTACACCAAAATGTTTAATTATAGCGTGGGATAGAATTGGTGAAATTGAACATACTCGAGGCGATGAACAACAAAAGTTGCTGCATGAGCTTCTTAAAGATGTGGAGGTTATCAAGGAAGAGTTAGCCGACTACGTCACTCCTAATTGGACTCGTCCCATCTATTATGATGATGACGACGACGATGATGTCTACACTTTCAACCAATCTTCTGCAGTTGCTGCTCCTACTGTCGATGTTCCTATTGCATCTAAGGATCTAAATTCGTTGAATGAGCTTAGTGATGATGGTCTCGACAAAGTATTGGATGATGAGGTTTGTGACTTACCTGCTATGGAGCCTGAGGACGACGTTGCTCTTACGGCAGAGGTCGATCCTAGTGATGACGATTCTTCTCTCTGCTATGAGAATTTCACTTTTGAAATTTCTCAATCTCCACCAGGAGATGCAAACAATGATGATTTATTCTCTCCGGTTTACGAGAAGTTCACCGATGAACTTGATCTTGTGGATGAGGTGGAAGACGTGCTTCTTCGTGATAGATTACGGAAAGTTCATCTTCTTATTGCTCAAATCGAAGAGTTGACTTCTTCTTCTCTTTCCACGTCTTTACCTCCATCTATTCCTCCCGATGAAGATAATGACCCATTGCTGGAAGAAATCGATATCCACTCCATCCCTCCAGGTATTGATGATTCTGACACAGAGGGGGACATTATTTTTGATAATTTGCTGCAGGAAAGTATTGACCCAAGTCCCCCTCCCGAGCACCTTTCATCCTCCCCTTTAGCCACTATCACGGAGGATGAGTGCTTTGACCCGGGAGGTGACATTGATTATGCTATGATTGATAACAATACGGCTCTGCCGTTTTCTCAGCATCCATTGTCTTTGGGGGAGGACAATGTGCTTACTTTACCCACCCCACCTCCCGTTGATCTTGAATTCACATACTTCTCGTATGTTGAACGGACCTTTCTCCCATTCAAGACTTATCCCCCCGCCTCTCCTTTGTTGATATCAACCGGGAATGAGGACAAGGTTTTTGATCCCGGTATCACATTCGAGGCTTCCCCATGGACTATTTAATTCGGGGACGAGTCAGGCTCGTGACTCGGTTAACAAAAACAAGCGCTTTTTGGGAGGCAACCCAATTATCTATCTATTTTCACCATAAGTGTAGGGGGAGCCCCGTGGTGTTTCTTGCTTTCTTTCTTATCATGTGCAGGGATTAGAGCTTCAAAGACACACTCTTGATGACTTTTGACGAACCGTGACTCCGTGTTCCCTTATTCCCGGTTCTATCCTAAACTCTTTTCGATTCACTATTTTATATTTCTCAATATTAAAATAGGAATCTCTTTAGTTGTCTCTTCCTTAGCAAGATTTAAACAAAGTGCACAATGTCCTAAGTGTAGGGGAGTTTACTCCCACATGCTTAAACATTGAGGACAATGTTTATGTTAAGTGTAGGGGGGACTTCTATCGAAGTTAAGTGGCCTTTTCCTTGTATTTGTCCTCATTTTAACTGGAAAATCAATTTTTCGACATTTTTCAAAATTTTTAATCTATTTTGGCCTAGTTATAGTCTCCTCTATTTTTGTCATTTTCTATTATTTTAATAAAATGGTTGTAGCAAGTTTAGATATCTTAGATATATTAGGCCCGTTGTGAATATTTTGACTCAACCCGAGTTTACTTATCTAAGTTTACTCTAGCTAGTATCCTTAACGTGTTTAAGTCAAGTTTTGCTAGGCTTTTATTTAGGGAGCTATAAAACGCGAAAGTCTTAACTCTCACGGGTTAAGAACAAGAACTTTTCGCAAGTTCCTATAATTGATCCTAGAGAGTCGTTTATCAAGGGAACTTTAAAATGCGATTTCTAAACTTGAAAAAGTCTAAGAATTTGCAAGATCCTATAGGCGACTCGAAAACCCAAAACTTTGATTTAATAGGCTAAGTATCCACGAGTCTCATTACTTGAGATTTTAAACTGTGGAGAACGAGAGATGATAGAACCAATTATAAGTTTGGTATTCTTTCGTGAATTTATGTGAGTTAATTATAAGCCTATTCTCCCATCGCTTGCTAATAAATTTATCTGCTAATAAATAAGGTTGTACGATTTGAAAAGTTACTTAGCCTCTAGCCCCAGATCGTTTAAAAGTTGCTCGGTATGGATTAGAGTTCATAGCCAAGGCATAACTTATTGAAGCAGGACGCGAAGATTGGCGAGTCCGAAAAGGCCCTAACAAGGCATGAGGGCTATATTTTGTTGCTAAAGATCCAAAGTGATGTGAAGAATCATTTATCGAAAATAAATATGAAGGATCGAGACACACGACGTAAAGCTAAACTCCCCAAAAGTCATGGAGAAGTGTATCCGAAAAGACCCTAACAAGGTATGAGGATAAATAGATCCAAGTCATAAAAGGAGGCGGATCGTTGTATATCAAAGTCCAAAATAAAGATTGGAGAAAAATGAAGAATTCGTGGTCCAAGTATGAATCTCTCAAAACTTCAAGTGAAGAAATTCCTATATGAAGAGAAGACCATTATTTCATGAACGTTTCTCAAGATTTGAAGTATGAAGTCGCTGCCAAATATCGGTCCGAGAAAGGTCTCAAATCGCGAAACGAGTTATGCCAAGATATGAACTTTATGAGGTCCCGAGAAGCAGTTTTAAAGATTTGGTCCTTTAGCTAACTATTGATTAAATCGTTCACTTTATTTTCAGACTAAATAACTATCGAAATAAGTCAAACAATGCATCCTCGTGATCATTCAAGACAACAATAAAATATAAGAGATACCCCTAGGAATAAGGGAGTCTAAGTGAATAATTGGCCCACATGAGTTCGTGTTATTCTACTAACTTATAATAACAATGATCTCGTTTTTAAGCTTTGTTTGGAGAAAGTGAAAACTTGAGGATGATGATTATTCATAACAATTCCAAAACCCAATGTATGCTTTTGATTTCTTTACTTTGAATGTTTATAGTTTTTATTTCTTTAATAAAGGCCGACGTAGATTGATTATGATGAAAAATGTAATCTTGCTTTGTAACTAATGCATTGCATGAGGACATTGCAATGGTCAAGTGTAGGGGATTTGATAGGTGTGAAAACACCCATCCTTTTTACCACTTTATTACAATAATAACCGAGCCAAAACGTGTATTTTATGTCATTTATGTCGGAATTATGCGTGGTTTGTGTTTTTGTTGTGATTTAGGACGAAAAGGTGAAAAGTGGAGAAAACACGGCATTCACGGGCTTTTATCAAAGAAAAAGACGAAAGATGAAGTCGAAAGATCAAGAGTGGAAAAAGAACGGAAGTCCAAGACCAAATCTGAAGATTTATCGAAGAAAAAGTCAAAAGACGGAAGTTTACTAAAAGCTGAAAAACTCGAGTCTTATTTATGAAGAAAATCCAAGACGAGTTTGAAGAAATCCCAAGACAAAGTCCAAGTATTAAGAAGATTAACAAAATATTAAGAAGTTTAAGGACTCAAGTGTGCAATTAAGAGAAAGAAGAAAGAGGGAGGAAGCTTCCTAAGCTCCTCCCTAATCCCCCTATATATAGATTAGGTAGTTTCAATGTTAGGTTGTTGGTGGCTTGACAAGCCTCTCTTCCACCATTTTCAATTCCCTGTTCTTTACTTTTATGCACCTTAATCTTTATGTAACGCACCTTTAATTTTCTTTTAATTCCAAGTAAGTTTACCTTTAATTGTTGTTAATCTTTACTTTATTGCTAATCTCCTCCTACCTTTCTTGTTTGATTTGTTCTTCTTTTTCATTGTTCATGTTCTTAAGTTTTTATGGTTTTAATCAAGTGGGTTTTGATTGATTTGGCTTTGTTTGTTAGTTTTGATGATTTGTTTTGATTGATTATTGTTAGTTGATGTTTATTGGTTGTTTTGGTTTAATGTTTTGGTTTGTTTTGGTGAGATTTGATAAAATTCGTCCTTACTGTTCTTCTTCTGCTCTGCGTACTGTTCTTGCCAAGATTATTCCGAATAGGCTATTTCATTTTCTTTCTATGCGGAATATTTCAAATATTCCGAATCAACTGTCTCACAAGTGTTCTATGCGGAATGTTGATTATTCCGAATAAGAACTTCTATGCGGAATGTTTGATTATTCCGAATAAGAACTTCTATGCGGAATGTTCATTTATTCCGAATAGGGATTTCTATGCGGAATGATCAGTTATTCCGAATAGGGATTTCTATGTGGAATGTTTGATTATTACGTATAAGCGTAATATTCCGAATAGAGTTAGGATTCCGCATAGCTTTTTATTATTCCGCATAGCTTTTATTCCGAATAGAGTTGTTTTCCGAGTAGAGTGTTTTTCCATTTTTATCCCGCATAGGCATTTTTATTCTGCATAGTTTAAATATTCCGAATAGCTTTTTATTGAGTTTTTAGTTTTCAGTTTTAAACTTTAATTTTCCCGCCTTTTTTTTATTTGCATTTTTACTTGCTTTCTTTTTATTTAAGTTTTATTTCGCGTCATTTACTTTATTTGCCTTTTAAATTTCTCGTCATTTATTTCCCGTTAAGTTTTTATCTTTCATTGCTTCCTTTTACCGTCTTTACTTTATCTTTATTTGTTTCAAGTCTTTATTTTTAATTAGTTTTAGACAACGACAACTCTTTTATTTGATTCACCAAGAACAACTAATCTCTCGCACTTAACCAGAAATCAATTCGTTAAGACACCGAGAAAACGAACTTTCAAACGAGTAAAATATAGTTATTACAGATGCTCTTAGCAGGAAGTACGAAAGATCAATGGCATTAAAGTTGAGGAGGAAATCATAAGAGACTTGGAGAGACTAGACATCGAGATCATGGTAGGTGAACAATACGGTTACTAGGCTAATCTTAGAGTAGAACCCGAGTTACTCTCTAAGATCAAGGAAGCTCAGAAAGATGACGGAGAAATCTAGGCGATAGTACAGAATTTGGAGAAACAGACGGAATTCAGAGTGGATGCAGATGGTATCGTATGGCAGGGCACGAGACTTTGTGTTCCTGATGACCAAGAACTCCGGGAAGCCTTGTTAGCTGAAGCTCATAGCTCCCCATTCTCTATACATCCTGGTTCGACTAAGATGTACCATGACATCAAGCAATACTTTTGGTGGAGTGGTATGAAACATGATGTGGCCACTTACGTCTCCAAATGTCTTACCTGTCAGCAGGGTAAGATCGAGCATCAGCGATCTGGCGGTCTCCTTCAACCGTTAGATATCCCAGAGTGGAAGTAGGACAAAATCACCATGGATTTTGTTACTGGTCTTCCGCCTACCAAGAGGAAGCATGATGCAATTTGGGTTATCATAGATCGACTAACCAAATCAGCTCATTTCTTACCGATCAGCAAGGAAGATCCGGTAAGTAAACTCGCCGATACGTATAGAAGAGAGATCATGAGACTCCACGGTGCTCCATCCAGCATCGTCTCAGACAGAGATCCTCGTTTCACTTCGCGATTTTGGAAGAGTCTGCAGAAATCTTAGGGTACACAACTTAAGCTTAATAGTCAGAGCGAACGATTCAGACATTGGAAGACATTTTGAGGTCATGTGCGTTGGAATGGACGGGTGATTGGGACGATTACATCTGTTTGGTGGAGTTTCCATACAACAACAGTTGGCACGCAAGTATCAAGTGTGCTCCTTTCGAGATGTTGTATGGCAGAAAGTGTCGCGCCCCAATCTACTGGGATCAGGTTGGCGAACGAACACTTGAAGGAGCAGAAATTATAGAGATGACCAATGAGAAGATCGCAGTAGCTAAGCAGAAACTTCAGGAGGCGCAGTCACGTCAGAAGAGTTACGCCGATAAGCATCGTAGGTACATACAATTTAGCGTATGAGATCACGTCTTCCTTAAGGTTTCGCCGGCACGTGGTGTTAGACGCTTCAGGATTAAAGGGAAGCTCAGTCCTCGTTTCATCGGACCGTTTGATATCATTGAACGAGTCGGTGCAGTATCTTACCGGATGGCGTTACCACCGCAGCTTTCGCATGTGCACAATGTGTTTCATGTGTGCTTACTCAGAGGGTACCAGTATCATCCCCTTCAAATGGTTCAGTATCCACTGGAACAAATATGTGAAGATCTCACCTTCATAGAAGAACCCGAACGAGTTCTTGACAGACAAGAATGAGTCATGAGAAGGAAGACGATTCCATTCGTCAAAATCCTATGGAAGGATCATACCGAGCAGGAAGCCACTTGGGAAACAGAGGAGTCTATACGGGCTTCTTACCCTCATTTCATATTTTTAATTCGGGTATGTTCTTCTTTTCAGTTTACTTTATCTATAAATCAGGGACGAATTATTCTTTTTAGGGGGGAAGAGTTGTAAAACCCGCATGCTTTTACCATGAATAGTACCCTTAAGATCGTACGTACTAGATTAAAACTTTCCTATTATAGCATGATTATGTTTACATGTTAGGATTTTACGTATTACGTACGTGTTAGAACACGATAAGTATTTATTATGTACGAACACACAATAATTATTTACCAATAATTAATCACTAACATGCGATCATGAAATCATGAACATAATTAAATCACGAACTAATGTTAATTATGTATATATATTTATTACGAGCGTCAATAAATATATTAAGTCACGGTAAATATTTAACGAGAACACATAAAACGCGAACACAAATAAACACGAATGAACACTTAAACAACGAGACACGAAAAACGGTACGGGTACCCCATGTGGGGCCCCCTACCCGCGGCAACATCAAGGAAATGGGCCAAGCCCATCTCAAAATTTACTAAGAAGGGGTTGAGGTAATTTTTACAACTCATTTTCACTTTACAGGAAACCAAAACAAAAACCTAAAAATATTTTTCTCCTTCTCCTTCTTGTCTTCTTGTGGTCGCCGCATATAACACACCAAAGAGGGGTGTTCAGTTGATTTTGATCTTGGTTTTTGTACGTGTGTTCGTGTGTGTTCATCCTCGTTAGATCCACGCATTCGATATATTCTTTTAATCCTTTTTCTTTTTGATTTGATCTAATAAAATTAATTAAGAACATGATGTTTTTAAAAACCTAATTAAAAACATAAATCAATCATGTAAATGGTTATTGGGTAAATCAAAAAGGTTGTTTTTAGGGGTGTTTGTTTGGCCGGCGCCTAAACCGAACCCCAAGGGGGTCTCGGTTTGGCTAATAGACCACCACCAAGACCATATGGTCCCGGTTTGGTGGTGTGGGTCCCACGGCAGCAGCAAACCAAAGGGAACCCCGAAGTGGTTCGGGGTATGGTGTCGACATCATGTCCGGTTCATGGTTTCTAGTCAAGATCTGGTTCACGGTTTATGTTAAGATTATTTTTTTATAATCATTTGTTAATATTAAATTAATAAATATGACATGATTATTTTAATAAACATGACTTAGGTTATAATTTAATTATTAGAATCATGGAATTATTAACCTAAGTATTTTATATTTTCTAGACTTTATAATTAATTAATTATTAAAAACCATAGTTATAATTAATTAGTTAACATGACTTAGGTTATATTATTAATAAATAATAATACATGTTTTAACCTAAGTATTTAACTTTATTTAATTATAAACATGATATATTTAATTAAATACTTTTAACCTATAGTTTATTTAAATTACATGTAATAATTAATAAACTATACATTATATCATTAAGACTTAGAAAATAATCAGAAAAAACACTTAGGCTTATATACTTTCTATTTTTGGTACCTTTCTATTTTTGGAAACTTTTTATTTTTAGAAACTTTCTATTTTAGGAAACTTGCTATTTTTGGAAAGTTACTTATTATTACACAGTAAGTATAATAATACATGAAGTACCAGAAATACTTAATCAGAATAGACAGAATATAAGATAAACACAGTTTAAGGTTTTAAACAGTAAAACATGATATGAACATATAAAATAAGCTAAGACATGACGTAAAACCAGTTACGTATTTAGTAAGCAGATACTTATTCATGTATGTATTTATGTAGCATTAGTGATACCGAAGTAGGATTCTCCTCAGTTCATCTTCTTCGTTCACTGGACATAAGGTACGGATCCCTGTCCTTTCAGTATGGACATTCTTTCCTTATTAGGATTCCCCGTATGCAGCCAAATGTTTTCCCGTAGTATAAGTTTATATTTTTGACTTGCTTATGTTTAAATTAGAATACATATAGCCATATACATGCATGACCAGTTTCACCTAGCTATGGAGGTACCATAACCATAACATTAGAGGCACTGATGTTATGACTTCACCACGGCGGAGTGATTGCTCGTGGCGTCCCTTCAACTTTGGCCATATTTTTATATTTATCATGTGGGGCGTATGGTTGCATCCTAGTTACATGTTTTTCAGCAGATTACTCAGTGTGAATGTGGTGTATGCCTTGCATCCTTCACAAGGAGCTGATCCCTCCTACCCAAAACCAGTATATTAAATTAGAGGCAGCCCCTCTAATTTGCATGATGAAGTCACTCCTCCAAGTATTCATGCACGGTGGATTTTCATGACCTATATTGGCTAATGGTAGAACATGTTAAACAGTTTTTATAAGATAAACATAAGGCTTTTCAAACTATAAAACCAGTTTTATCAAGACTTAACCAGGTTATTCGGGACTTAGTTTCTTTCGCTGTTATATGTTTATATGCTTATCCTATTCATGCTTTATTGTACATCCGTGCACTGAGCGTATTGCTTAGCCTTTTTCCTTTTCTATGTTCCCAAAACGGCAGGTACTCAGGGACGCTCGTAGACTTTAAGCGTACGTGCATATGGACTGGAAGCTTTCTAGCCTTTCTTTACTTTATGCATTATCTTTACTTTGATACTATTGCTATGGACATTGTTTAGTCCTTTCCGTTATAGTACATATGTTTGTGTGTGATGAGCCTTACTTTTGGACTACCGATGTTTGATTCCGGTATTTTCCTTTTTATGGTCATGTAATGTTTTGACATTTTTCCTTGTATGCTTTGATGACACACCATAATTACGCGTGACATTTCATTATCAAAATGGGGTGTTACAACCTGTCGTTTAGGGAACATGAAAAGGAAAACGGCTGAGCATAACGCTCAGTGCACGGATATACAAGCATAACATGAATAAGATAACATATAAGCATGAAGCAGCGAAAAAGTCGAAGTCCTGGATAACCTGGTTATATCTTAGTAAAATTGGTTTTATAGTTTGAAAAGCCTTATGTTTATCTTGTAAAAACTGTTTAACATATTTACCATTAGCCAATATAGGTCATGAAATATTAACGTGCATGAATACTTGGAGGGGTGACATCGTCAAGCAAATTAGAGGGGCTGCCTCTAATTTAATATATTGGTTTTGGGTAGGAGGGATCAGCTGCTTGTGAAGGATGCAAGGCACACACCACATTTACACTGAATAATCTGCTGAAAACATGTAAACTAGGATGCACCCATACGCCCCACCTGATAATAATAATATGGCCAAAAGCTGAAAGGGAGGCTACGAGCTATCACTCCGCCGTGGTGAAGTCATAACACTGGTTCCTCCAGTGTTATGGTTATGGTACCTCCATAACTAGGTGAAACTGGTCATGCATGTATATGGCTTTAGGTATTCTAATTTAAACATAAGCAAATCAAAAACATATAAAACATATACTGGGGAAAACAGTTGGCTGCATACGGGAAATCCTAATAAGGAAGAATGTCCATACTTAAAGGACTGGAAATCCGTACCTTAAGTCCAGTGAACGAAGAAGACGAACGGAAGGGAGTCTACTTCGGTATCACTAATGCTACATAAATACATACGTGTATAAGTATCTGATTACTGAATACGTAACTGGTTTTATATCATGTCTTAGCTTGTTTTTTATATTCATGACATGTTTTACTGGTTTAAGCTTTATACTGTGTTAATCATATATCCTGTCTATTCTGATTAAGTATTACTTGTATTTCATGTATTATTATACTTGTTGTGTAATAATAAGTAACTTTCTAAAAATATTAAGTTTCCTAAAATAGAAAGTTTCCAAAAATAGAAAATTACCAAAAATAGAAAATTTCCAAAAATAGAAAGTTTCCAAAAATAGAAAGTTTCCAAAAATAGAAAGTTTCAAAAAATAGATTTACTGCTTAAAGTAGATAAGTTTTTAAAAATAGAAAGTTTCCATAAAAAGATTAGTTGCCTTAATTAAATAAGTTTCTAAAAATAGAAAGTTTCCATAATTAGATATAAGCTGGATAATTAAGCTAATTATATAATCTTAAGTGTTTACTGATTAATATTCTAAGTCATGTAATTAATAGTATAGTTTATTAATTATTTCATGTGAATTAAATAAACTATAGGTTAAAATATTTAACTAAAAATAACATTATTTAATTAAATAAAGGTAAAAATAAATACTTAGGTTAAAACATGTATTATTATCTATTAATAATATAACCTAAGTCATGTAAATTAATTAATTATAGGTCATGATTTTAATAATTAATTAATTATATAGTCTAATTAAATGGAAAAATACTTATGTTAAAATTCATGTATTAATAATAAAATTAATAACCTAAGTCATGTAAATTAAATTAATCATGTTCATGTTATTAATTAATTTAATCTAAGTCTTGTAAAGAAATATAACTTGTAAAAATATTTAACCTGGTAAAAATAACTCATGAACCGGACCGTGATTTAATCTAACATGTGTGAACCGTGTTAATGCAAGTGATGCCTAAAAACATTATTAGTGTTAACTAATCTTTCTTAGTTTTGATCACAACAAACTATACAACACATTTAGTGTAAAACACAAAACGAATTATTTAACTAACACTATCATCAAGGTAATAATCATATCACTAACATTTCTTAATCATACTTAGTGATCATCAAAATGATTATCCTTAAAACTTACTTTTGTTAATATGACAAAAGACCTTTTAATAAACTTTCTTTTTTAGAAAATGTTTTATTAAAATGGAAAATGAAAATTTGAAAATAGCATATTCCATATGCTATTAGAATATCCTTTGAAGGCTTCAAATACCTCAGATATTCCAACCCAACTAAAAGACAAAGAACGGAGCGTACTCTAGGGGCGGTACCTTAGGT
This sequence comes from Glebionis coronaria, assembly GCA_025667525.1. Classification (NCBI taxonomy): domain Eukaryota; kingdom Viridiplantae; phylum Streptophyta; class Magnoliopsida; order Asterales; family Asteraceae; genus Glebionis; species Glebionis coronaria. The sequence continues at coordinate 121,641,414 of CM046880.1, read as the reverse complement.
AGCTAGGCGGTTCCTTAGCGATATGGAACCGCCGGGCTAGATAAGGTACCACGCCCAGATAGCCGTTATATATCTGTTATACTTTGTCTCCTTTAAATAGTGGGTCAAATCTCATTTTCCAACAAGCCTCTTGGACGTTTTTCTCAGAACCCTTTCTCTTTTCTATAGCATAATCATTAGTAAATGATCACTTAAAGTGTTAAGGATGTTTACATATGATTATCCTCTTGATCCCCTCCTTTACCTTGTCCAATGAGAAGATCACTCACTCACTAGTGTTGTGATAAAGATAAATCTATGAGCTAGTCATATTCATCATGATACCCTTTTTGTTTTAGGTCAATCCATTGTATTTATGAATACTTGGACTAGTTGTGTTCATCCAAGTTATTTGTGAATACTTGGATTTGTTGTGTACATCCATTGCATATGTGTTTACTTGGATTTGTGTTGTGTAAATCCAAGCTAAATGTGTGTACTTGGATAAGTCTAGTTGAGTTGTAATAGATTTGATTAGTAGTTCTCACTAAACTATAAAGTGATGTGGTTGTGTCTTGTGAGTTCTCACTAAACTTGAAAGTGATTAGTAGTTGTGTTGTGTGAAGTTCTCACTTAGCTTCAAAGTGAAGAGTCGTGAAGATTGGTTCTAGCTTTGGGTTAGAACTCGACATCTAGCCTTGTGTCGTAAAATGGTGAAGTAGGCAACGTCGTGAAGATTAGTTCTACCTTAAGATTAGAACTCGACATCTAGCCTTGTGTCGTTAAATTGTGAAGTAGGCAACGTTGTGTAGATTGGTCCTATCTTAAGATTAGGTCTCGACATCTAGCTTAGTGTCGGAAAATAATGTAAGCGACGATGTAAGGTTTTCTCCGCCAAGAAGGGAGCTTGTGGAGATAGTGGAAATCTCGAGTAGGTGTACTCGAGGAGTGGAGTAGAAACTAGGATAGAGCCTCGTTGTCGAACCACTATAAATCTTGATGTCTTTCCACTAGGTTGTCTCATTCCTTACTCTTTACTTATTTCATTATCATTACACTTACCTATTATCTTTGCTAGTGCATTTGAATTGAAACTAATCATTATGCAACTTAGCTTCAAGCAAAAGATAGTTTTGATACAAACCAAATTGAAAGTAAATTTAATTTGGTTGCAAATCGAAGAGAAACTATTCAACCCCCCCCCCCCCCCTTCTAGTTTCTACAATTGGTATTAGAGCGATGGTCACTCAAGATCTTTGAAGTATATTTTACTTTGAAACTTGGATCGATCCATTGTCTCCTCAAATTAGAAGGTCAAGTTGTACTAAAAGTTTCTCTTTGGTCAAAACTATTTTGTTTTTGAAAAATAGGTCTTTTAATTGATAATATTGCATCCCTCTTAAGATTAGTAGTCTTTATGCATTTTAGATCTACTCTTGAAATGTATCTACTAGTTTGCATCTTGCTTTGTGTAGGTACTCATGAAGATCAATCACTGTATTAGTTGTGGATTGAGTTACTTGCACTTGTAGAAGACTCATCTTCATTGATCTTTAACATCTTTGAATGATGATACCAAGATGATTGGGAATGATACTAGTCCTTGAAGACTTAGTACTCATCATATTCATTGTTGGGCATAGCATTGATTCCTTGATGGATTGCTCTTTGTGGCCAAGGTACGCTTTCGTTCTTCCACACGCCCTTTGATCATTCTTTTGATCATTACTTGACTATGTGCTTGTTCTTGACATCCTTGCCTTGACATTTGTTTGTGGTTTGTGATTCTTTCCTTTTATCCTCTCAAACCTTCATTGCTTGGATATTTGACTCACTATGGTGATGTAGAGTGAGTTAGTAGTAGCTTAAAGTATCAAGCATCATTTCCATGGTTTGCACCCATACGGTTAGTAGGCCCTTTGTGGGAGAGAAAGTGAATTAATACCTTCTCATATTTTGATTTAGACTAAGACTATTATTGAAAGTGATCTTAGTCTATACATGAATAATTGCTTTGTGTTTATTCATTACCAAAGCCGTTTAACGTTTCACCGGAAAGGCACGTCTAAACTACTATATATGACACAAGCTCTTCGTTACCACTATTTGAAGATTGTCATTAATCCCTTGAGCATTGGTCCTAGTCTTGAATCACTACCCTTCACTTCCCTCCACTTTTCTGTTTTGCTACGAGTAATCGTTTGTCCGTTTTGGTTCTTTTCGATCTTGATTCAACTCATAATCCTTCATTAAAACATATTGCCTAGTGTTTATGATGATCCAATGTTATACTAATAGGTTCATGATATATTTTTAAGTATCTTAGAAAAACTTGGTTTTTAAAATTTGGCGTTTTTCATTGATAAAAACCTGCCTCTGTAGGCGGTTCTTTATCTTGGCGGCTCAAACCCGCGGTTCCTTATCGATAAGGTACCGCGGGCAGTAAAGTGTGTCAGAGCGCCAGTTTGATTATTCTATTCTTTTTCAAACCATAATCTCTCTCTCCCAAAAACACACAGCCGGCAGTTTACCCTTTTTCCACCATTGTTGAAGCTTCCAAAACCTTCAATCACTCAAATTAATTGATTCCAAGTTGTGGGTTTCACTCATCCTTCATATAACATCAATTAATTGTAAGTATTTTCTTTCAATTTCATCTATTTTGTTCTAGAGTTCATCCTTTCATAATTGGGGATTTTTAAAATTTGAAATTGAATTAAAACCTTAATAGGAATGTGGGTTGACATGGTTATTTTACTATGATTCCTTAGGTTCATATTCATTAAGATTTCACTAAAACCCACTTCTATAACAAATCCGAATTTAGGCTAAATGATTTTGGTTAAAAGATGGATTTGAGATGAACCCATGAACAAATAGGTAATGACATTATTAATGCTTACCTAAAAACCTTGTTTTGAAAAACCAATGTTCTAGTCCATTGTTGATCCAACATAGTTCATATGTTCTTGGTAAATAATGGAATAGCTACATTGTGAATATGAGAATGATACGGATTCAATCCTTTGTTTGTCAAGAAATTGATATAACACATTCTCATATTTTTGATCTTTGATTTTTTTTCATATGAGTGATTGGAGAAATATTTTCTTGTGTTTATTTAGGTACTAATCATGCCTTCACAATACCAAAAGGATCATCAACTCACCTAACAGTATATGCCAAACCTATCTGACTTTTGTCACTCAACTCACCTTGCCCATACTTTTTCCTCTCTTCAATCTCGTTGCTTTCATGAGGGTAGAGTTATCCAAAAGTATATCAAGGATTATGTCTACATCAAGTCCATGTTTGAAAACATTGGATTTGATTGTTTGTTGAACATTAAGGAAGACATCTATCCTTGATTCCTATTGGAGTTCTTTAGCACATACTCCGTCATTGAAAACAACGATGGAATATTTATTAGGTTCATCTTGAAAGATCAACTCATTCAATACTCTCTCGAAGTTTTTGGTCAAATTCTTGATGTCCCATTTGTAGGCACTTGTCGCTTCACGGATAAATGGAATCTTAGTGTTCTCCTTGAATCCTACAATTGTCCTCCAAATGATCATGAGGAAATTGATCTTGACTTCATTGTCGACATTCTCTCCAACAAGCGTAATCGACCCGTTAAGAGAAGCCTTCATACTAAGGTACGTTCAGTGAAACGTCATGAGGTTCTCTTAAGCGACCTTAATGATAATATGGTCCAATGGACCAATATCCTTAGGGAAAATGTGTTTTGTCTTGATGGAAACCGGGATCATGTTCCAGCGTGTTTAGTGCATATGTTATATTGCATCTTTACCAACACCAATTACAATTTGGCATATTTTATCGCTCAACGGATCAATTATGCTATTCACAAGCCTAAAACAAACCTCCCTTACGCAATGCTTCTCACTCGCCTCTTTAAAAGGGTTGGCCGTGATTTTCCAAATCTTGATCTTTCTAAATTTCAACCGGTTAAACGGGTCATGCTACCTATTCAAGAGGTATATAAGAGAACGACAAGATGTGATCGTAAATCCGACCAACAAGAGTTCAATGATGAGGACATGGACATGCCAACAAGTGATGGTGATGGCATTGGCACAAGTTCTCCCATTGACTCTTCGAGCTCTTCTCACCACTCCACAAACTCATTCGTGGATGGTTTAGATGACATTGCTTCCCCTCCTCACCATTCCTCTAGTGAAGTTCCTAATAATCTCAATTTAGAGGAACTTTACCGTCAAAATCTTTGAACCCAAGCTGATTTGCATGAACACCGGATTGAGTCAAGAAAGGGAATCAAGTACTTGGGAAAAATGATCAAGGGATTAGGCAAGAAAAGGAGGTGAAGACTTTGAATTATGTCAAAGTTTACTTGTCTTGTGATGTTTAAAACATTTGCTTATTATTAATTTGGTTTGATTGTGTATCAACTTATGCTACATGTTTGGATTACTAGTTTCTTCGATCTAAATATTGTTTATGCCATCATGTTTATTATTTACATAGCTTTTTGCATGCCTTATGATAGTTAGCTTCTTAGATTTTGGTCAGTAGTTAACTTTGGCTTGTGAATCCTTTGATAAAAATCTGGGTTAACCAAAATTTGGGATGTGAAACTTTTGAAAGACCTCTGGTCGCGGTTCCATATCGACCCACAGATCCTTATCGATAAGGAACCGTCGGTCCTAGATAAGGAACCGCCACCACTGTGTCCGACAGAATCTTTTGCTTTACACTATTTCCTTAATCTGTATAAACTTTGCATGATTCTTTGCAAAAACCTGCATATTTCCTAAACTAGGTTACCTAAATTCATTATTCACCTAAAATGATTTTAACCTATTACTATTTTGGATCATCCCATCACCCATTTAAACCCACCTTGTTAGTCATGTTTTTCACACATCAAAACATCCTTCCCTAACCCTTAAACCATCCTTGTCAACCATGGTTTCTACAAAAACCTCAAACACCCCAAGGAAAACACTTAAGATTAGGATTAAGGTACCCAAGACTAACTCATCACCCTTTCTCACACCCAAAAATGAGATGGTTCCAATCCTCATTTCCTTATCACCTTCACCACCCCTTGTACCATGCAAGACAACATCCACCCATGGTACTAACCACTCCATTGGTTCTACCTCCTCTTCATTCAACTCAAGAATGAATGAGCTCTCTTCACCCTTCACTCCAAGTGAACCCTTGGATGTGACCACACAACCCCAATCAATCCAAAGCATTCCTTTTGTGAATGACTTTGATGACACCTTGGTGACTTCACCATTTACCCCTCTAAACTCACCCATTTCACCAACCTTGGAGAACATACCTCCACACTCACCCATTTCCCCTTTAGGGAACATGCCTCCACTCTCACCCACATCACCCTTGGAGAACATTCCTCCTCCACCTCCACCGAACTCAAACATTCCAATTTTGGGTGTCCCACTTTCCCTCCTTATGGGTGATCCTGACTATGGGTTTCAAGAGACTCATGGTCCTAATTGTCCATGTTGCCTCTACAACCACTACATCATCCATAACCTTAGGATGTAGATGTTTGGACTACATATGAGGTTGCAAGAGTTCTTGCTTACCTTGTTCTACATGCCTCCTCCTAGGAGATGAATGATGAGGTTTCTTAATAAGTGTTTTCAACAAAACCAAGCCAAAGAAGACTACTCATCTAGATTTAATGTTAAGCTAGCTTTATATTAGTTAGTTTTTTCATTTGTCATTGTATTTGCTTCCCTCATGAGTGTTTCATGAAGTTGTTCTATGGATTTAGCTTTATGTGTTCCTATTCTTATGTGCACATTAATCAACTTTAATTTGAAATTAAAATTGAACCTAAATCTATCACAATCTCTAAAAACTTGACTAAAATTGGTTCAAAATGATATCTAAATTATTTTGTCACCCTTTGTCAAGACATTCTTTGTGAATGTGTTGCTTTATGCAACCCTAGCATAATTTGGTGCTAATAGAGGTAAAATTCCAAGATTTGCAACTTTTTGAAAAAGTCTTAGTTTCTCCCAAAACCCTGGAAAAACATGGTTTCATGTCCACTGGACGCGGCTCACTAAAAGTCGCGCGGTTCCTTATGTGATAAGGAACCACCGGTCCCTTTAAGGTACCGCGGACAGAAATCAATTTTTGAGGATTTTTTGGTCAAAACTTTTAAAACCCTATACCCTGTCAAGATTCCTTGTTTACTCAAATTGACAAAACATTCCTTGACACTCCACTTTTTGTATTCAAATTCTTACCTTGATTACATTCTACTTAAACCCCAACCTTGAGATTTCATTCTCACACTTTCCCAACCTTGAGATTTCATTATCACACCTTCCCAACATTGAGATTTTATTCTCACACCTTAACAATGCCTAACTCATCCTTTCATAACCTTGACATTTCATTGTCACAACCTCACTCACCCAAAGCTCCCTCATCCAAGCTTTCAAAGAAACCGAAAATCTCGGTTCGACCTATTTGGATCAAGAAGAATGAACCATCTTCTTCCAAACCACCCAAAAAACCCTACCTTCTCTCCAATCAAGTATTGGAATGAGACTTATACCATTAACCCCATCACCGGAGCTAAAGAAAATGTTCCCCCACCACCTCAATCCTTCAATACCCTTCAACTCAATGATCTTTCAACCGTCCCAAACCTCACAAGGCATTGTGAAAACATTTCCAAACCCATTACCCCTCCACCACCAAACCCTAGGTTTGATGCCATACCCCCATCAATCGATTTTGTGTTGCATCATGGATCCTCGTGTGCTTGTTTTCGATTTCAACAAATTGAACTTGCTCATGTGTATGAGAAGTTAAATTTTCTTGAATTCCTCCTCACTCGACCTCCTATTCAAGTTTTCATTCCGGTGGACAAAACTTCGAATGATGCATCGTCGTCTTATGTTTCCAACTAAAGGACTAACTACTCTTGGAGTCTTTATTACTTTAGTTGCTTTAGAGTCTTTTATTTTCTAGCAATCTTGGAAAATTATCACTATTAGAATAGCTTATGCTTTGTGGTTTATTTTCCATATTTTCTTGCTTTAGATACTCATATTGTGTGTATGACTATCTACTTTGTTGTGTCTTTTCTTTTATGTAACCTTTGTGTTGTTTGTGTGTTATTTCCTTATTTTTATTTTGAGTTGATCATGGTTAACCTTTACAATTGCTTATGGATGATTCCATCAATTCTAAACTTTAACCCCTTGACAAGCTTATCATCTTCATTGGATTGAAGTTTGATTTTTTCAATTACCTTTTTGGACATACTTAGCAAAATACTTTCTTATAATTTGAGATTTCTTCTCTCTCTCCCTCTCAAGTTACTTAGTAGGTAGTGATCATATATACATTGGTGTTTCTTTTCTTTCTACTAACCTTTGTGTAGCATGTCACCTTAGCTCACATACTTGTTTCCCCAAGCAAGGGCGAGCAACCATCAAGGGGGAGCTACTAGCAAAGTCCGATTCTCTTCAAAAGACTTGTGCTAACCTTTTTTCTACGACAAAGGGGGAGAAATGATAGTGATAAACTCGTTAATAATTTGATATTTTGTGTTTCTACGTAAATGAGTTTATCGTTTGTCGTAATCAAAAAGGGGGAGATTGTTAATGCAAGTGATGCCTAAAAACATTATTAGTGTTAACTAATCTTTCTTAGTTCACAACAAACTATACAACACATTTAGTGTAAAACACAAAACGAATTATTTAACTAACACTATCATCAAGGTAATAATCATATCACTAACCTTTCTTAATCATACTTAGTGATCATCAAAATGATTATCTTTAAAACTTACTTTTGTTAATATGACAAAAGACTTTTTAATAAACTTTCTTTTTTAGAAAATGTTTTATTAAAATGGAAAATGAAAATTTGAAAATAGCATATTCCATATGCTATTAGAATATCCTTTGAAGGCTTCAAATACCTCAGATATTCCCACCCCATTAAAAGACAAAAAACGGAGCGTACTCTAGGGCGGTACCTTAAGTAGCTAGGCGGTTCCCTAAAGATATGGAACCGCCAGGCTAGATAAGGTACCGCGCCCAGATAGCCGTTGTATATCTGTTATACTTTGTCTCCTTTAAATAGTGGGTCAAATCTCATTTTCCAACAAGCCTCTTGGACGTTTTTCTCAGCCCCCTTTCTCTTTTCTATAGCATATTCATTAGTAAATGATCACTTAAAGTGTTAAGGATGTTTACATATGATTATCCTCTTGATCCCCTCCTTTACCTTGTCCAATGAGAAGATCACTCACTCACTAGTGTTGTGATAAAGATGAATCTATGAGCTAGTCATATTCATCATGATACCCTTTTTGTTTTAGGTCAATCCATTGTATTTATGAATACTTGGACTAGTTGTGTTCATCCAAGTTATTTGTGAATACATGGATTTGTTGTGAACATTCATTGCATATGTGTTTGCTTGGATTTGTGTTGTGTATATCCAAGCTACATGTGTGTACTTGGATAATTCTAGTTGAGTTGTAATAGATTTGATTAGTAGTTCTCACTAAACTATAAAGTGACGTGGTTGTGTCTTTTGAGTTCTCACTAAACTTGAAAGTGATTAGTAGTTGTGTTGTGTGAAGTTCTCACTTATCTTCAAAGTAAAGAGTCGTGAAGATTGGTTCTAGCTTTGGATTAGAACTCGACATCTAGCCTTGTGTCGTAAAATGGTGAAGTAGGCAACGTCGTGAAGATTGGTTCTACCTTAAGATTAGAACTCGATATCTAGCCTTGTGTCGTTAAATTGTGAAGTAGGCAACGTTGTGTAGATTGGTCCTAGCTAAAGATTAGGTCTCGACATTAAGCTTAGTGTCGGAAAATAATGTAAGCGACGATGTAAGGTTTTCTCCGCCAAGAAGGGAGCTTGTGGATATAGTGGAAATCTTGAGTAGGTGTACTCGAGGAGTGGAGTAGAAACGAGGATAGAGCCTCGTTGTCGAACCACTATAAATCTTGGTTACTTCCCACTAGGTTGTCTCCTTCCTTACTCTTTGCTTATTTCATTATCATTACACTTACCTATTATGTTTGCTAGTGCATTTGAATTGAACCTAATCATTATGCAACTTAGCTTCAAGCAAAAGATAGTTTTGATACAAACCAAATTGAAAGTAATTTTAATTTGGTTGTAATTCGAAGAGAAACTATTTAACCCCCCCCTCTTCTAGTTTCTACAAACCGGACCCGTGTTTTAACCCATGAACCGGACCCAGATGCACCACCATGCCCCAAACGAGGTCGGGGTCTCCCTTCTTGCTGCTGCCGTGACAAACCACTACCACACCGAGACCATGAGGTCTCGGTTGGTGTGAGAAAATCAAACCGAGACCCCCTTGGGGCTCGGTTTAAGCGTCGACCACAAAACAAACACCCCTTAACCATTATTTTATTTACCCCATGTTTAATTACATGCTTTATATCTTGTTATTAATTTGTTATTAAAAACATTCATGATTTTATGTGATTAGTAAATCAAAAACATAAATAAAAGAGGTTTGAGTTTATACCGATCACGTCAATCAAAGGAGGATGAACACACAAAGATCCTTGCAATAATCTAACACCAAAAATCAATCAAACACCCCCTTTGGTGTGTGTAAACCCGGCGGCCAAATAACAAAGAGAAGGAGAAAAGATTTTTAGGGTTTCTTGCTTTTTCTAAAAAATTTTTATTATGAAATTAAATTTTCCCCTTAATCCTTGTTTAGTTAAAATAATGGGCTAGGCCCTTTTCTCTTGTTGTAGCCGCGGGTAGGGGCCCACATGGGGGGTAACCCGAACATTTCTCGTGACTAAATAATAAGTGTGTTCTCGTGTTCGTGTTTTACGTGATTTAATTAGTTGTCGTTCGTGACTTAATATATTTATTTCTGATCATAATAAATATACATACATACGTAATATTAGCTCGTGATTAATTTACGTTCATGATTTCATGTTCATGTATTCATGATTATAATTATTCTTGAATTAATTATTGTGTCCTAATACGTAATAAATACTTATCATGTTATAACACGTACGTAATACTTGTAATTCTAATTCGTGAAACGTAAACATGTTATGAAAGGAAAGTTCTAATCATGTACGTACGATTGTAAGGGTACTATTCATGGTAAAATCATGCGGGTTACAACTCTTCCCCCCTAAAAAGAATAATTCATCCCCGATTTATAGATAAAGGAAACTAGAAAAGAAGAACATACCCGAATTCGATTAAATGAGGTAGGAAGACCGGATAGACTCCTCTGTTTCCCAAGTTGCTTCCCGCTCGGTATGATCCCTCCAAAGGATTTCGACGAATGGAATCGTCTTCCTTCTCATGACTCGTTCTTGTATGTCAAGAACTCGTTCGGGTTCTTCTATGAAAGTGAGATCTTCACGAATCTGTTCCAGTGGATACTGAACCATGTGAAGGGGATGATTCTGGTACCCTCTGAGTAAGGACACATGGAAAACATTGTGAACATGAGAAACCTACGGAGGTAACGCTACACGGTAAGATACTTCACCGACTCGTTCAATGATATCAAACGGTCCGATGAATCGAGGACTAAGCTTCCCTTTGATTCCAAAACGTCTAACACCACGTGCCAGTGAAACCTTAAGGAAAACGTGATCTCCTATGTTAAAATGTAAGCCCCTACGATGCTTGTCTGTATAACTCTTCTGACGTGACCGTGTTTCTTGTAGTTTTTGATTAGCTAATGCGATCTTCTCATTAGTCAAATCTATGATTTCTGGTCCTTCAAGTGTTCGCTCACCAACCTGATCCCAGCAGATTGGGGCGCGACACTTTCTGCCATACAACATCTCGAAAGGTGCACACTTGATACTTGCGTGCCAACTGTTTTTGTATGGAAACTCCACCAAACAAATGTAATATTCCCAATCACCCGTCTATTTAAACGCACATGACCTCAACATGTCTTCCAATGTCTAAATCATTCGCTCTGACTGCCCGTCTGTTTGAGGATGAAAAGCCGTGCTAAGCTTAAGTTGTGTACCCCAAGCTTTCTGTAGACTTCTCTAGAATCGCGAAGTGAATCGGGGATCTCTGTCTGAGACGATGCTCGATGAAGCACCGTGAAGTCTCATGATCTCCCTTCTATAAGTATCGGCGAGTTTACTGACCGAATCTTCCTCGTGGATCAGTAAGAAATGAGCTAATTTGGTAAGTCGATCAACGATAACCCAAATTGCATCGTGCTTCCTCTTTGTTGGCGGAACACCAGTAACAAAATCCATGGTGATTTTGTCCCACTTACACTCTGGAATATCTATGGTTTGAAGAAGACCGCCAGATCGCTGATGCTCTATCTTGACCAGCTGGCAGGTGAGACATTTGGAGACGTAAGTAGCAAGATCCTGTTTCATACCACTCCACCAAAAGTACTACTTGATGTCATGGTACATCTTGGTCGAACCAGGATGGATAGAAAATAGGGATCTATGAGCCTCAACTAACAATTCTTCCTGGAGTTCTTGGTCATCAGGAACACAAAGTCTCGTGCCCTGCCATAAGATACCATCTGCATCTACTCGAAACTCTGTCTGCTTCTCCAAATTCTGAATTATCGTTCAGATTTCTCCATCATCTTTCTGAGCTTCTTTGATCTTAGAGAGTAACTCAGGTTCCACTCTAAGATTAGCCCAGTAACCGTGCTGTCCACGTACCATGATCTCTATGTCTAGTCGCTCCAAGTCTATTATGATTTCCTCCTTAATCTTAATGTCATTGATCATTCTGGACTTTCTGCTAAGTGCATCTGCCACTACATTCGCCTTGCCGGGATGATACTATAGATTAATGTCATAATCCTTCAACAGCTCTAACCATCTTCTATGTCTCATGTTTAATTCACGCTGAGTGAAGATATACTTCAAGCTCTTGTTGTCCGTGAAAATGTCACATGATTCTCCATACAAGTAGTGCCTCCATATCTTCAATGCAAACACGATTGCTGCAAGTTCCAAGTCATGCATAGGTTAATTTTCCACATAAGGCTTAAGTTGTCGTGAAGCGTATGCGATCACTTTCCCATGTTGCATGACAACACAGCCAAGTCCCTTCCCCGATGCATCACTGTAGATTTGAAATCCACCCGTACCATATGGGAGAGTAAGAATAGGTGGAGATACTAACTTCTGCTTCAGGTCTTCAAAGCTTTTCTCTCGTTCTTCAGTCCAGACGAATTTCTCCCCTTTCCGCATCTGTTTGGTCAATGGTAGTGCTAGGCGGGAAACGTTCTCCATGAACCTACAGTAATAACTAGCAAAGCCTAGGAAGCTGCGGACTTCAGTCGCTGATGTCAGCCTTGGCCATTTGGTAATAGCCTCAACCTTTGCTGGATCCATCGTGATTCCTTCTGCTGATACAATGTTACCTAATAATGCCACCTTGTCTAACTAGAACTCACACTTGGAGAATTTAGCATACAACTGCTTCTGGCGAAGAATCTGTAGTACTGTACGAAGATGGTCTTCGTGTTCCTCCTTGGACTTAGAGAAAATCAGGATGTCATCGATGAAGATAATGACGAACTTGTCCAGGAATTCATGGAAGATTCTATTCATCAAATCCATGAACACTACTGGAGCATTGGTAAGGCCAAATGGCATGACTACAAATTCGTAGTGGCTATAGCGTTTACGGAAAGCAGTCTTGGCGATGTCCTGCTCCTTAACCCGTAGATGATGATAGCCTGACCTTAGATCAATCTTGGAGAAATGTTTGGCCCCTTGGAGTTGGTCAAACAGATTGTCTATACGTGGTAGTGGATACCTATTCCTGATGGTGTTCTTGTTGAGCTCGCGATAGTCTATGTAAAGACGCATACTGCCGTCCTTCTTCTTAATAAACAAGACCGGTTCGCCCCATGGAGATGCGCTCGGTCGAATAAAGCCTCGTTCCAAAAGTTCTTGCAATTGATTCTTCAGCTCCTTCAACTCTATGGGCGCCATGCGATAAGGAGCCTTGGAAATCGGCTCAGCTCCTGGGATGAGCTAGATATTAAATTCTACTTCACGTTTTGGTGGTATGCCTTGAAGTTCTTCTGGAAACACATCTTGAAATTCTGACACTATCGGCTAATCCTTAATTAATGGGGATTCAGCATCCATATCATGAACAGTAGCTAGATAACCCTCGCAACCATGTGAAAGTAATACACGTGCTTGTAGGGTTGATATGACTTGTACAGACCTGTCGGGTACGAACCCGTTATGAATGTACTCTGGCGCATTAACATCACCGAAGATGACTCGATATGAATGGCAATCTATGGTAGCATGATGCTTGGATAGCCAATCCATGCCCAAAATCATGTCAAAATCACTCATGTCCAGCGGAAGTGCGTCAACAGGACGAACCTTGTCGTCAAACTCTAGGGGAAGGCTCTTGTACACATGGGTTATACGTACAGAGTCTCTCAAAGGCGTGGAATAAATCAGTATGTTCTTTAGTGGCATGGGGAGTATCCTAACATTCTTGGCGTAAGCAGTAGAAATGACCGAGTGAGTAGCACCCGTATCAAACAAAACACATGCAGCTTGACCATACATATATAAGATTCTAGTGATGGTACCTGTAGACTTGTTGGCCTGATCGCGAGATGTCATGTAAACGCGTCCACTAGTAGGAGGCGGCTTGGCATCAGTATGTCCTGATGTACCCTCCATCTCGCCCTTGCAGCAATCCTTCATGCGATGGCCAGGAAGACCACACTTGAAGCATGCGTCACTGTCGCGGTGACATGGCCTTGGGTGCCTACGGTGGCAACTAGAGCAAAGAGGATGAGTATATCCTCCAGCAGGTGACCTGACTGTCTGAGAACCTCATAAAAACACTATACATGAGACATGAAAATAGGGTACAAAGGACAATGCAGATAATCGTAAGATTTAATACCAGTGATAGCTGGACGGTTAGGCTGTGAACCTCTCTGGTTCTGGTCCCTCCCGTTACCATGATTCTTGGTAGAAGATTTGCTAATGTGTCAGAATTAAGAATCATAACATGTAATCATAAGAAAATGTGTAAGTATAAGGACCTGCTGTTGTTGGAGTGTCCAGCGTTGTTACGGTAATTATCATTACCGCCACGCTTATCCGTAGCAGAACGGTCGTGAGTCTGACCGTTTCCTTTGGGCTGATTAGGCTGTTGCTGAGTAGCCGGCTGAGACCGGTCCCCAGTCTTCTGCCTGGAAGATACAATTTAAAGAGATGAAATATTGACATATACTGGAAGAATACGGATTGGTCACCGCTTGAATACGAATGTTTACCTCTTATCGGGTCTCTCTACTTCCCCGAACTCATCTCTTTCCTGTAGCCAGTGTTATAAAAAGCGGGCTAGGCGGCCGCCTAGGCGCCTACTAGGCGCTAGGCGGTCATACTCCGCCTCGATTTATGGCTAGGCGGTCAAGCTAGGCGGAAAAGTCAAAAGGAGGTCAAACATCCGCCTAGGCGGTGCTAGGCGGCGCCTAGGCGGTGCTAGGCGGCGCCTAGGCGGTGCTAGGCGGCGCCTAGGCGGAGCTAGGTGGCCTAGGTGGTCAAAAAGTCAAAGAAAGTCAACAAAAAGTCAATATTATTTTACAAAAAATTAAGAATTTTCTTTCTAATATATAATTTCCATATTTATGTTAACATAACATCTTAAAATCAAAGATAAACCTATGACTGTTAACATAAAGTAATGGATTTTTTGTGAGAATTGGAATCAACTGAACTGTATGTCACGTTTGAAGTTTTAAGTCCTTAAATTTTTATGTTTATTTGTCTATTTTGCAACTTCAAGCTATGTGAACTTTGAATTATTAGAAATTAGAAGTATTTTGTCATGTTATACATATTATTTATAATTTTTTATGCATAAAATTCCAATCCGCCTAGGCGGGGCCTAGGCGCCGCCTAGACTAATTTCGCCTCGAAAGTGGCCAAACGCCTCACTAATGCCTAGCGCTTTCTGCAACCTTGCCTGCAGCATCTCCAGATTACGTGCTGCATCGGCCACTTGTGCTACCGTGTTGAACGTAGCACACACCAAGTTGTTTGTGACCGATGTACGAAGAGCCCACCTGAAGTGGTGTGCTTGCTCTTTAGGAGTACCTGCTGCTGCACTAAGGAAACCAGCTAAGCGAAGAAAGCGTTGCATGAACTCGTTTCTATTTTCCCCAACTCTATGTCGAATCCCATGGTACTGTCTCTTTAGCTTGTCTTGTTCAGCCTTGGGAAAGAACTGCTCCATTACCCTATCCCTGAACTAAGCCCAAGTCAAACCAGCCACCCAATCATCACCTCCCTCAGACTGATTCAGTGCTATCCACCATGCTAAAACATCACCTTCTAAACGGTAGCATGCCAACCTCGACTTGGAAACGTGGTTACAGCCCATAGCATCAAAGATCTTCTCAATGTGAGCCAACCAGCTTTCAGCTTCACTTGGGTTATCTGTTCTCTCGAAAGCTCGAGGGCGGAG
Organism: Glebionis coronaria; assembly: GCA_025667525.1. Classification (NCBI taxonomy): domain Eukaryota; kingdom Viridiplantae; phylum Streptophyta; class Magnoliopsida; order Asterales; family Asteraceae; genus Glebionis; species Glebionis coronaria. The sequence continues at coordinate 121,625,901 of CM046880.1, read as the reverse complement.
CTTGTTAAATCTCTCCAACCATGTGGTCAATGTTGTTGGAGGAGGAGGAGGAGGTACTGGGTGATGCTGCTGATTGTTGGTAGCCTGAACCTCATTGATTTCGTTCGTCAGCTGAGGAAGCATAGCTTGCATTGCAGCTTGGATTGCTGTATTGAGTTGTTCATGCTCGCGTGTGAGAATCATCTGACGGTATAACATAAAATACTTGAATAAACTGATCAAAACATAAACTATATTCATAAAAAAAATAATACCAATAAATCATGATAAAAATTTTATGTAGGAAAACTAGTACATGAATGCATGATGCAGTTTTATGAAAACTTTTGTATTCGCGAGAGTGAACGCCTATGGTCAGTTCACCCAAAATAAAAGACATGGCGAGGGGACGCCTATGGGTCGGTCCCAATTTAAAAGTTTCGATAAAACACATGCGACTAAATAGGGCCAGTCCTGTACCAACCATTACTTAGTCATAAACCTACGACAATGACATATATATGTATGCATGAAAATGATGAATGCATGAAAACCGACTGTCAGTTCTAGGAAGACCATAGTGACTAGCCACTAATCACATGTGATGTTTTGAGAGCCTACAGGCTCATGTATTAATAATAAAATTAATAACCTAAGTCATGTAAATTAAATTAATCATGTTCATGTATTTAATTAATTTAATTTAAGTCTTGTAAAAAAATATAACTTGTAAAAATATTTAACCTTGTAAAAATAACTCATGAACCGGACCGTGTTTTATTCTAACCATGTGTGAACCGGACCCGTTTTTAAACCCGTGAACCGGACCCAAATGCCCCCTTGGTCAACATAGCCGTCGGCTAGCCAAGGTTTCCTGTTGGGAATAAAATGTAGCAAATACATTTGGACGCTGACAAGAGCAATCAGGACGTTGATAAGAAGAAAACAAGCATTGACAGAACAAGCGTTGACAGGAAGATGTTAAGCGTTGATAGGATGAAGTCAAGCACTGATAGAAGACTTAGTCTACACATATTATGTTTCTAGTTCGTTTCTAGTAAAGATATGATCAACAATGTATTTTCTATGTTTATCTTTACCTAAAATAGCTGATACGTAGACTCTTGTACAAGGCTCCTTATGTCTATAAAAGGAGGCCTTTAGGTTTTGCTTCAATATAAGTTTTCATACGTTTAACACTTTCATTGTACGCAAGTTTGTTCTAATCAATCAAGTGAAAGTTTGGTTTACATTGTTTGTATGTTCTTGTTTGAGTATTAATTCCGCATAATACTTAAATTTTTTTATACACAACAAAGTTTCTCTATGTGTTTAACTTGATTTAATCTCGTTTACACAAGCTAAATCGATCTAAGTTTGGGATCAACAAGTGGTATCAGAGCTTGTTGAGAAACTTTAATCTAAAGAACATAAGAACCCTAAATCACCAAAAACCCTAATTTTCGCAAAACCCTAAAAACATCATGTCTACCTCAGAAGTAAACTCCTCCTCCTCCTCAACCCCCAACATCAAGATTCCCATGCTAGACCCAAACAATTTTGAGCTGTGGAAGTTTTACTTTGAACAGTATGTACAAATCGATGACTACACCCTATGCGAAATTACTGAATATGGAAACACATTCAATAAAGCTCAAAAGATTGCAGCTGCCATTTTACAAAGAACAAATGTTCAAGGCTCTACTGAAGAGGATCAAAAAGAAAAACCTGAAGATGGTAGAGTTGTCTCAACTGAGGACATAGCAAAGAGAAGGAGTGACATGAAAACCCTAAGCATTCTGAAACTCTCTTTGGGACAAGAAAATTAGCACAAATATAGAAGCTATGAGTCGCCAAAAGATCTTTAGGCAGCCCTTGAAGTTGCTTATGGTGGTAATGCTGATACTTTACAAGAGAAAAAGAAGCAACTTTTGCATGAGTATGTTGTTTTTAAAGCTCAAACCAGTGTAAAGCTAAGTAGTGTGAGAAGTAGACTTCTTGACATTACAAGCAATGGAATGTCCTTGGGAAGATTCCTCCGGTTCTGGAAGAATCATTGGACTTAACCTATCCTACCATCCTTATGTCACCACAATCTTCATCGTCGTGAATTAAATGAGGTTTGGGTAAGTATATGTCACCATGAAAATCCATTTTGATATAGCAAATCCATTTTGCTCCCCCTTAACATATGCCACGATATTCGAAAACATTTTGCATATGTCGGGATGAGCCAGCACATTAAGTCAAACCATTTGTGATAATATCCCATATTAAATCACATTTTCTCCCCCATATTAAAAATATTAACCCAATCTATGTTTTTAATATCAATTGATTTAATGAAGTTTTAACAAAGGTTTTGGGAAGAAAAATGCAAGTCCGTTTTACCTTCATGATATCAAACGCATGAGATATGATACCGATTTGTAACATGATCACATATTCACCATATTAGAAAAGAATTGACAAGGTTGGACCTGATAGATGAGAACATCATATGATAAGATCAAATGGTTCTTGTCAGCATATGTTGGTCGCCTCGTCACGTCTGAAGTCATCTCTTGACACCACATGTACGATTGGTATTGTTGTCTTCACACCAACTTGTGAACTTGGCACGTTCGGCATCGAAGATTCTGAATTCTTGACAATTGCTCCCCCTCAATTGTTGACCCGTGTTCTATCGAAAGAGTTGTAGTCGTTGGTTGAGTAGTCGCATCGTCTAGTATGTAGATACCAATTGTAGATTGCTATGGTTGTAGAGATGATAGCTTCATAAAAACAAGACTTCTCTTGTTTTAACAAATAAATGCACTGAAACGTACATTGATTTGTGTTAGACCAAGTTATAAAGTAAACTTGATCCCTTACAAGGTTTTAAAGTAAACCTTGCCCGAGAAAATTAATTCCCGTTGTGAGCCAAAGCTTTCATAAGAAATACTTGACTTTAATGTGAAAACCGGGTTGCAGTCTGAAATAACTACAAGCCATTTAGGCATGTTTTATGAAATATTTACAACTTTTGTACGAACTCTATTTATGGCGCCGTGTCGATATTAATCAACATTTCTAAGGCCGTAAATATTATCGTACCAAAAGACATGCCTTAGAAAAATAAAGTAAAAATATTTTTGGATTTTTCTAGATTTTTCAATTTTTATGGTTTTTATATGGTTTTATATTTTTGTATTTTGCTTTTGTGGATAAAAATATAAACAATATATACAGATGATCAGCAAGGATACGGAGAATAGTTTTACCACCACTATTCTTTCGCTTCATCTGCTAGTTCCTTAAGAGTCTCAGGCGAGAAGGTTCTCATTCCTAGCTTGTCGGCCAAAAATTCAATTCGAGCGCGATCTAAAGCCTTCGTGAAAATATCCGCCAATTGATACTCAGATCGGATAAAGTAAAGCTCGATTACTCCATTTTCCACTTGCTCCTTGATGAAGTGGTAGCGAATGTCAATATGCTTCGACCGGGAGAATTGAACATTGTTGCAGCATAAGGCAATTGCACTTTTATTGTCGCAGTACATCGGAATCTTGTTGAAACCTAGACCATAGTCGGTTAATTGCGATCTCATCCAAAGAATTTGAGCACAGCAACCGGACATAGCTATGTATTCTGCTTCCGTACTTGAAATTGCAGCGCTTTTCTGCCTTTTCGATGCCCAACTGATTAATCGATCTCCTAGTAGTTGCAAAGTTCCACTCGTGCTACGCCTGGTATCTTGACAACCCGCGTGATCCGCATCTGCATATGCCATTAGTGCAATAGAAGAGTCCTTCGAATACCAAAGTCCCCGATTAATGGTTCCTTTAAGATATCGAAAGATCCTTTTAACAGTAGCTAAGTGTAACTCAGTAGGCCTAGTTTGATACCTGGCACACATACATATAGCAAACTGAAGATCAGGTCGACTGGCTGTGATATACAGAAGAGTACCGATCATTCCACGATAAAGTGTCGGATCAACGGCAACTCCATGTGGATCTGCATCAAGCTTAGTTCGTTCCACCATTGGAGTATCCACGGGGTCGCAATATTCCATCTTATACTTCTTAAGCGATTCAAGGGCATACTTGGATTGATTGATAAAGATGCCTCTGGGACTCTGAGATATCTGAAGACCTAAGAAGAATGATACCTTGCCCATCATTGATATCTTAAACTTGGAAGACATGAGTGTCCCAAACTCATCCGATAAGGTTTGGGTCGAGGCTGCAAATATAATATCATCAACATATATTTGTACCATAATCATATCTTTACCTCGTTTCTGAATGAACAGCGTGGGATCCACCTTGCCTTTAGCGAAGCCTTGCGTAATGAGGAATTGTGACAAAAGATCATACCATGCGCGAGGAGCTTGCTTCAACCCATAGAGAGCCTTCTTAAGCTTGTACGCATGATTAGGATAATTAGGATTCACAAAGCCATCCGGTTGTTGAACATAGACCTCTTCCTTGATTTCACCATTAAGAAATGCCGTCTTCACATCCATCTGATAGATGACCATATTCATATGGGATGCATAAGCGAGGAATAGTCTAATAACTTCCAAACGGGCAACAGGTGCAAAGGATTCCATAAAGTTGATGCCCAATAATTGCTTGTATCCACGAGCTACTAGACGAGCTTTGTTCTTCAATATTCCGCCTAACTCATCGAGTTTCACCTTGTAAACCCATTTCAACGTGAGTAACTGCACTTGATCCGGGCATGGGACAAGTTCCCAAACATCAAGACGTATGAATTCGTTAAGTTCTTCTTGCATAGCTTCTATCCAACAGGATTGAGTAAAAGCTTGTTGCCATGTCTTAGGTTCAACTTCAGTGAGAAAAGCATCAAAGTGACAGAACAGTGCACTTTCTTGTAACTGACTTCGTGTGGATACTGAACGATTAGGGTCACCAATAATAGAATCGATAGGATGATCCTTTGTCCACTTGCTGTCATGTTCACGAATCCGTGGATTGGTGTAAACTGTAGAAGGAGCTTCCTCTGAGGTGGACGACCCGGCTTGATTAGGGTCGGGAATAGATACACCAAAGAATGGAAGTTCACGCATTTGAGCAAATTCCAAATCGTGATCATCATCATCCTCTTCATCATCAATAGGCATGACATGGGTAGTTGAAACATGTGTTGGTTGAGAATTACTTGTTGAAGGTATATCTTGACCAATTGTTGGTGCAGATGTATCTGATTGTGCAACGGTTGCTGGAGCGACAACTTCGGTTACCGGAGCTATTACTTCAGGTTTTGGAGCAACAATACTTGGAGGAGTAAAGAATTCATCAAAGAACGGTTGAAACAACGTATCCCATTCCTTCCTAGTAGGTGGTGTAAATGATGATGAAGTAGGGTTGTTTGGGACAAGACCAGAACTAATATTACTGGGTCCCATTTCATGAAGTGCGGGTTCAGAGCTGATTTGCTCAGAAGCCATTGCTGTCAGCTCATCAAAATCAACATTCATAGTTTCGAGGATCTTGCGAGAGTTACGGTTGTAGATTCGGTATGCCTTCTTTGAGGGTGCGTAACCAATGAAAATACCAATATCAGCCTTTGGTTGAAGTTTTCCCAAATTGTCACCATCATTATTTGGATAGCAAAGAGAACCAAATACATGAAGATATGATAAATCTGGTACTTTTCCATGGAGAAGCTCATAAGGTATTTTACCATGGCGTTTACGAATTAGTGACCGGTTTTGGGTGTACACTGCTGTAGATACTGCTTCTGCCCATAAAAACAATGGAGCCTTTGCGTAAATTAACATCGTTCTAGCAGCGTCCATAAGTGTGCGATTTCGCCTTTCAACGACACCGTTTTGTTGTGGAGTGCGTGCAACGGATGTTTCATGAGATATGCCAACTTCTTCATAATAATCACGCAAGATTTGATTCACAAATTCGGTTCCATTATCTGTACGAATGCGTCGGACAGTAGTGTTGAGACGCACTTGAATCATCTTGAGAAATCCGATGATGAATTTAGGTGCCTCATTTTTTGCTTTAAGAAATTTCACCCATGTAAACCGAGAGTAATCATCGACAATGACGAGGATGTACTTTTTGCCACTAAGACTTTCAACACGCATTGGTCCACAAAGATCCATATGCAAAAGATAAAGTTTCTCCTGGTTGGTGTCTTCCGTCTTGGGTTTGTAAGATTTCTTAGTGCTTTTCCCCATTGTACACGCGGAACACAAATGATCCTTGTGAAAAGAAAGTTTAGGAAGACCACGAACAAGTTCGTTTTTCGCCAAATGATTAATAGCGTCAAAGTTAAGATGAGATAACCGTCGATGCCATAACCAAGACTTAGTCTTCGATGCTTTGGAGAGAAGACATACGGGAGAAGAGGCCATCATGTCTTGTAGAGACAAAGTATACAAATTATTCCCTCGAGTACCTTTCAATAAATCAACCCCTTCCAAATTACGAATGAAGCAGGTATGCTCTCGAAAAGCGACTTCTAGGTTTGCATCACAAAATTGTCCCACAGAAAATAAGTTGTGACCAAGACCTTCCACGTAATACACTCTTGAAATTATAACATTCCCAATATGATATTCACCGTAACCCATTATCTTTGCAATATGATCATTTCCAAATCGAACCGTACCAAGAAACTTGCTGACGAAATTTCTGAGCTGAGAGCGATCTCCGGTCATATGCTTGGAGCAACCAGAGTCCAAATACCAGAGAACAATTTGGACCACCTGTTTTCAATCACAACAGTAGACAATGCATTGGAAACTATTGGTTCCGGAGTGTTAGCAGATACAGATATGTTATTATCAGAATTTCTAACATTTTTGTTATCCTTAGATTTCCTGCATTTTCTAATGTGAGTTTTAGCATTTACAGGTTTTACTGTTCCAATTTTCTGAGGTTTTGGATTTTTTGCGGGCACTACAGTGGGAGTAGACCTATTTAAAGGGCACTTTGTTCCTACAGTAGTGTTGGTGTTCCTAGTTAAAGGACACGCTTGTGTTTTGGTAGCCTTGGTACTCCTAGTTAAAGGGCACGCTTTCTTCGCTTTAGTGGGAGTGATCCTAGTGAAAGGGCACGTATTTCCTACTATAGTGAAAGTTCTACCAGTGGGGCGCCACATCCATCCAACTTGGGTTAACACTTTCCCAGTCGGTTTCCATTCTAATCCATTTTTCCGGGCATACATCTCATTCACATGGTCAATAAGGCAAGAATCATGACGACTAGAAAACATACATTCATTGCAATTCCAACATTTTAAATTAGAATTCACAGTAGGCTTAGAACGCTGCACAACCGCAGAGCCTTTAGGTTTAGCTACATGATTCTTTTTATTCAAAACAGAAATAACATTCCTAGGATGGGCTTCTACTTTCTTCTTCACTTGACTACTAGTTGGGGGCAAGATCCTATCATTCTTCTTGTTTCTTTTAAGCTTAGATCTTTGAGCCTTAGTAGTGGTGCTTACTCCTGTAGAAGGCAACACGGGAATATTAGAAGCTGGTTTTGATTCCGCCTTATCTTTAGTGACCAAAGTTTGAGATGATTTAGTCTTAGGGCCCTTGTTAAGTGGTGTGACGGCTATAAGGTTCCTTTTGATGGCACTAGAGGACGGTGCTGAGATAGTGGCTGCGTTATCCACAACATTCTTACCTTTTAGAGTACGAAGTGTTTCCTTTAACTCAGCCAAGACCAGATTTTTATCACAAATTTGTTCCCTCAAATCAGATATTTCCACCGACTTTCAATTCAATTGTTCAATCAATGATTGATTCTTTGCAGTGGTATCAACACATGCGGGCTGTACTGAATCGAAGAGTCGTGTATTTTTCTGTTTTAAGTTATCAACTTTGGACAAAATCTTGGAAACTCGATTATCTAGATCAAGTCTAAAATTCTCAGCAGCCTCAAGTACGTTCACACAGTTAAGCTCCTTAGATTTCTCTATTTCTATCGGCAAAGAGTTAGCTTCATTAAAACTTGGCTGACGCTGTTTTGATTGTAAATTCAATCGAAAATTCTTTTCAAAATTTGCATCATCGATATTAACACCTTCGAATGACGTTTCAAAGATTTCTTGAATAAATTGTTGCTTGCATTCAAGCGAAATACAATGCGTTTGAATCTCATCAAAACGTTTTGAAAGCGAAGAATATGAATCTTGAAGCTTTAAAAATTCAGCGTCAGATTCGTGACAAGTACTTCTACCATATTATCCACAAATTCAACATTATGCACAATAGAATCATTATCAACACTTGTATTCACACAGACAGAAACTATATCATGAGACATCACTTGATTCAGAAGCAGATCATTATGGCGTGAAACCCGTTCTATTTCAAGTAAACTGTTTTCATAAGCATCTTCCATTTCATTGAAAACACGTCTAACTTCTTCTATTTCCAAAAACAAATCTTGATCAATATTACGAAGACAAGCTTTAACATTCTTTACAAACGGAACAATTTCTTCTCGAAACGCAGCTCTAGTGTGCTCAAAGTTCCATTCACCTTCCGTTATGGCCGTGGCCGTCGTACGTTCCAAAATGACCTTGTCAAAATCGGCTAAGTGTTGGTGAACCGTATTTAAGTTAACGGACGCCTTACTTACCGGTGGAATTAACTTCGTTAAATCCTTTTTGACGAGTGTAGGAGACGTACTAGGAAGGTTTTCACTTGACAAACTTTGGGGCACAAGAACTGTTAATTCTGCTAATTCCTTTTGTAAGCGAATGCGTGTCTTTTTCGAAAATTGATCTTTGTTATGTTGATCATAATCAATTGTATGGAATTTTGAAAGCATTTTAGAATGAGTTTCATCCCCAAGTGATTGTGTCTCCTTAGTACTACGAACAAAAGGTGCTTCTTTCGATTTGCCAATTATGGTCATATCATAAAGACCGGGAATATATTCATGAGCTTGTTTTGCATAACCGGGATTAGGTGGTAAATCTTGAAGACGCTTAAGTTCGAATTCTTTAAATGATTTAGTTAAAAGATGAACCTTTTATGTGGAAGCGTATTGTTTTAAAAGCTGTTGTTCTTTGAATTTAAGAAGTTTGGTAGCATTAATTTCTGATTCAACCTTTTTAGACTCGAGAGTTTCGAAATCCATTTTTAAGTTTCTGAAAATCATTGACAACCGACTCTTTTTCTTTTAATTCATTGGAAAGATTAGCTTTTAATGATTCTATTTCTTTCAAGTGTTCAATCTTTTCAAAACGAAATTGGTCAAATTCAGAACATGTTATTTTCTCTTCTTGAGGGACCATTTCAAAAGTTTTGACCTTTTCTTTATGCAACGCAAGCTCAGCAGTTAGGGTGGAATTCGTATCTACGGATTGTCTGAGGGCCATATGCATTTGATCAATAATATGTTTAGGCACCATGACCAAATCATGTTGAGCATAAGATTCCATACCCGTCGTAGCATTTGGTTGAGATTCACTCAAATGTGTTGGATTGGATACCACATCATTTGAGTTACTAGTCCCCGAATGCTGTTCGAGGTTGTCATTTTCATGCCCAACTTGATGTTGGTTATCATCAATATTATTAGATGTGGTTGGTACCTCACTGATGACATCAGAACCGTAGTGAGAGAGATTAGCAACGAGAGCAGCTTGGGCAGAGTGAATGTCATCACAATCCGAATCGTATGCATCAAGATCGTCCGCTTGATAAGCTGCATTAGAAGTGGAGACGACTGCAATGCCTTCAGTATCTGCTGCCCCTGGGTCTGCAAGAAATGCTAACTCCTCTGAATCCAAAATCTTCCCCTTAGACTGAGCATCAACCAAATACATCTTCTCACGAAACCATGCATCATCCCTTCTCCTTTTCGGCTGAGTGCATTCCCTAGCCATATGACCTTGTCCTCGGCAATTGTAGCAAGTCACAACCTTTTTAGGACCACTAGGACTTCCATTTCCATTAGCTTGAGAATTCATAGCTTGATTGTTCCCAGTCCTTGTAGGAGGTCCATATGAATTTTGCCTTCCCTGAATAGGTTGCACCATCACTTGACCATCTTGAACAGTGGCTTGTTGTCGAGGATTTGATGAGGTGCGGAGCTGATTGTTTGTTGGTGGAAATCCTCTAGTTGCAACAAGTTTTGACAAGTAGGCTGTGAGATGGTTTAGAACATCAGCTGGCGTATCATTTGGTGTAAAGACCGGTGCTTTGATTGGTGGAAGTTCATTAGAGTAGAAAGCTTGTGCTGGTTGTGCTTCAATTGGAAAATATCCTTGCTGAGGAGTATAGCCCAATGGAGAGGTGTTGGCTTGTGATGGTGATGTCTGATATGGTGGTTGCTGTGGAAAAGATTGTTGATGAACACCTTGTTGAAATGCTTGCTGTTGCATCACTAGTGGTGGATAAGATGGTTGCTGTGGTTGTTGATAGTTGTGTGGTGGTGTCTGCTGCAAGTATGATGGTTGCTGATAAGTATAAGCCATGTTTTGTTGAGAAGCATACATTGCAAGTTGATCATGAACTTGAGGTGTAGACAACCGAGCCTCGATCACATGGCATTCGTGTTGTTGAAGAAAAGCTTGAAGTTGATCCACATTGGTGTTATGCAAGTCCTTAGCCAATTTAACATCCGTCACGTATTTTTTCCATTCTGAAGGAAGAGTGTTCAAATACTTGGTGTTCAATTGAAAAGTAGGAATTGTCATGCCAAAGATATTGAGCTCATTCAACAATAGGGTAAATCTCAGATAGTAATCGTTGAGAGTCTCCCCTGGCACATAGGGAAACTTATCAAAAGTATCATAAAGCTTACACTCTCGTTCTTGTTTAGTTAACGAGGTGCCTTGCATGAGAACACGAATTCTATCCCATAACTCTTTGGCAACTTTATGTTTGCTGACGAGTTTGTAGACATCTGGAGGAAGGGCTTGGAGAATGATGTTTGTAGCATACTTATCACATTTATCTTGAATCTTCATATCTCCAGTCAACTCACCCGTTGTGCGAGGACGAGTAGTCGTACCTTCCGTCACTGTACCATAATCTAATGGTCCATTGAGCACCGATGCCCAAATTAGATGTCCATTCTCCTTGTTCAACATATAAAGTTCCATTCGGGAAGCCCATTCCTCATACATAGTCTTCACCAACATTGGTGGACGATTATCCGTACCCGAGAGGATGGACTTATCCGTAAGAGATGTGTACTCCATTTCAATAAGTTAAGATTTACAAACTTTGATCGATCAATGAAAGAAAGTAAGTGTGTTTGTTGTTGTGAGTTGAAGTCGAGAAACAATGTTAAAATCCCTTAAAATATGTTCTCAATAAACCAAAAATTCCAAGTCAATAAACAATGTTACCAAAAATTATTTTTTTAAGGAATAATTTTGTTATCGGAATGTTGATCGGAATAGTGATCGGAATATCAGTCGGAATCTCCCAAATCGGAATACCTTGATCGGAATGTACCTAATCTGAATACCAATCGGAATGAGTGATCGGAATACCCAATCTGAATACCAACCAATCGGAATGCCGATCTGAATGCTAATCGGAATGCCCAATCTGAATATCAACCAATCGGAATGCCGATCTGAATGCCAATCGGAATGCCCAATCTGAATACCAACCAATCGGAATGCCGATCTGAATGCCAATCGGAATGCCCAATCTGAATACCAACCAATCGGAATGCCGATCTGAATGAGTAAACCCTTTTCCGATTTGACCAGATCGGAATATTTTCCACTTTTCTCGGACAAAACTCAACCAATTCGTGATTTTAAGCCAAAAAATGATCAAAACACCCAAAAATTTTGTGTTTTTAGCCAAAGTAACTATACCAAATCCCTACCACAACTATGTAGAAGATTTGCATCAAGAAAAAACCATCAAAAACACAAAAAAAAATTTTTGGACGTGTGAAAATGGATCAAAAATGGCGTATGAATCAAGAACACAAACACATGAACAATACAATCATCCCATGGCTCTTGATACCATTTGTAGGATTGTAAATCTTGCTTATGTTTCTAGAGAGAGAAAGAGATAGAGAGATGGTGGATTTCACACAAAGCTAGAGAGAGAAAGTAATGTTTACTATGTGAAAAATAATGAAACCACACCCCTCTCCATCAAAGGAGAGGGTTTATATACCCAAGCCTTGTGATGGGCTTGGGCTTACATTGTTGGGCCGGCCTACACATGTTGTAGGCTAGGCTTGGCTTTGTTTGTTTAATAAAGAGTGTTAACTAAACTACGAGCTATTAAATGAAGTATCGTTGGAGTGACCGATCCTTCTTAATACGTAAAACGTATTTCCAACAGTATTGGAGCTACTTGGCTAAGGATGAGGAAGAGAACAAAGCTTTGGTTGCATAAAAGGAAGAAGAAGAGCATGTTTACTATACTTTCATGGCACACTCCTCATCTTCATCAGACAATGAGGTATATGATGATGCATTTTGTAGTAAGGGTTGTCGTCTAAACACTCAAAAACTTAACAAAGAAGTTTTAAAATTGACAACAGATGTGGTTAATGAAAGATGCAAGTTGTCTAACTATCAACATGCTCTTCCTCAAACTGAAAAGACCGTAACTGAGTATAAGAAAATGGAGCTTGACCTAAAATATCAAATCAATATTTTAAAATATGATTTAAATACTAGTATTGATATTAGAAACATCATGGAGAGAGTCAATGTTGAATTACAGGTTAAATTAGATGAGGCTATCAAAAATAAGGATAATGTAGATCTTAAAATTCAGAGATTTGATAAAGCCTCACATACCCTAGAAAAATGTGTTAGTGAACAAAGGGATTCTAGGGATATGACTGGGATTGGGATGAAAGAGTATGCTGGTGTTCCACCACCTGCTGGGAACTTCTATGGTGTCCAAAGAAAGGACTTACCTTGGACTGGTTTACCAGAACTCCAAGAATAGGAATTTATTCCTCCACCAAGAGTTCTTACCCCAGTAAAGGAATACAGGCAGAAGTTGACTGATTCGGACCAATGGAAGAAAGCCAACCCTACCTTGTTTGTTAAGGGTGGCATGCTTAGTGATAGCCTAAATGAGTCTACACCCATGAAAGTGACAAACCCAACCACTGGAAAGACTGTTGACCTTGGCTTAAACGTTGATAGAAAACCTAGTATAAAATATGCAGAAATGTATAGAAAACATAGGTCACGAAAAAGCCAAATTAGTGATAATGGAACAGGTTTCTTTTCTTCTAGACCTAGAGTTATGTCTAGAAAAGCCTATTATACTTGTGGAAGTTTTTCACATTTAGCCTATTAGTGTGTCAATGCTTCAAAGGTCAACGCTGATAAAAAGTCAAACACTGTCAAACCCAAATCTTTTGTCCAGCAAAGTCTACAAGTTGTTAGACCAGCCCCATTCTTTACTAAAGGTTCTAATACTTATGGACAAAGACCTTTTCAGAAGACCAATACATGGTCTAATAGACAATGGGTTCCTGTAGCAAACCCTAGGTTCAACACTGATAAGGGTAATTTCAGCGTTGACAAGACCAAATTAAACGCTGACAGGAACGTTACCAGACCAAATAATGGTAAATATTTGCAACCAAAGGGAAAGGGGTCTAAAGCTTCTTCTAGCTTGACATGGAGACCTAAGCAAGACCAAAACCCTAATTCAGATAGGATTTCTATGACCTATAACAGATTTCATTATATTTCAAAGGTCATAATAAAACCAATTGGGCTTAACTAGGTGTTTAATCCAAAAAGGGATGAACAAGGGGTTGTCATAAGGACTAAGTCTGTTCTTGTTGAACAACCAGATGAATCCAAGTCTGCTCAGGCTTGGGTTCCCAAAGAAAACTAATTTGTTTTCTTTATGTGCAGGGCATTCAAAAAGCAGGTTAATGATTATGGCTATTAGGATAGTGGATGCTCTAGGTACATGACTAGGAAGGAAGATTATCTCACAAACTTCACTCCCATTAAGGATGGTGATAAAGTTTACTTTGGAGGCGGATATGGAACTATCACAGGAAAAGGAACTCTTCTGACCAACAATTTGCGTTTTGAAAACGTGTTTCTGGTAAAAGAACTTGATTATAATCTGTTTAGTGTATCACAAGTTTGTGATAACAAAAATAAGGTTCTTTTTACTGATACAGAATGCTTGGTGTTGAGCAAAGATTTTAAAATACCAGATGAGAAATTCATTGAGTATAGAACACCTAGGCATAAGGACATTTATAATGTGAATCTTAATGGAATTAGGATGAATAATAATCTGTCATGTCTATATGCTAAGGCTTCAGTTTATGAGAGTAATCTTTGCCACAGGAGATTAGGGCACATTAATTTTAAAAATATAAACAGACTTGTGAGACGTTGCTTGGTTGATGGTTTGCTTGAAAAGGTGATGAGACTGCTTTTATACATAGTCTCATCGTCTAAATTGGCCTTAAAATGTGTTAAATATCATCAAAATACCCAAATATATGCTTGTGTTTGTTTCTTGTGTATTTTAGGAACGGATATTGAGAAAATGACAAAAGATCACAAGAATTAATAAAAAACGAACACGGGAAACGAAGCCGCACGATGAACCAATCCCTAATGAAGAATTCTCCAAAGAAAACGCTTGAAGATTTGAAGAATCATGAAGATTGGTCCTCCAAGTTTGAAGAATTGACACTTTATACCCTTGTATCTTCATAATTACAAGTTTGGTCCCTAAAGTTTGTCAAAATTACAAAAAGGACCCTTAACTTTGAAGAATTGGCAAATTTAGTCCCTCAACAAAACTAAATTGTCAATAATGGTCCTCCAAGAAGTCAACAAACAAGTCAAAGCCTTAAAGAATGAAGACATGTCAAAAACAGCCCTTGAATATTGAAGAATTTACATGTTTGGTCCTTGTTTCAAGCTTATAAAATCCTTGTGCCAAAATTGACAAGTACCCCATACTTATTATAAAGGGAAAACAAAGTTTTGACTGATATTTACAAAGTGAAGAAAAGGGAAAACATTGGGGGGCATTCTTGGGAGACAATCAAACTCCACCACCCAACCAAAATCCTACACGTCACCCTACCCGACTTGAATACCCTTTTACCCATACCCCTCACCCAAACCCGGTTGACCCATTGTTCTTATAACCCACATTTAATAATAAACGTGTTTTCCTCTTAAACACATTTAACCCTAAACTAAAAAGATCAAAACACACCTTTTCCCTATAAACCCTAATTTTTCCCCCAAATTAAAATTCATGAATTAAGACCTGGTCTATTCCAGATCAGTGATTAATCATGGATTAACCCAAACCCCACTTTTAATCTCCCATCACACTCACTCCCTGGTCCCCAAAATCCCACCCATTGGCAAAAAGACATAGGAGCACCAGAGAATCAACGACTCATAAGGGTTTCGTGTCCTCCAAACGGAATCCAACGTTCAAGATGGACGCATCCCAGCCTGTCTATCACAAAAATCCAAGAGATTTGCACATGGCTTCAAGAATTATTCAAAAGATGGGATCAAGATCAGCATATTCGCATCTTCATCAAGGGTAAATTTGGAAACTCTGTAGATTAGGGTTTTCTTTTGTTTTCAATTCTAGAACAATCCGAGGGGCCTATAAATGAGGACCGACCTGTGGTACCCATTTTCCATTGTCTCGGATTTTTTGTAATTTACTCTTTTCTGAATGAAAAGTTTGAAGTTTTTAAAAATCATCCGAGTTCCAATTTATTTTATGTTTTATGATTTAAGTTAATGTTTTTAAATTTGAGTTGGGGGTTTTCTTGTTTGAGTTAATCAGTAAGTGTGTAGAAGTGAAATCAAAATTTTCTTGTTTAAAGTTATCATCAATTTCATTTAAGTGTTTGAAGTGCTTGAAAAAATTCTAAAAGAAAAAAAAAACCAAACAAGCAGGGTGTGTTTATTTATCTGTTGAGCTAACAATCCAAGAACTCAGTTCCTGGATTCATTTGTTTTTCTTAACAGTATTCCCTTTCATTCATGGTGATCCGGTTCAGTTGTTGAACCCCAACGAACACCCCTCAATACTTTATCGTCCAAGACACCCCTGCCTCGAACCTAGTAGTTGGTCGAGGTCAGGGGAGCTTAGCTGACCCTTGTTGGATGCAAACAAGGGTAGGTATCGCATTCTCGTCCTTTCTTTTTTTTACTTATCACTGCTAATTGTGTAATTGTTTTTGTGAGTTAATTGCTTATCAAGTTTGCTGGTTTTATAATTTTGATTTTATATTGAGTAAATTTCCTGAGTTTGGTTGAGTAGTTTAATCAGAAAGTTTACTTAGGTTTGGTTATTTTAGTTTAATCTGTTTAACTTGGTAATAAAAATATGCTCACTTAGGATTTAATGATAGCTTGTTTGCATTGTTTATTCTTAGTTTAAGTTGTCATGTTTATAACTCCGTCTTGGTTTTGAACTGATTTGTGTAATCTGAGTAGTCTGCTACTTGGAAGTGTGATTGATTTAGTTAGTATATGCTAGATTTGTATCTAGGATGCATGTTTGCTTGCGAATATAGGTGGTTATTGTGCTAGAATTTAGTGTACTCATCTAGGGTGCCTGCATAGTATAAGCTTAGAATCTGTCTGCATATGTTGCTAAATTGATCGTATATCGTTGCCTGCTTAATTGGTTAGATTGCATTAGGTTCTATCACTTTTGTGTGCTTACTGTTTCTGAACATCAATCCGTAAGTATTAAGTCTGTTTAGTTTATTATTACTGCATGATTCACTAGTTAAGTATTGATTTGCTTTGAATTTGTTAAGTACTTGCAACCTGCCTGCTTGTTGATTCATTGCTTGTGCATCAGTTAGTTTTGTGGCGTGTTTGTCTTGACTGCTTTTTGCTAGCTTAATACACCCCCACAAGCCAACTACAAGTGGGGGGTTTTTGACTGTCCAAAAAGAACACAACAAAAGAAACAGATAGCTAGAAAAGAAAGAGTTCCAGGTCTGAGACTTATTCGATTCATTTAGGGGTAATTCTGGCTTTAATTTGACTAGTGTTTGTGTTTTTGGGTAGTAGTAGTATCTGAAATCAAGAGGGGTAAAAAGAAAATAAAAAAAAATATTTTAAAAATTTTTGGCGTGGCCAGGACTCGAACCTGCGCCACCACTTCCAAAGCACACACACACTACCGCTCGCCCTAGGGACTTTGACTGGTAATCTCTTGCAAAGTTAAATACTTAAGGTCATTCTAAGTGGGCTTATATAAATATAAGCCATAGCTTAATTGGGTCTTTCAGCTTATTGGATAAGCGTTTTTGCCCCAACTTATCTTTCCTAGGACTGTTATTCCATTTAGGATTTTTCTAGCCAGTTTTTGTATTTTTCCTTTTATTTTACTATTTTTTATCAATTTTTATTTAGCCGTGTATTATTAAATAGTTAAAAAATAGTTAAAATAAGTTTTAATTTTTAGAAAAATAGTTTTTAGGTTTAATTTAAGTAATTTGAGGTTTATATATCAAAAAGTTTTCAAAAAGTCTTATTTTTGATTTTATTTGATTTTAGGGTTTTTTAACAACTTTAAAAATTAATATAAAATTATATAAAAGGTTTTAGGAACTTTTGATCACAGTTTTGTTCTAGTTACAATATTCAGATTTTTGGTATTTTTTAGAATTAATTTATAAACTTTTTATTTTTATAATATTTTAATATTATTTTTATTCCCAAAAATAGAAAGTTGGTTTTTTCTAGTTTTTTTCATTTTTCCTAGGTTAAGGACACTTAATTAGGAGTTTTAGCATTTTCCAAATATTTTTTAGACTTTTCAATTAATTTCTAGAATTAATTTAAGATTTAATTGTTTTTAATAGTTATTAAGTGTTTAAAAATAGTTTAATTTGGTTTTAAAATTTTTAAAAATAGTTTTTAGCTTAATTAGATATTTTTGAGGTTTGCAAACTATAAAATCTTGTTTAGGGCTTTTTAATAATTAAAAGTGATTTTTAGGGCTTTAATTAGCATTAAAAAGTCATTATTTAATTAATTAAAAGGTTTTAGCAAGTTTGGATTTTTTGTAAATTCTTAGAATATTATTGGGGATTTTTAGTAATTTTTAGGAATTTTTAGGTTAAAATTTTAATTTTGGCACTATTTACGGTTTTACGTTTACGCCTTTTTCGTCGTAGTTTAATTCATCTTCGTAACCGTCTTTCTCTTCTAATCCCATTTCTTTCTCAATCAATATAATCACAAATCAATATCAACTCTTAACACAACGCACTAGCCTCCTCGAGAACGAACTCACTTAGAGTCATTCACACACGGTTTTCCTAAATCGTCATGCACGCTTGCCCTATTTATTGCTCTTTTCCTAAAGGGTGGTAAAAACTCCAACATCATTTTCGCGCCGCTGCCGGGGAGGCGTGTTGTGTTTTGGTTGAACAATTGTTGTTTTTTAAATAGCCATAATAGTAATTGTATTAGTAGAACTCTACTAATACGTATTATCGGTTTTTCGTTTTTTGTGAATATTATTAATATATTGTATACGTAGAACAATAAATTTACAAGTACTCCAAATACGTGAGAAATCACAACCTTGACTTGGGAGGTCATTACCCAATCATTGTATTCGATTCTCAAACCAAAGAAAAAGGAAAAAATAGATAAATACTTTCGAGAAGCTCGATTTTGAGAAATACAAACTATAAGGTGGGTATAAGGCGGTTGTATTTCACGACCTAAAGTAAAAAGGCTCTTAAGTGCTTCGCGCCGCCTCGTTTCCTCCGCTTGCTTGTGCGTATTTTGATTTTGAAAGCTAATCGAGGGTTTTGCCGCCCAAAGTATTACTTAAGTATCAAATATATTTTCTTGGTTTCATTTGATTAAACCCTCTTGAACGATTTGGTGTTCCACCATCGTTCTAAAGTCATTGAAGGCGTTCACTTCACGTGATCGTTTTCATTCCTTGAGGCTTCTTTAATCGAGAGATTTGATTAAAGAGGAGATTTGTAGATTTGTGTCTACTAATACGTTCCAAAAATCCAAAAAAGTTAAAAACAATCAAAAACCACAAAAAAATTGAAAAAGTAAAAACACCAAAAAGAATCTTCTTTGCTCGCCTTCTCGTTGTACGTGACGTTTATGCAAACTTGCTCTAAAGCAAGACGTGCTCGTAAACGAAGAAACAAATCAATCACTCCTTCTAGCGAGGAGTCTCCTATTGACGAACCCGTTGTAGTGAAAGACGCACCCATGGCTAATCGAACTATGATGGAGTAGCTTCTGTAACACCCCCAATTTCATGTCATAGCAGCGGAAGGGTCATTGGGTGTTACTATCATGGTTCAACCTCAATATCATAGAAAACGCCTCAAAATGAGTCGTTTTAACAAAACATACGTCCATTCATTTGTTTAAAGATAAAACAGTTTACACACGGTCCCAAATAGTTTTAAGTTTACACAACCAACCAAATGATAAAAGTTTCTTAGAATAGACATAGTTTAGAAAAGTGGGCCAAAACATTTAAATTAAGCAAGCTGCACAAAACCGCCTTCCTTGAGTGCCTTCTTCATGGACCTGAGATAAAACATACTATAAAGTCAACAAAAATGTTGAGTGAATCTATAGAGTTTAAATTTAAATAAACGAACACAAGTATTCTGAATAAACCTTCCGTGGTTGACAATCATGTGGATCAGACATAATTATCGTTGTTATTTCTATTTGCCTCGTGAAATTGAACGTTAACATATATATTTCAGCCCAACACACCTAGCCAAGTGCGTATATTTCTCTTATACAATTGCATCCGATGTTTCATTACTGGTGCATCACAACACCACGCGAGAGCTACTCGCGACCGGACTGGGTGTCACCCCGATAGATCTATACCATAATATTAGCGTTCCTTTCGATTAACAATTCACGATTCATGGGTCTTTTAAGGCTAAAACAAACTTATATAACAACTTTCATCTAAGCATACAATCGGGTCCTTTGTGTTCAGTTTTTAAAGAATGAGGGTTTACCACAACTTCTCGTTGTACCCTTCATTTATATAATGTTTTTCCAATAATAAGGGTTTCCACAACTTCTCGTCGTACCCCTTTTATTTTAATAAAACAAGCATGTTATCCCCCTCGCGGGTTTTATAAAACAAGTAAACATGTTAAAGCGAGGCTATAGACTCACCTTGATACGATAGTAGTGACGTGACGATCGCCGACGATTTGTGATGCCCTTTTAAACACGAAGACCGCAACCTACCAAATAAGGCGCGTTCGTTAATAAACGACTCAAGTATATTTAATACTTAAATAATATGAAAGTCAATTTCAAATGACCATGAAAATCCCGAAAAATAACAAAAATATAAGTGTACTACTATACCCTTTTGTTCAACACTTATTCTTTTAAAACACTTGCGCCCTCGACATTGACCCGTCACAAGACGCCAAGTCAACGCAAGTCAAACCATCATTTTTACTTCCCTCGGACCAGTAGCTAAGTCATTTATATAATGACTTAACACTCGAGTAAGTCACTATGTCCAATAGTGAATACTCAACTCACGCCATACAAGTATTGAACTACGTGTCCAAAATACCACTCAGCATGTACACTCCAAATGTACACACCAATCTAACCTATCTAGACATGTCCGATTTCGACGAAACTTGGTGACAAACTCACACATAATATGAATAAGACTCAGTTTAAATTTCACTCAAAAATATTACTTCTAAGACCTTCTGCCCGACACACCTTCGTGTTACAAAAACCGGACAGTTTTACGCCTTTGACTTGTAAAACCATTTTGACTTATCTAAACAATTCCGTTTACAAAACCGACACTCGGGTTTCAAAATAGACTGATGACCTGAGGTTTATCAACTTACAACAGCCCTTGAACATTTTTAAAACTCATTTTATAGTCCCCGAGATTCGTTCCAAATATCGACAACAATTTTCGGATTGTGCCGATACCCGTCTCCCGGTACACAAATACTAAAAGTAGCATAACTTTTCACTCGTAATGAGTTAGAAGCTCTACTTTAGCTCAAACCGAAGCTAACGAAATTCTCTACGACCCTATCTAATTAGTTTACCAAATTTATCACAGTAACAATTTCAAAAACGGACTTAAAGTTACTGCCCAAAATAGCCTATCTAAAAATCATACCAACACAATTTTTCAACCCATTCCAACAATTCCTATGGTCCTAATATCATCCTAGTATCACACTAACACATCTAACTAACTCATATCATCCTCAAATTTAATCTTACAAAAATTAAATATATAAAAATCTTACATGCAACCAAAACCCACTATGAATATAATAATATTAACACCATTCACCACCATAAAAATGGATCAAACTTGATGTTCATCATCAAAAATCAAAAATAAAATTTAGTGAATGCATGTAGAAGAAAATTATACCAATAGAAAGCCCTTGAAATTTCTAGGATGGGACTTGTTTTAGTTTCCTTTGATTCAAAGTAAATCAAAAATTATGGAAGGGTTTTGTTGTTGGAGGTGGACGGCAAAACAAAGGAGAGGGGAGAGAGATTTTGTGTGTTTTTGGTGAAAATGAATTTTTAAATGAAAACTTGTTAGTGGAAAAACCTTATATAGTGGGGTGGGGGTAGATTTTGTCATTTATGCATTCTTTTGGTCCAAAGATGCAAGTAAATAGTTTACAAGGTAGAAAATGTAATTTGTAAATTTTAAAAATATTTACGGGGCTCGGGTTTCGTAAAAATACTTTTCGAAAGTTAAAACGCTTCATAAAAATAATAATAAAGCTTCGACACGACTTAAAACGCAATTAAATCGAAAACGTCGAAAATATGCAATATCGAGACAATCGATAATAAAACGTAAATTTTTGGGCATCCGTCGGTATCGCGATCACTAATAGTTATCGTCATTCGTTAAAACGTAAAATACGAGAAATAACGATTAAATATAATAAAAATCATTTTCATGATTATTTGAGAATATAATATCGATACCTAACATATTCCTTGTCGGTTTTCATCTAATCGACATTCTTACGCTAGTTTCAAGTCATAACCTTCTCGGTTAGTCGATAAATTAAAATTCTCATTAAAGTAAACACGTAATACGTAATAGTCGAGATTAAAATAACGACCTGAAATTGACGGGTTGTCACATCATCCCCACCAAATTAGGAACTTCGCCCTCGAAGATCAACTTGCGTTCTTGCCCGATCGCTTGTTGAAATCAAAGAGATGAGGGTAATTCTTCCACATTTGGTCTTCTCGTTCCCAAGTAAACTCCGGTCCTCTTCGAGAGTTCCATCGAACTTTGACAATAGGTATTCGGCTTTGCTTCAGTTGCTTGACCTCACGATCCATGATCTCGACCGGTTCTTCAATAAAATGCAACTTTTTATCAACCTTAACCTCGTCTAACGGTATAACGAGTTCTTCATCGGATAAACACTTCTTCAGGTTCGACACGTGAAAAGTGTTATGAATTCCATACAGTTCTTGTGGTAGTTCAAGTTGGTATGCCACGGGTCCTACTCTAGATGTAACCTTGAATGGTCCGATATAACGAGGACTTAACTTCCCACGTTTTCCAAATCGTACAACACCTTTCCATGGTGATACCTTTAGCATAACCTTATCTCCCACGTTAAACTCCAATGGTTTTCTTCTCACATCCGCATAACTCTTCTGTCGGCTTCGAGCAGACAACAACCTATTCTTGATTTGCACAATCATATCCGTCGTCTCCCTAATCAAATCTGGTCCAGTGAGTTGGGCATCACCAACCTCACTCCAGCTAACGGGTGATCTACATTTTCTCCAATACAGTGCTTCAAAAGGTGCAGCTTTAATACTCGCGTGATAACTGTTATTGTACGAGAATTCGGCCAAATGTAAGTGCTTATCCCAGCTACTTCCAAAGTCTATCACACAAGCACGTAGCATATCCTCCAAAGTTTGGATTGTTCTTTCGCTTTGCCCATCAGTTTGTGGATGATAGGCTGTGCTCATATCCAAATTGGTTCCTAATGACTTTTGAAGTGATCTCCAAAATCCAGAAGCAAAACGACTATCTCTATCGGAAATGATTGAAATAGGAACACCATGCTTGCACACGATTTCCTTCAGATAAATATCGGCGAGTTTCTCCAAACCGAACCTCTCGTTGATTGGAATAAAATAAGCGGATTTAGTTAAACGATCGACTATAACCCAAATTGCATCGAACCCAGACGGTGTCCTTGGGAGTTTTGTGATGAAGTCCATCGTAATTCGCTCCCATTTCCAGACTGGAATTTCAGGTTGGACAAGTAATCCTGACGGCTTCTGATATTCAACTTTCACTTTTGCACATGTTAAGCATTTCGCGACGTATGTTGCAATATCAGCTTTCATATTCGGCCACCAGTATAACTTTTTCAAGTCTTGGTACATTTTGTCCGATCCAGGATGAATAGAATACTTGGACTTATGAGATTCTAACATAATCAAGTCTCTCAGTCCACCATATAATGGTAACCAGATTCGACCTCTCAAACATCTGATACCATCGGGTCGCGTCTCAAATGTTTCACCGTCTCCTCTAAATCTTTCGGCAGCAATATTTTCCTTCTTGCATGCTTCAACTTGTGCGTTCCGAATCTGCTCAGGTAAGTTATTATGAACTGTCACCACCAAAGCACGCACTCGAATCGGTTTCTCCCTTTCCTTTCGACTTAACGCATCAGCTACCACGTTCGCCTTTCCCGGATGATAACGAATTTCGCAGTCGTAATCACTCAATAGTTCAACCCATCGACGTTGCCTCATATTCAGCTCCTTTTGATCCAATATGTATTGTAGGCTTTTATGATCAGTGAATACTGTACACTTCGTACCATATAGATAATGTCTCCAAAGTCGCAGAGCAAAAACCACAGCGCCCAATTCCAAGTCATGGGTAGTGTAGTTCTCCTCATTCTTCCTTAATTGTCTAGAGGCATATGCGATCACCTTTTCACGTTGCATGAGAACAGCACCATATCCTCTGAGAGATGCATCGCAATAAACAACAAAGTCTTCACTTCCTTCAGGTAACGATAAAATCGGCGCACTACAGAGTTTCATCTTCAGGGTTTGGAAAGCTTCTTCTTCATCATCGCCCCACACATACGGTTTATTCTTCTGAGTCAGCTTCGTTAATGGTTTCGATATCAAAGAGAATCCTTCAATAAACCTTCGGTAATAACCAGCCAAACCTAGAAATTGTCGTACTTCAGTTGGAGTAGTCGGAGCACTCCAATTCTTGATGGCTTCGATCTTTGCAGGATCAACATGTACTCCACTTTTATCGACCACGTGTCTGAGAAATTGTACAGAATTAAGCCAAGAATCACACTTTGAGAACTTAGCGTATAACTTTTCGTTCTTCAACAAGTTCAAGATAATCCTTAAGTGTTCGGCATGCTCTTCATTGCTCTTGGAGTAGATTAGAATATCATCTATGAAAACGATCACGAATTTATCAAGATACGGATTACAAATGCGATTCATTAAATCCATGAATACAGCAGGTGCATTAGTCAAACCAAAAGGCATAACCAGAAACTCATAATGACCATAACGAGTTCTAAACGCCGTAATAGGAATATCTCCCTCACGTATGCGAAGTTGATGGTAACCAGAACGAAGATCAATCTTGGAGAAAACACGAGAACCTTGAAGTTGATCGAATAAATCATCAATTCTTGGAAGCGGATAACGATTCTTGATCGTTAGCTTATTCAACTCTCGGTAATCAATACACATACGAAACGAACCATCTTTCTTCTTAACGAATAAGACAGGAGCTCCCCAAGGTGACGAACTCGGTCGTATAAAACCTTTATCAGATAGCTCTTGCAATTGCACAGATAACTCCTTCAAATCGGATGGGGCTAAACGATATGGCGCGCGAGCCACGGGTGCAGCACTAGGAATTAGGTCAATTTGGAATTCTACTTGCCTTGGAGGAGGAAGTCCAGGCAAATCTTCCGGAAACACTTCAGGAAAGTCACGGATAACAGGTACATCTTCAGCACGTTTCTCCTTCGATTCTTTCTCCACTACTTTAGCTAGGAATAACTCACAGCCTCTTTCGATATACTTACGAGCCTTAATGCACGAAACGATTTTCAGTCGGGAATTACGTTGATCACCTTCGATAACCATGGTCTTGTCGTCTAAAGGAATCCTAACTTTCTTTTCTCCACACAAGATAGTCGCGTTATACTTGGACAACCAATCCATTCCGATAATAATATCAAAACTTCCCAATTCAACAATCATCAAGTCTATCTTAAAAATACGGTTCAAGAGATTTAGAGAACATCCTAGGAGCGCATGATTTGTACTCACTAATTTACCATCAGCTAGTTCTACCTCATAACTCACGTCTAATTCGACCGGTTTGATATCAATTAAGGCACTAAAACTTGTAGACACAAAGCTTTTGTACGCACCAGAATCAAATAAAGCTGTAGCATAACGGTTGTTCAGTAAAAACGTACCAGTGACAACTTTCGGGTTTTGCTTCGCTTCGGCTTCTCCCAACTGATAAGCTTTTCCTTGGTTATCTGCACCACGTGCATTCTTCGGAGGTTGAGGGCATTGGTTCCTCATGTGTCCTTTACCTTGGCAGTTAAAGCACGTCACTCCCTTCTTGCCTGGTCCCCAACAATCTTCAGTCTTGTGACCTAACTTGTTGCATTTTCCACACTTAGCACATTCACCAGTATGAGACTTCTTGCAGCGTTGGCATCTGGTTCCCTTATCAGCAGTTGCAGCTTCAGTCATCGCATTAGCGTTACCCCTCCTTCGATTTTGATTTCTGTTGTGAGATTGACGGTTATCACCACGATCATCACTGTCATTTTCAGCTCTTCTTTTGTTGCCTTCAGAAACACCATCAGCCTTGTCTTGGATGATTTGACCCATTAGTTGGTAGGCCATACGAACAGCTTCATCAATGTTGGCAGGTTTAGATGAGGTCACATCCCCACGGATGTTGGTAGATAAGCCTCGAATATACTGTTCCACCTTCAAGTATCCTGGGTTAACTTTGTTCGGACAAAGTAGAGCAAGTTCATGGAATCTGTTTGTGTATCCATCGATGTCGGTACCCTTCAGTCTTAGCTGATATAATTCCTGTTGTAACCTTTGAATAACACTCCTTGGACAGAATTCCTCCGTCATCCACCCTCTTACTTCAACCCAAGGTGTAGCCTAAGCAGCATCCATACCCATTGATGCCATTCTTCCATTCCACCAAGTTAATGCTCGCCCTTGAAGAGTAGCAGAGGCAAACATCACTTTATCTCCTTCCTCACTTCCACTAAATCGAAACACGGATTCTAATTTCTCAAACCATTGCATTAACCCAACAGCGCCTTCAGTACCCTTAAAAGTTGGAGGTTTGCATTTCATGAACGAGGTATAATTGCACTTCTTGTTTTCAGGAATCACTGGTCTATCCGCATTACCAGTTCCAGCACCAGCATTGCCAGCTCTAGTATTACCAGTTCCAGTAGCGCCAGTTCCAGTAGCGCCAGTTCCTGTAGCGCCAGCTCCAGTAGCGCCAGCTCCAGTAGCACCAGTTCCAGTAGCGCCAGCTCCAGTATCGCCAGCTCCATCAGATCCACCAGCTCCACCGGATCCACCAGCTCCACCAGATCCACCAGCTCCACCAGATCCACTAGCTCCACCAGATCCACCGGCTCCATTATTCAAGTTTGCCATAAATGCATTCATAGATATCTGAAATTGATCAGCTACTATAGCACGTAACTGAGTCTCAGTCAACTGTTTTGGCGGCATGATCCTGTTACACAATTCACATCAAAATGAGTATTCATTCAACGCTTGTGATAACAAAACATGAATAACACAGAATAAGAATAGATAGATGAAAAGAAACAAGAATGGATGATAGAACGAAGAATAGAATTTAGACAAGGAACGAAGATTCGCGAGGAATGAGTCAAAAGACAGGGATTTCTATTGTGACAATCAGCGTCGTTTGTAAATCACGTATTAGTATTATAATAATCAAATAATAGACATTTATAAGTAAATGAAATTTCATTATGCTTTAAGCATAATTAATAATTAAATATGTATAACATATATATATACTTTGCTTGTTCTCGTCCATTGGCAACTCAGAGGTTTCGCTTGCAGATGTTATAGTCAAAAGATTTCAAAATTTTATTTTTTGGAAAATCTTTTCGTTCTCTATAACTTGAGCTCTGATGCCAATCTGTAACACCCCCAATTTCATGTCATAGCAGCGGAAGGGTCATTGGGTGTTACTATCATGGTTCAACCTCAATATCATAGAAAACGCCTCAAAATGAGTCGTTTTAACAAAACATACGTCCATTCATTTGCTTAAAGATAAAACAGTTTACACACGGTCCCAAATAGTTTTAAGTTTACACAACCAACCAAATGATAAAAGTTTCTTAGAATAGACATAGTTTAGAAAAGTGGGCCAAAACATTTAAATTAAGCAAGCTGCACGAAACCGCCTTCCTTGAGTGCCTTCTTCATGGACCTGAGATAAAACATACTATAAAGTCAACAAAAATGTTGAGTGAATCTATAGAGTTTAAATTTAAATAAACGAACACAAGTATTCTAAATAAACCTTCCGTGGTTGACAATCATGTGGATCAAACATAATTATCGTTGTTATTTCTATTTGCCTCGTGAAATTGAACGTTAACATATATATTTCAGCCCAACACACCTAGCCAAGTGCGTATATTTCTCTTATACAATTGCATCCGATGTTTCATTACTGGTGCATCACAACACCACGCGAGAGCTACTCGCGACCGGACTGGGTGTCACCCCGATAGATCTATCCCATAGTATTAGCGTTCCTTTCGATTAACAATTCACGATTCATGGGTCTTTTAAGGCTAAAACAAACTTATATAACAACTTTCATCTAAGCATACAATCGGGTCCTTTGTGTTCAGTTTTTAAAGAATGAGGGTTTACCACAACTTCTCGTTGTACCCTTCATTTATATAATGTTTTTCCAATAATAAGGGTTTCCACAACTTCTCGTCGTACCCCTTTTATTTTAATAAAACAAGCATGTTATCCCCCTCGCGGGTTTTATAAAACAAGTAAACATGTTAAAGCGAGGCTATAGACTCACCTTGATACGATAGTAGTGACGTGACGATCGCCGACGATTTGTGATTCCCTTTTAAACACGAAGACCGCAACCTACCAAATAAGGCGCGTTCGTTAATAAATGACTCAAGTATATTTAATACTTAAATAATATGAAAGTCAATTTCAAATGACCATGAAAATCCCGAAAAATAACAAAAATATAAGTGTACTACTATACCCTTTTGTTCAACACTTATTCTTTTAAAACACTTGCGCCCTCGACATTGACCCGTCACAAGACGCCAAGTCAACGCAAGTCAAACCATCATTTTTACTTCCCTCGGACCAGTAGCTAAGTCATTTATATAATGACTTAACACTCGAGTAAGTCACTATGTCCAATAGTGAATACTCAACTCACGCCATACAAGTATTGAACTACGTGTCCAAAATACCACTCAGCATGTACACTCCAAATGTACACACCAATCTAACCTATCTAGACATGTCCGATTTCGACGAAACTTGGTGACAAACTCACACATAATATGAATAAGACTCAGTTTAAATTTCACTCAAAAATATTACTTCTAAGACCTTCTGCCCGACACACCTTCGTGTTACAAAAACCGGACAGTTTTACGCCTTTGACTTGTAAAACCATTTTGACTTATCTAAACAATTCCGTTTGCAAAACCGACACACGGGTTTGAAAATAGACTCATGACCTGAGGTTTATCAACTTACAACAGCCCTTGCACATTTTTAAAACTCATTTTATAGTCCCCGAGATTCGTTCCAAATATCGACAACAATTTTCGGATTGTGCCGATACCCGTCTCCCGGTACACAAATACTAAAAGTAGCATAACTTTTCACTCGTAATGAGTTAGAAGCTCTACTTTAGCTCAAATCGAAGCTAACGAAATTCTCTACGACCATATCTTATTAGTTTACCAAGTTTATCACAGTAACAATTTCAAAAACGGACTTAAAGTTACTGCCCAAAATAGCCTATCTAAAAATCATACCAACACAATTTTTCAACCCATTCCAACAATTCCTATGGTCCTAATATCATCCTAATATCACACTAACACATCTAACTAACTCATATCATCCTCAAATTTAATCTTACAAAAATTAAATATATAAAAATCTTACATGCAACCAAAACCCACTATGAATATAATAATATTAACACCATTCACCACCATAAAAATGGATCAAACTTGATGTTCATCATCAAAAATCAAAAATAAAATTTAGTGAATACATGTAGAAGAAAATTATACCAATAGAAAGCCCTTGAAATTTCTAGGATGGGACTTGTTTTAGTTTCCTTTGATTCAAAGTAAATCAAAAATTATGGAAGGGTTTTGTTGTTGGAGGTGGACGGCAAAACAAAGGAGAGGGGAGAGATTTTGTGTGTTTTTGGTGAAAATGAATTTTTAAATGAAAACTTGTTAGTGGAAAAACCTTATATAGTGGGGTGGGGGTAGATTTTGTCATTTATGCATTCTTTTGGTCCAAAGATGCAAGTAAATAGTTTACAAGGTATAAAATGTAATTTGTAAATTTTAAAAATATTTACGGGGCTCGGGTTTCGTAAAAATACTTTTCGAAAGTTAAAACGCTTCATAAAAATAATAATAAAGCTTCGACACGACTTAAAACGCAATTAAATCGAAAACGTCGAAAATATGCAATATCGAGACAATCGATAATAAAACATAAATTTTTGGGCATCCGTCGGTATCGCGATCACTAATAGTTATCGTCATTCGTTAAAACGTAAAATACGAGAAATAACGATTAAATATAATAAAAATCATTTTCATGATTATTTGAGAATATAATATCGATACCTAACATATTCCTTGTCGGTTTTCATCTAATCGACATTCTTACGCTAGTTTCAAGTCATAACCTTCTCGGTTAGTCGATAAATTAAAATTCTCATTAAAGTAAACACGTAATACGTAATAGTCGAGATTAAAATAACGACCTGAAATTGACGGGTTGTCACAGCTTCAAGCACCCACCGAGGGTTATGGTGAAGCGATTGTGATTCCCGCTATCCTTGCGGAGAATTTTGAGGTTAAGACGGGTTTATTGTCCATGATTCAAAACAACAAGTTTCGAGGTGACGAAAAGGACAACCCTCATAACCACATTCGGCAATTTAATCGTCTCACCGCCACATGCAAGTTTAAGGATGTTTCAAACGACTCGATTAAGATGATGCTTTTTCCGTATTCCTTAGCGGGGCCCGCAAAAATTTGGTTAGAGAAAGAGCCAACCAATTCTATATTGACGTGGAAGGATCTCGTTTCAAAATTCGTGAACCACTTTTTTCCGTCCTCTAAGACTACGCACTTGAAAAACGAGATTTCAAAGTTTTCGCAAGAGTATAATGAGAGTTTTTCAACGGCTTGGAATAGGTTTAAGGAAATGTTGCACGAATGTCCTCATCATGGTTTTTCCGACTTGCATCAAATAGACACGTTTTACAATGGCTTGAACGATCATGAGCGTGATTATCTTAATGTCGCCGCGGGTGGTAATTTTTTGTGTAAAACGGTCGAGGAAGCATTGTTAATCATTGAGAATAGGTCTAAGGTGTATAGTCCTCGTAGCACGTCGAGTGTTCGTAAGACTTCGTCTTCGTCTTCGCCTTCATTGTCACACACCGTTGATGCTTGCCAAATCGAGGCTAATTTGGAGAACAAAACTTTTGATATAGTGAAAGGATTGTTAGTTGAGTTTAAAGTTGGTGAACAACCCGCTCCCGCTACGATTAAAGCGGTTGAGGTTTCTTGTATGTATTGTGGTGGAGCTCATGATTATTCCGAGTGCATTACCAACGGTGGTAACACTTCGAGTGCCTTCGCGGCCGCGGGAACTTATAACCAAAACGGTCAAGTTCCTCGCACTAATCAATTGACTCCACCGGGTTTTCCACCAAATCAAAATGCTAACAATTATCGAAACAATCATGTTGGTTACCAAAGCAATCAAAGGAACAATTACAAGGGTAATAACAACTATGGGAATCAAGGGAGTAGTAGTAGCCAATTGCAAAATCAAAATCAAAACCGTAATTTTTAAAACACGAGTCAAGGTCTTCAAAATGTTTACACTAAAGAACTTCCAATGGACTTTGTGAATTACGCCACGGCAAATGATAAGATTTTGGAAAACATTCAAGAGCAATTGGCTAATCAAGCTAGGGACACGGCTAAAAACACTAAGGAATTGGCTAACTTTGTGAAAGAAAATCTTAGCATGAGGAATGAATTGAAAAATGATTTTGCTAACCAAATTCGAGGTCAAAACAACAAGATAGAGCAAAGTCATGCTAGGCTTGAACAAAGAATTGACCAAAAAGCCGCTAGTCAAGATTTGTAGTTTAATAGTTTTGATGCTAAGCTTAATGCCATTTTAGAAGCCGTCATGGGGAATAAATCCTCTACTTCGAGTGGTCTACCTAGTAACACCGTTTCAAACCCGAAGGGAGAGATGAAAGTGATTACCACACGTAGTGGTAAGGCACTTAAGGAACCGACTCCTCAGCCAATTACTCCAACGGTGGAGGAAATTGAGGAAGAACCCGAGGTGGTGGTCGAAAAGGAGCATATTTCAATCCCACAAAGTACCGCTCATGCCACACCTACGGTTGACCCATCACCCATATTGGAACCCGAGATTCCAAAGGCTATGCCTATGCCCCAACCCACACCACCCTTGCCTTACCCATCGAGACTTAGGAAGGAGAAACGACAAGAGCGCGACAACTACCAATTTGAGCTTTTTATGAAAATGTTTCGTGATTTGCACTTTAATGTGAGTTTCACTGATGCTTTGGTCATGATGCCTTGATTTGCCGCTAACTTTAAGAGTATGTTGAACAACAAGGAGAAATTGCACCAAATGTCTAGTTGTTCATCGGTTTATCTTAATCGCATACCTCAAAAAGTCGGTGATCCCGGTAAATTTTTGATCCCTTGTGCCATTCAAGATATGGAAGAATGCTATGCCTTGGCCGATCTTGGTGCTAGCATTAACTTGATGCCACTTGCAATCTTCAAGTCGCTCAATCTTCCTAATCTTACTCCTTCACGAATGTCTATTGAGTTGGCCGACCATTCCACGATTCTTGCATGTGGTTTGGCGGAAGACGTTTTTGTGAAAGTTGGGAAGTTCTACTATCCCGTATACTTTATTGTTGTTGACATCCCCACGGATCCTCAAGTTCCTCTTATTTTAGGTCGTTCGTTTTTAGATACGTCTATGGCTTTAATTGATGTGCATGCTAGAAAGATCACCTTACGTTTCAACGACGAGGAACTTGTTATAAACAC
This sequence comes from Glebionis coronaria, assembly GCA_025667525.1. Lineage (NCBI taxonomy): Eukaryota > Viridiplantae > Streptophyta > Magnoliopsida > Asterales > Asteraceae > Glebionis > Glebionis coronaria. The sequence goes on along the minus strand of CM046880.1, from coordinate 121,593,415 downwards.
AACTCAAAATTCTCAACTTTCTCATGTTTATTCCGTTGCTACCATAAACCTTGTTGATATGATCGACGTGGTTTGCGAGGAATTTTCACAAGAACTTTTAGGGTTTGGTGATGAAGAAACTAGTGGCAATCCCACTATGTTAGATCCAATTCTTGATAATTCGACACCAACCTTCACTCCTTTCGAAGGTGTTGGTTTTACGTTGGAAGAATTCGATGTTCCACGTACTTGTAACGAAGATCTCGACAACGATGAGGACTTCTCGATTATCAAGGATTTTCTCAACGATTTCCCATTTCCTCCACCCGAGGAGGTTATGAGTATCGAGCCCAAATCTTCACTTGAGGAACCACTGAAAGTAGGATTTTTAGTCCTTTTAATTATGTTCGTTTTTCCTCGATTCGACTCGAATTTGATTTCCGTTTTACGTTTCAACTTAACTTGTTTTGGTTAAAATCTCTTTTTGGTATTTTTAAACTAATCTTAAAAAAAAAGCTATTTAAAATTAATCTTATCTAACAATTTATAAAATAAATCTATTCAAATAAAAATAACTTCTACTTAACTTTAAAAATAATCTAATTAAATTTTACTTTAAACAAATCTATTTTAAAACTATTTTAATTATTAAAACCTAGTAAACTATTAAAAAAAAATCTTTAAATGAAAACTTAATAATACTATTTTTAAAACTAATAAAATTTAAACTAAGAAGTAATTAAAACTTAAAACTATATTTTTTTTTATCTTTTTATATTTTATAAAAAAAAACTGAATTTAAATAAAACTTTTTTTTTTAAATAAAATTTTAAATAAACTTTAAACTAATTTTAACTAAAACTAGTATATATAAAACTGCCCCCTAAAAACATGCTATAAAAATGAAATAGATTGAGATAATAAACAAAAAGTTATCTAGCTCGAGTGGGTGGGACGTTGGTTGCTATGAGAGAGGTCACAGGTTCGAGTCCCGTGAGGGACAATTTTTTGCAAATTATTATTTTAACTTTTTGGAACTGTTTATTTTTGGACAAAGTAGACCTCATACCAATTGGGTCTGAGGTTATATCAGCAAAGTAAAAACAATAAGCAGTCAAATAAGCCAAAACCAGATAAGCAGACGAAAACTTCTAACCAAAACTTCTATAAGCTAGATGAGTAAACTAATTATTCTACTGAGCAAAGTTTGAAAAGCTATGATGACTAAAAGAAACGTCTACACTTAAATCCAAATAAGCAAATAGGCTGAGACGATCTTAATACTAATAAGCAAATCCTAATAGCAACGAAACAAGCAGTTACAAATAAGCAGTAAACAACTTAAGCACATCTTAAGCTAATACTAATAAGCAAATCTCATTACCCGAATCAAAAGCTGATCCATATAAGCTAAACCAAAACCGAAATATAAGCAATAACAACCAAGCTAGCAAGCATAAACTACATAACTCAAACAAACTGAACAAAATATAAATCAACTAAACCACAATCCAAATAAGCTGACACAACAATCAATAGAACAGATTCAATCAAGCAGATTCAAAATACCTCAACTCAGAAACTAAATATCAATTTAAACTAAGCAGATTATCATAAAACTAACTAAACATAAAAAAAATTAACATAAAATTAAAATAAGATTCAACACCTTTAGGCGAAAACCGTTGAGACGAAGCGTCGCGCTGAGCGAGCTTAAACCGAAACGAACACCTCCGTTAACAATATCAACAACTTCAACAAATTTAAACCAAAACGAACTCCAAACAAACCACCAAACTTGATTCGTATCCAAACAATCGGATGAACAAGCACACGGATGAACAGTAGCTATTAACTTGATTTCCCAGTGGGGAAAATCAACAGTTTCTTTCCTTTATTTTTTTTTTATTTTTTTTTATATTATAATTCAACCGAGAATATCAACTATATATTTTTAACAGATTAAAAAAAGAACAGTAACTTAGAAATCAAGACGAGAATTAAAAACTAAATAACTTTTTTCATTAATTAAATTCAACAATACAAAACTTGGAAAAAGAGATTACAATATTGAAACCCTAATCAACTATTTTCTGAAAATTAAAAATAAAGAAAAGCATGAACATTACATGTGAACAGGGGGTTTATATAAGGATCCCCCGAACCTTCTAGGTATCCTTGGTGACCACGGCTTGCGATCTTGGCCTTTAATCTTCATTCTCTCTCTCTCTTTCCTTTATCTTGCGGCTGTGATGATTCTAAATAGCACACGGATTGCCAACGTGGCATCCGTGTGCTAGTTGTGCTTTTTCTTTGGCCTGTGATTGGCTGGATTGGATAGATGAGGTGTAGCATCCAATCAAAACTGTCCACGTAGCATCCCCTCAATACCTTCTCTTCCTTAAAAATGGGGAATTAATTCCCAAACACGTGAATCACACGTGAGATCAAAACCCCCATGTTTATTTAGTTTTTTACCCATCTAGGGTTTTGGTGAAATAGTAATTTTTCGCAGGTTTTGGGTGAGAGAGATAAATGAGGAAGATGGAGCATTGTTTTTTTTTACGAAGATAGAAAAGTGGGTATAAATGTGGAAGACAAGTGGGTCGGTTATATTTATTTGGGATGGGGTAATTAAGGAGGACACGTGTGTGAAGGGAGAGTAAAAAGTTGAGAGGGTTGACCTTTGACTGGGAATTAAATTGTGTGTGTTGAGCGAGTGTGCAAACTAGCAACCCTAAAAGGTCCATATCGTTTCTTTATTTCTTGTGTCATGGGCTTTGGCCCGAGGCTTTCACTCTCTTTAATCTTTGAAATTGGGCTTGTATCCGTTTATTAGAGCTTGGGCCATAATGGGCCAATTAACTTCAAAGATAAATAACTTGATGTCCATTTTGGGCTTTTGGGCCCAATTCCTAGATGTGGGACCCACTTGGCTCGTTAACCTTCAAATAAGATTAAATCCGCTAAAGTCGAGCTTGAAATCGTCTTTCTCAATCATTTTCTTCAAATTAGAGTAGGCTTTGTCGGTTTTCGTGATCTTTGGCATGCTTTTGGTCTTTTGACTTTGTCTTCGTCTCTTTCTTGACTTTTCTTCGACATTTGACCGTGAAATCCCGTGCTTTCTCTTCTTTTGATCATTTGTACCTATTTAACACACAAAACACAAAACCACGCGTAATTCCGACATTTACGACATTAAACACATGATTAGGTCTTGTTTTTACTTGATTTTAGTGGCAAAAGGATAAGTGTTTTCACACTTATCAACTCGTTGTTTTCGTTGGGAACAACGGTGATTCCGCCTTTCTTAGGCACACAATGGACGGGACTAACCCATGGCGAATCCGAGATAGGGGAAATCATTCCGACATCGAGAAGTTTGATAACTTCTTTCTTAATGACTTCATGAATTTTTGGATTAACCCTTCTTTGATTTTGGATTGCGGGACTAACCCATGGCGAATCCGAGATAGGTGGAGAGATATTGTCCTCATTGAGAAGTCTCTCAATAGTACGAATGTCTTCATCCCAATTGGTGGGAGAATTATCATAGTTAATCTCGAGAGGACCTAAGCTAGCTTCAAACTCATCTAAGTCACTTTCTCCAAATGGAGTTAATGAAGGAGCAATAGAAGCTACGGTCTCAACATGAGGTAAAGGAGAAATCCCGCTCTTACAAGCCTCATGAAAATGTTCTTCGTATGCTTCGTCGAGCACATCGATGAAATTCACGGATTCGGGCTCATCGGGAAGTTTGGAAAGTTTACCCATGTTAAAGACGATTTTGTCATCCCCGACCCTCATGATAAGTTCACCTGCGGCTACATCGATTAATGTATGCCCGGTTCTCAAGAAAGGTCGTCCCACAATTAAGGGAACACGGGGATCCATTTCATATTCGACGACAACGAAATCGGCGGGAAAAGTGAATTTGTCGACTCCTACAAAAACATCCTCGGCTATCCCCACCGGATAAGCAACCGTACGGTTAGCTAATTCCAATGTCATACGAGTGGGGACTAGCTCGGGTAAAGATAATTGTTTCCACACGGACAATGGCATAAGATTGATACTCGCTCCGAGATCCGCCAAGGCCATACAATTCTCAACACCCGGAAAATTACAAGGAATATAGAATCGACCGGGATCTCCTAACTTAACCGGTAATTTTCTCAAAAGAACCGCGGAACAATTCTCATTCAATTGGGTATTGGCAATATCAAGCAACTTTTCCTTATCACTTAAAAGATCCTTAAACATCTTAGCGTACTTAGGCATGTGAGTGAGCGCCTCGGCAAAGGTGATATTAAAATTCAATTGTTTGAACATTTTTAGGAAGTTCGAAACTTGAATATCATCCTTATTCTTCAATTTCTCTTTCCGCAACCTTGAGGGATAAGGTATATTGGGTTGAGATGAAGGCTTTGGAGTGGATTGCTCACTCACATCCTTTGGAGGAGGAGGAGGAGAAATAGAAGGTGAAGGAACCGGTTTTGGAACCGAAGGTGGGATATAAAATTTGGGTATCGGTGGAACATAAGGGGTAGACGAATGCATAACGGGAGGTATGTCACAAGTGGAAGAAGAAGGAGGTTGTGTCGAAGAAGAAGGAATCTCGGGTCCTTGGTTAGGTGAGGAAGGTTCTACGGTGGTCTTACCGCTCCTAGTAGTGATAGCATTAACATTAGCCCTAGGATTGGTCACAGTGTTCGAGGGAAGGGCACCTTGGGGACGAAAGGTTTGAATCATAGTCAAAAACTTCTTATCATTCGATTCTTGCATTAGTCGATTATGCTCTTGCATCTCTCTCATCATTCGTACATGGTCGGATAATTTTTGTAAAACCAAGTCCATTTGAGGATTATGCACGTTCATTTGATTATAACCTTGATTAGGAAAACCTTGGTTTTGATATTGATTAGAACCTTGATTAAATCCTTGATTTTGAAAACTTTGGTTATTATATCCTTGATTATTCAACCCTTGGTTTTGCCCTTGAAAATTCCCTTGATTTTGATTAAAACCCCGTTGATTAGTATTTCCTTGAAAATTACCCCGTTGAGGAGCTTGGTTCCTATTTTGGGCGGGTAGGGGTGGTCTTTGTGGTGCTACAAAACCCGGGGGAGCCAAATAGTTATTAGACTTGTAAGACAAATGGTTAACATCAACATTTGGTTTGAATTGAATCCGATCAAGTTCATTGTTATTATAAGCATAAACTTCTTGTTGATCATTGTAAACCTTGTCACAATTAAAGTATGAATGTGGTCCACCACAAGTCTCACACGTCTCACTTTTTTCTTTCACGGCATGAACATGTGTAGTGAGGGCGTCGGTTTTTAAAGCGAGTGTCTCAACAAGCGAAGTAAGCTTATTAATTCGATCATTCACCTCAATATTACTCGTACTAGCACTTGCCATATTAGCCCTAACACTTTTGGTTTGCACTTTTGCTTTGTTCTCAATAATGGCCCAAGCCTCGTTCATTGTCTTCACAAGAATATTGCCCCCCGCAGCACTATTAAGTGAGTCTTGGTCGTTTAGAGTTAAACCATTATAAAACGTGTTGATTTGATGAACTTTAGTAAAACCGTGTTGTGGACATTTTCTCAAAAGATCTTTAAAACGATCCCAAGCTTCACTAAAAGTTTCCCCATATTTTTGCTCAAAATTGATTATTTCATTCCTTAAGGAAGTGGTACGTGATGGTGGGAAAAAGTAGTTAATGAACTTGGTCTCTAAGTCGATCCATGTGGTAATACTTTGGGGTGGTTCCTTATCGAGCCAAATCCGGGCTTGTCCCTCGAGGGAAAAAGGAAAAAGTTGGAGGCGAACGGCCTCTTGGGGCACCCCATTGTATTTGACGGTATTAGCTAATTGGATGAAACGTTTGATATGAGCGTGTGGGTCATCATTAGTACGGCCTAAAAATGGTGTAGCGGAAACCATTTGAATAAAACCCGATTTAAGTTCGAAATGATTAGCTCCAATATTCGGCACCACAATCGCGTCATCGTTTCCTTCAACGTGAGATTGTAGAATCTCAATCATTGGTCGATTATCCGTTGCCATCGTATTGTTGAAAGCTCGATACTCGGGATCGGCTTTAATGACGGTCTTTTTGTTTTTCTTCTTCTTCTTTTTAGAAGAATTAGAAGTATTTGGTACACCAATCGGTATGTATGTATGCGCGCGAGTGCGCATACAATTAAAACTTTGGAATGAGGTAGGTGACCTCGGTCGACTTTGAGAGGAAAAGGATTTTCCCTCTCGAGGAGCAATATGAAAAATCTATAAAAATATATACGTAAAATACTACTTGAGTTGGCAAACCAATAATCGGTCGTCCCTCTCAATATACGCACAAGCGAGCGAGGAAACGAGGTGGCACAAAGCACTTAAAAACCTTTTTCCTTAGACGGCCTTTTATAGCGCGTCGCCTTATACCCACCTTATAGTTTGTATATATCGAGTTCAAACGTCTTACTAGTATTTATCTATTTTGCCCTTTTTTCTCGTTATGGATTCGAATACAATAGTTAGGTGATGAAATCCCAACTAAGGCCTTATTTGATAAGTAGGTAATTTATTGTGCTACGTAATATAATATAATAAAATAAAAAATCTTTTTGTATTTTTTAGAAAAATATATATTCACAAGAAAAATCGAAAGAAATCGAATCGAAAAATTAACACTAATACGTAATATTTTTGGTGTAATACGTTTAGGAAAACGTATTACTTTTGATTTTTTTAATTTTTTTGGTGCAATTCTTAGGAAAGAAGTTGCTTTTGTGATTTTTTAATTTTTTTGTAATTTATGTTTTTTTGATTTTTTTGTATTTTTGATTTTGTGCAAGAAACGTAACGTTCAAAGAATGAACGGATCCCAAAATCCAAACGTCTTCACGAAAAAATCGTCAATCGTATGAGCGAAGCGGCAGCGGCGCCAATTTGAAACTAGGATTTTTAGTCCTTTTAATTATGTTCGTTTTTCCTCGATTCGACTCGAATTTGATTTCCGTTTTACGTTTCAACTTAACTTGTTTTTGGTTAAAATCTCTTTTTGGTATTTTTAAACTAATCTTAAAAAAAAATAAAAGCTATTTAAAATTAATCTTATCTAACAATTTATAAAAATAAATCTATTCAAATAAAAATAACTTCTACTTAACTTTAAAAATAATCTAATTAAATTTTACTTTAAACAAATCTATTTTAAAACTATTTTAATTATTAAAACCTAGTAAACTATTAAAAAAAATCTTTAAATGAAAACTTAATAATACTATTTTTAAAACTAATAAAATTTAAACTAAGAAGTAATTAAAACTTAAAACTATATTTTTTTTATCTTTTTATATTTTATAAAAAAAAACTGAATTTAAATAAAACTTTTTTTTTTTAAATAAAATTTTAAATAAACTTTAAACTAATTTTAACTAAAACTAGTATATATAAAACTGCCCCCTAAAAACATGCTATAAAAATGAAATAGATTGAGATAATAAACAAAAAGTTATCTAGCTCGAGTCGGTGGAACGTTGGTTGCTATGCGAGAGGTCACAGGTTCGAGTCCCGTGAGGGACAATTTTTTGCAAATTATTATTTTAACTTTTTGGAACTGTTGATTTTTGGACAAAGTAGACCTCAGACCAATTGGGTCTGAGGTTATATCAGCAAATTAAAAACAATAAGCAGTCAAATAAGCCAAAACCAGATAAGCAGACGAAAACTTCTAACCAAAACTTCTATAAGCTAGATGAGTAAACTAATTATTCTACTGAGCAAAGTTTGAAAAGCTATGATGACTAAAAGAAACGTCTACACTTAAATCCAAATAAGCAAATAGGCTGAGACGATCTTAATACTAATAAGCAAATCCTAATAGCAACGAAACAAGCAGTTACAAATAAGCAGTAAACAACTTAAGCACATCTTAAGCTAATACTAATAAGCAAATCTCATTACCCGAATCAAAAGCTGATCCAAATAAGCTAAACCAAAACCGAAATATAAGCAATAACAACCAAGCTAGCAAGCATAAACTACATAACTCAAACAAACTGAACAAAATATAAATCAACTAAACCACAATCCAAATAAGCTGACACAGCAATCAATAGAACAGATTCAATCAAGCAGATTCAAAATACCTCAACTCAGAAACTAAATATCAATTTAAACTAAGCAGATTATCATAAAACTAACTAAACATAATAAAAATTAACATAAAATTAAAATAAGATTCAAAACCTTTAGGCGAAAACCGTTGAGACGAAGCGTCGCGCTGAGCGAGCTTAAACCAAAACGAACACCTCCGTTAACAATATCAACAACTTCAACAAATTTAAACCAAAACGAACTCCAAACAAACCACCAAACTTGATTCGTATCCAAACAATCGGATGAACAAGCACACGGATGAACAGTAGCAATTAACTTGATTTCCCAGTGGGGAAAATCAATAGTTTCTTTCCTTTATTTTATTTTTATTTTATTTTTATATTATAATTCAACCGAGAATATCAACTATATATTTTTAACAGATTAAAAAAAGAACAGTAACTTAGAAATCAAGACGAGAATTAAAAACTAAATAACTTTTTTCATTAATTAAATTCAACAATACAAAACATGGAAAAAGAGATTACAATATTGAAACCCTAATTAACTATTTTCTGAAAATTAAAAATATAGAAAAGCATGAACATTACATGTGAACAGGGGGGTTTATATAAGGATCCCCCGAACCTTCTAGGTATCCTTGGTGACCACGGCTTGCGATCTTGGCCTTTAATCTTCATTCTCTCTCTCTTTCCTTTATCTTGCGGCTGTGATGATTCCAAATAGCACACGGATTGCCAACGTGGCATCCGTGTGCTAGTTGTGCTTTTTCTTTGGCCTGTGATTGGCTGGATTGGATAGATGAGGTGTAGCATCCAATCAAAACTGTCCACGTAGCATCCCCTCAATACCTTCTCTTCCTTAAAAATGGGGAATTAATTCCCAAACACGTGAATCACACGTGAGATCAAAACCCCCATGTTTATTTAGTTTTTTACCCATCTAGGGTTTTGGTGAAATAGTAATTTTTCGCAGGTTTTGGGTGAGAGAGATAAATGAGGAAGATGGAGCATTGTTTTTTTTTTTACGAAGATAGAAAACGTGTGGGTATAAATGTGGAAGATAAGTGGGTCGGTTATATTTATTTGGGATGGGGTAATTAAGGAGGACACGTGTGTGAAGGGAGAGTAAAAAGTTGAGAGGGTTGACCTTTGACTGGGAATTAAATTGTGTGTGTTGAGCGAGTGTGCAAACTAGCAACCCTAAAAGGCCCATATCGTTTCTTTATTTCTTGTGTCATGGGCTTTGGCCCGAGGCTTTCACTCTCTTTAATCTTTGAAATTGGGCTTGTATCCGTTTATTAGAGCTTGGGCCATAATGGGCCAATTAACTTCAAAGATAAATAACTTGATGTCCATTTTGGGCTTTTGGGCCCAATTCCTAGATGTGGGACCCACTTGGCCCGTTAACCTTCAAATAAGATTAAATCCGATAAAGTCGAGCTCGAAATCGGCTTTCTCAATCATTTTCTTCAAATTAGAGTAGGCTTTGTCGGTTTTCGTGATCTTTGGCATGCTTTTGGTCTTTTGACTTTGTCTTCATCTCTTTCTTGACTTTTCTTCGACATTTGACCGTGAAATCCCGTGTTTTCTCTTCTTTTGATCATTTGTACCTATTTAACACACAAAACACAAAACCACGCGTAATTCCGACATTTACGACATTAAACACATGATTAGGTCTTGTTTTTACTTGATTTTAGTGGCAAAAGGATAAGTGTTTTCACACTTATTAACCACCTATTCTCGAGTTGAAAGATTTACCTCCTCACCTCGAATATGTCTATTTGGAGGAGGACGACAAGTTGCCGGTTATTATTGCGAAGGATCTTTCGAATGATGAAAAAACCGCACTTGTCGATGTTCTAAAGGACAACAAAGGGGCGATTGCGTGGAAGTTATCCGACATTAAGGGGATTGATCCCAAGTTTTGTACCCACAAAATCTTAATGGAGGAGGATTTCAAGCCAACAATCCAAAGTCAAAGGAGGGTGAACCCAAAAATTCACGATGTCATCCAAAAGGAGGTCCTTAAACTCCTTGACGCGGGAATGATTTACCCTATTTCCGATAGCCCTTGGGTGAGTCCTATTCATTGTGTCCCTAAAAAGGGAGGGGTGACCGTTGTGCCAAACGATGCCAACGAGTTGATTCCCACTAGACTCGTGACCGGATGGAGAGTGTGCATTGACTATTGAAAGTTGAATGAAGCCACTCGAAAAGACCATTTTCCCTTGCCCTTCATGGACCAAATGTTGGAGCGTCTTGCGGGAAACGATTTCTATTGCTTTTTAGATGGTTTTTCCGGTTACTTCCAAATTCCCATCGATCCTCGTGATCAATAAAAAACTACGTTTACGTGTCCATATGGAACGTTTGCCTATCGTAGAATGCCATTCGGACTTTGCAATGCACCGGGAACTTTTCAACGATGCATGATGGCTATTTTTCATGATATGATCGAGAAGACGATGGAAGTCTTCATGGATGACTTTTCCGTGTTTGGTGATTCTTTCACTTCGTGTTTGTCGAACCTAGAGAGAATGTTAAAACGTTGTGAGGAAACCAACCTTGTGCTCAATTGGGAAAAGTGTCATTTTATGGTTAAGAGTGGAATCGTCTTAGGGCACAAGGTCTCGAAAGCGGGGATTGAGGTAGATTAAGCTAAGGTAGACGTCATCGCCAAATTACCTCATCCCAAAACCGTTAAGGGAGTTAGGAGTTTCCTAGGCCACGCGGGCTTTTATCGTCGATTCATCAAGGATTTCTCGAAGATTTCTCGACCCATTACACATCTTCTTGAAAAAGAGGCACGTTTTGTCTTTGACGAAGATTGTGTACGAGCCTTTGAGATCCTTAAGAGGAAACTTACCGAAGCTCCCATTCTTGTTGCACCCAATTGGAACCTCCCCTTTGAGCTAATGTGTGATGCTAGTGATTACGCCATTGGGGCCGTTTTGGGGCAACGTCATGATAAGCACTTCTTGCCTATTCACTATGCTAGCAAGACGATGACCGAGGCTCAACTTAAATACACTACAACGGAAAAGGAGTTCCTTGCCGTGGTGTATGCATTTGAGAAATTCCGACCTTATCTCGTCTTGACGAAATGCATAGTGTATACGGACCATTCAGCTATCAAGTATCTCATAGCAAAGCAAGATGCTAAGCCGATATTACTTCGTTGGATTCTCCTCCTTTAAGAATTTGATCACAAAATCGTTGACAAAAAAGGAGCCGAGAATCTAGCGGCCGATCATCTCTCTCGTGTGGAAGATCCTCACCAAAGTGTTTACGAGCCTAAGGAAATCACCGAAACATTTCCGCTCGAGACACTTGGTGTAGTGAATTCTAAGCTTGATTCTTCTACCCCATGGTTTGCGGATTTTGCAAATTACCATGCGGGTAACTTCATCGTTAAGGGTATGACGACTCAAGAAAAACGAAAATTCTTTCGTGACGTCAAGTTCTACTTTTGGAACGACCCTTACTTGTTTCGAACTTGTGCGGATCAAATCATCCGACGTTGTGCTTTTGGCACCGAAGCTTCTAACATCCTTAGAGCTTGCCATGAGGGACCCACGGGTGGTCACCACGGTGCTAATCTCACGGCTAAGAAGGTGTTTGATGCCGGGTTCTTTTGGCCTACTATTTACCGAGATGCACAAATTCTTGTGTAGTCTTGTGATGCATGCCAACGACAAGGAAAAGCTTCACAAAAAGATGAAATGCCACAAAATATCATTCAAGTATGTGAGATCTTTGACGTTTGGGGTATAGACTTTATGGGGCCGTTCCCATCATCTCGTGGTAATAAGTACATCCTTGTTGCGGTCGACTACCTATCTAAGTGGGTGGAGGCAAAGGCCTTGCCCACTAATGATGCTCGTGTGGTAGTTAAGTTCTTGAAAAGCTTGTTTGCTCGGTTTGGAACCCCTCGTGCGATCATAAGCGATCGTGGAACCCATTTTTGTAATGACCAATTCGAAAGAGTCTTAAGGAAATATGGGGTTACACATCGTCTTTCTACGGCTTATCACCCACAAACGAGTGGGCAAGTCGAGGTTTCAAACCGAGCTTTGAAGAGGATCTTGGAGAGATCCGTAGGGGAAAACCGACAATCTTGGTCGGATAAGTTAGACGATGCTTTATGGGCCTTTAGGACCACTCATAAGACGCCCATTGGGTGCACTCCCTATAAGCTTGTGTATGGAAAGAATTGTCATTTGCCTATCGCGTTAGAACACAAGGCTTATTGGGCCCTAAAGCATTGTAATGATGATATGGAGACCGCGGGAAAACACCAAAAAATGCAATTAAATGAATTGGATGAATTGAGGGATATTGCTTATGAAAATCCATTGATTTATAAAGAGAAAACTAAAAAGTTGCATGATTCTAAAATTAAAAACCGGGTTTTTAACATTGGGGATCAAGTTTTGCTTTTTAATTCAAGATTAAAATTTTTTTCCGGTAAATTGAAATCCGTTGGTCCGGTCCATTCACTGTGACTCAAGTATTTCCGTATGGGACCATCGAGCTAGCTCAAGATGATGGTCCTAACTTCAAGGTGAATGGACATAGGTTGAAGCACTACTTTGGCGGGGAAGTTCCATCCTTGAACTACCTCGACCAAGTCACCTTCCCCAATGATAATTAGTATTGAGGGGATCGAGTCGAGCTCATGACTCGGTAATAAAAAACGAGGTGCCTCGTGGGGGAGTCCCATGCTTATCCTATGTACATATTATCGCTTTCTTAGTCTAATGAAGCTTACGTGTGGGGATTTGTGCCCTTCCAACCTTTGTTCCATGGTTGTTTGTGATATGTGGTTTTTAGATCATGATCTTCACGATTGGAGCCTCTCGTGTTCGTTTTATGGGAGCACTCGATCGTTTGCTTTGGAGACATTTCTCAGTATCCATGATATATCCTTTTGATGTTCTAACCTTAGGTTTTTAGCACACTTCATAAACGGCTATTAATTTAATGGTTACACCCTTTCCATGCTAGATTAGGCATTCGACTACGTCTCTAGTATGGGGGTGTTTGCACCCCTCGACTCGAAACATTGAGGACAATGTTTAACTTTAGTATGGGGGGGGTGAATAGATACTATCCTTGCCAAACCTTCACACTTTCCAAAGTTTATCGTTTTGTTTATCGTTTTGTTGCAAAATAAGGCTAAAAATGGCCAAATTTTAAAAAATTTCTCATGTTTCATAAGTGTTTGAAGACACAAATGTAGGTTTTCCGATGGCGAGAATAAGAGTAATTTTTGACTCGACCGTGCGTGTTGAGCACTTAGCTTTGATTCCTTAACTTCACATTAGGCTAAGTCTCTTAAATGAGAATAAGAGTAATTTCCGATGGCGAGAATAAGAGTAATTTTTGACTCGTATTCTTTCAAAAACTCATGTGTTCTTGTTGTTTGCTTATTCTCCCTTCGCTTGTAAATATTTTTTGCTTAATAAATATTGACTTAGCGGTTTAGTTAGGATTGTTGGGTTTCCAGTCTTTTCTAGTAGCTTCCGTGTAATTAAATTTGGAAGACATTAAGGTATCGACAGCGTCACGGTTTTGAAGTATTGGCATCCGAATAATCGAAAGCTTCACCCAATAATAAGATTTCAAGTGCTCACCTAAATCAAGCAAACAATTTGAAGCCCCACAAGGCCTAAAATCTATGCAAAAATTAAAAGTGAATCAAGCCTTAATCTTCTAAGCTTTAAAGATCCAAAATTCGCTTTAGCGTGAGGATATACGTCTTTGGCTAATAAAACCACCGATGAGGCGGATAATAAAAGGCAAGGCAAGACCGAAGTCATAATAAAAGCTTCATTGTGAAGTTGAATAAAAGAAGGAGGTAAACCAAAGATAATAAGGCCCTTCCGTTAGGGGGCGTATAAAAGTCTTGGTAATAAGTCTCATGTTCAAAACCGTTATAAAACCGTGTTTATCGATTCTTCTTGTCGAATTAATTTTTTAACATCGTTGTCTATTAGGAGGGGTTATTGATTTGATTGTCTTAGTTACACCGTTAGGACTCTATTTTTAGACCTAAATCTCTATTATCGCATAAGTCAAACAATGTATCCTCGTGAAACATTCAAGACAAAATAAAATATAAGAGATACAACTTAGGAATAATGGGAGGATAAGTACGTGATTAGGGCATATGAGTAGTGTTAGCATTACTAACTTATAATGACAATTACCTCGTTGCACGCTTGGCATGGAATTGGGGTGAAAATCGAGGACGATGAAATTATTTCTAACAAAGCATTCACGTGTTCTTATTCTATGAACCTAAACGTCCTATTTTGCGATGAAAATCATACATTATGTCTAACACACAAGTAGTAGTAATAGTAGTAGTGTAGCTAGTTTATCATTTCAATAAAGTGAATAAAATGAATTTTGGAGATGCTTTGATACTTAATTCTAGCATTGCGTGAGGGCACGACAATGGTTTAGTATGGGGGAGTGATGAGACTGCTTTTATACATAGTCACATCGTCCAAATTGGGCTTAAAATGTGTTAAATATCATCAAAATACCCAAATATACGCTTGTGTTTGTTGCTTATGTATTTTAGGAACGGATATCGAGAAAATGACAAAAGATCACAATAATCAATCAAAAACGAACACGGGAAACGAAGCCGCACGATGAACCAAGCCCTAATGAAGAATTCTCCAAAGAAAACCCTTGAAGATTTGAAGAATCATGAAGATTGGTCCTCCAAGTTTGAAGAATTGACACTTTATACCCTTGTATCTTCATAATTACAAGTTTGGTCCCTAAAGTTTGTCAAAATTACAAAAAGGACCCTTAACTTTGAAGAATTGGCAAATTTAGTCCCTCAACAAAACTAAATTGTCAATAATGGTCCTCCAAGAAGTCAACAAACAAGTCAAAGCCTTAAAGAATGAAGACATGTCAAAAACAGCCCTTGGATATTGAAGAATTTACATGTTTGGTCCTTGTTTCAAGCTTATAAAATCCTTGTGCCAAAATTGACAAGTACCCCATACTTATTATAAAGGGAAAACAAAGTTTTGACTGATATTTACAAAGTGAAGAAAAGGGAAAACATTGGGGGGCATTCTTGGGAGACAATCAAACTCCACCACCCAACCAAAATCCTACACGTCACCCTACCCGACTTGAATACCCTTTTACCCATACCCCTCACCCAAACCCGGTTGACCCATTGTTCTTATAACCCACGTTTAATAATAAACGTGTTTTCCTCTTAAACACATTTAACCCTAAACTAAAAAGATCAAAACACACCTTTTTCCCTATAAACCCTAATTTTTCCCCCAAATTAAAATTCATGAATTAAGACCTGGTCTATTCCAGATCAGTGATTAATCATGGATTAACCCAAACCCCACTATTAATCTCCCATCACACTCACTCCCTGGTCCCCAAAATCCCACCCATTGGCAAAAAGACAAAGGAGCACCAGAGAATCAACGACTCATAAGGGTTTCGTGTCCTCCAAATGGAATCCAACGTTCAAGATGGATGCATCCCAGCCTGTCTATCACAAAAATCTAAGAGATTTGCACATGGCTTCAAGAATTATTCAAAAGATGGGATCAAGATCAGCATATTCGCATCTTCATCAAGGGTAAATTTGGAAACTCAGTAGATTAAGGTTTTCTTTTGTTTTCAATTCTAGAACAATCCGAGGGGCCTATAAATGAGGACCGACCTGTGGTACCCATTTTCCCTTGTCTCGGATTTTTTGTAATTTACTCTTTTATGAATGAAAATTTTGAAGTTTTTAAAAATCATCTGAGTTCCAATTTATTTTATGTTTTATGATTTAAGTTAATGTTTTTAAATTTGAGTTGGGGGTTTTCTTGTTTGAGTTAATCAGTAAGTGTGTAGAAGTGAAATCAAAATTTTCTTGTTTAAAGTTATCATCAATTTCATTTAAGTGTTTGAAGTGCTTGAAAAAATTCGAAAAGAAAAAAAAAACCAAACAAGCAGGGTGTGTTTATTTATCTGTTGAGCTAACAATCCAAGAACTCAGTTCTTGGATTCATTTGTTTTTCTTAGCAGTATTCCCTTTCATTCATGGTGATTCAGTTCAGTTGTTGAACCCCAACGAACACCCCCTCAATACTTTATCGTCCAAGACACCCCTGCCTCGAACCTAGTAGTTGGTCGAGATCAGGGGAGCTTAGCTGACCCTTGTTGGATGCAAACAAGGGTAGGTATCGCATTCTCGTCCTTTCTTTTTTTTACTTATCACTGCTAATTGTGTAATTGTTTTTGTCAGTTAATTGCTTATCAAGTTTGCTCGTTTTATAATTTTGATTTTATATTGAGTAAATTTCCTGAGTTTGGTTGAGTAGTTTAATCAGAAAGTTTACTTAGGTTTGGTTATTTTAGTTTAATCTGTTTAACTTGGTAATAAAAATATGCTCACTTAGGATTTAATGATAGCTTGTTTGCATTGTTTATTCTTAGTTTAAGTTGTCATGTTTATAACTCAGTCTTGGTTTTGAACTGATTTGTGTAATCTGAGTAGTCTGCTACTTGGAAGTGTGATTGATTTAGTTAGTATATGCTAGATTTGTATCTAGGATGCATGTTTGCTTGCGAATATAGGTGGTTATTGTGCTAGAATTTAGTGTACTCATCTAGGGTGCCTGCATAGTATAAGCTTAGAATCTGTCTGCATATGTTGCTAAATTGATCGTATATCATTGCCTGCTTAATTGGTTAGATTGCATTAGGTTCTATCACTTTTGTGTGCTTACTGTTTCTGAACCTCAATCCGTAAGTATTAAGTCTGTTTAGTTTATTATTACTGCATGATTCACTAGTTAAGTATTGATTTGCTATGAATTTGTTAAGTACTTGCAACCTGCCTGCTTGTTGATTCATTGCTTGTGCATCAGTTAGTTTTGTGGCTTGTTTGTCTTGACTGCTTTTTGCTAGCTTAATACACCCCCACAAGCCAACTGCAAGTGGGGGGTTTTTGACTGTCCAAAAAGAACACAACAAAAGAAACAGATAGCTAGAAAAGAAAGAGTTCCAAGTCTGAGACTTATTTGATTCATTTAGGGGTAATTCTGGCTTTAATTTGACTAGTGTTTGTGTTTTTGGGTAGTAGTAGTATCTGAAATCAAGAGGGGTAAAAAGAAAAAAAAAAATTTAAAAATTTTTGGCGTGGCCAGGACTCGAACCTGCGCCACCACTGCCAAAGCACACACACACTACCGCTCGCCCTAGGGACTTTGACTGGTAATCTCTTGCAAAGTTAAATACTTAAGGTCATTCTAAGTGGGCTTATATAAATATAAGCCATAGCTTAATTGGGTCTTTTCAGCTTATTGGATAAGCGTTTTTGCCCCAACTTATCTTTCCTAGGACTGTTATTCCATTTAGGATTTTTCTAGCCAGTTTTTGTATTTTTCCTTTTATTTTACTATTTTTTATCAATTTTTATTTAGACGTGTATTATTAAATAGTTAAAAAATAGTTAAAATAAGTTTTGATTTTTAGAAAAATTGTTTTTTAGGTTTAATTTAAGTAATTTGAGGTTTACATATCAAAAAGTTTTCAAAAAGTTTTATTTTTGATTTTATTTGATTTTAGGGTTTTTTAACAACTTTAAAAATTAATATAAAATTAAATAAAAGGTTTTAGGAACTTTTGATCACAGTTTTGTTCTAGTTACAATATTCTAGATTTTTGGTAATTTTTTAGAATTAATTTATAAACTTTTTATTTTTTAGAATATTTTAATATTATTTTTATTCCCAAAAATAGAAAGTTGGTTTTTTCTAGTTTTTTCATTTTTCCTAGGTTAAGGACACTTAATTAAGAGTTTTAGCATTTTACAAATATTTTTTAGACTTTTCAATTAATTTCTAGAATTAATTTATGATTTAATTGTTTTTAATAGTTATTAAGTGTTTAAAAATAGTTTAATTTGGTTTTAAAATTTTTAAAAATAGTTTTTAGCTTAATTAGGATTTTTTTGAGGTTTGCAAACTATAAAATCTTGTTTAGGGCTTTTTAATAATTAAAAGTGATTTTTAAGGCTTTAATTAGCATTAAAAAGTCATTATTTAACTAATTAAAAGGTTTTAGCAAGTTTGGATTTTTTGTAAATTCTTAGAATATTATTGGGGAATTTTAATAATTTTTAGGAATTTTTAGGTTAAAATTTTAATTTTGGCACTATTTACGGTTTTACGTTTACGCCTTTTTCGTCGTAGTTTAATTCATCTTCGTAACCGTCTTTCTCTTCTAATCCCATTTCTTTCTCAATCAATATAATCACAAATCAATATCAACTCTTAACACAACGCACTAGCCTATTCGAGAACGAACTCACTTAGGGTCATTCACACACGGTTTTCCTAAATCGTCGTGCACGCTTGCCCTATTTATTGCTCTTTTCCTAAAGAGTGGTAAAAACTCCAACATCAAAAGGCTTTCAACAATGACCACTCTTATGTTGCATGCCTTAAAGGCAAACAGCACAAGGTCTCATTTAAGTCTAAACAGGTGCACTCTAGTTCTTAGCCACTTCACTTGCTGCATATGGACTTGTTTGGTCCAACTAATATAGAAAGCTTAAATGGTAAATCTTACTGTTTTGTCATCACTGGTGATTTTTCTAGATTTACTTGGACTTTCTTTTTAGCCTTAAAAAGTGACACTGCTGATACTTTGATTAACTTTATTACCCAGATTGAAAAGAAGTCTGGTAATGAGGTTAAGATTGTTAGAGGTGACAATGGTGGTGAGCTTAGAAATAAGTTGTTAGATGATTTTTGTGCCAAGAAAGGGATTACTAGATAGTTTAGTGTAGCTAGAACCCCACAACAAAATGGGGTTGCTAAGAGAAAGAATAGAACCCTTATAGAAGCAGCCAGGGCTATGTTGGCTGATGTTCATTTTCCAATTGCTTTTTGGGCTGAGGCTGTGAATACAGCTTGTTAAGTTCAAAATATGGCATTAGTCAACAAGATTCATAACAAAACACCTTATGAGTTACTTTGGGGCAGGAAACCTAATATTGGTTTTCTTAAACCTTTTGGATGTCATGTAGTTGTGCTAGATACTAGTGATGCCTTAGGTAAGTTTAGTGCTAAAGGTGATGAAGGTTACTTCATGGGTTATTCTATGCAGAGTAGAGGATATAGAGTTTACCTTAAGAAAGAAAAACGTATACTTGAAAAGGTACATGTTAGGTTTTTAGAAAGTAAACCTAGTGATCCTGAAAGTGGTCCAAATAGGTTATTTGACTTGGACCCTCTATCTAGGACTTTGAATTATATGCCTGTTACTAGTCCAAACATTGTGAAGGTAACTTCAAATGTTGTGGAAGAACCAGTTGTTGATGTTTTAGGTAAACAGGTTGCTGAAGAGGTTGGATCACAAGCAGACAAATCAGCACCCATACTTGAGTATGTTACCATTCCCATATGGACAGATGCATTTCTTGCTACTGCTGGAAAGGAAAAAGGTGGTCCCCAAGTATCAACAGTTGACAACATGCATGATCTTTCAGACGCTGACAAAGGAATTCTGGCGCTGACAAGACAAATTCAGGCGTTGATGGCTCAAACGCTGACAACCTTGGTACAGGCGTTGACAACTCTTTTGACCATATTTTATCTTCCAATAATTCTGAACAAGGTGAACCTTCAAACAGAAATGGAGAGGTTCATTCAGATGTTGCTGGAAGAGAGTCTGAAGAGGATATTGGTAACATGGAAGATGAGATTGAGGACAACACACTTATTGAGGGAGGAGTGCTTACTTCTACAATAAAAAATCACCCTCCTTCTCTAATCATTGGTGATGTTATGTCTCCTGTGCAAACTAGGAGATCTCATCAGAATCTTGGAGGATTTATTGCCAATATTCATGATAGGTGTGTAAACATCCATCTTTTCTACCATTTAATTACAATAATAACCGGACCAAAACGTGTATTTTATGTCTTTTATGTCGAAATTATGCGTGGTTTGTGTTTTTGTTGTGACTTAGGACGAAAAGGTGAAAAGTGGAGAAAACACGGACATTCACGGGCATTTACAGACTTTTATTGAAGAAAAAGATGAAAGACGAAGTCGAGAAGTCAAGAGTGCAAAAATAACGGAAGTCCAAGACCAATTCTGAAGATTTATCGAAGAAAAAGTCAAAAGACGGAAGTTTATCAAAAGCCGAAGAATTCAAGTCTATTTTATTGAAGAATTTAAAGACGAGTTCAAAAGAAATCCCGAAGCCAAAAGTCCTTTAAGTCCAAGTTTAAAGAAGATTAGAAGAAAAGGACTAATGATGCAATTAATGAAGATTAAAAGAAGGAGGGACCTAATCTTGTAATTAAGAGAAAAGGAAAGAGGGGAGGAAGCTTCCTTAATCCTCCCCTATAAATAGTCATTAGTTGTAATCATTTTCTCTTGTTGGCTAATAGTGACAATTAGTCCTTCCACCTTTAATTACCTTGTCATTTACTTTTCTTGTCAACTTTAAATACCTTGTCTTGCACCTTAAATTCATTTAATTTCAAGTAAGTTTTCATTTAATTATTGTCAATCTTTACTTTATCTTGTCAATCTCTTATCTACCTTTCTTAATCTTTGATTTTTGTGTTTATGTTTATGTTCATGTTCATGCTTTTATTTTGATCCAAATGGGTTATTGATTATTGTGGTTAAAGTTGTTAGATTTCTTGATATTGATTGTTTGTTTATGATTAATTGATGTTTTGTTGTTGGTTTTATTAAATCGTTTGGTTGATTTTGGTTAAATTTGTGTTAGATCGTCTTTACCTTGATTTCCTTGTTCTTCGGGAAAGTTGTTTCTGTTTCTTGGTTCCCATGAAATCTTCCGACTCAAGGGAAGGAGTGTTCATTCGGAAGTCTTAAAGTTCAGTATCAAGCTTCTTCATCCGGAACATTCAAAGTTCCGAACGAAGGAAATCTTCCGACTCAAGTATTACTCATTCGGAAGTCTCAAACTTCCGAACGAAGGGAAAGTTCCGGATCAGCAAGTGTTCATTCGGAACTTAAAAAGTTCCGAGTCAAGCTAGTTCATTCGGAACTCCAAAACTTCCGAGTCAAGAGTGTTCATTCGGAACTCCAAAGTTCCGAACCAAGGGCTTCATTCGGAACTTCTCAAAAGTTCCGGATCAATTCGAAAGTTCCGAACCAAGGGGAAAAGTTCCGGATCAAGGGAAGGAAAAAGTTCCGGATCAGCAAAAACTTCCGAACCAAGATTTATTCATTCGGAACTTAAAAAGTTCCGAGTCAAGCTAGTTCATTCGGAAGTTTTAAACTTCCGAATCAAGGGTTTCTTGTCAGGTTCTTTTTGGTTTTCTTTTTAAATTTCAGTCTTTTATTTTTAAGCTTTATTTTTCCTGCTTTTACTTTAATTGCACTTTAAGATTATTTGTCTTAAATATATTTTAGTCTTGCCTTAGTTTAAGTTTTAGTTGCGTTTTAAGATTGCCTTAGATAGATTTAAGTTCACGTCATTTACTTTAGTGCCCTTTAATTTCAGTCACGTTTTTAAATACTTGCACCTTTATTTTAATTAGACTTAGATTTACTTTAAGATCACTTTTACTTTTAAGTTTCGCACTTTTATTTTAAACACTACAACGACACATTTTTGTTTCCACCAAAATAAAACCGAGTCACACATTAAACACAAGTTTTTCAATTCGAAGAGACATACTTAAACGAATCTTTTTACCTGGGCAAAAGCCTTGTATCAAATGGTGCCGTTGCCGGCTCTTTTCGTAAAGATTAACGGTTTTCTGTGAGAGACGCGTTGCTTTTTGGGATCCATTCACTTGTGAGCGTTATTTTTCTTGCATTAAAAATTCAAAAAATCATAAAAATTCAAAAATTCAAAAAAATACATAAAAATACATAAAAATTAAAAAATTTAAAAATCCAAAAAGATTTTATCTTTATTGTGTATATATATTATTTTTGTGTTTGGTTTCTTTTTCTTTGTCTTTGTAGGTGCATGCGTACTAGATCTTCTAATTATCAAGAGCCCAAGCCTCAAGAAGATTTAGCTATGTCAGGTGTAAACAACAATAATCCACCGCACCCTAATAATAACAACAATGTTCTTCCACAGCCCGATCTTCGGACCATGGAGGAGCTTTGTCAACCAACCATGTTTGGACGAGGAGGACCGATTTCGCCGATGAAAATCAACGCTCCTGAGTTTTCGTTGAAGCACCAAATGATTCAGCAAGTACAAACAAACCCATTCCATGGATTGCCTGATGATGATGCCAACAAACACCTCGACAAGTTCATTACAATCACCCAAAGCATGAAGTTGGCCGGTGCCACAATGGATGAAATTCGCCTACAACTCTTTCCACACACTTTATTGCATCATGCCGAGAAATGGTTTGATCGTCTTCCGAAGAATTCTATTCACACTTGGGATGACATGACTCAACGCTTTTTGTCGCGCTACTTTCCACCATCCATGGTTACGAGCCTTCGCAATCAAATAAGCGGTTTCATGCAAGAGCCTGATGAATCTCTTTTTGATGCCTGGGAGCGATATAATGTCTTGATCGATAGATGTCCAAACCACAACATGCTCCCTGTGACCTTAATAGATACTTTCTACAACGGATTGACTTTTCGAGATCGTGATACGATTAATGCAGCCGCCGGTGGCACATTCATGAAAAGGAGACCCGAGGAGTGTAGAGAGTTAATTGAGAACATGACTACTCACCACAAAAACTGGGATTCCTCTGCTTCTTCAAGGAACAACCCGAGAGTCAATGTTTCTTCTACCTCAGCAAACCCTGAGATGACCGAACTAACCCGCATGATGACTGAAATGAGCAGAAGTATTACGCTTCTCGCTTCAAACCAACAACAACAACAAGTTAAAGCGGTTGCTAATCCTTATGAAACATGTGGCGGTCCTCACTCATACACCGATTGTCCTTCGACATAAGGAAATCCGGAAAATGTGTATGCAGCTTATGGTAATTATTCACCGGAAAATTACCAAGCTAGACAACAAGGGGATAAAAATCTGCTGAGTTATCGATCCAACAACTACCTTTCACCCGGTTTTTCTCCTCAAAACCAAAACCCCGCCAACAACTATAATAGAAGCAACCAAATCCCACCAAGAGCTTCTAACCCTTATCAACCACCCACCCAACAAACCCCACCCATTAATCCCGATGTTGAAGCCATCATGAGAACTCAAGGTGAGCAAATCAAGAATCTACAGAGCCAAATAATCAATTTCAAAGGAGATATCATGAAGCAAGGTAATGACATTAGAACCGAGGTTCGTGATAATATTCAATCCTCCTTCAGCACTCAAACGACTGAATTAAAGAATCTGTTGGCTAGTTTCTTGCCCGAAGCTCAACCTTCTACTTCAAGTTCTCTACCTTCAAACACCGTCACCAATCCGCGAGCCAATGTGAGTGCTATTACTACTCGTAGTGGAGTCACCATCGTAGGACCACCAATCCCACCCACATCATCTACATCTCCTCCACCACCATGTGTCCCTACTCCTCCTACACCTAGTATTAGTGCACCATTACCGTCTCCGCCTCGTAATGACGATGTCTCTCGGAAGGACCCTTCAACATCTCAACCCTTACCGACTACACCTTCACCCTCCACCTATAAACCCAGAATCCCATACCCTTCTCGCATAGGCAAGACCAACGAGCTAACCAAGAATGACTGTCAAGTATCGAAATATGTGAATATGTTATCTCAAATGACCATCAACATTAGCCTTGTTGAAGCACTTTGCCACATGCCAAAATTTGTCAAAGCATTCAAGGAATTGCTTAGCAAGAAGGAGAAGCTGATTGAACTCGCCAACACACGCTTAAATGAAAACTGCTCAGCAGTTATTCTTAAAGAATTATCGGAAAAGCTTGGAGATCCCGGTCGTTTTGTGTTGCCTTGCGTGTTCAACAAAACTGAAGAATTTACTGCCCTTGCTGATCTCGGGGCTAGTATTAATTTGATGCCACTGAGTGTTTGGAAAACACTATCATTGCCCGATCTCACACCAACAAAGATGACTCTTAAACTTGCAAACCGCACTCTCGCTTACCCCGTCGGTATAGCCGAGGATGTGTTCATCAAAGTTGGCACATTTACTTTCCCGGTCGATTTTGTCGTAGTTGTTTATGAAATGGACCCTCGTATTCCTTTAATACTTGGTCGGCCATTTTTGAGAACCGGACGAGCTTTAGTTGATGTGGCCGAAGGTGAGTTAATCTTACGAGTCGGGGATGATTCAAAAGTTTTTAAAATGGGGAAGCTTACATGCAAATCTTTTGGACGAGAATCAGTGAATATGATAAATGTGCTCGATGACTTTGTCGTCTACGACAATCCTCTATTCGACTCTTGCATTGAAAATCCACTTTTTAATGATGATGTGGATGATTCTCTCCCTACTTTGGAACCTTCTCCCATTTATGATTTTCCACCGGTCTTTGATGCTTATGATGATGATGATTCTAGATCAGATTCGAATTATTTTGATTGTACTTCTGAGTATCCCGAGCTACCCACTTTCGATGATTTTGATGAGGCTGATACTCTCTCGAGTGATTCTTCACATGATGAAGATCCTCCACCATCACTCGATCCTACTTTGGACGATTACTCATTTGAGGAAGATTTCTCTGAATTTCTCAACACTTACTTCCCTCATGAGAGTGATGCTCCTCCTTATGACTTTGAAGATTATCGTCTTGATCCTACTTTGGATTTGAAGAACATTATGTCAAAGGAGAAGAAACCGGTTGACACCAATATCCGTTGCACATATGATTTGACACCTCTTTGTCCCCCTTCTGAGGACGAGGTTGTGCTTCTTTGCGGATCTTCTTCACACTCGGCTGAGCCTGAGTGCTATTTTCCCCTAAAGGAATAGGTGTTCGACCCCGGTATTGAAGTCTTTAAGCCATCTCAGTATCCACCTGATGAAATAAAAGGAAAAATCTTTGGAAATATTGAAGACATGCTTGTCCCTCACCATACTTGCTTCCACCGTGCTCCATCACTGCTTAAGGGAACCTTGCCTACTCTTCTTTGGCTTGCCTTGTTCGCCTTAAGCTTGTGCTATTTGATGGACGAAAACTATGTCTTTGATCCTGGTGGATATGTTTCATGCTTCTTCCGTTGATGATCAAGGTCGGGTCAGGCTAATGACTCGGTTAACAAAATCAAGCGCTTCTTGGGAGGCAACCCATGCATTTATCTTTTCGATTTCTTTATCATAAGTGTAGGGGAGACCCGTTGGTTTGCTTTCCTCTCCTCACTTCTTAATCAGGGATTCGAGCTTCAATGATCCACTCTTGATGATTCTTGACGACCCGTGATTTCGTGTTCTACATTTTCCCGGTTCTATCCTAAACTCTTTTCGATTCACTATTTTATATATTTTCTCAATATTAAAATAGGAATCTCTTTAGTTGTCTTTTCCTTAGCAAAATTTAAACAAAGTGCACAATGTCCTAAGTGTAGGGGAGTTTACTCCCACATGCTTAAACATTAAGGACAATGTTTATATTAAGTGTAGGGGGGACTTCTATCGAGGTTAAGTGGTCTTTTCCTTGTATTTGTCCTCATTTTAACCGGAAAATAAAATTTATCGACATTTTTCAAAATTTTTGATCTATTTTGGCCTATTAGTTTTTACCTTTGTATAGTTATTTTCTTTCTTTGCTAGAATAAATGGTTAATAAAGTGGTTTTAATTTTCAAACGTTGTGAATCTTTTGACTCAACCCGAGCTTACTTATCTAAGTTTGCTCTAGCTAGTACCCTTAACGTGTTTAAGTCAAGTTTTGCTAGGCTTTTATATAGGGAGCTATAAAACGCGAAAGTCTTAACTCTCACGGGTTAAGAACAAGAACTTTTTGCAAGTTCCTATAATTGATCCTAGAGAGTCGTTTATCAAGGGAACTTTAAAATGCGATTTCTAAACTTGAAAAAGTATAAGAATTTGCAAGATCCTATAGGCGACTGGAAAACCCAAAACTTTGATTTAATAGGCTAAGCATCCACGAGTCTCATTACTTGAGATTTTAAACTGTGGAGAACGAGAGGTGATAGAGCCAATTATAAGTTCGGTATTCTTTCGTGAATTTATGTGAGTTAATTATGAGCCTATTCTCCCATCGCTTGCTAATAATTTATCTGCTAATAAATAAGGTTGTACGATTTGAAAAGTTACTTAGCTTCTAGCCCAAGATCGTTTAAAAGTTAGCATAACTTATTGAAGCGGGACGCGAAGATTGGCGAGTCCGAAAAGGCCCTAACAAGGCATGAGGTCTATATTTTGTTGCTAAAGATCCAAAAGTGATGTGAAGAATCATTTATCGAAAATCAATATGAAGGATCGAGACACACGACGAAAAGCAAATACTCCCCAAAAGTCATGGAGAAGTGTATCCGAAAAGACCCTAACAAGGTATGAGGATAAATAGATCCAAGTCATAAAAGGAGGCGGATCGTTGTATATCAAAGTCAAAAATAAAGATTGGAGAAAAATGAAGAAGTCGTGGTCCAAGTATGAATCTCTCAAAACTTCAAGTGAAGAAATTCCATTATGAAGAGAAGACCATAATTTCATGAACGTCTCTCAAGGTTTGAAGTATGAAGTCGCTGCCAAATTCGGTCCGAGGAAGGTCTCAAATCGCGAAGCAAGTTATGCAAAGATATGAACTATATGAGGTCCCTTGAAGTAGTTTTAAAAGATTTTGTCCTTTAGCTAACTATTGATTAAATCGTTCACTTTATTTTCAGACTTAATAACTATCAAAATAAGTAAAAAATGCATCCTCGTGATCATTCAAGGAAATAATAAAATATAATAGATACACCTAGGAATAAGGGAGTCTAAGTGAGTAATTGGCCCACATGAGTTCGTGATAGTTTGCTAACTTATAATAACAATGATCTCGTTTTTAAGCTTGGTTTGGAGAAAGTGAAAACTTGAGGATGATGATTATTCATAACATTTCCAAAACCCAAGGTATGCTTTTGATTTCTTTACTTTGAATGTTTATAGTTTTTATTTCTTTAATAAAGGCCAACGTGGATTGATTATGATGAAAAGTGTAAACGTGCTTTGTAACTAATGCATTGCATGAGGACATTGCAATGGTTAAGTGTAGGGGATTTGATAGGTGTGTAAACACCCATCTTTTCTACCACCTAATTACAATAATAACCAGACCAAAACGTGTATTTTATGTCTTTTATGTCGGAATTATGCGTGGTTTGTGTTTTTGTTGTGATTTAGGACGAAAAGGTGAAAAGTGGAGAAAACACGGACATTCACGGGCATTTACAGACTTTTATTGAAGAAAAAGATGAAAGACGAAGTCGAGAAGTCAAGAGTGCAAAAATAACGGAAGTCCAAGACCAATTCTGAAGATTTATCGAAGAAAAAGTCAAAAGACGGAAGTTTATCAAAAGCCAAAGAATTCAAGTCTATTTTATTGAAGAATTTAAAGACGAGTTCAAAAGAAATCCCGAAGCCAAAAGTCCTTTAAGTCCAAGTTTAAAGAAGATTAGAAGAAAAGGACTAATGATGCAATTAATGAAGATTAAAAGAAGGAGGGACATAATCTTGTAATTAAGAGAAAAGGAAAGAGGGGAGGAAGCTTCCTTAATCCTCCCCTATAAATAGTCATTATTTGTAATCATTTTCTCTTGTTGGCTAATAGTGACAATTAGTCCTTCCACCTTTAATTACCTTGTCATTTACTTTTCTTGTCAACTTTAAATACCTTGTCTTGCACCTTAAATTCATTTAATTTCAAGTAAGTTTTCATTTAATTATTGTCAATCTTTACTTTATCTTGTCAATCTCTTATCTACCTTTCTTAATCTTTGATTTTTGTGTTTATGTTTATGTTCATGTTCATTCTTTTATTTTGATCCAAATGGGTTTTTGATTATTGTGGTTAAAGTTGTTAGATTTCTTGATATTGATTGTTTGTTTATGATTAATTGATGTTTTGTTATTGGTTTTATTAAATAGTTTGGTTGATTTTGGTTAAATTTGTGTTAGATCGTCTTTACCTTGATTTCCTTGTTCTTCAGGAAAGTTGTTTATGTTTATTTGTTCCCAGGAAATCTTCCGACTCAAGGGAAGGAGTGTTCATTCGGAAGTCTTAAAGTTCAGTATCAAGCTTCTTCATACGGAACATTCAAAGTTCTGAACGAAGGAAATCTTCTGACTCAAGCATTACTCATTCGGAAGTCTCAAACTTCCGAACGAAGGGAAAGTTCCGGATCAGCAAGTGTTCATTCGGAACTTAAAAAGTTCCGAGTCAAGCTAGTTCATTCGGAACTCAAAACTTCCGAGTCAAGAGTGTTCATTCGGAACTCCAAAGTTCCGAACTAAGGGCTTCATTCGGAACTTCTCAAAAGTTCCGGATCAATTCGAAAGTTCCGAACCAAGGGGAAAAGTTCCGGATCAATATCTTCCGAACGAAGTTCCGGATCAAGGGAAGGAAAAAGTTTCGGATCAGCAAAAACTTCCGAACCAAGCTTGTTTCATTCGGAACTTAAAAAGTTCCGAGTCAAGCTAGTTCATTCGGAAGTTTTAAACTTCCGAATCAAGGGTTTCTTGTCAGGTTCTTTTTGGTTTTCTTTTTAAATTTCAGTCTTTTATTTTTAAGCTTTATTTTTCCTACTTTTACTTTAATTGCACTTTAAGATTATTTGTCTTAGCTTTATTTTAGTCTTGCCTTAATTAAGTTTTAGTTGCGTTTTAAGATTGCCTTAGATAGATTTAAGTTCACGTCATTTACTTTAGTGCCCTTTAATTTCAGTCACGTTTTTAAATACTTGCACCTTTATTTTAATTAGACTTAGATTTACTTTAAGAGCACTTTTACTTTTAAGTTTCGCACTTTTATTTTAAACACTACAACGACACATTTTCGTTTCCACCAAAATAAAACTGAGTCACACATTAAACACAAGTTTTTCAATTCGAAGAGACATACTTAAACGAATCTTTTTACCTGGGCAAAAGCCTTGTATCAATTCACAAGAAGGTTGATACCTCTCTTGTTCAAGCATGTTTGTTTGCCTGTTTTCGGTCACAACAGGAACCCAAGAAGATTTTTGATGCTCTCAAAGAACCAAGTTGGGTGGAAGCAATGGAAGATGAGCTTCACCAATTTACTATCCAGGATGTTTGGGAGTTGGTTGATTGTCCCAGACATGTCAGACCTATTGGGACAAGATGGGTTCTTAGAAACAAAAAGGATGAAAGAGGCATTATGGTCAGAAACAAGGCACGTTTAGTGGCACAAGGATATTCACAAGAGGAAGGGATAGACTATGAGGAGGTCTTTGCACCAGTTGCAATGATTTATGCTATAAGGATTTTTCTAGCCTATGCTTCCTGCATGGGCTTTACAGTCTATCAAATAGATGTGAATAGTGCTTTCCTTTATGGCACAATTGCAGAGGAGGTTTATGTTATGCAGCCTCCTTGTTTTGAAGATTCAGAACATCTAGACAAGGTGTATAGAGTGAAGAAAGCTATGTATGGACTTCATCAAGCCCCAAAAGCATGGTATGGCACATTGTCCACCTATCTGGTGAAAAATGGATTCAAAAGGGGCACCATAGACCAGACCTTATTTACAAAGAAGACTGGTAAGGATTTCTTACTTGTTCAGGTATATGTGGATGATATCAATTTTGGCTCTTTTAGTCCAAAGATGAGTGAAGACTTTTCTAAGCTTATGACAAACAAGTTCAAGATGAGTGCAATGGGGGAGATGAACTTATTTCTAGGGTTACAAGTTCAGCAGAAAGAAGATGGTATCTTCATTTCTCAAGATAAATATGTAGCAGAAATCATGAAGAAGTTTGGCTTTTCTCCACATGAGAAAAGGGCTAGCACTCCTATGGAAATAGAACACCCTTGGGGTAAGGTTAGAGATGGAAAAGAAGTGGATGTCAGGCACTATTGATCAATGATTGGTTCATTTATGTATCTCACATCTTCAAGACCTAACATTATGTTTGTTGTGTGTGCATGTGCACGCCATCAAGTAACTCCCAAAGAGTGTCATCTTCATGCTGTCAAGAGGATCTTTAGATACCTTAGATGTTATCCAGACCTGGGATTATGGTATCCAAAAGATTCACCATTGGAGCTTATTGCATATTCAAACAGTGATTATGGTGGTGACAAGTTTGATAGGAAATCCACAACTGGTGGATGTCAGTTTCTTGGGAGTAGATTGATCTCTTGGCAATGCAAGAAACAAACAGTGGTGGCTAATTCTACAACTGAAGCAAAGTATGTTGCAGCAGCTGCTTGTTGTGGACAAGTCTTATGGATTCAGAACCAGCTATTGGATTATGGGTATAATTTCATGCATACCAAGATTTTTGTAGACAATAACAGTACCTTATGCATTATTAAAAATCTTCTACATCACTCTAAAACAAAACACATAGAAATTAGACATCATTTTAAACGAGATTGCTTTGAAAAAGGTTTAATACAACCAGATAGGGTTGAGACAGAAGAGAATGTGTCTGATTTATTGACTAAACCTTTGATATTGGAAGATTTCAATACTTGATAACAAGTATTGGAATGATCAATCTTACTTAAAATGTGTTTTGGGATCTTATTGTAAAAGTATGTACATGATATGCATTGTTATTGGTCTTTATGTGAAATTAGATTTTCCACTTTATTTGTCTAACACTGACAAAGGTTATCTTAACGCTGATAAGTGTTATCGTGCGTTGTCAGTAACATGTTAATTTTGTGGTTTTTGATCTAATTGGGCAGGCGTTGTTAGCATTGTACCATTAGATACAGAGTTGCTTATGGATCCTTGGAGCCTTATTGGAGCATGTTTTAGTTTATGGATGATGGTTGGAATATTTATATTCCTATCTTGACATAAATTTTTTATTTACATGCATATTATTTGGCAACTTTTGTATCATAGTTTAAGGGGAGGTTTAGGAACCTTTTAGGACTTTTTGGGTATTCTTATAGTACTCTTATCACAATTCTAGATTGTGTCCACTGGTGAGTATGATTTAGTTTACTATCTCATGAGGCACTGTAGCATGCAAAGTTGATATACTATGCATGCTGCCAAGACCTTTTGGCCTAGAATTGGGAGTGGTCTGTTGGGACACTTGGGTATGATTTATATTGGGCTTACCTGGGACGTTAAAAAGGGTTTTATGAGATAACTTAACTGTTAATAATTTTGGTTAGCAAGAGACACTAGAGGACTGTTATGTCTATCTTGCATAAGCAAGTGTGCATGATTGGACAGTGCTTGCCACCCTATGGTAATTTTCAGTTTATAGGTTATCTTCACTAGGATAAATTACTTTGTTAAGGTCCTTTTTCATTTTTATTATTTTTATTTTTGGACGTTGACAGATAAATTTTCAAACGTTTTTGTGACCAATTTCGACGTTGACATGGCTTTTACCAACACTGACAAGAATATAGCCGTTGGGCGTTGATGGGTTATTTTTGACCGTTGACACTCATTGGGTCCTACCCAGTTGTTATTTTTGACGAAAATTGGGGCCGTAATTTTGGGAGTTGATAACTTTTAATTAATGCACAAGATAACTTATTTTCTTTTCAATATTTTCATCATTATATTTTAAAAATAATTGCCTTATTTCTGACCAATCACATGTGTCTATCCCTCCTATAAATTTGGCGCCTTTTTGTTCAACATGATACTCTCATATTCTTGTCTAAC
Source organism: Glebionis coronaria (assembly GCA_025667525.1). Taxonomy (NCBI): domain Eukaryota; kingdom Viridiplantae; phylum Streptophyta; class Magnoliopsida; order Asterales; family Asteraceae; genus Glebionis; species Glebionis coronaria. Next base: position 121,561,496 of record CM046880.1, on the reverse strand, counting down.
AAGTTTTCTCCTATAATTCATCTTTTATAATCTTTCACAAACAGCTTTCTATATCAATGGCGCCTAAGTTTAAACCAAGTGACTTGGTATTGGGATTCGGAAGTCAGCATAACGTGATTGCTTATTTGGAGGCTGATGATGCTCTGTTTCCTCAATACACCCAGATGGTGGCGTATTTGAATGCATCTCCATTACGGTATGCTCCTCTCATCCCTGTCACTCATATTAAACAATTTTGGAACACTGTTAGTTCCTCTACACTTAATAATGTGACTACATTAACAGCTATTGTCCATGGGCGTTCTTGGGTGGTTACTAAAGCCTTGGTTCACCAGGCTTTGCATCTTAATAATGTAGATGGTATAACCACTCTTCCTATTGGTGAAATAGAACAAGGACTCCAAGCTTTGGGTTATCCTTTCCCTGAAGAGGGAACTTTAAATAAATATAATAAACAAGAATTTCCCCCAGCTTAGAAGTACTTAATACATGTCATCCTTCAATGTTTGAGTCCCAAATGTACTGCACATAATGAAATTAACAGATCAATTGCTAGTGCAATTGTGTGTATTACAAATGGGCAAAAGTATAATTTTTCTAAACTGATTTTTGATGGCATGTGTAAAAACAAGGGTAATAAGATGACTTTGGCTTACCCAAGATTTTTACAAATGATTTTTGATGAACAAAGGTATTGCACGTGGGATCATGATGATTTTTATGTGATCCTTGTGCAAAAGAAAGCTATTTTTAGTAAGATGAATTCACCCCCTCACAGAGACTTACCCCTTACCCAGGCCATGCTTGCTGTTATTGCAGCAGCACAACCTCAACCTGACCCACAACCATTGCCTGAACCATCACCTTCTCCTCAACACATGGAACTTGACCAATATTCCTTCAACGCTGACACATTAAATGTTGGTGTTGACACTTCAAATCCAGACGTTGACACCTTTCTACAACAGACCTAAACACCCCTTAACCTTCAAACTACCACCCAATCCACATCATCTTCTCCACCCCCAGACTATAGGATGGAAAAACGCCAAAGGAACCTTGGAGTATTCTCCTCTGGTGTTCCTAGGCATGTTGTAGAGAGAACCACCACCACAAGTGTGGTTGGTGATATGGGTGAGGCTAGGACTATTGGTGCTACCTTAGATGCAGGCCAAGCCAATCCTAACATCTTTAAGACCTCATACATGCCCCATGACTCTACTTTGGGAGGTCAAATACCCATTCTAGAGGAGGGCAGATTGGAACCATACACAATGTTGGAATTGACGGCTGTCTGCATTAGCTTGCAAAAGCAAAATGCAGACATGGTACAAACAGTCAGTACACAAGGCCTTGAACTCAAGCAATTGAGGGAGAGGATTGTTCTTTTGGAGGATGCTAACAATCGGCGTGGTATGGAGGATTCTTCCAAAAGGGAGGATGAGCAGATACATGTGAGTGACAAAGGCTCACATGATGGAGAATCTTTGGGTGTGGCTGAAGCCCTTACTGAATTGAAGAAGCAACCAGGTTTTGATGTATCTTTGGTTACTCCTACAAAATTGAACTTATCATTTACAACAATGATGGAGCAGTTCACAAGAAGATTTGACATGAGTAAGGTGAGCGTTGACAAGCAGATTTTGGACGCTGACACACCTAGCGCTGACAAGAGTAAGTTGGGCGTTGACACACAGGATTTGAACGTTAACAAACCTACATATATGGTTGATGTATTCCAGTCATCAACTATCATCAAGGAAGTGTCTTCACAAGTACCATCATCATCTTTACCCATTATTGATCCATTAGATAAGGGTAAAGGAATCATGGTAGAAACAGAGGTTCCAAAGGATGCAGCTCAAGTATAGTTTGATTCAAAGTTGGCTACACAACTTATGGAACAAGAAAAGAAGAAGGTTGGTGAATCACCATTTGTAGTTACTTTTAAGGAACAAGAAGGAAGTGATGATGAAAGTTCATTTTCAAGTGTTATGATAATTGAACAACCAGAAAGACTTGAATATGGTGATGAGTTGGCAAGGGAGAAACTTAGAGAGTTAAAGTTGCAGGTAGATTATGATATGCCAGAAGTTGCTCAGATGTACCATGCTTGGGATGATAAGGTTATGGAGAATCTAGATATGACAATTTCAGATCATATTTGGGGTTTGGAGATTCTTATAAGAGTTCAAAGAGATTGCAAGGTAATTCCAAAGCATAAGGCTAGCAATGTTTTCTCACTGTTGAAGAGAGATAGAAGAGACCTTTATTACATGTTGCTCAGATGTCATCAAACAGGATGGACCTTTCAGAAATTGCAGGGATTATCCTTTGAAGAATTGGAGTATAAGGCTTATCCCATTTGGGCAACAGTGCAAGAGATGAACACTATCAGACTTCTTTCAGATGAAAGGAAAGAAGAACTTGCAGAAGAGATGGAGATTCAAAAGGCAATGATTGTTCCAAGGCCTTTGAAGAAGGGAGTTCCACTTGAGTTCCGTAAAGATTTGAATAAAGTGATTCCCAGTGAAGCTGTTATAAGAAGGAGCATTAAGCTCTCACCCATGGAAGTTTCAGATATGGTACAAGTGTTACCTCTTGATGCCAGAAACTCTATCATTAGCTATGAAGAAGATGCAAGTGGGTTTTGGATGATTGGCAGGTATGGGAAAGAGGTACACACACAATTACTACTCTTATGTCTCTCTTTGCAAGTATGGTTAGGGAGGACTTGGTAGACCTTTGGAGGTTATTGTTGGCCAAGTATGAGACTAAAGCACCTACTTCAGTTAATGGAATAAAGCTTTGGTCAACATTCAAGAGAATGTGTGCACTAGAAGAAGAAGATCCTGTTTGGAAGGATCTTGAGGATGATATCAGTGGACTTCAATGGCGTTTGTATTCAGCAGCTGGTGTGTATTATTTGAGTTCCACAAAGTTTTCTGAATATCTTCTTGTAGATGTTGAGTATCCCATGTCCAAAGAAGTTTTTGAAAAGATGAAGACAACACAGTTGGAGATTGACTACTCAAGTGACGTGGCCAAAGATTTGATTAGGCATGTTTATTACCAATTTGATAAGATTTGTAAGAATCCTCCTAGTTCTTAGTTTTTATTCAGAAACTTGATTACTAGAGTAGATATCAATTTTAAGGGAGGATTGTTGGGAATAATATGTAGCCAGTACACTTGGACGCTGACAAGAGCAATCAGGACGTTGATAAGAAGAAAACAAGCGTTGACAGAACAAGCGTTGACAGGAAGATTGTAAAACCCGCATGCTTTTACCATGAATAGTAGCCTTAAGATCATATGTATATGATTAAAACTTTCCTTTTATAACATGTTTACGTTTCACGTATAAGTATTACGAGTATTACATATGTGTTACAACACGATAAGTATTTATTACGTATGAACACACAATAATTATTCCAATAATAATTATAATCACGAACATGCGATCATGAAATCATGAACGTAAATTAATCACGAACTAATATTACGTATGTATATATACTTATTACGAACACAAATAAATATATTAAGTCACGGTCGATAACTAATTAAAACACGTAAAACACGAACACGAGAACACATTATAATATTTAGACTCGAGAAATGTACGGGTTACCCTTAGGTGGGCCCCATGCCACGAAATTAGCAAAGAAAAGGGCCTAGCCCATTAATTTTTACTAAACAAGAAAAACTAGGAAGACACATTCATTTATCAAAAATCAAGAAAATAAGAAAAACCCTAGCCTCCTTTTCTCTCCCCTTTTCTCTTTGGCCGCCGGTTTGGATCATCACCACAAGGGTGTTTGGGTTGATTTTTGTGTTGATTATCTACAAAGAGCATTAGTGTGTTCATCCTCCTTGATTCACGCATTCGGTAAACCTTAAAACCCTTTTCTTTTAATCTTTTAATCTATTTTTACACATGAACTTATAAGGGTTTTGTTTTAATATGATTATCATGTTAATTAAATCAAGGGGGTAAATGTTTTGATGTTTTAGGGTTGTTTGTTTGTGGCCGACGCAAGAACCGAGCCCCATGGGGGTCTCGGCTTGATTTAATCCACACCACCGAGACCACAAGGTCTCGGTATGGTGATGGTGGTCCGACGGCAACAGCCAAAACAAGGGAACCCCGACTTGGTTCGGGGTATGGTGTTGATTACGGGTCCGATTCATGGTTTCTAGTCAAGATCTGATTCATTGTTTATGTTAAGGTTTATGATTTTAATAATCATATGTTAACAATTAACTTAATAAAGCATGATATAATTAATCTAATAAACATGACTTAGGTTATAATTTAATTATTAAATCATGAAAATTTTACCTAATTATTTATAATTTCTAGACTTTATAATTAATTAATTATTAAAAACCATGACTATAATTAATTAATTAACATGACTTACGTTATATTATTAATAATTAATAATACGTGTTTTTACCTAAGTATTTAACTTATTTAATTAAAAACATGATATATTTAATTAAATACTTTTAACCTATAGTTTATTTAAATTACATGTAATAATTAATAAACTATACCTTATATCAATATGACTTAGAAAAATAATCAAAAAACACTTAAGCTTATATAATTAGCTGATTAACCAGCTTATATCTAGTTATGGAAATTTTCTATTTTTAGAAACTTATTTAATTAAGGCAGCTAATCTATTTATGGAAACTTTCTATTTTTAGAAACTTATCAATTTTAAGCAGTAATTCTATTTTTGGAAACTTTCTATTTTGGAAACTTTCTAATTTTGGAAACTTTCTATTTTTGGAAACTTTCTATTTTTGGAAATTTCTATTTTTGGAAACTTTCTATTTTTAGAAACTTTCTATTTTTGGAAACTTTCTATTTTTGGCAACTTTCTATTTTTGGAAACTTTCTATTTTAGGAAACCTGCTAATTTTTAGAAAGTTACTTATTATTACACAGTAAGTATAATAATACATAAAATACAAGTAATACTTAATCAGAATAGACAGAATATAAGATAACCATAGTTTGAAGCTTAAAACAGTAAAACATGACATTAACGTATAAAACAAGCTAAGACATGACATAAACCAGTTACGTATTTAGTAAGCAGATACTTATACACGTATGTATTTATGTAGCATTAGTGATACCGAAGTAGGACTCTCTTCCGTTCGTCTTCTTCCTTCATTGTACATAAGGTACGGATTCCCGTCCTTTCAGTATGGACATTATTTCCTTATTAGGATTCCCTGTATGTAGCCAACTGTTTTCCCAGTATGTGTTTTATATGTTTTTGAATTGCTTATGTTTAATTAGAATACCTAAACCCATATACATGCATGACCAGTTTCACCTAGTTATGGAGGTACCATAACCATAACATTAGAGGCAATGATGTTATGACTTCACCACGGCGGAGTGATTGCTCGTGGCGTCCCTTCAGCTTTTGGCCATATTATTTTATTTATCATGTGGGGCGTATGGGTGCATCCTAGTTACATGTTTTTCAGCAAGATTACTAAGTGTGAATGTAGTGTGTGCCTTGCATCCTTCACAAGGAGCTGATCCCTCCTACCCAAAATCAGTATATTAAATTAGAGGCAGCCCCTCTAATTTGCATGATGAGGTCACCCCTCCAAGTATTCATGCATGGTGGATTTTCTTGACCTATATTGGCTAATGGTAAAATATGTTAAACCGTTTTCATAAGATAAACATAAGGCTTTTCAAACTATAAAACTAGTTTTATGAACATGTTCCAGGTTTTCCAGGACTTATACATTTCTGCTGCTATTAAGTCTTTATTATGTTTTAGTCATTCATACTATGTCTATATCCGTGCACTGAGCGTTTTGCTCAGCCGTTACTTTCCTTTCCATGTCCCAAAATGGCAGGTACCCTAGGAAAGACTCGAGCATTTGGAGGACGTGCATAGGATGGATACTGCTAGAGACTTCTTCTCCTTTTTGTCGTCATATACTTATGCTTGTTTAGTCTTTCATTCATTTATTTTGCTTTATTATGTTTTGGGCTTATGTTTGGAAACCGATGTTTGATTCTGGTTATCCCTATGGTCATGTAATGTTTTAGACATTTATCCTTGAATGCTTTGATGACACGCCATAATTATGCGTGACATTCCATTATCAAAATGGGGTGTTACAATTATGGTATTAGAGCCTGGTTTCGACCTATAGGCTCTAAAACTTGACCTGTGACTAGTGGGTAGTCACCAGGAGCTTCCTAAGCCAACGTTTGTTATTCTTCGTATTGACGTTTTCAGCGCATTGTTGTTTTAACCATGATGTTTTCAGCACCTTGAGGTTTTAACCTTGATGTTTTCATCGATATTGTTTTACTAATATGTATGGACAACCGTCATTCATATTTAGTTATGTGTCATTGTTTCATGCATAATGTTCCTCGTGAATTGTGGCTATGTGGACTGAACCCCAGTAGTTCATAATTAGTCACATAATTTTTTATTTTTTTTTTATAAGTTTTGACAGATGAGTTTCATTTATTTATGTTTCATGTATCATTGTTGCAGGGATTATGACTATGTAATGGTTGGTACAGGACTGGCCCTATTTAATCGCATGTGCTTTTATCGAAACTTTTAACTTTGGGACCGACCCATAGGCGTCCCCTCGCCATGTCTTTTGTTTTGGGACCGACCCATAGGTGTCCCCTCGCAAATATAAAGGTTTTTATAAACAACATTACGCATTCATGCATTGTTTTTCATGAATAAAATTTTTCTCATGATTTATTGGCATAAATTTTTTTTATGTCCCCTCATAAGTTACTATGATTTTAGGTCAAGTATGTTTTCATACTGTCATGGTTAAACTCGGTTTCATGCTGATTATGTTATACACTCCTTCATGTTAAGTCGTTTCATGTTTCTTCATGATAATTTCGTCTTTATGTGGATTACGTCTTACGCCTCTTTTGTTATTATGCCTTCTTGCAAGACATTGTTGGGTTTCATTGAATTCTGCTTTCATGATAGTCATGGTTGGTTTTCATTGATCATGCTGTCAGGCAAATCATCATTGAATTTTGTGTAACCACACTTTAACGTTTCTCGATATAACCAAAATGATGTCTACGCTAATACTTCCAGGTTAGCATGATGGTTTTCCTAACCGTTTAACCGATATACTTTCCTTAAATCATGATAAATGATCGACCCCATACCGATCATTTCATGTGCATTCCACGTGTATTCCATGTACTGTATTTCATGTGTATTACACGTACCTTAATCCATGTGTATTTCACTTGTAATACTTCACGAGTATTCGCTAGTCGATTCTGAATCATCTCAAGCGTATTTTCAATTGCTGATATTCTACAAGATTGTTGATGCCGCTCATAACTTGGAGATGTTACTAAAGGTTGATGCTGCTGACGTTCGGAGACGCTACGAGACGCGGATGCTGTTCACAACCTGGAGATCCTACAAGACGAAGACAAAGGCGTCAGAGCAAAGCAATTGGACAAGAAGATGCTTCACCATAAGAAGATTTCCATCAATCATTGTCCCTAATCCTTAGTTACATGTCACACGTCATTCGGCTGTCATTTCAGCCATATGAGTGCAAACCGGTACCGGCCGTCCACTCAGCTGAATAATTACATGAATCACGGTCATGAGAATGACCGTCATGGAACTGACAGAAAGGACGATAGTAACCACTACTATGACAGAACTATCCTAGAAATCGCAACCGAGGCTCCGGCCGCGGACGTGATCAGACATACAAAGGATCAGTAGTCCAACCGATTCCCCAAGTCTGGCATAAGAACCTAATATTGTAGTTCTATTGTTTTACGTCTCGAGACACATGTCAAGAAATCAGTCAAGACACATGTCTCACATATACTTTTTGGAGACACATGTCAAGAAATCATTCAAGACACATGTCTCACGTATACTTTCTGAAGACACATGTCAAGACACAAGTCAAGACATATGCCATGCTTATAGTTCCAAGAAACAAGTCAAGACACATGACTCACGTCCAACTATGGAACATTTCTAAGAAATTCAGGGTACCCTCCAAGGGTATATCCATTTTGTTGTGCCATGTATTAATCAGGCCACAAGAATTTCAATACCATTATCGGCGCATCAGTGAGAACTGTCACGTTGCCGATGTCACTTTCATTTCTTTCACCATAGTTCATATATTCATGACCATGAAGGACGCCTTTCGTATTCCCACGTATACGAAGGTTTTCCTTCAGCTTAATGATGAGATCCAAGCTGCTAACGCATTTCCTTGGACAGACACGAGATGAGTTTTATCCTAATTATGGACTATGAACAACACACCATGCTACAATTCATAATTATGTACAGTAATGTACAGGCTCCTGAATACATTCAGCTTGATTTTCCATCAGGAAAATCTGTACAATATATCTATGCTTACAAGCATGTGCGTTGTTAGCCATGGTCGCTAAAATTTTCTATCTGTCAGTAAGACACGACTACTGAAGTCCTTTTACGCAGAGCCAGTTGGTTATTCCAAAATCTTCCCATACATTCCAGAAGAACCTTCAAGGAGAAGGACGGTACCATGAGATTTTGTGTCGACTATCGTTGATTTAAACAAATCACCATTCATAAACGTTATTCTCCTCCACGTATTGACAACATGTCCAATCGACCTTATAGTGTTAATCAATGTTCCAAGATCGAACTCATGATCATGCTGCCAACAGTGACGAGTGAGAGAGCAGGACATGTCCATGACTGCTATTCGTACACGACTCGGTCATGCTAGATTTATGATTTTGAATTAGTCTCATCAATGCTCCAACGACATTATAAGAATGAGTTTCCATGAACTCGTAGCAAATTCATCAGTGTTTTCATTGAGGATAAACTGATTTCCTTTAAGCCTAGAGAAGAACAGGAAGACCATATCTGCACTATGTTGCAAATTCTATGACAAGAGAAATTTTACCCTATAAATTTTTACAATATCAATTCTGTTTGATTACAGTGACACGCTGAATCACATGGGTTTCTACGGTTAATCTTACCATGACTCAGCTTATGCGTAAAGGAGAGAACCCTACACTACATTAGGTGTTCTAGAAAATCCTACGCTATGAGAAGTCTAGATTCAGAGACTCAGAGTTTCGCAAACTCCTATGTGGTGTAAACTTTCTATTTTTAGAAACTTTCTATTTTTAGAAACTTTCTATTTTTGGAAACTTTCTATTTTTGGAAACTTTCTATTTTTAGAAACTTTCTATTTTTGGAAACTTTCTATTTTTGGTAACTTTCTATTTTAGGAAACCTGCTATTTTTAGAAAGTTACTTATTATTACACAGTAAGTATAATGCATGAAATACAAGTAATACTTAATCAGAATAGACAGAATATAAGATAAACACAGTTTGAAGCTTAAAACAGTAAAACATGACATGAATGTATAAAACAAGCTAAGACATGACATAAACCAGTTACGTATTTAGTAAGCAGATACTTATACACGTATGTATTTATGTAGCATTAGTGATACAGAAGTAGGAATCTCTTCCGTTCGTCTTCTTCGTTCACTGGACATAAGGTACGGATTCTCGTCCTTTCAGTATGGACATTCTTTCCTTATTAGGATTCCCTGTATGCAGCCAACTGTTTTCCCAGTATTTGTTTTATATGTTTTTGAATTGATTATGTTTAATTAGAATACCTAAAGCCATATACATGCAAGACCAGTTTCACCTAGTTATGGAGGTACCATAACCATAACATTAGAGGCACTGATGTTATGACTTCACCATGGCGGAGTGATTGCTCGTGGCGTCCCTTCAGCTTTTGGCCATATTATTATATTTATCATGTGGGGCGTATGGGTGCATCCTAGTTACATGTTTTTCAGCAAGATTACTGTGTGTGAATGTGGTGTGTGCCATGCATCCTTCACAAGGAGCTGATCCCTCCTACCCAAAATCAGTATATTAAATTAGAGGCAGCCCCTCTAATTTGCATGATGAGGTCACCCCTCCAAGTATTCATGCACGGTGGATTTTCATGACCTATATTGGCTAATGGTAAAATATCTTAAACAGTTTTCATAAGATAAACATAAGGCTTTTCAAACTATAAAACCAGTTTTATGAAAATGTTCCAGGTTTTCCAGGACTTATACATTTCCGCTGCTATTAAGTCTTTATTATGTTTTAGTCATTCATACTATGTATATATCCGTGCACTGAGCGTTTTGCTCAGCCGTTACATTCCTTTCCCTGTCCCAAAACGGCAGGTACCCTAGGAAAGACTCAAGCATTTAGAGGACGTGCATAGGATGGAAGCTGCTAGAGACTTCTTTTCCTTTTTGCCTTCATATACTTATGCTTGTTTAGTCTTTCATTCATTTATTTTGCTTTATTATGTTTTGGGCTTATGTTTAGGAACCGATGTTTGATTCCGGTTATCCCTATGGTCATGTAATATTTTAGACATTTATCCTTATATGCTTTGATTACACGCCATAATTACGCGTGACATTCCATTATCAAAATGGGGTGTTACAAAGATGTCAAGCGTTGATAGGATGAAGTCAAGCTTTGATAGAAGACTTAGTCTACACGTATTATGTTTCTAGTTTGTTTCTAGTAAAGATTTGATCAACAATGTATTTTCTATGTTTATCTTTACCCAAAATAGCTGATACGTAGACTCTTGTACAAGGCTCCTTATGTCTATAAAAGGAGGCCTTTAGGTTTTGTTTCAATATAAGATTTCATACGTTTAACACTTTCATTGTAAGTAAGTTTGTTCTGATCAATCAAGTGAAAGTTTGGTTTACATTGTTTGTGTGTTCTTGTTTGAGTATTAATTCATACTTAAATTGTTTTATACACAACAAAGTTTCTCTACGTGTTTAACTTGATTTAATCTCGTTTACACAAGCTAAATCGATCTAAGTTTGGGATCAACATTTCCCACCGGCTAGCCGATGTCCCCTTGCTGTCGTGGCCTACCCGAGCCAAACAAACCCCGACCTCAGTCGGGGTTTACCTTCTTGCTGCTGTCGAGATGACAAGACACCAAACCGAGTCCTTGAGGTCTCGGTGGTGCGAGTCAAAACCAAGCCGAGACCCCCTTGGGGTTCGGTTCTTGCGTCGGCCACAAACAAACACCCCACAACCTTTAATTAATTTACCCATGACTAATTAATATGATTTATAACTTGTTTTTATTTTGTAATAAAAACCTTCATGATTTTATGTGATTAGTAAATCAAAAACATAAAAATAAAAGAGGCTTGAGGTTATACAGATCACGTGAATCAAAAAAATATAAACACACAACGATCCTTGCAATAATCGAACACCAAAAATCAATCAAAGACCCCCTTTGGTGTGTGTATAACCGGCGGCCAAGGAGAACCAAAAGAAAGAAAAAGATTTTCGGGTTTTTAGTTATTTTCTAAATTCTTGATTTATGAAAATAATCTCTCTTTTTTCTTGTTTAGTAAAAACAACGGGCTTGGCCCTTGGTCTTGATGTAGCCACGGGTATGGGGCCCACATGGGGGTAACCCGAACATTTTCCGTGTCTAAATAACAAGTGTGTTCTCGTGTTCGTATTTTACGTGATCTAATTAGTTATCGTTCGTGACTTAATATATTTATTCGTGACCATAATAAATATACATACATACGTAATATTAAGCTCGTGATTAATTTATGTTCATGATTTCATGTTCGTATGTTCGTGACTATAATTATTATTGAAATAATTATCGTGTGTTAATACGTAATAAATACTTATCGTGTTATAACACGTACGTAATACTTGTAATTCTTGTTCGTGAAAGGTAAACGTGCTATAAAAGGAAAGTTCTAATCATGTACGTACGATCATAAGGGTACTATTCATGGTAAAAGCATGTGGGTTTTACAACTATAATTGTAACATCCCATTTTGAAAAATGGAATATCACGCGTGATTATGCCGTGTCATCAAAGCTTACTAGGACAAATGTATAAAACAATACATGACCATAAAGGAAATACCAGAAACAAACATTGGTACCCCAAAAGTAGAACTCATGGCACAAAAACATAAGTACTGTAAATGAAAAGGACTAAACAATGTCCACAGTAAAGAGTATCAAAAGTATGAAGAAATGCATAAAGTAATTAAGGCTAGGAAGCTTCCAATCCATATGCACGTACGCTTAAAGTCTACGAGCGTCCTTGAGTACCTACCGTTTTAGGAACATGAAAGGAAAAACAGTTGAGCAATACGCTCAGTGCACGTATATACAAGTATAGCATGAATAATATAAGCATATAATCATGAAGCAGCGGAAAAAACTAAGTCTTGGATAACCTGGTTATATCTTAGTTAAACTAGTTTTATAGTTTGAAAAGCCTTATGTTTATCTTGTAAAACTGTTTAACATGTTTACCATTAGCCAATATAGGTCATGAAATATCAACGTGCATGAATACTTGGAGGGGTGACCTCGTCATGCAAATTAGAGAGGCTGTCTCTAATTTAATATACTGGTTTTAGGTAGGAGTGATCAGCTCCTTGTGAAGAATGTAAGGCACACACCACATTCACACTGAATAATCTGCTGAAAACATGTAAACTAGGATGCACCCATACGCCCCACCTGATAATAATAATATGGCCAAAAGCTAAAAGGGACGCCACGAGCTATCACTTCGCCGTGGTGAAGTAATAACACTGGTGCCTCCAGTGTTATGGTTATGGTACCTTCATAACTAGGTGAAACTGGTCATGCATGTATATGGCTTTAGGTAATCTAATCTAAACATAAGCAATTCAAAAACATATAAAACATATACTGGGGAAAACAGTTGGTTGCATACGAGAAATCCTAATAAGGAAGAATGTCCATACTGAAAGGACCGGGGAATCCGTACCTTATGTCCAGTGAACGAAGAAGACGAACGGAAGAGAGTCCTACTTCGGTATCACTAATGCTACATAAATACATACGTGTATAAGTATCTGATTCTGAATACGTACTAGTTTTATATCATGTCTTAGCTTGTTTTATATGTTCATGTCATGTTTTTACTGATTTAAGCTTTATACTGTGTTTATCATATATTCTATCTATTCTGATTAAGTTTTACTTGAATTTCATGTATTATTATACTTGTTGTGTAATAATAAGTAACTTTCTAAAAATAGAAGGTTTCCTAAAATAAAAAGTTTCCAAAAAATAGATTTACTGCTTAAAATAGATAAGTTTCTAAAAATAGAAAGTTTCCATAAATAGATTAGCTGCCTTAATTCAATAAGTTTCTAAAAATAGAAAGTTTCAATAATTAGATATAAGCTGGATAATTAAGCTAATTATATAAGCTTAAGTGTTTACTGATTGATATTCTAAGTCATGTAACTAATAATATAGTTTATTAATTATTTCATGTGATTTAATAAACTATTGGTTAAAGTATTTAATTAAATATAACATGATTTAATTAAATAAAGGTAAAAATAAACACTTAGGTTAAAACATGTATTATTATCTATTAATAATATAACCTAAGTCCTGTAAATTAATTAATTATAAGTCATGGTTTTAATAATTAATTAATTATATAGTCTAAATAAATGATAAATACTTAGGTTAAAACTCATGTATTAATAATAAAATTAATAACCTAAGTCATGTACATTAAATTAATCATATTCATGTTTTTATTTAATTTAATTTAAGTCTTGTAAAAAAAATATAACTTGTAAAAATATTTAACCTTGTAAAAATAACTCATGAACCGGACCGTGTTTTATTCTAACCATGTGTAAACCGGACCCGTGTTTAAACCTGTGAACCGGACCCAAATGCACCCTTGGTCAACATAGCCGTCGGCTAGCCAAGGTTTCCCACCAGCTAGCCGATGTCCCCTTGCTGTCGTGGCCTACCCGAGCCAAACATACCCCGACCTCGGTCGGGGTTTCCCTTCTTGCTGCTGCCGAGACGACAAGACACCAAACCGAGACCTTGAGGTCTCGGAGGTGCGAGTCAAAACCAAGCCGAGACCCCCTTGGGGCTCGGTTCTTGCGTCGGCCAAAAACAGACACCCCATAACCTTTAGTTAATTTACCTCATGACTAATTAACATGATTTATAACTTGTTTTTGTTTTGTAACAAAAACCTTCATGATTTTATGTGATTAGTAAATCAAAAACATAAAAATAAAAGAGGTTTGAGGTTATACCGATCACGTGAATCAAATAATGATGAACACACAACGATCCTTGCAATAATCGAACACCAAAAATCAATCAAACACCCCCTTTGGTGTGTGTATACCCGGCGGCCAAGGAGAACAAAAAGAAAGAAAAAGATTTTAGGGTTTTTAGTTATTTTCTAAATTCTTGATTTATGAAAATAATTTCTCCTTTTTCTTGTTTAGTAAAAAAACAATAGGCTTGGCCCTTGGTCTTGATGTAGCCGCGGGTATGGGGCCCCACATGGGGGTAACCCGAACATTTTCCGTGTCTAAATATTAAGTGTGTTCTCATGTTCGTGTTTTACGTGATCTAATTAGTTATCACTCGGGACTTAATATATTTATTCGTGACCGTAATAAATATACATACATACGTAATATTAAGCTCGTGATTAATTTACGTTCATGATTTCATGTTCGTATGTTCGTGATTATATTTATTATTGAAATAATTATCGTGTGTTTATACATAATAAATACTTATCGTGTTATAACACGTATGTAATACTTGTTATTCTTGTTCGTGAAACGTAAACGTGCTATAAAAGGAAAGTTCTAATCATGTACGTACGATCATAAGGGTACTATTCGTGGTAAAAGCATGCTGGTTTTACAACTCTTCCTCCTAAAAAGAATAATTCGTCCCCGAATTATAGATAAAGTAAGCTGTAAAAGAAGAACATACCCGAATTCAAAATATGAAATAAGGGTAGGAAGCCCGGATAGACTCCTCTGTTTCCCAAGTGGCTTCTCGCTCGGTATGATCCCTCCAAAGGATTTTCACGAATGGAATCGTCTTCCTACTCATGACTCGTTCTTGTCTATCAAGAACTCGTTCGGGTTCTTCAATGAAAGTGAGATCTTCATGAATCTGTTCAAATGGATACTGAACCATGTGAAGGGGATGATACTGGTACCCTCTGAGTAAGGACACATGGAAAACATTGTGAACATGAGAAAGTTGCGGTGGTAACGCTAAACGGTAAGATACTTCACCGACTCGTTCAATGACATCAAACGGTCCGATGAATCGAGGACTCAGCTTCCCTTTTATTCCAAAATGTCTAACACCACGTGCCGGCGAAACCTTAAGGAAAACGTGATCTCCTACGTTAAAATGTAAGTCCCTACGATGCTTGTCTGCATAACTCTTCTGACGTGGTCGTGCTTCTTGCAGTTTCTACTTAGCTACTGCGACCTTCTCATTAGTTGGCTCTATCATTTCTGGTCCTTCAAGTGTTCGCTCACCAACCTGATCCCAGCAGATTGGGGCGCGACACTTTCTGCCATACAACATCTCAAAAGGAGAACACTTGATACTTGCGTGCCAACTGTTGTTGTATGTAAACTCCACCAAACAGATATAATCGTCCCAATCACCCTTCCATTCCAATGCACATGACCTCAACATGTCTTCCAATGTCTGAATCGTCCGCTCTAACTGCCCGTCTGTTTGAGGATGAAAAGCCGTGCTAAGCTTAATTTGTGTACCCAAAGCTTTTTGTAGACTTCTCCAGAATCGCGAAGTGAAACGAGGATCTCTGTCTGAGACGATGCTGGATGGAGCACCGTTAAGTCTCATTATATACCTTCTATAAGTATCAGCGAGTTTACTGACCGAATCTTCCTTGCGGATCGGTAAGAAATGAGCAGATTTGGTAAGTCGATCAATGATAACCCAAATTGCATCGTGCTTCTTCTTTGTCGGCGGAAGACCAGTAACAAAATCCATGGTGATATTGTCCCACTTCCACACTGGAATATATAACGGTTGAAGAAGACCGCCAGACCGTTGATGCTCGATCTTAACTGCTGGCAGGTAAGACATTTGGAGATGTAAGTAGCAACATACCACTCCACCAAAAGTACTGCTTGATGTCATGGTACATCTTGGTCGAACCAGGATGGATAGAGAACGGGGAGCTATGAGCCTCAGCTAACAATGCTTCCCAGAGTTCTTGGTCATCAGGAACACAAAGTCTCGTGCCGTTCCATAAGATACCATCTCCATCTACTCGAAATTCTGTCTGCTTCTCCAAATTCTGAATTATCGCCCAGATTTCTCCATCATCTTTCTGAGCTTCCTTGATCTTAGAGAGTAACTCGGGTTCCACTCTAAGATTAGCCCAGTGTACCATGATCTCTATGTCTAGTCTCTCCAAGTCTCTTATGATTTCCTCCTCAATTTTAATGCCGTTTATCATTCCGGACTTTCTACTAAGTGCATCTGCCACTACATTAGCCTTGCCGGGATGATACTGCAGATTAATGTCATAATCCTTCAACAGCTCTAAGTATCTCCTCTGTCTCATGTTCAATTCATGTTGAGTGAAGATATACTTCAAGCTCTTGTGGTCCATGAAAATGTCACATGATTCTCCATACATGTAGTGCCTCCATATCTTCAATGCAAACACAACTGCTGAAAGTCCCAAGTCATGCGTAGGGTAATATTCCTCATAAGGCTTAGCTTCTGTGAAGCGTACGCGATCACTTTCCTATGTTGCATGAGAACACAGTCATGTCCCTTCCCTGATGCATCACTATAGCTCTGAAATCCACCTGTACCAGATGGGAGAGTAAGAATCGGTGCAGATACTAACTTCTGCTTTAGGTCTTCAAAGCTCTTCTCTCGTTCTTCAGTCCAGACGAATTTCTCCCCTTTCCGCATCAGTTTGGTCAATGGTAGTGCTAAGCGGGAAACTACGGACTTCAGTCATTGATGTCGGCCTTGGCCACTTGGTAATAGCCTCAACCTTCGCTGGATCCATCGTGATTCCTTCTGCTGATACAATATGACCTAAGAATGCCACCTTGTCTAACCAAAACTCACACTTGGAGAATTTAACATACAGCTGCTTCTGGCGAAGAATTTGTAGTACTGTATGAAGATGGTCTTCGTGTTCCTCCTTGGACTTAGAGAAAATCAGGATATCGTCAATGAAGACAATGACGAACTTGTCTAGAAATTCATGGAAGATTCTATTCATCAAATCCATGAACACTGCTAGAGCATTGGTAAGGCCAAATGGCATGACTACGAATTCGTAGTGGCCATTGCGTGTACGGAAAGCAGTCTTGGAAATGTCCTGCTCCTTAACCCGTAGCTGATGATAGCATGACCTTAGATCAATCTTGGAGAAATGTTTGGCCCCTTGGAGTTGGTAAAACATATCGTCTATACGTGGTAGCGGATACCTATTCCTGATGGTAATCTTGTTGAGCTCACGATAGTCTATGCAAAGACGCATACTACCGTCCTTCTTCTTAACGAATAAGACCGGTGCGCCCCATGGAGATGCGCTCGGTCGAATAAAGCCTCGTTCCAGAAGTTCTTGCAATTGATCATTCAACTCCTTCAACTCTATACGAGCCATGCGATAAGGAGCCTTGGAAATCGGCTCAGCTCCTGGGATGAGCTCGATATTAAATTCTACTTCACGTGCAGCGGAAGCGTGGTGGGCCCATAACCCACAGGTCACACGATCGAAACCTGGCTCTGATACGATAATTGTAACACCCCATTTTGATAAATGGAATGTCACGCGTGATTATTGCGTGTAATCAAAGCATACAAGGGTAAATGTCTAAACATTACATGACCATAAAAGAAATACCGGAATCAAACATTGGTACCCCAAAAGTAGAACTCATCACACACAAACATAAGTACTGTAAATGAAAGGACTAAACAATGTCCATGGAAATGAGTATCAAAGTATAAAGAAATGCATAAAGTAAAAAAGGCTAGGAAGCTTCCAATCCATATGCACGTACGCTTAAAGTCTACGAGCGTCCCTGAGTACCTGCCGTTTTAGGAACATGAAAAGGAAAATGGCTAAGCATAACGCTTAGTGTACGGATATACAAGTATAGCATGAATAAGATAACATATAGGCATGAAGCAGCGGAAAAGACTAAGTCCATGATAACCTGGTTATATCTTAGTAAAACTGGTTTTATAGTTTGAAAAGCCTTATATTTATCTTGTAAAAACTGTTTAACATATTTACCATTAGCCAATATAGGTCATGAAATATCAACGTGCATGAATACTTGGAGGGGTGACCTCGTCATGGAATTTAAAGGGGCTGCCTCTAATTTAATATACTGGTTTTGGGTAGGAGGGATCAGCTCCTTGTAAAGGATGCAAGGCACACACCACATTCCCACTAAATAATCTGCTGAAAACATGTAAACTAGGATGCACCCATACGCCCCACCTGATAATAATAATATGGCCAAAAGCTGAAAGGGACGTCACGAGCTATCACTCCGCTTTGGTGAAGTCATAACACTTGTGCCTCCAGTGTTATGGTTATGGTACCTCCATAACTAGGTGAAATTTGCCATGCATGTATATGGCTTTAGGTATTCTAATTTAAACATAAGCAATTCAAAAGACGGGGAATCCGTACCTTAAGTCCAGTGAACGAAGAAGACGAACGGAAGAGAGTCCTACTTCGGTATCACTAATGTTACATAAATACATACGTGTATAAGTATCTGATTACTGAGTACGTAATTGGTTTTATATCATGTCTTAGCTCGTTTTTTATATTCATGTCATGTTTTACTGGTTTACGCTTTATACTATGTCTATTCTGATTATGTATTACTTGTATTTCATGTATTATTATACTTGTTGTGTAATAATAAGTAACTTTCTAAAAATAGCAGGTTTCCTAAAATACAAAGTTTCCAAAAATAGAAAGTTACCAAAAATAGAAAGTTTCCAAAAATAGGAAGTTTCAAAAAATAGAAAGTTTCCAAAAATAGAAAGTTTCAAAAAATAGATTTACTTCTTAAAATAGATAAGTTTCTAAAAATAGAATGTTTTCATAAATAGATTAGCGGCCTTAATTAAATAAGTTTCTAAAAATAGAAAGTATCCATAATTAGATATAAGCTGGATAATTAAGCTAATTATATAAGCTTAAGTGTTTACTGATTAATATTCTAAGTCATGCAAATAATAGTATAGTTTTTTAATTATTTCATGTGAATTAAATAAACTACAGGTTAAAGTATTTAATTAAATATAACATGATTTAATTAAATAAAGGTAAAAATAAATACTTAGGTTAAAACATGTATTATTATCTATTAATAATATAACCTAAGTCATGTAAATTAATTAATTATAGGTCATGATTTTGATAATTAATAATTATACAGTCTAATTAAATGGAAAAATACTTAGGTTAAAATTCATGTATTAATAATAAAATTAATAACCTAAGTCATGTAAATTAAATTAACCATGTTCATGTTTTTAATTAATTTAATTTAAGTCTTGTAAAAAAAATTATAACTTGTTAAAATATTTAACCTTGTAAAAATAACTCATGAACCGGACCGTGATTTAATCTAACATGTGTGAACCGGACCAGTGTTTTAACCCATGAACCGGACTCAAATGCACCACCATGCCCGGACCGAGTTCGGGGTCTCCATTGGGGCTCGGTTTAGGCGTCGGCCACAAAACAAACACCCTTTAACCATTATTTTATTTAGCCCATGTTTAATTACATGCTTTATATCTTGTTTTTAATTTGTTATTAAAAACATTCATGATATTATGTGATTAGTAAATCAAAAACATAAAATAAAAGAGGTTTGAGTTTATACCGATCACGTGAATCAAAGGAGGATGAACACACAACGATCCTTGGAATAATCGAACACCAAAAATCAATCAAACACCCCCTTTGGTGTGTGTAAACCCGGCGGCCAAAGAACAAAGAGAAGGAGAAAAGATTTCTAGGGTTTCTTGCTTTTTCTAAATTTTTGTTATTATGAAAATAATTTTCCCCTTAATCCTTGTTTAGTAAAAATCAATGGGCTAGGCCCTTTTCTCTTGTTGTAGTCGCGGGTAGGGGCCCACATGGGGGGGTAACCCAAACATTTCTCGTGACTAAATAATAAGTGTGTTCTCGTGTTCGTGTTTTACGTGATTTAATTAGTTATCGTTCGTGACTTAATATATTTATTCGTGATCGTAATAAATATACATACATACGTAATATTAGATCGTGATTAATTTACGTTCATGATTTCATGTTCGTGTATTCGTGATTATAATTATTCTTGAAATAATTATTGTGTCTTAATACATAATAAATACATATCGTGTTATAACACGTACGTAATACTTGTAATTCTAATTCGTGAAACCTAAACATGTTATAAAAGGAAAGTTCTAATCATGTACGTACGATCGTAAGGGTACTATTCATGGTAAAAGCATAAGGGTTTTACATTCACCGTTACCCAAGTTTTTCCTTGTGGGACCATCGAGCTAGCTCAAAATGGTGGCACCAATTTCAAGATGAATGGACATAGGTTGAAGCACTACTTTGGTGGGGAAGTTCCATCCTTGAACTACCTCGACCAAGTCACCTTCCCCAATGATAATTAGTATTGAGGGGATCGAGTCGAGCTCATGACTCGGTAATAAAAAACAAGGTGCCTCGTGGGGGAGATCCCATGCTTATCTATGTACATATTATCTATTTCTAATGTAGTAATGTGAGGGGATTTGTGCCCTTCCAACCATTGTTCCATGGTTGTTTGTGATATGTGGTTTTTAGATATTGGATCCGCTCGCGTTCATTTTATGGGAGCACTCGATCGTTTGCTTTGAAGAATTTCTCAATATCCATGATATATCCTTATATGTTCTAACCTTAGGTTTATAGCACACTTCATAACGGCTTTAAATTTAACGGTTACACCCTTTCCATGCTAGATTACGCATTCGACTTCATCTCTAGTATGGGGGTATCCTACCCTTAGACTCAAAACATTGAGAACAATGTTTAACTTTAGTATGTGGGTGAATAGATACTTGCCTTGCCAAACCTTCACGCTTTCCAAAGTTTATCTTTTTGTTTATCTTTTCGTTGCAAAATAAGGCTAAAAATGGCCAAATTTTAAACATTTTCTCATGTTTTATAAGTGTTTGAAAACACAAATGTAGATTTTTCGATGGCAAGAATAAGAGTAATTTTTTACTCGATCATGCATGTTGAGCACTTAGCTTTGATTCCTTCGCTTTATATTAGGCTAAGTCTCTTAAATGAGGACGAGAAATGATAGAGTTAATTATAAGTTACTATGCTAAACCTAGAGTACTCGTATTCTTTCAAAAACTCATGTGTTCTCGTTGTTTTCTTATTCTCCTTTCGCTTGTAAATACATTTTGCTTAATAAGTATTGGCTTAGCGGTTTAGTCTTGATTGTTGGTTTCTAGTCTTTTATAGTAGCTTCCATGTAATTAAATTGGGGAACCATGAAGGTATCGATAGCGTCACGGTTTTGAAGTATTGACAACCCGAATAATCGAAAGCTTCACCTAATAATAAGATTTCAAGTGCTCACTTAAATCAAGCAAACAATTCAAACCTTACAAGGCCGAAAAATCAATGCGAAATTGAAAGTGAATTATGCCTTAATCTTTGAATCTTTAAAGATCTAAAATTCGCTTTTAGCGTGAGGATATACGTCTTTGGCCATAATAAACACCTCATGGCGAGGTTAAATAAAAGGCAAGGCAAGACCGAAGTCATAAGAAAGCTTCATGGCTAAGTTGAATAAAAGATGGAGGTAAACCTATGATAATAAGGCCCATCCGTTAGGGGGTGTATAAAAGTCTTGGTAATAAGTCTCATGTTCAAAACCGTTATAAAACCGTGTTTATCGTTCCTTCTTGTTGACTTAATTTTTTGACATCATTGTCTATTAGGGGGGGTTATTAATTCGATGGTCTTGGTTACACCGTCATGACTCTATTTTTAGACCTAAATCTCTATCATCGCATAAGTCAAAAATGTATCCTCGTGAAACATTCAAGACAAAAATAAAATATAAGAGATACCACTTAGGAAAAAGGGAGTATAAGTACGTGATTAGGGCATATGAGTAGTGTTAGCATTAATAACTTATAATGACAATGATCTCGTTGCACGCTTGGCATGGAATTTGGTTGAAAATCGAGGACGACGAAATTATTTCTAACGAAGCATTCACGTGTTCTTATTCTATGAACCTAAACGTCCCATTTTGCGATGAAAATCATACATTATGTCTAAAACACAAGTAGTAGTAATAGTAGTAGTGTAGCAAGTTATCATTCAATAAAAGTGCATAAAAATGAATTTTGGAAGTGCTACGATACTTTATTCTAGCATTGCGTGAGGGCACGGCAATGGTTTAGTATGGGGGAGTGATGAGACTGCTTTTATACATAGTCTCATCGTCCAAAATGGGCTTAAATTGCATTAAATATCATGAAATATGCCAAATATATGCTTGTGTTTGTTACATGTGTATTTTAGGTACGGATATTGAGAAAATGACAAAAGAGAATCAAGCAAAAACGAACACGAGAAACAAAGCCGTACAATGAACCAAGCCCTAATGTGGATTTTCTAAGAATAACCCTTGAAGAATTGAATATTGCACAAGAAGGGTCCTCTAATATTGGAGAATTGACACTTTAAACCCTTGTTTATTCATAATTACCAAATTGGTCCTTAAAGTTTGTCAAATTTACAAAAAGGGCCCTCTACTTTGAAGAATTGGCAAGAATGGTCCGTCAAATTTGAATACTTTTCATTATTAGTACACCAAGAAGTCAACAATACAAGTCAACACCATAAGTTTTGAATAAAATGCCAAAACAACCCTTCAAGAATCATCAAATTATAAGAATTACCCCTGAAATTACTTTACAAAACTTTTTGGGGCAAAAGTGTGAAAACTGAAACTTATTTAACAAAGGAATTCAAATTTGAGCTTATTAAACATGAAATGAAGAAGGAAGGAAAGAAGGGGGATTATTTCTGCCAAGACAAAGAAGTTACCTTTACTAGTGAGAGATGGACACGTGTCCCACTAACCCCATCCCACCAATCACCACTCACCATTTTGCATAGTCACCATCCAACTCAGCCTTTATTAACTAACTTAACTAATTAGTTAAATAAACGCGCTAAACACAATTCAAATACTTAATCCAGATTAAAACCACCACTATTCATCTCAAGAAGAAGATTAGGGGTTTTTGTTTAAGCCAAAATTAAACCTCCAAACCATCTAGAATTATGATTAGGGTGGTAATGAACATAACCCACACCTTAAACCTGCCACCTCATCACCACCAAGTTCACATGTTATCACCATGCACACGTTTTGGGGAAGAAGCCAACATAGTGCCAGCCATCAAACGAAGCACAACCTAGCTTACAACATAAGTTCATTTTGGACCATTGATCAAATTCAAAACAGTTTTACACTTTACAAACGTCCAAGCCATTTTCACATGAGCTAAAATTTTCAAACACCTCAAGGGCATTTCTGGAAGTTCAAGGCTAGGCTTTTCACTTATTTTTCAGCATTTCTAGTTTCTTTGTAGCCTATATAAGGCATAGGATTCACAACATTATAGCTGCTCTTGGTTTTTCCTTTATCACAAATATGTAAATCCTTCTTTCAATTTATGAAAAAGTGTTTGATATTGCTGATGAAATCCAAGTGCCAATCTTAATCTTTACTTGTTATAGTTTGTTATTTATGATTGTTAAGTCTCAAAACCTGTTTTTAAACATTGTGTAAGAAATTGCATAATTTTCCAAAACTTGATATTTTGCTAAGTTCTTGGTTCAAACCCTTGGATTTTTTGGATTGCAAGTTATTATAACACCCTGATAAGAAGATTATCAAGGTGTTGTAAGCTTGTGGTTTGGGGATAATAAAGGCGTGGGAACAAGGTTGCATTAATCAAGCTTTTTCCATTTTTCTGTTTTATATGAATTGTGCCTTTAACCTTGTTGATGTTGATCCCAAACTTAGATCGATTTAGCTTTATGTAAACGAGAATGAATCAAGTTAAACACTTAGAGAAACTTTGTTGTATATGAAACAATCTATGTATTATGCAGAATTAATACTTAGAACAAGAACACACAAACAGAATAAACCAAACTTTCACTTTGATTGATTAATCGAACTTGCGTACAATAAAAGTGTAAAACATATATTGAACTAAAACCTAAAGGCCTCCTTTTATACATTAAGGAACCTTGTACAAGAGTCTACGTATCAGCTATTTTAGGTAAAGATAAACATAATAAATGCATTGTAGAACATATCTTTACTAGAAACATAAAATGTGTAGACTAAGTATCCTATCAGTGCTTGACTTCTTCTCATCAATGATTGTCTTCCTCTTGTCAACGCTTGATCTGACAACACTTGATATCCTCCTATCAACGTCCAATTTCCTCTTGTGAGCCTCTAAGTGTCTTGGCTTCATTTTATTCCCAACAATCCTCCCCTAAACTTGATATCTATACTAGTGATCAAGTTTCTAAATAAAAACGAAATACAAGGAGGATTCTTACAAATACAAATTACTTGTTAATTTGGAAATAAATAAATCTAACTAAATATTTGCCAACATCACTTTTATAATCCATCTCCAGATGTGTCGACACCATTTTCTTCAGAACTTCCTTGGACATGGGATATTCAACATCCACAAGAAGATATTCAGAAAACTTTGTAGTACTCAAATGATACACACCAGCTGCTGAATGTAGACGCCATTGAAGTCCACTGACATCATCAAGATCCTTCCATACTAGATCTCCATCATTTGGCTCACACATTCTCTTGAATGTTCACCAAATCTTTATTCCATTGACTGAAGTAGGTGCTTCAGTTTCATACTTGGCCTTCATCAATCTCCAAAGATCTGCCAAGTCTTGCCTATCCAGGTTTGCAAACAAAGACATAAGAGTAGTAAAAGTATGTACCTCCTTCCCATATCTGCGAATCATCCAACACCCACTTGCATCTTCCTCATAGTGAACTATAGGGTTTCTGGAATCATGAGGTAACATTTCTACCATATGTGAAGCTTCCAAGGGTGAGAGCTTAATACTCCTTCTAATAACTGCTTCGTTAGGATTCACTCTATCCAAATTTTCTGAGAACTCAAGTGGAACTCCCTTCTTCAAAGATCTTGGTGCAATTAAAGACTGTTGGATCTGCATCTCTTCTGCAAGTTCTTCATTTCTTTCATATGAAAGATGTCTGATAGTGTTCTTCTCTTCAACAATTACCCATATAGGATAAGCTTTATATTCCAACTCATCAAAGGACAAACCCTGCAACTTCTTAAAAGTCCAACCTCCTTGATGACATCTGAGAAGCATGTAGTAGAGCTCCCTTATACCCATTTTAGACTGTGAAAGAACTTTGCTAGCCTTATACTTCAAGATTACCTTGCAATCCTTTTGAACTCTTAAGAGAATCTCCAAACCCCAAATTTGATCTGAGTGTGTCATGTCTGGATTCTCCATTACCTTATTCTCCCATGCAAAGTACATCTGAGTTACTTCAGGCATCTCATAATCCACCTAATTTTTCAACTCTGCAATCCTTTCCTTTGCCAACTCATCACCATATTCAATTCTCTCTGGCTCTTCAATGATCATCACACTTGAATCAGTACTCTCATCATCACTACCTCCTTTATTGCTCTCAGAATTAGCCACAAATGGTGACTCAATAACAGCAATCTTCTTCTCTTTTTTCTCAAGTTGTGCAGCCAACATAGAATCAAACTTTACTTGATCTGCATCCTTGGGAACTATTTCTTCTACCATAATCCCTTTACCCTTATCTAATACATCAATAGCTGGTAAAGAAGTTGATGGTACCTGTGTAGACACATCCTTGATGATAGCTGATGACTGGAATACATCAACCACACATGTAGGTCTATCAGCATCCAAAACGTGCTTGTCAATGCCTAACTTACTCCTATCAATGCTTAAACTCTATGTGCCAACGCCTGGCTTAGAAACCTGTTCCAGCATCTCCATAAATGATATCTTCGTTGGAGTAACCAGGGACACATCAATAACTGGCCTCTCATTCAAACTAGTCAAAGCTTCAGCCATCTCCACACCAATAGAACCACCTGAACCTTTGTCACTTAAATTAAATGGCTCAGTAGCAGCTTCCTCCCCTTTGTAAGAGTCCTCCCCTGATGAAAGGACTCTTGTCTGCCTTCTCCTAGTCTCAGCATCTTATAAAATAACAATCCTCTCCCTCTATTTCTTGAGTTCAAGGCCTTGTGTAGAGACAATATGTACAAGGTCTGCATTTTTCTTTTGCAAGCTAATGCAGACAGCCGTCAATTCCAATAATGTGTAAGGTTCCAATTTGCCCTCCTCTAGAATGGGAATTTGACCTCCCAAGGTAGAGTCATGGGGCATGGATGGGGTCTTAATGGTGTTAGGACTGGCTTGGCCTGCATCTAAGCTAGAACCAATAGTCCCAGCCCCACCCATGTCACCAACCACACTTGTGGTGGTGTTTCTCTCTGCAACATGGCTAGGACCAGTAGAGGAGAACACTCCAGTAGTCCTTTGGCGTTTTTCCAACCTAAAATTAGGGGGTGTAGAAGATGATGTGGATTGGGTGTCTGTTTGAAGGTTAAGGTGTGTTTGAGTTTGTTGTAAAAGGGTGTTAGCGTTTGGATTTGTAGTGTCAACGCCAACATTTATCGTGTCAGCGTTGAAGGGTTCTTAGTCAACGTCCATTTGCTGTGGTGATGGTGGTTGTTCAGACAATGGGTCTAGTTGAGGTTCAGGTTCTTGTTGTGGTTGAGCTGCTACAATAACAGCAAGCACGGCTTGGGTAAGGGGTAAGTCTCTATGAGGTGGTGAATTCATCTTCCCAAAAATTGCTTTCTTTTGAACAGGGATCTTATAAAAATCATTGTGATCCCTATTGTAGTATCTTTGTTCATCAAACACCATTTGTAAAAACCTTGGGTAAGCAAGAGTCACCTTGCTACCCTTGTTATGACACATGCCATCAAAAATCATTTTTGAAAAATTATATTTTGCCCAGTAGAAATACACACAATGGCACTCCCAATAGATCGGTTGATTTCATTGTGTGGAGTACATTTGGGACTCAAACATTGAAGAATGACATGTATCAAGTACTTCCAAGGTGGGGGAAATTCTTGTTTTGTATATTTGTTTAAATGGACATCTTCTGGCAAAGGATAACCCAAAGCTTGGAGTCCTTGTTCTAGCTCATCAATGGGTAGGGTGGTTATACCATCTGCATCATTAAGATGCAAAGCTTGGTGAACCAAAGCTTCAGTAACCACCCATGGAAGCCCATGGACAGTAGCAGTCAATGTAGTCACATTATTAACTGTTTAGGAAATTGCAGTGTTCCAAAAGTGTTTAATATGTGTGACAGCGATAAGAGGAGCATGAGAAAGTGCATACATTATAGGGGATGCATTTAAATACTCCACCATCTGAGTATATTAGGGAAATAGAGCATCATCAGCTTCTAAATAAGCAACCAAGTTATGCTCACTTCTGAACCCCAACTCAAAATCTATTGGTTTAAACTTAGGCGCCATTGATGTAGAAAGCTGTGATAAATGTTATGAAAGATGAAGGTTTGTGAAAATTTAGTTAGACAAGAATAAGCAATTACCCTATTTCAAAGGAATGTGCCAAATATATAGGAGAGGTGAAAACATGTGATTGGTCAAAGCATGAGGCAGTTATATTCAAAATATAATGATGAAAATCTTGAAAAAGATATAACTTATCTCTTGCATTAATAAAAAGTTACCAACTCCTAAAATTATGGCCCATATTTTTGTCAAAAATAACAATTGGTTAGGACCCAATGTTTATTAAGGATCAAAAATAACTTATCAACGCCCAACGGCTATATTCTTGTCAACGTTGGATTTTGCCATGTCAACGTCAAAATTGGTCTAAACAACAGAAAGAAAACTGTCTGCGTCCAAAAATAAAAATAATATAAAAGAAAAAGGACCGTAACAAAGTAATTTATCCTAGTAAAGATAACTTATAGACTGAAAAACATCATAGGGTGGCAAGCACTGTCCAATCATGCACTCTTGCTTAAGCAAGATAGACATAATTGTCCTCAAGTGTCCCTTGCTAACCAAAGTTCTTAACAATGAAGTTATCTTATTAAATCCTTTGTAACTTCCCAGGTAAGCCCAATAAAAATCATACCCAAGTCCCTCAACAGACTACATCCAATTCTAGGTCAAAAAGTATTGGCAGCGTACAAAGTATATCAACTTTGCATGGTACAGTGCCTCACGATTTAGTAAACTAACTCGTCCTCACCAGTGGGCACAATCTAGAATTGTGATAACGAGGATTATATGAATACCTAAAAAAATCCTAAAGGTTTTCTAAACGTCCCCATAAAACACGATATACAAGTTGCCAACATAATATATGCAATAAAAATTCATGTCAAGATAGGAATGTAAACATTCCAACCATCATCCATAAACTTGAAAACACTTCAAGAAAGCTCCAAAGATCCATAAGCAAATCTGTATCCATTTGTACAATGCTCATAATGCCTGCACAATTAGATCAAAAACCCCAAAACTAACATGTTGCTGTCAACGTCCATTTTAACACTTGTCAGCGTTAAAATAACCTTTGTCAGTGTTAGACAAATAAAGTGGAAAACCTAATTTTGTACAAAGACCAATAACAATGCATATCCTGTACATACTTTTACAAAAAGTTCCAAAAACACACATTAGGTAAGATTGATCATTCCAATACTTGTTACCAAGTATTGAAATCTCCCAGTATCAAAAGGTTTAGTTAATAAGTCTGTCACATTTTCTTCTGTGTCAACCTTATCTGGTTGTATAAAACCTTCTTCAAAACAATCTCTTATAAAATGATGTCTAATTTCTATGTTTTTTATTTTAGAATGATGTACATGATTCTTAATAATACATAAACTACTGTTATTGTCTAAAAAAATCTTGGTATGCATAAAATTATACCCATAATCCAACAGCTGGTTCTGAATCCATAAGACTTGTCCACAACAAGCAGCTGTAGCTACATATTCTGCTTCAGTTGTAGAGTTGGCCACCACTGTTTGTTTCTTGCATTGCCAAGATATCAACCTACTCCCAAGAAATTGGTATCCACCAGTTGTTGATTTTCTATCAAACTTGTCACCCCCATAATCACTGTCTAAATAAGCAATAAGCTCCAATGGATAATCCTATGGATACCATAATCCCAAGGTGGGATAGCACCTAAGGTATCTAAAAATCCCCTTGACATCTTGAAGATGACACTCTCTGGGAGTCACTTGATGGCGTGCACATGCACACACAGCAAACATAATATCAGGTCTAGAAGCTGTAAGGTACATCAATGACCCAATCATTGACCTATAGTGCTTGACATCCACCTCTTTTCCATCTCCAATCTTTCCCCAATGGTGTTCCCTATCCATGGGTGTGCTAGCCTGTTTTTCATGTGGAGAAAAACCAAACCTCTTCATGATCTATGCTACATATTTGTCTTGAGAGATGAAGATACCATCTTCTTTCTGCTGAACTTGTAAACCTAGAAAGAA
Organism: Glebionis coronaria; assembly: GCA_025667525.1. Lineage (NCBI taxonomy): Eukaryota > Viridiplantae > Streptophyta > Magnoliopsida > Asterales > Asteraceae > Glebionis > Glebionis coronaria. The sequence goes on along the minus strand of CM046880.1, from coordinate 121,531,746 downwards.
GTTCATCTCTCCCATTGTACTCATCTTGAATTTGTCCGTCATGAGCTTGGAAAAGTCTTCACTCATATTTGGACTTGAAGAGCCAAAGATGATAACATCCACATACACCTGAACAAGTAAAAAGTCCTTACCAGTCTTCTTGGTAAACAAAGTCTGATCTATGGTTCCCCTATTGAATCCATTTTACATTAGATAGGTGGAAAATGTGCCATACCATGCTCTTGGGGCTTGATGAAGTCTATACATTGCTTTCTTCACTCTATACACCTTGTCTGGATGTTCTGAATCTTCAAAACCAGGAGGCTGCATGCCATAAACCTCCTCTGCAATTGTGCCATAAAGAAAAGCACTCTTCACATCCATTTGATAAACTGTGAAGCCCATGCAAGAAGCATGGGCTAGGAAAATCCTTATTGTTTCAATCCTTGCAACATGTGCAAAAACCTCTTCATAGTCTATCCCTTCCTCTTGTGTATAGCCTTGAGCAACTAAACGTGCCTTATTTCTGACAACAATTCCTCTCTCATCCTTTTTGTTTCTAAGAACCTATCTTGTCCCTATAGGTCTGACATCTCCGGGACAGTTAACTAACTCCCAAACATCTTGAATAGCAAACTGGTGAAGCTCATCCTACATTGATTCCACCCAACTTGGTTCTTTGAGAGCCTAAAATATTTTCTTGGGTTCCTGTTGTGACAAAAAACAAGCAAACAAACATGCCTGAACAAGAAGGGTATCAACCTTCTTGTGGATATTGGCAATAAATCCTCATTGATTCTGATGAGACCTTCTAGTTTGAACAGGAGACATCACATCACCAATGATTAGAGAAGAAGGATTCTTGATAGTAGATGTAAGTACTCCTCCTACAATAATTGTGTTGTCTTCAATTTTTGTCTCCAAGTTGCCGATAGCATCTTTAAATTCTCCTCCATCATCACCTGAATGAACCTCTTCATGAACTGTTGAAGGCTCACCTTGTTCTAAAACACTAGAAGAGAATAAATGGTCAAAAGAGTTGTCAACGCCTGCACTAGGTCTGTCAACGTTTGAGCCATCAATGCCTGAATTTGGCCTGTCAGTGCCAGATTTTCCTTTGTTAGCGCTTGAAGATTCATGCATGTTTTCATCAACTGGTTTTTCTTGTGGACCATCTTTTTCCTTTCCAGCAGCAGAAAATCCATCTGTCCATATTGGAATGGTAATATACTCAAGTATGGGAGCTGATTTGTCTGCATGTGATCCTACCTCCTTATCAACCTGTATACCTGAAATTTCAACAACTGGTTCTTCCACAACATTTAAATTCACCTTCACAATGTCTGGATTAGTAACAGGAATATAATTCAAGGTTCTAGATAAAGGTTCTAAATAAAGAGCCAATTTGGTCCACTCTCAGGATCACTAGGTTTACTTTCTAAAAACCAAACATGTACCTTTTCAAGTATACGTTTTTCCTTCTTAATGTAAACCCTATATCCTCTACTCTGCACTGAATAGCCTATAAAGTAGCCTTCATCACCTTTAGCACTATACTTTCCTAAGGCATCACTAGTATCTAGTACAACTACATGACATCCAAAGGGTCTAAGAAACCTAATATTAGGTTTCATATTCCAAAATAGCTCATAAGGTGTCTTATTGTGGATTTTATTGATCAATGCCATATTCTGAACATAGCAGGTTGTATTTACAGCCTTAGCCCAAAATGCAATGGGAAAGTGAGCATCAGCCAACATTCTCCTAGCTGCTTCTATGAGTGTTCTATTCTTCCTTTCAGCCACCCTATTTTGTTGTGGGGTTCTAGCTACACTAAACTATCTAGTAATCCCTTTATTGACACAAAAGTAATCTAACAACTTATTTCTAAACTCACCACCATTATCTAACTCCTTTATAAAAGAGACTGGGATCCCTTTCTTATTAAATGCAAAAAATTAAGAGGTACTACTACATCTACATGTTGTACCTCATTTTAATGCACAAACCAAAACATTGTGTAAGGAATACAATTTTACAAGCTAAATGTACAATATGGTAAAATTAAATTTAAAATTGTAATTAATAATCTTAATAAAAAACCCCATTACATAAATATACATTACCATATGCACATTGTACAAAACTAAAAAGCATCTATCTTATACTAATACAAACTATAATGTCAATTTTTTGAGTGCCGAGAATATGCTAAAATCAATATGCCGGGAATATAAAATGTAAGGACTTGGTTAACTCAACAACTCAACGGAGTTTAGCCTCAACCGAGTTAAATAAAAAAAAGGCCAGATGAAATGGCTCGACTTTATAACCTATCATCAGACCAGACTCAAAAAAGTAAAAGATCTCATATTCAATTCGTGTTTAGACATGCAAGCCGAGATCGTTATAGAACATGTTTTTAGATGAAAACATTTGATTCAAAAATTATATTAAAAAAACACTAATTATAACACCGAAGAAAATTTCGTCACAGGGTACCCGTCGCCGCATCGCGCGGGTACCCTGCTAGTCACTTCTAAGAATTTTAACCTCATTCCCAGTTTTCTTTTCAATTTGGGTAATAAAGTTAATCAAAATAGTAGCAGTTTCACTTTTCAAAGCCAAAAAGAAAGTCCAAGTAAATCTAGAAAAATCATCAGATATAACAAAACAAAAAGATTTACCATTTAAGCTTTCTATATTAGTTGGACCAAACAAGTCCATATGCAGCAACTGAAGTGGTTTAGAACTAGAATGCACAAGTTTAGACTTAAAGGAGATTTTGTGTTGCTTGCCTTTAAGGCATGCAACACAAGAGTGGTCATTGTGGAAAGCCTTTTTAGGCAAACCATCAACTAAACCATGTCTCACAAGTCTATTTATGTTCTTAAATATTATGTGCCCTAACCTTTTGTGCCAAAGATTACTTTCATCAACTGAAGCCTTAGCATATAGACATGACATATTATTATTCATACTAGTTCAATTAAGATTCACATTATAAATGTCCTTATGCCTAGGTGTTCTATAATCAATGAACTTCTCATCAGGTATTTTAAAATCTTTGCTTAATACCAAGGATTCAGTATCAATGAAAAGAACCTTATTTTTGTTATCACAAACTTGTGATACACTAAACAAATTATAATCAAGTTCTTTTACCAGAAATACGTTTTCAAAACGCAAATTGTTGGTGATAAGAGTGCCTTTGCCAGTAATAGTTCCATATCCTCCTCCAAAGTACATTTTCTCACCATCTTTAATGGGCGTAAAGTTTGTCAGATAATCTTCCTTCCCCGCAATGTGCCTAGAGCATCCACTATCCCAAATAGCCATGATCATTTACCTGCTTTTGAATGCCCTGCACATAAAGAAAAAAAATTAGATTTCTTTGGGAACCCAAGCCTGAGCAGACTTGGATTCATTTGGTTGTTCAACATGAACAGACTTAGTCCTTATAACAGGCCCTTGTTCATCCCTTTTAGGATTAAACACCCAGTTAACCCTAATTGGTTTAGTTATGACCTTTGAAATATAATGAAATTTGTTACAGGTCATAGAGATCCCATCTGAATTAGGGTTTTGGTCTTGTTTGTATCAAAGTTAAGCTAGAAGAAGCTTTAGACCCCTTTACCTTTAGTTGCAAGTAATTGTTATTACTTGGTCTAACAGCGTTGGAAACATTCCTGTCAACGTTAAAATTATTCTTGACAACGCTGAAATTGCACTTATCAGCGTCAAACCTAGGGTTTGCTATTGGAACCCATTGTCTGTTAGACCATGTATTAGTCTTTTGAAAATGTCTTTTTCCATAAGTATTTGACCCTTTAGTAAAGAATGGAGCTGGTCTAATAACTTGTGGACTTTGTTGGACAAAAGGTCTGGGTTTGACCATGGTTGACTTTCTATCAGCGTTGACTTTTGAACTTATTTCTAGGGTTACAAGTTCAGCAGAAAGAAGATGGTATCTTCATTTCTCAAGATAAATATGTAGCAGAAATCATGAAGAAGTTTGGCTTTTCTCCACATGAGAAAAGGGCTAGCACTCCTATGGAAACAGAACACCCTTGGGGTAAGGTTAGAGATGGAAAAGAAGTGGATGTCAGGCACTATTGATCAATGATTGGTTCATTTATGTATCTCACATCTTCAAGACCTAACATTATGTTTGTTGTGTGTGCATGTGCACGCCATCAAGTAACTCCCAAAGAGTGTCATCTTCATGCTGTCAAGAGGATCTTTAGATACCTTAGATGTTATCCAGACCTGGGATTATGGTATCCAAAAGATTCACCATTGGAGCTTATTGCATATTCAGACAGTGATTATGGTGGTGACAAGTTTGATAGGAAATCCACAACTGGTGGATGTCAGTTTCTTGGGAGTAGATTGATCTCTTGGCAATGCAAGAAACAAACAGTGGTGGCTAATTCTACAACTGAAGCAAAGTATGTTGCAGCAGCTGCTTGTTGTGGACAAGTCTTATGGATTCAGAACCAGCTATTGGATTATGGGTATAATTTCATGCATACCAAGATTTTTGTAGACAATAACAGTACCTTATGCATTATTAAAAATCTTCTACATCACTCTAAAACAAAACACATAGAAATTAGACATCATTTTAAACGAGATTGCTTTGAAAAAGGTTTAATACAACCAGATAGGGTTGAGACAGAAGAGAATGTGTCTGATTTATTGACTAAACCTTTGATATTGGAAGATTTCAATACTTGATAACAAGTATTGGAATGATCAATCTTACTTAAAATGTGTTTTGGGATCTTATTGTAAAAGTATGTACATGATATGCATTGTTATTGGTCTTTATGTGAAATTAGATTTTCCACTTTATTTGTCTAACACTGACAAAGGTTATCTTAACGCTGATAAGTGTTATCGTGCGTTGTCAGTAACATGTTAATTTTGTGGTTTTTGATCTAATTGGGCAGGCGTTGTTAGCATTGTACCATTAGATACAGAGTTGCTTATGGATCCTTGGAGCCTTATTGGAGCATGTTTTAGTTTATGGATGATGGTTGGAATATTTATATTCCTATCTTGACATAAATTTTTTATTTACATGCATATTATTTGGCAACTTTTGTATCATAGTTTAAGGGGAGGTTTAGGAACCTTTTAGGACTTTTTGGGTATTCTTATAGTACTCTTATCACAATTCTAGATTGTGTCCACTGGTGAGTATGATTTAGTTTACTATCTCATGAGGCACTGTAGCATGCAAAGTTGATATACTATGCATGCTGCCAAGACCTTTTGGCCTAGAATTGGGAGTGGTCTGTTGGGACACTTGGGTATGATTTATATTGGGCTTACCTGGGACGTTAAAAAGGGTTTTATGAGATAACTTAACTGTTAATAATTTTGGTTAGCAAGAGACACTAGAGGACTGTTATGTCTATCTTGCATAAGCAAGTGTGCATGATTGGACAGTGCTTGCCACCCTATGGTAATTTTCAGTTTATAGGTTATCTTCACTAGGATAAATTACTTTGTTAAGGTCCTTTTTCATTTTTATTATTTTTATTTTTGGACGTTGACAGATAAATTTTCAAACGTTTTTGTGACCAGTTTCGACGTTGACATGGCTTTTACCAACACTGACAAGAATATAGCCGTTGGGCGTTGATGGGTTATTTTTGACCGTTGACACTCATTGGGTCCTACCCAGTTGTTATTTTTGACGAAAATTGGGGCCGTAATTTTGGGAGTTGATAACTTTTAATTAATGCACAAGATAACTTATTTTCTTTTCAATATTTTCATCATTATATTTTAAAAATAATTGCCTTATTTCTGACCAATCACATGTGTCTATCCCTCCTATAAATTTGGCGCCTTTTTGTTCAACATGATACTCTCATATTCTTGTCTAACAACTTTTCTCCTATAATTCATCTTTTATAATCTTTCACAAACAGCTTTCTATATCAATGGCGCCTAAGTTTAAACCAAGTGACTTGGTATTGGGATTCGGAAGTTAGCATAACGTGATTGCTTATTTGGAGGCTGATGATGCTCTGTTTCCTCAATACACCCAGATGGTGGCGTATTTGAATGCATCTCCATTACGGTATGCTCCTCTCATCCCTGTCACTCATATTAAACAATTTTGGAACACTGTTAGTTCCTCTACACTTAATAATGTGACTACATTAACAGCTATTGTCCATGGGCGTTCTTGGGTGGTTACTAAAGCCTTGGTTCACCAGGCTTTGCATCTTAATAATGTAGATGGTATAACCACTCTTCCTATTGGTGAAATAGAACAAGGACTCCAAGCTTTGGGTTATCCTTTCCCTGAAGAGGGAACTTTAAATAAATATAATAAACAAGAATTTCCCCCAGCTTAGAAGTACTTAATACATGTCATCCTTCAATGTTTGAGTCCCAAATGTACTGCACATAATGAAATTAACAGATCAATTGCTAGTGCAATTGTGTGTATTACAAATGGGCAAAAGTATAATTTTTCTAAACTGATTTTTGATGGCATGTGTAAAAACAAGGGTAATAAGATGACTTTGGCTTACCCAAGATTTTTACAAATGATTTTTGATGAACAAAGGTATTGCACGTGGGATCATGATGATTTTTATGTGATCCTTGTGCAAAAGAAAGCTATTTTTAGTAAGATGAATTCACCCCCTCACAGAGACTTACCCCTTACCCAGGCCATGCTTGCTGTTATTGCAGCAGCACAACCTCAACCTGACCCACAACCATTGCCTGAACCATCACCTTCTCCTCAACACATGGAACTTGACCAATATTCCTTCAACGCTGACACATTAAATGTTGGCGTTGACACTTCAAATCCAGACGTTGACACCTTTCTACAACAGACCTAAACACCCCTTAACCTTCAAACTACCACCCAATCCACATCATCTTCTCCACCCCCAGACTATAGGATGGAAAAAAGCCAAAGGAACCTTGGAGTATTCTCCTCTGGTGTTCCTAGGCATGTTGTAGAGAGAACCACCACCACAAGTGTGGTTGGTGATATGGGTGAGGCTAGGACTATTGGTGCTACCTTAGATGCAGGCCAAGCCAATCCTAACATCTTTAAGACCTCATACATGCCCCATGACTCTACTTTGGGAGGTCAAATACCCATTCTAGAGGAGGGCAGATTGGAACCATACACAATGTTGGAATTGACGGCTGTCTGCATTAGCTTGCAAAAGCAAAATGCAGACATGGTACAAACAGTCAGTACACAAGGCCTTGAACTCAAGCAATTGAGGGAGAGGATTGTTCTTTTGGAGGATGCTAACAATCGGCGTGGTATGGAGGATTCTTCCAAAAGGGAGGATGAGCAGATACATGTGAGTGACAAAGGCTCACATGATGGAGAATCTTTGGGTGTGGCTGAAGCCCTTACTGAATTGAAGAAGCAACCAGGTTTTGATGTATCTTTGGTTACTCCTACAAAATTGAACTTATCATTTACAACAATGATGGAGCAGTTCACAAGAAGATTTGACATGAGTAAGGTGAGCGTTGACAAGCAGATTTTGGACGCTGACACACCTAGCGCTGACAAGAGTAAGTTGGGCGTTGACACACAGGATTTGAACATTAACAAACCTACATATATGGTTGATGTATTCCAGTCATCAACTATCATCAAGGAAGTGTCTTCACAAGTACCATCATCATCTTTACCCATTATTGATCCATTAGATAAGGGTAAAGGAATCATGGTAGAAACAGAGGTTCCAAAGGATGCAGCTCAAGTATAGTTTGATTCAAAGTTGGCTACACAACTTATGGAACAAGAAAAGAAGAAGGTTGGTGAATCACCATTTGTAGTTACTTTTAAGGAACAAGAAGGAAGTGATGATGAAAGTTCATTTTCAAGTGTTATGATAATTGAACAACCAGAAAGACTTGAATATGGTGATGAGTTGGCAAGGGAGAAACTTAGAGAGTTAAAGTTGCAGGTAGATTATGATATGCCAGAAGTTGCTCAGATGTACCATGCTTGGGATGATAAGGTTATGGAGAATCCAGATATGACAATTTCAGATCATATTTGGGGTTTGGAGATTCTTATAAGAGTTCAAAGAGATTGCAAGGTAATTCCAAAGCATAAGGCTAGCAATGTTTTCTCACTGTTGAAGAGAGATAGAAGAGACCTTTATTACATGTTGCTCAGATGTCATCAAACAGGATGGACCTTTCAGAAATTGCAGGGATTATCCTTTGAAGAATTGGAGTATAAGGCTTATCCCATTTGGGCAACAGTGCAAGAGATGAACACTATCAGACTTCTTTCAGATGAAAGGAAAGAAGAACTTGCAGAAGAGATGGAGATTCAAAAGGCAATGATTGTTCCAAGGCCTTTGAAGAAGGGAGTTCCACTTGAGTTCCGTAAAGATTTGAATAAAGTGATTCCCAGTGAAGCTGTTATAAGAAGGAGCATTAAGCTCTCACCCATGGAAGTTTCAGATATGGTACAAGTGTTACCTCTTGATGCCAGAAACTCTATCATTAGCTATGAAGAAGATGCAAGTGGGTTTTGGATGATTGGCAGATATGGGAAAGAGGTACACACACAATTACTACTCTTATGTCTCTCTTTGCAAGTATGGTTAGGGAGGACTTGGTAGACCTTTGGAGGTTATTGTTGGCCAAGTATGAGACTAAAGCACCTACTTCAGTTAATGGAATAAAGCTTTGGTCAACATTCAAGAGAATGTGTGCACTAGAAGAAGAAGATCCTGTTTGGAAGGATCTTGAGGATGATATCAGTGGACTTCAATGGCGTTTGTATTCAGCAGCTGGTGTGTATTATTTGAGTTCCACAAAGTTTTCTGAATATCTTCTTGTAGATGTTGAGTATCCCATGTCCAAAGAAGTTTTTGAAAAGATGAAGACAACACAGTTGGAGATTGACTACTCAAGTGACGTGGCCAAAGATTTGATTAGGCATGTTTATTACCAATTTGATAAGATTTGTAAGAATCCTCCTAGTTCTTAGTTTTTATTCAGAAACTTGATTACTAGAGTAGATATCAATTTTAAGGGAGGATTGTTGGGAATAATATGTAGCCAGTACACTTGGACGCTGACAAGAGCAATCAGGACGTTGATAAGAAGAAAACAAGCGTTGACAGAACAAGCGTTGACAGGAAGATTGTAAAACCCGCATGCTTTTACCATGAATAGTAGCCTTAAGATCATATGTATATGATTAAAACTTTCCTTTTATAACATGTTTACGTTTCACGTATAAGTATTACGAGTATTACATATGTGTTACAACACGATAAGTATTTATTACGTATGAACACACAATAATTATTCCAATAATAATTATAATCACGAACATGCGATCATGAAATCATGAACGTAAATTAATCACGAACTAATATTACGTATGTATATATACTTATTACAAACACAAATAAATATATTAAGTCACGGTCGATAACTAATTAAAACACGTAAAACACGAACACGAGAACACATTATAATATTTAGACTCGAGAAATGTACGGGTTACCCTTAGGTGGGCCCCATGCCACGAAATTAGCAAAGAAAAGGGCCTAGCCCATTAATTTTTACTAAACAAGAAAAACTAGGAAGACACATTCATTTATCAAAAATCAAGAAAATAAGAAAAACCCTAGCCTCCTTTTCTCTCCCCTTTTCTCTTTGGCCGCCGGTTTGGATCATCACCACAAGGGTGTTTGGGTTGATTTTTGTGTTGATTATCTACAAAGAGCATTAGTGTGTTCATCCTCCTTGATTCACGCATTCGGTAAACCTTAAAACCCTTTTCTTTTAATCTTTTAATCTATTTTTACACATGAACTTATAAGGGTTTTGTTTTAATATGATTATCATGTTAATTAAATCAAGGGGGTAAATGTTTTGATGTTTTAGGGTTGTTTGTTTGTGGCCGACGCAAGAACCGAGCCCCATGGGGGTCTCGGCTTGATTTAATCCACACCACCGAGACCACAAGGTCTCGGTATGGTGATGGTGGTCCGACGGCAACAGCCAAAACAAGGGAACCCCGACTTGGTTCGGGGTATGGTGTTGATTACGGGTCCGATTCATGGTTTCTAGTCAAGATCCGATTCATTGTTTATGTTAAGGTTTATGATTTTAATAATCATATGTTAACAATTAACTTAATAAAGCATGATATAATTAATCTAATAAACATGACTTAGGTTATAATTTAATTATTAAATCATGAAAATTTTACCTAATTATTTATAATTTCTAGACTTTATAATTAATTAATTATTAAAAACCATGACTATAATTAATTAATTAACATGACTTAGGTTATATTATTAATAATTAATAATACGTGTTTTTACCTAAGTATTTAACTTTATTTAATTAAAAACATGATATATTTAATTAAATACTTTTAACCTATAGTTTATTTAAATTACATGTAATAATTAATAAACTATACCTTATATCAATATGACTTAGAAAAATAATCAAAAAACACTTAAGCTTATATAATTAGCTGATTAACCAGCTTATATCTAGTTATGGAAATTTTCTATTTTTAGAAACTTATTTAATTAAGGCAGCTAATCTATTTATGGAAACTTTCTATTTTTAGAAACTTATCAATTTTAAGCAGTAATTCTATTTTTGGAAACTTTCTATTTTGGAAACTTTCTAATTTTGGAAACTTTCTATTTTTGGAAACTTTCTATTTTTGGAAATTTCTATTTTTGGAAACTTTCTATTTTTAGAAACTTTCTATTTTTGGAAACTTTCTATTTTTGGCAACTTTCTATTTTTGGAAACTTTCTATTTTAGGAAACCTGCTAATTTTTAGAAAGTTACTTATTATTACACAGTAAGTATAATAATACATAAAATACAAGTAATACTTAATCAGAATAGACAGAATATAAGATAACCATAGTTTGAAGCTTAAAACAGTAAAACATGACATGAACGTATAAAACAAGCTAAGACATGACATAAACCAGTTACGTATTTAGTAAGCAGATACTTATACACGTATGTATTTATGTAGCATTAGTGATACCGAAGTAGGACTCTCTTCCGTTCGTCTTCTTCCTTCATTGTACATAAGGTACGGATTCCCGTCCTTTCAGTATGGACATTATTTCCTTATTAGGATTCCCTGTATGTAGCCAACTGTTTTCCCAGTATGTGTTTTATATGTTTTTGAATTGCTTATGTTTAATTAGAATACCTAAACCCATATACATGCATGACCAGTTTCACCTAGTTATGGAGGTACCATAACCATAACATTAGAGGCAATGATGTTATGACTTCACCACGGCGGAGTGATTGCTCGTGGCGTCCCTTCAGCTTTTGGCCATATTATTTTATTTATCATGTGGGGCGTATGGGTGCATCCTAGTTACATGTTTTTCAGCAAGATTACTAAGTGTGAATGTAGTGTGTGCCTTGCATCCTTCACAAGGAGCTGATCCCTCCTACCCAAAATCAGTATATTAAATTAGAGGCAGCCCCTCTAATTTGCATGATGAGGTCACCCCTCCAAGTATTCATGCATGGTGGATTTTCTTGACCTATATTGGCTAATGGTAAAATATGTTAAACCGTTTTCATAAGATAAACATAAGGCTTTTCAAACTATAAAACTAGTTTTATGAACATGTTCCAGGTTTTCCAGGACTTATACATTTCCGCTGCTATTAAGTCTTTATTATGTTTTAGTCATTCATACTATGTCTATATCCGTGCACTGAGCGTTTTGCTCAGCCGTTACTTTCCTTTCCATGTCCCAAAATGGCAGGTACCCTAGGAAAGACTCGAGCATTTGGAGGACGTGCATAGGATGGATACTGCTAGAGACTTCTTCTCCTTTTTGTCGTCATATACTTATGCTTGTTTAGTCTTTCATTCATTTATTTTGCTTTATTATGTTTTGGGCTTATGTTTGGAAACCGATGTTTGATTCTGGTTATCCCTATGGTCATGTAATGTTTTAGACATTTATCCTTGTATGCTTTGATGACACGCCATAATTATGCGTGACATTCCATTATCAAAATGGGGTGTTACAATTATGGTATTAGAGCCTGGTTTCGACCTATAGGCTCTAAAACTTGACCTGTGACTAGTGGGTAGTCACCAGGAGCTTCCTAAGCCAACGTTTGTTATTCTTCGTATTGACGTTTTCAGCGCATTGTTGTTTTAACCATGATGTTTTCAGCACCTTGAGGTTTTAACCTTGATGTTTTCATCGATATTGTTTTACTAATATGTATGGACAACCGTCATTCATATTTAGTTATGTGTCATTGTTTCATGCATAATGTTCCTCGTGAATTGTGGCTATGTGGACTGAACCCCAGTAGTTCATAATTAGTCACATAATTTTTTATTTTTTTTTATAAGTTTTGACAGATGAGTTTCATTTATTTATGTTTCATGTATCATTGTTGCAGGGATTATGACTATGTAATGGTTGGTACAGGACTGGCCCTATTTAATCGCATGTGCTTTTATCGAAACTTTTAACTTTGGGACCGACCCATAGGCGTCCCCTCGCCATGTCTTTTGTTTTGGGACCGACCCATAGGTGTCCCCTCGCAAATATAAAGGTTTTTATAAACAACATTACGCATTCATGCATTGTTTTTCATGAATAAAATTTTTCTCATGATTTATTGGCATAAATTTTTTTTATGTCCCCTCATAAGTTACTATGATTTTAGGTCAAGTATGTTTTCATACTGTCATGGTTAAACTCGGTTTCATGCTGATTATGTTATACACTCCTTCATGTTAAGTCGTTTCATGTTTCTTCATGATAATTTCGTCTTTATGTGGATTACGTCTTACGCCTCTTTTGTTATTATGCCTTCTTGCAAGACATTGTTGGGTTTCATTGAATTCTGCTTTCATGATAGTCATGGTTGGTTTTCATTGATCATGCTGTCAGGCAAATCATCATTGAATTTTGTGTAACCACACTTTAACGTTTCTCGATATAACCAAAATGATGTCTACGCTAATACTTCCAGGTTAGCATGATGGTTTTCCTAACCGTTTAACCGATATACTTTCCTTAAATCATGATAAATGATCGACCCCATACCGATCATTTCATGTGCATTCCACGTGTATTCCATGTACTGTATTTCATGTGTATTACACGTACCTTAATCCATGTGTATTTCACTTGTAATACTTCACGAGTATTCGCTAGTCGATTCTGAATCATCTCAAGCGTATTTTCAATTGCTGATATTCTACAAGATTGTTGATGCCGCTCATAACTTGGAGATGTTACTAAAGGTTGATGCTGCTGACGTTCGGAGACGCTACGAGACGCGGATGCTGTTCACAACCTGGAGATCCTACAAGACGAAGACAAAGGCGTCAAAGCAAAGCAATTGGACAAGAAGATGCTTCACCATAAGAAGATTTCCATCAATCATTGTCCCTAATCCTTAGTTACATGTCACACGTCATTCGGCTGTCATTTCAGCCATATGAGTGCAAACCGGTACCGGCCGTCCACTCAGCTGAATAATTACATGAATCACGGTCATGAGAATGACCGTCATGGAACTGACAGAAAGGACGATAGTAACCACTACTATGACAGAACTATCCTAGAAATCGCAACCGAGGCTCCGGCCGCGGTCGTGATCAGACATACAAAGGATCAGTAGTCCAACCGATTCCCCAAGTCTGGCATAAGAACCTAATGTAGTTCTATTGTTTTACGTCTCGAGACACATGTCAAGAAATCAGTCAAGACACATGTCTCACATATACTTTTTGGAGACACATGTCAAGAAATCATTCAAGACACATGTCTCACGTATACTTTCTGAAGACACATGTCAAGACACAAGTCAAGACATATGCCATGCTTATAGTTCCAAGAAACAAGTCAAGACACATGACTCACGTCCAACTATGGAACATTTCTAAGAAATTCAGGGTACCCTCCAAGGGTATATCCATTTTGTTGTCCCATGTATTAATCAGGCCACAAGAATTTCAATACCATTATCGGCGCATCAGTGAGAACTGTCACGTTGCCGATGTCACTTTCATTTCTTTCACCATAGTTCATATATTCATGACCATGAAGGACGCCTTTCGTATTCCCACGTATACGAAGGTTTTCATTCAGCTTAATGATGAGATCCAAGCTGCTAACGCATTTCCTTGGACAGACACGAGATGAGTTTTATCCTAATTATGGACTATGAACAACACACCATGCTACAATTCATAATTATGTACAGTAATGTACAGGCTCCTGAATACATTCAGCTTGATTTTCCATCAGGAAAATCTGTACAATATATCTATGCTTACAAGCATGTGCGTTGTTAGCCATGGTCGCTAAAATTTTCTATCTGTCAGTAAGACACGACTACTGAAGTCCTTTTACGCAGAGCCAGTTGGTTATTCCAAAATCTTCCCATACATTCCAGAAGAACCTTCAAGGAGAAGGACGGTACCATGAGATTTTGTGTCGACTATCGTTGATTTAAACAAATCACCATTCATAACCGTTATTCTCCTCCACGTATTGACAACATGTCCAATCGACCTTATAGTGTTAATCAATGTTCCAAGATCGAACTCATGATCATGCTGCCAACAGTGACGAGTGAGAGAGCAGGACATGTCCATGACTGCTATTCGTACACGACTCGGTCATGCTAGATTTATGATTTTGAATTAGTCTCATCAATGCTCCAACGACATTATAAGAATGAGTTTCCATGAACTCGTAGCAAATTCATCAGTGTTTTCATTGAGGATAAACTGATTTCCTTTAAGCCTAGAGAAGAACAGGAAGACCATATCTGCACTATGTTGCAAATTCTATGACAAGAGAAATTTTACCCTATAAATTTTTACAATATCAATTCTGTTTGATTACAGTGACACGCTGAATCACATGGGTTTCTACGGTTAATCTTACCATGACTCAGCTTATGCGTAAAGGAGAGAACCCTACACTACATTAGGTGTTCTAGAAAATCCTACGCTATGAGAAGTCTAGATTCAGAGACTCAGAGTTTCGCAAACTCCTATGTGGTGTAAACTTTCTATTTTTAGAAACTTTCTATTTTTAGAAACTTTCTATTTTTGGAAACTTTCTATTTTTGGAAACTTTCTATTTTTAGAAACTTTCTATTTTTGGAAACTTTCTATTTTTGGTAACTTTCTATTTTAGGAAACCTGCTATTTTTAGAAAGTTACTTATTATTACACAGTAAGTATAATGCATGAAATACAAGTAATACTTAATCAGAATAGACAGAATATAAGATAAACACAGTTTGAAGCTTAAAACAGTAAAACATGACATGAATGTATAAAACAAGCTAAGACATGACATAAACCAGTTACGTATTTAGTAAGCAGATACTTATACACGTATGTATTTATGTAGCATTAGTGATACAGAAGTAGGACTCTCTTCCGTTCGTCTTCTTCGTTCACTGGACATAAGGTACGGATTCTCGTCCTTTCAGTATGGACATTCTTTCCTTATTAGGATTCCCTGTATGCAGCCAACTGTTTTCCCAGTATTTGTTTTATATGTTTTTGAATTGATTATGTTTAATTAGAATACCTAAAGCCATATACATGCAAGACCAGTTTCACCTAGTTATGGAGGTACCATAACCATAACATTAGAGGCACTGATGTTATGACTTAACCATGGCGGAGTGATTGCTCGTGGCGTCCCTTCAGCTTTTGGCCATATTATTATATTTATCATGTGGGGCGTATGGGTGCATCCTAGTTACATGTTTTTCAGCAAGATTACTGTGTGTGAATGTGGTGTGTGCCATGCATCCTTCACAAGGAGCTGATCCCTCCTACCCAAAATCAGTATATTAAATTAGAGGTAGCCCCTCTAATTTGCATGATGAGGTCACCCCTCCAAGTATTCATGCACGGTGGATTTTCATGACCTATATTGGCTAATGGTAAAATATCTTAAACAGTTTTCATAAGATAAACATAAGGCTTTTCAAACTATAAAACCAGTTTTATGAAAATGTTCCAGGTTTTCCAGGACTTATACATTTCCGCTGCTATTAAGTCTTTATTATGTTTTAGTCATTCATACTATGTATATATCCGTGCACTGAGCGTTTTGCTCAGCCGTTACTTTCCTTTCCCTGTCCCAAAACGGCAGGTACCCTAGGAAAGACTCAAGCATTTAGAGGACGTGCATAGGATGGAAGCTGCTAGAGACTTCTTTTCCTTTTTGCCTTCATTTACTTATGCTTGTTTAGTCTTTCATTCATTTATTTTGCTTTATTATGTTTTGGGCTTATGTTTAGGAACCGATGTTTGATTCCGGTTATCCCTATGGTCATGTAATATTTTAGACATTTATCCTTATATGCTTTGATTACACGCCATAATTACGCGTGACATTCCATTATCAAAATGGGGTGTTACAAAGATGTCAAGCGTTGATAGGATGAAGTCAAGCTTTGATAGAAGACTTAGTCTACACGTATTATGTTTCTAGTTTGTTTCTAGTAAAGATTTGATCAACAATGTATTTTCTATGTTTATCTTTACCCAAAATAGCTGATACGTAGACTCTTGTACAAGGCTCCTTATGTCTATAAAAGGAGGCCTTTAGGTTTTGTTTCAATATAAGATTTCATACGTTTAACACTTTCATTGTAAGTAAGTTTGTTCTGATCAATCAAGTGAAAGTTTGGTTTACATTGTTTGTGTGTTCTTGTTTGAGTATTAATTCATACTTAAATTGTTTTATACACAACAAAGTTTCTCTACGTGTTTAACTTGATTTAATCTCGTTTACACAAGCTAAATCGATCTAAGTTTGGGATCAACATTTCCCACCGGCTAGCCGATGTCCCCTTGCTGTCGTGGCCTACCCGAGCCAAACAAACCCCGACCTCAGTCGGGGTTTACCTTCTTGCTGCTGTCGAGATGACAAGACACCAAACCGAGTCCTTGAGGTCTCGGTGGTGCGAGTCAAAACCAAGCCGAGACCCCCTTGGGATTCGGTTCTTGCGTCGGCCACAAACAAACACCCCACAACCTTTAATTAATTTACCCATGACTAATTAATATGATTTATAACTTGTTTTTATTTTGTAATAAAAACCTTCATGATTTTATGTGATTAGTAAATCAAAAACATAAAAATAAAAGAGGCTAGAGGTTATACAGATCACGTGAATCAAAAAAATATAAACACACAACGATCCTTGCAATAATCGAACACCAAAAATCAATCAAAGACCCCCTTTGGTGTGTGTATAACCGGCGGCCAAGGAGAACCAAAAGAAAGAAAAAGATTTTCGGGTTTTTAGTTATTTTCTAAATTCTTGATTTATGAAAATAATCTCTCTTTTTTCTTGTTTAGTAAAAACAACGGGCTTGGCCCTTGGTCTTGATGTAGCCACGGGTATGGGGCCCACATGGGGGTAACCCGAACATTTTCCGTGTCTAAATAACAAGTGTGTTCTCGTGTTCGTATTTTACGTGATCTAATTAGTTATCGTTCGTGACTTAATATATTTGTTCGTGACCATAATAAATATACATACATACGTAATATTAAGCTCGTGATTAATTTATGTTCATGATTTCATGTTCGTATGTTCGTGACTATAATTATTATTGAAATAATTATCGTGTGTTAATACGTAATAAATACTTATCGTGTTATAACACGTACGTAATACTTGTAATTCTTGTTCGTGAAAGGTAAACGTGCTATAAAAGGAAAGTTCTAATCATGTACGTACGATCATAAGGGTACTATTCATGGTAAAAGCATGTGGGTTTTACAACTATAATTGTAACATCCCATTTTGAAAAATGGAATATCACGCGTGATTATGCCGTGTCATCAAAGCTTACTAGGACAAATGTATAAAACAATACATGACCATAAAGGAAATACCAGAAACAAACATTGGTACCCCAAAAGTAGAACTCATGGCACAAAAACATAAGTACTGTAAATGAAAAGGACTAAACAATGTCCACAGTAAAGAGTATCAAAAGTATGAAGAAATGCATAAAGTAATTAAGGCTAGGAAGCTTCCAATCCATATGCACGTACGCTTAAAGTCTACGAGCGTCCTTGAGTACCTACCGTTTTAGGAACATGAAAGGAAAAACAGCTGAGCAATACGCTCAGTGCACGTATATACAAGTATAGCATGAATAATATAAGCATATAATCATGAAGCAGCGGAAAAAACTAAGTCTTGGATAACCTGGTTATATCTTAGTAAAACTAGTTTTATAGTTTGAAAAGCCTTATGTTTATCTTATAAAACTGTTTAACATGTTTACCATTAGCCAATATAGGTCATGAAATATCAACGTGCATGAATACTTGGAGGGGTGACCTCGTCATGCAAATTAGAGAGGCTGTCTCTAATTTAATATACTGGTTTTAGGTAGGAGTGATCAGCTCCTTGTGAAGAATGTAAGGCACACACCACATTCACACTGAATAATCTGCTGAAAACATGTAAACTAGGATGCACCCATACGCCCCACCTGATAATAATAATATGGCCAAAAGCTAAAAGGGACGCCACGAGCTATCACTTCGCCGTGGTGAAGTAATAACACTGGTGCCTCCAGTGTTATGGTTATGGTACCTTCATAACTAGGTGAAACTGGTCATGCATGTATATGGCTTTAGGTAATCTAATCTAAACATAAGCAATTCAAAAACATATAAAACATATACTGGGGAAAACAGTTGGTTGCATACGAGAAATCCTAATAAGGAAGAATGTCCATACTGAAAGGACGGGGAATCCGTACCTTATGTCCAGTGAACGAAGAAGACGAACGGAAGAGAGTCCTACTTCGGTATCACTAATGCTACATAAATACATACGTGTATAAGTATCTGATTCTGAATACGTACTGGTTTTATATCATGTCTTAGCTTGTTTTATATGTTCATGTCATGTTTTTACTGATTTAAGCTTTATACTGTGTTTATCATATATTCTATCTATTCTGATTAAGTTTTACTTGAATTTCATGTATTATTATACTTGTTGTGTAATAATAAGTAACTTTCTAAAAATAGAAGGTTTCCTAAAATAAAAAGTTTCCAAAAAATAGATTTACTGCTTAAAATAGATAAGTTTCTAAAAATAGAAAGTTTCCATAAATAGATTAGCTGCCTTAATTCAATAAGTTTCTAAAAATAGAAAGTTTCAATAATTAGATATAAGCTGGATAATTAAGCTAATTATATAAGCTTAAGTGTTTACTGATTGATATTCTAAGTCATGTAACTAATAATATAGTTTATTAATTATTTCATGTGATTTAATAAACTATTGGTTAAAGTATTTAATTAAATATAACATGATTTAATTAAATAAAGGTAAAAATAAACACTTAGGTTAAAACATGTATTATTATCTATTAATAATATAACCTAAGTCCTGTAAATTAATTAATTATAAGTCATGGTTTTAATAATTAATTAATTATATAGTCTAAATAAATGATAAATACTTAGGTTAAAACTCATGTATTAATAATAAAATTAATAACCTAAGTCATGTACATTAAATTAATCATATTCATGTTTTTATTTAATTTAATTTAAGTCTTGTAAAAAAAAATATAACTTGTAAAAATATTTAACCTTGTAAAAATAACTCATGAACCGGACCGTGTTTTATTCTAACCATGTGTAAACCGGACCCGTGTTTAAACCTGTGAACCGGACCCAAATGCACCCTTGGTCAACATAGCCGTCGGCTAGCCAAGGTTTCCCACCAGCTAGCCGATGTCCCCTTGCTGTCGTGGCCTACCCGAGCCAAACATACCCCGACCTCGGTCGGGGTTTCCCTTCTTGCTGCTGCCGAGACGACAAGACACCAAACCGAGACCTTGAGGTCTCGGAGGTGCGAGTCAAAACCAAGCCGAGACCCCCTTGGGGCTCGGTTCTTGCGTCGGCCAAAAACAGACACCCCATAACCTTTAGTTAATTTACCTCATGACTAATTAACATGATTTATAACTTGTTTTTGTTTTGTAACAAAAACCTTCATGATTTTATGTGATTAGTAAATCAAAAACATAAAAATAAAAGAGGTTTGAGGTTATACCGATCACGTGAATCAAATAATGATGAACACACAACGATCCTTGCAATAATCGAACACCAAAAATCAATCAAACACCCCCTTTGGTGTGTGTATACCCGGCGGCCAAGGAGAACAAAAAGAAAGAAAAAGATTTTAGGGTTTTTAGTTATTTTCTAAATTCTTGATTTATGAAAATAATTTCTCCTTTTTCTTGTTTAGTAAAAAAACAATAGGCTTGGCCCTTGGTCTTGATGTAGCCGCGGGTATGGGGCCCCACATGGGGGTAACCCGAACATTTTCCGTGTCTAAATATTAAGTGTGTTCTCATGTTCGTGTTTTACGTGATCTAATTAGTTATCACTCGGGACTTAATATATTTATTCGTGACCGTAATAAATATACATACATACGTAATATTAAGCTCGTGATTAATTTACGTTCATGATTTCATGTTCGTATGTTCGTGATTATATTTATTATTGAAATAATTATCGTGTGTTTATACATAATAAATACTTATCGTGTTATAACACGTATGTAATACTTGTTATTCTTGTTCGTGAAACGTAAACGTGCTATAAAAGGAAAGTTCTAATCATGTACGTACGATCATAAGGGTACTATTCGTGGTAAAAGCATGCTGGTTTTACAACTCTTCCTCCTAAAAAGAATAATTCGTCCCCGAATTATAGATAAAGTAAGCTGTAAAAGAAGAACATACCCGAATTCAAAATATGAAATAAGGGTAGGAAGCCCGGATAGACTCCTCTGTTTCCCAAGTGGCTTCTCGCTCGGTATGATCCCTCCAAAGGATTTTCACGAATGGAATCGTCTTCCTACTCATGACTCGTTCTTGTCTATCAAGAACTCGTTCGGGTTCTTCAATGAAAGTGAGATCTTCATGAATCTGTTCAAATGGATACTGAACCATGTGAAGGGGATGATACTGGTACCCTCTGAGTAAGGACACATGGAAAACATTGTGAACATGAGAAAGTTGCGGTGGTAACGCTAAACGGTAAGATACTTCACCGACTCGTTCAATGACATCAAACGGTCCGATGAATCGAGGACTCAGCTTCCCTTTTATTCCAAAATGTCTAACACCACGTGCCGGCGAAACCTTAAGGAAAACGTGATCTCCTACGTTAAAATGTAAGTCCCTACGATGCTTGTCTTCATAACTCTTCTGACGTGGTCGTGCTTCTTGCAGTTTCTACTTAGCTACTGCGACCTTCTCATTAGTTGGCTCTATCATTTCTGGTCCTTCAAGTGTTCGCTCACCAACCTGATCCCAGCAGATTGGGGCGCGACACTTTCTGCCATACAACATCTCAAAAGGAGAACACTTGATACTTGCGTGCCAACTGTTGTTGTATGTAAACTCCACCAAACAGATATAATCGTCCCAATCACCCTTCCATTCCAATGCACATGACCTCAACATGTCTTCCAATGTCTGAATCGTCCGCTCTAACTGCCCGTCTGTTTGAGGATGAAAAGCCGTGCTAAGCTTAATTTGTGTACCCAAAGCTTTTTGTAGACTTCTCCAGAATCGCGAAGTGAAACGAGGATCTCTGTCTGAGACGATGCTGGATGGAGCACCGTTAAGTCTCATTATATACCTTCTATAAGTATCAGCGAGTTTACTGACCGAATCTTCCTTGCGGATCGGTAAGAAATGAGCAGATTTGGTAAGTCGATCAATGATAACCCAAATTGCATCGTGCTTCTTCTTTGTCGGCGGAAGACCAGTAACAAAATCCATGGTGATATTGTCCCACTTCCACACTGGAATATATAACGGTTGAAGAAGACCGCCAGACCGTTGATGCTCGATCTTAACTGCTGGCAGGTAAGACATTTGGAGATGTAAGTAGCAACATACCACTCCACCAAAAGTACTGCTTGATGTCATGGTACATCTTGGTCGAACCAGGATGGATAGAGAACGGGGAGCTATGAGCCTCAGCTAACAATGCTTCCCAGAGTTCTTGGTCATCAGGAACACAAAGTCTCGTGCCGTTCCATAAGATACCATCTCCATCTACTCGAAATTCTGTCTGCTTCTCCAAATTCTGAATTATCGCCCAGATTTCTCCATCATCTTTCTGAGCTTCCTTGATCTTAGAGAGTAACTCGGGTTCCACTCTAAGATTAGCCCAGTGTACCATGATCTCTATGTCTAGTCTCTCCAAGTCTCTTATGATTTCCTCCTCAATTTTAATGCCGTTTATCATTCCGGACTTTCTACTAAGTGCATCTGCCACTACATTAGCCTTGCCGGGATGATACTGCAGATTAATGTCATAATCCTTCAACAGCTCTAAGTATCTCCTCTGTCTCATGTTCAATTCATGTTGAGTGAAGATATACTTCAAGCTCTTGTGGTCCATAAAAATGTCACATGATTCTCCATACATGTAGTGCCTCCATATCTTCAATGCAAACACAACTGCTGAAAGTCCCAAGTCATGCGTAGGGTAATATTCCTCATAAGGCTTAGCTTCTGTGAAGCGTACGCGATCACTTTCCTATGTTGCATGAGAACACAGTCATGTCCCTTCCCTGATGCATCACTATAGCTCTGAAATCCACCTGTACCAGATGGGAGAGTAAGAATCGGTGCAGATACTAACTTCTGCTTTAGGTCTTCAAAGCTCTTCTCTCGTTCTTCAGTCCAGACGAATTTCTCCCCTTTCCGCATCAGTTTGGTCAATGGTAGTGCTAAGCGGGAAACTACGGACTTCAGTCATTGATGTCGGCCTTGGCCACTTGGTAATAGCCTCAACCTTCGCTGGATCCATCGTGATTCCTTCTGCTGATACAATATGACCTAAGAATGCCACCTTGTCTAACCAAAACTCACACTTGGAGAATTTAACATACAGCTGCTTCTGGCGAAGAATTTGTAGTACTGTATGAAGATGGTCTTCGTGTTCCTCCTTGGACTTAGAGAAAATCAGGATATCGTCAATGAAGACAATGACGAACTTGTCTAGAAATTCATGGAAGATTCTATTCATCAAATCCATGAACACTGCTAGAGCATTGGTAAGGCCAAATGGCATGACTACGAATTCGTAGTGGCCATTGCGTGTACGGAAAGCAGTCTTGGAAATGTCCTGCTCCTTAACCCGTAGCTGATGATAGCATGACCTTAGATCAATCTTGGAGAAATGTTTGGCCCCTTGGAGTTGGTAAAACATATCGTCTATACGTGGTAGCGGATACCTATTCCTGATGGTAATCTTGTTGAGCTCACGATAGTCTATGCAAAGACGCATACTACCGTCCTTCTTCTTAACGAATAAGACCGGTGCGCCCCATGGAGATGCGCTCGGTCGAATAAAGCCTCGTTCCAGAAGTTCTTGCAATTGATCATTCAACTCCTTCAACTCTATACGAGCCATGCGATAAGGAGCCTTGGAAATCGGCTCAGCTCCTAGGATGAGCTCGATATTAAATTCTACTTCACGTGCAGCGGAAGCGTGGTGGGCCCATAACCCACAGGTCACACGATCGAAACCTGGCTCTGATACGATAATTGTAACACCCCATTTTGATAAATGGAATGTCACGCGTGATTATTGCGTGTAATCAAAGCATACAAGGGTAAATGTCTAAACATTACATGACCATAAAAGAAATACCGGAATCAAACATTGGTACCCCAAAAGTAGAACTCATCACACACAAACATAAGTACTGTAAATGAAAGGACTAAACAATGTCCATGGAAATGAGTATCAAAGTATAAAGAAATGCATAAAGTAAAAAAGGCTAGGAAGCTTCCAATCCATATGCACGTACGCTTAAAGTCTACGAGCGTCCCTGAGTACCTGCCGTTTTAGGAACATGAAAAGGAAAATGGCTAAGCATAACGCTTTGTGTACGGATATACAAGTATAGCATGAATAAGATAACATATAGGCATGAAGCAGCGGAAAAGACTAAGTCCATGATAACCTGGTTATATCTTAGTAAAACTGGTTTTATAGTTTGAAAAGCCTTATATTTATCTTGTAAAAACTGTTTAACATATTTACCATTAGCCAATATAGGTCATGAAATATCAACGTGCATGAATACTTGGAGGGGTGACCTCGTCATGGAATTTAAAGGGGCTGCCTCTAATTTAATATACTGGTTTTGGGTAGGAGGGATCAGCTCCTTGTAAAGGATGCAAGGTACACACCACATTCCCACTAAATAATCTGCTGAAAACATGTAAACTAGGATTCACCCATACGCCCCACCTGATAATAATAATATGGCCAAAAGCTGAAAGGGACGTCACGAGCTATCACTCCGCTTTGGTGAAGTCATAACACTTGTGCCTCCAGTGTTATGGTTATGGTACCTCCATAACTAGGTGAAATTTGCCATGCATGTATATGGCTTTAGGTATTCTAATTTAAACATAAGCAATTCAAAAGACGGGGAATCCGTACCTTAAGTCCAGTGAACGAAGAAGATGAACGGAAGAGAGTCCTACTTCGGTATCACTAATGTTACATAAATACATACGTGTATAAGTATCTGATTACTGAGTACGTAATTGGTTTTATATCATGTCTTAGCTCGTTTTTTATATTCATGTCATGTTTTACTGGTTTACGCTTTATACTATGTCTATTCTGATTATGTATTACTTGTATTTCATGTATTATTATACTTGTTGTGTAATAATAAGTAACTTTCTAAAAATAGCAGGTTTCCTAAAATACAAAGTTTCCAAAAATAGAAAGTTACCAAAAATAGAAAGTTTCCAAAAATAGGAAGTTTCAAAAAATAGAAAGTTTCCAAAAATAGAAAGTTTCAAAAAATAGATTTACTTCTTAAAATAGATAAGTTTCTAAAAATAGAATGTTTTCATAAATAGATTAGCGGCCTTAATTAAATAAGTTTCTAAAAATAGAAAGTATCCATAATTAGATATAAGCTGGATAATTAAGCTAATTATATAAGCTTAAGTGTTTACTGATTAATATTCTAAGTCATGCAAATAATAGTATAGTTTTTTAATTATTTCATGTGAATTAAATAAACTACAGGTTAAAGTATTTAATTAAATATAACATGATTTAATTAAATAAAGGTAAAAATAAATACTTAGGTTAAAACATGTATTATTATCTATTAATAATATAACCTAAGTCATGTAAATTAATTAATTATAGGTCATGATTTTGATAATTAATTAATTATACAGTCTAATTAAATGGAAAAATACTTAGGTTAAAATTCATGTATTAATAATAAAATTAATAACCTAAGTCATGTAAATTAAATTAACCATGTTCATGTTTTTAATTAATTTAATTTAAGTCTTGTAAAAAAAATTATAACTTGTTAAAATATTTAACCTTGTAAAAATAACTCATGAACCGGACCGTGATTTAATCTAACATGTGTGAACCGGACCAGTGTTTTAACCCATGAACCGGACTCAAATGCACCACCATGCCCGGACCGAGTTCGGGGTCTCCATTGGGGCTCGGTTTAGGCGTCGGCCACAAAACAAACACCCTTTAACCATTATTTTATTTAGCCCATGTTTAATTACATGCTTTATATCTTGTTTTTAATTTGTTATTAAAAACATTCATGATATTATGTGATTAGTAAATCAAAAACATAAAATAAAAGAGGTTTGAGTTTATACCGATCACGTGAATCAAAGGAGGATGAACACACAACGATCCTTGGAATAATCGAACACCAAAAATCAATCAAACACCCCCTTTGGTGTGTGTAAACCCGGCGGCCAAAGAACAAAGAGAAGGAGAAAAGATTTCTAGGGTTTCTTGCTTTTTCTAAATTTTTGTTATTATGAAAATAATTTTCCCCTTAATCCTTGTTTAGTAAAAATCAATGGGCTAGGCCCTTTTCTCTTGTTGTAGTCGCGGGTAGGGGCCCACATGGGGGGGGGGGTAACCCAAACATTTCTCGTGACTAAATAATAAGTGTGTTCTCGTGTTCGTGTTTTACGTGATTTAATTAGTTATCGTTCGTGACTTAATATATTTATTCGTGATCGTAATAAATATACATACATACGTAATATTAGATCGTGATTAATTTACGTTCATGATTTCATGTTCGTGTATTCGTGATTATAATTATTCTTGAAATAATTATTGTGTCTTAATACATAATAAATACATATCGTGTTATAACACGTACGTAATACTTGTAATTCTAATTCGTGAAACCTAAACATGTTATAAAAGGAAAGTTCTAATCATGTACGTACGATCGTAAGGGTACTATTCATGGTAAAAGCATAAGGGTTTTACATTCACCGTTACCCAAGTTTTTCCTTGTGGGACCATCGAGCTAGCTCAAAATGGTGGCACCAATTTCAAGATGAATGGACATAGGTTGAAGCACTACTTTGGTGGGGAAGTTCCATCCTTGAACTACCTCGACCAAGTCACCTTCCCCAATGATAATTAGTATTGAGGGGATCGAGTCGAGCTCATGACTCGGTAATAAAAAAAAAGGTGCCTCGTGGGGGAGATCCCATGCTTATCTATGTACATATTATCTATTTCTAATGTAGTAATGTGAGGGGATTTGTGCCCTTCCAACCATTGTTCCATGGTTGTTTGTGATATGTGGTTTTTAGATATTGGATCCGCTCGCGTTCATTTTATGGGAGCACTCGATCGTTTGCTTTGAAGAATTTCTCAATATCCATGATATATCCATGATATATCCTTATATGTTCTAACCTTAGGTTTATAGCACACTTCATAACGGCTTTAAATTTAACGGTTACACCCTTTCCATGCTAGATTACGCATTCGACTTCATCTCTAGTATGGGGGTATCCTACCCTTAGACTCAAAACATTGAGAACAATGTTTAACTTTAGTATGTGGGTGAATAGATACTTGCCTTGCCAAACCTTCACGCTTTCCAAAGTTTATCTTTTTGTTTATCTTTTCGTTGCAAAATAAGGCTAAAAATGGCCAAATTTTAAACATTTTCTCATGTTTTATAAGTGTTTGAAAACACAAATGTAGATTTTTCGATGGCAAGAATAAGAGTAATTTTTTACTCGATCATGCATGTTGAGCACTTAGCTTTGATTCCTTCGCTTTATATTAGGCTAAGTCTCTTAAATGAGGACGAGAAATGATAGAGTTAATTATAAGTTACTATGCTAAACCTAGAGTACTCGTATTCTTTCAAAAACTCATGTGTTCTCGTTGTTTTCTTATTCTCCTTTCGCTTGTAAATACATTTTGCTTAATAAGTATTGGCTTAGCGGTTTAGTCTTGATTGTTGGTTTCTAGTCTTTTATAGTAGCTTCCATGTAATTAAATTGGGGAACCATGAAGGTATCGATAGCGTCACGGTTTTGAAGTATTGACAACCCGAATAATCGAAAGCTTCACCTAATAATAAGATTTCAAGTGCTCACTTAAATCAAGCAAACAATTCAAACCTTACAAGGCCGAAAAATCAATGTGAAATTGAAAGTGAATTATGCCTTAATCTTTGAATCTTTAAAGATCTAAAATTCGCTTTTAGCGTGAGGATATACGTCTTTGGCCATAATAAACACCTCATGGCGAGGTTAAATAAAAGGCAAGGCAAGACCGAAGTCATAAGAAAGCTTCATGGCTAAGTTGAATAAAAGATGGAGGTAAACCTATGATAATAAGGCCCATCCGTTAGGGGGTGTATAAAAGTCTTGGTAATAAGTCTCATGTTCAAAACCGTTATAAAACCGTGTTTATCGTTCCTTCTTGTTGACTTAATTTTTTGACATCATTGTCTATTAGGGGGGGTTATTAATTCGATGGTCTTGGTTACACCGTCATGACTCTATTTTTAGACCTAAATCTCTATCATCGCATAAGTCAAAAATGTATCCTCGTGAAACATTCAAGACAAAAATAAAATATAAGAGATACCACTTAGGAAAAAGGGAGTATAAGTACGTGATTAGGGCATATGAGTAGTGTTAGCATTAATAACTTATAATGACAATGATCTCGTTGCACGCTTGGCATGGAATTTGGTTGAAAATCGAGGACGACGAAATTATTTCTAACGAAGCATTCACGTGTTCTTATTCTATGAACCTAAACGTCCCATTTTGCGATGAAAATCATACATTATGTCTAAAACACAAGTAGTAGTAATAGTAGTAGTGTAGCAAGTTATCATTCAATAAAAGTGCATAAAAATGAATTTTGGAAGTGCTACGATACTTTATTCTAGCATTGCGTGAGGGCACGGCAATGGTTTAGTATGGGGGAGTGATGAGACTGCTTTTATACATAGTCTCATCGTCCAAAATGGGCTTAAATTGCATTAAATATCATGAAATATGCCAAATATATGCTTGTGTTTGTTACATGTGTATTTTAGGTACGGATATTGAGAAAATGACAAAAGATCACAAGAATCAAGCAAAAACGAACACGAGAAACAAAGCCGTACAATGAACCAAGCCCTAATGTGGATTTTCTAAGAATAACCCTTGAAGAATTGAATATTGCACAAGAAGGGTCCTCTAATATTGGAGAATTGACACTTTAAACCCTTGTTTATTCATAATTACCAAATTGGTCCTTAAAGTTTGTCAAATTTACAAAAAGGGCCCTCTACTTTGAAGAATTGGCAAGAATGGTCCGTCAAATTTGAATACTTTTCATTATTAGTACACCAAGAAGTCAACAATACAAGTCAACACCATAAGTTTTGAATAAAATGCCAAAACAACCCTTCAAGAATCATCAAATTATAAGAATTACCCCTGAAATTACTTTACAAAACTTTTTGGGGCAAAAGTGTGAAAACTGAAACTTATTTAACAAAGGAATTCAAATTTGAGCTTATTAAACATGAAATGAAGAAGGAAGGAAAGAAGGGGGATTATTTCTGCCAAGACAAAGAAGTTACCTTTACTAGTGAGAGATGGACACGTGTCCCACTAACCCCATCCCACCAATCACCACTCACCATTTTGCATAGTCACCATCCAACTCAGCCTTTATTAACTAACTTAACTAATTAGTTAAATAAACGCGCTAAACACAATTCAAATACTTAATCCAGATTAAAACCACCACTATTCATCTCAAGAAGAAGATTAGGGGTTTTTGTTTAAGCCAAAATTAAACCTCCAAACCATATAGAATTATGATTAGGGTGGTAATGAACATAACCCACACCTTAAACCTGCCACCTCATCACCACCAAGTTCACATGTTATCACCATGCACACGTTTTGGGGAAGAAGCCAACATAGTGCCAGCCATCAAACTAACCACAACCTAGCTTACAACATAAGTTCATTTTGGACCATTGATCAAATTCAAAACAGTTTTACACTTTACAAACGTCCAAGCCATTTTCACATGAGCTAAAATTTTCAAACACCTCAAGGGCATTTCTGGAAGTTCAAGGCTAGGCTTTTCACTTATTTTTCAGCATTTCTAGTTTCTTTGTAGCCTATATAAGGCATAGGATTCACAACATTATAGCTGCTCTTGGTTTTTCCTTTATCACAAATATGTAAATCCTTCTTTCAATTTATGAAAAAGTGTTTGATATTGCTGATGAAATCCAAGTGCCAATCTTAATCTTTACTTGTTATAGTTTGTTATTTATGATTGTTAAGTCTCAAAACCTGTTTTTAAACATTGTGTAAGAAATTGCATAATTTTCCAAAACTTGATATTTTGCTAAGTTCTTGGTTCAAACCCTTGGATTTTTTGGATTGCAAGTTATTATAACACCCTGATAAGAAGATTATCAAGGTGTTGTAAGCTTGTGGTTTGGGGATAATAAAGGCGTGGGAACAAGGTTGCATTAATCAAGCTTTTTCCATTTTTCTGTTTTATATGAATTGTGCCTTTAACCTTGTTGATGTTGATCCCAAACTTAGATCGATTTAGCTTTATGTAAACGAGAATGAATCAAGTTAAACACTTAGAGAAACTTTGTTGTATATGAAACAATCTATGTATTATGCAGAATTAATACTTAGAACAAGAACACACAAACAGAATAAACCAAACTTTCACTTTGATTGATTAATCGAACTTGCGTACAATAAAAGTGTAAAACATATATTGAACTAAAACCTAAAGGCCTCCTTTTATACATTAAGGAACCTTGTACAAGAGTCTACGTATCAGCTATTTTAGGTAAAGATAAACATAATAAATGCATTGTAGAACATATCTTTACTAGAAACATAAAATGTGTAGACTAAGTATCCTATCAGTGCTTGACTTCTTCTCATCAATGATTGTCTTCCTCTTGTCAACGCTTGATCTGACAACACTTGATATCCTCCTATCAACGTCCAATTTCCTCTTGTGAGCCTCTAAGTGTCTTGGCTTCATTTTATTCCCAACAATCCTCCCCTAAACTTGATATCTATACTAGTGATCAAGTTTCTAAATAAAAACGAAATACAAGGAGGATTCTTACAAATACAAATTACTTGTTAATTTGGAAATAAATAAATCTAACTAAATCTTTGCCAACATCACTTTTATAATCCATCTCCAGATGTGTCGACACCATTTTCTTCAGAACTTCCTTGGACATGGGATATTCAACATCCACAAGAAGATATTCAGAAAACTTTGTAGTACTCAAATGATACACACCAGCTGCTGAATGTAGACGCCATTGAAGTCCACTGACATCATCAAGATCATTCCATACTAGATCTCCATCATTTGGCTCACACATTCTCTTGAATGTTCACCAAATCTTTATTCCATTGACTGAAGTAGGTGCTTCAGTTTCATACTTGGCCTTCATCAATCTCCAAAGATCTGCCAAGTCTTGCCTATCCAGGTTTGCAAACAAAGACATAAGAGTAGTAAAAGTATGTACCTCCTTCCCATATCTGCGAATCATCCAACACCCACTTGCATCTTCCTCATAGTGAACTATAGGGTTTCTGGAATCATGAGGTAACATTTCTACCATATGTGAAGCTTCCAAGGGTGAGAGCTTAATACTCCTTCTAATAACTGCTTCGTTAGGATTCACTCTATCCAAATTTTCTGAGAACTCAAGTGGAACTCCCTTCTTCAAAGATCTTGGTGCAATTAAAGACTGTTGGATCTGCATCTCTTCTGCAAGTTCTTCATTTCTTTCATATGAAAGAAGTCAGATAGTGTTCTTCTCTTCAACACTTACCCATATAGGATAAGCTTTATATTCCAACTCATCAAAGGACAAACCCTGCAACTTCTTAAAAGTCCAACCTCCTTGATGACATCTGAGAAGCATGTAGTAGAGCTCCCTTATACCCATTTTAGACTGTGAAAGAACTTTGCTAGCCTTATACTTCAAGATTACCTTGCAATCCTTTTGAACTCTTAAGAGAATCTCCAAACCCCAAATTTGATCTGAGTGTGTCATGTCTGGATTCTTCATTACCTTATTCTCCCATGCAAAGTACATTTGAGTTACTTCAGGCATCTCATAATCCACCTAATTTTTCAACTCTGCAATCCTTTCCTTTGCCAACTCATCACCATATTCAATTCTCTCTGGCTCTTCAATGATCATCACACTTGAATCAGTACTCTCATCATCACTACCTCCTTTATTGCTCTCAGAATTAGCCACAAATGGTGACTCAATAGCAGCAATCTTCTTCTCTTTTTTCTCAAGTTGTGCAGCCAACATAGAATCAAACTTTACTTGATCTGCATCCTTGGGAACTATTTCTTCTACCATAATCCCTTTACCCTTATCTAATACATCAATAGCTGGTAAAGAAGTTGATGGTACCTGTGTAGACACATCCTTGATGATAGCTGATGACTGGAATACATCAACCACACATGTAGGTCTATCAGCATCCAAAACGTGCTTGTCAATGCCTAACTTACTCCTATCAATGCTTAAACTCTATGTGCCAACGCCTGGCTTAGAAACCTGTTCCAGCATCTCCATAAATGATATCTTCGTTGGAGTAACCAGGGACACATCAATAACTGGCCTCTCATTCAAACTAGTCAAAGCTTCAGCCATCTCCACACCAATAGAACCACCTGAACCTTTGTCACTTAAATTAAATGGCTCAGTAGCAGCTTCCTCCCCTTTGTAAGAGTCCTCCCCTGATGAAAGGACTCTTGTCTGCCTTCTCCTAGTCTCAGCATCTTATAAAATAACAATCCTCTCCCTCTATTTCTTGAGTTCAAGGCCTTGTGTAGAGACAATATGTACAAGGTCTGCATTTTTCTTTTGCAAGCTAATGCAGACAGCCGTCAATTCCAATAATGTGTAAGGTTCCAATTTGCCCTCCTCTAGAATGGGAATTTGACCTCCCAAGGTAGAGTCATGGGGCATGGATGGGGTCTTAATGGTGTTAGGACTGGCTTGGCCTGCATCTAAGCTAGAACCAATAGTCCCAGCCCCACCCATGTCACCAACCACACTTGTGGTGGTGTTTCTCTCTGCAACATGGCTAGGACCAGTAGAGGAGAACACTCCAGTAGTCCTTTGGCGTTTTTCCAACCTAAAATTAGGGGGTGTAGAAGATGATGTGGATTGGGTGTCTGTTTGAAGGTTAAGGTGTGTTTGAGTTTGTTGTAAAAGGGTGTTAGCGTTTGGATTTGTAGTGTCAACGCCAACATTTATCGTGTCAGCGTTGAAGGGTTCTTAGTCAACGTCCATTTGCTGTGGTGATGGTGGTTGTTCAGACAATGGGTCTAGTTGAGGTTCAGGTTCTTGTTGTGGTTGAGCTGCTACAATAACAGCAAGCACGGCTTGGGTAAGGGGTAAGTCTCTATGAGGTGGTGAATTCATCTTCCCAAAAATTGCTTTCTTTTGAACAGGGATCTTATAAAAATCATTGTGATCCCTATTGTAGTATCTTTGTTCATCAAACACCATTTGTAAAAACCTTGGGTAAGCAAGAGTCACCTTGCTACCCTTGTTATGACACATGCCATCAAAAATCATTTTTGAAAAATTATATTTTGCCCAGTAGAAATACACACAATGGCACTCCCAATAGATCGGTTGATTTCATTGTGTGGAGTACATTTGGGACTCAAACATTGAAGAATGACATGTATCAAGTACTTCCAAGGTGGGGGAAATTCTTGTTTTGTATATTTGTTTAAATGGACATCTTCTGGCAAAGGATAACCCAAAGCTTGGAGTCCTTGTTCTAGCTCATCAATGGGTAGGGTGGTTATACCATCTGCATCATTAAGATGCAAAGCTTGGTGAACCAAAGCTTCAGTAACCACCCATGGAAGCCCATGGACAGTAGCAGTCAATGTAGTCACATTATTAACTGCTTAGGAAATTGCAGTGTTCCAAAAGTGTTTAATATGTGTGACAGCGATAAGAGGAGCATGAGAAAGTGCATACATTATAGGGGATGCATTTAAATACTCCACCATCTGAGTATATTAGGGAAACAGAGCATCATCAGCTTCTAAATAAGCAACCAAGTTATGCTCACTTCTGAACCCCAACTCAAAATCTATTGGTTTAAACTTAGGCGCCATTGATGTAGAAAGCTGTGATAAATGTTATGAAAGATGAAGGTTTGTGAAAATTTAGTTAGACAAGAATAAGCAATTACCCTATTTCAAAGGAATGTGCCAAATATATAGGAGAGGTGAAAACATGTGATTGGTCAAAGCATGAGGCAGTTATATTCAAAATATAATGATGAAAATCTTGAAAAAGATATAACATATCTCTTGCATTAATAAAAAGTTACCAACTCCTAAAATTATGGCCCATATTTTTGTCAAAAATAACAATTGGTTAGGACCCAATGTTTATTAAGGATCAAAAATAACTTATCAACGCCCAACGGCTATATTCTTGTCAACGTTGGATTTTGCCATGTCAACGTCAAAATTGGTCTAAACAACAGAAAGAAAACTGTCTGCGTCCAAAAATAAAAATAATATAAAAGAAAAAGGACCGTAACAAAGTAATTTATCCTAGTAAAGATAACTTATAGACTGAAAAACATCATAGGGTGGCAAGCACTGTCCAATCATGCACTCTTGCTTAAGTAAGATAGACATAATTGTCCTCAAGTGTCCCTTGCTAACCAAAGTTCTTAACAATGAAGTTATCTTATTAAATCCTTTGTAACTTCCCAGGTAAGCCCAATAAAAATCATACCCAAGTCCCTCAACAGACTACATCCAATTCTAGGTCAAAAAGTATTGGCAGCGTACAAAGTATATCAACTTTGCATGGTACAGTGCCTCACGATTTAGTAAACTAACTCGTCCTCACCAGTGGGCACAATCTAGAATTGTGATAACGAGGATTATATGAATACCTAAAAAAATCCTAAAGGTTTTCTAAACGTCCCCATAAAACACGATATACAAGTTGCCAACATAATATATGCAATAAAAATTCATGTCAAGATAGGAATGTAAACATTCCAACCATCATCCATAAACTTGAAAACACTTCAAGAAAGCTCCAAAGATCCATAAGCAAATCTGTATCCATTTGTACAATGCTCATAATGCCTGCACAATTAGATCAAAAACCCCAAAACTAACATGTTGCTGTCAACGTCCATTTTAACACTTGTCAGCGTTAAAATAACCTTTGTCAGTGTTAGACAAATAAAGTGGAAAACCTAATTTTGTACAAAGACCAATAACAATGCATATCCTGTACATACTTTTACAAAAAGTTCCAAAAACACATATTAGGTAAGATTGATCATTCCAATACTTGTTACCAAGTATTGAAATCTCCCAGTATCAAAAGGTTTAGTTAATAAGTCTGTCACATTTTCTTCTGTGTCAACCTTATCTGGTTGTATAAAACCTTCTTCAAAACAATCTCTTATAAAATGATGTCTAATTTCTATGTTTTTTTATTTTAGAATGATGTACATGATTCTTAATAATACATAAACTACTGTTATTGTCTAAAAAAATCTTGGTATGCATAAAATTATACCCATAATCCAACAGCTGGTTCTGAATCCATAAGACTTGTCCACAACAAGCAGCTGTAGCTACATATTCTGCTTCAGTTGTAGAGTTGGCCACCACTGTTTGTTTCTTGCATTGCCAAGATATCAACCTACTCCCAAGAAATTGGTATCCACCAGTTGTTGATTTTCTATCAAACTTGTCACCCCCATAATCACTGTCTAAATAAGCAATAAGCTCCAATGGATAATCCTTTGGATACCATAATCCCAAGGTGGGATAGCACCTAAGGTATCTAAAAATCCCCTTGACATCTTGAAGATGACACTCTCTGGGAGTCACTTGATGGCGTGCACATGCACACACAGCAAACATAATATCAGGTCTAGAAGCTGTAAGGTACATCAATGACCCAATCATTGACCTATAGTGCTTGACATCCACCTCTTTTCCATCTCCAATCTTTCCCCAATGGTGTTCCCTATCCATGGGTGTGCTAGCCTGTTTTTCATGTGGAGAAAAACCAAACCTCTTCATGATCTATGCTACATATTTGTCTTGAGAGATGAAGATACCATCTTCTTTCTGCTGAACTTGTAAACCTAGAAAGAAGTTCATCTCTCCCATTGTACTCATCTTGAATTTGTCCGTCATGAGCTTGGAAAAGTCTTCACTCATATTTGGACTTGAAGAGCCAAAGATGATAACATCCACATACACCTGAACAAGTAAAAAGTCCTTACCAGTCTTCTTGGTAAACAAAGTCTGATCTATGGTTCCCCTATTGAATCCATTTTACATTAGATAGGTGGAAAATGTGCCATACCATGCTCTTGGGGCTTGATGAAGTCTATACATTGCTTTCTTCACTCTATACACCTTGTCTGGATGTTCTGAATCTTCAAAACCAGGAGGCTGCATGCCATAAACCTCCTCTGCAATTGTGCCATAAAGAAAAGCACTCTTCACATCCATTTGATAAACTGTGAAGCCCATGCAAGAAGCATGGGCTAGGAAAATCCTTATTGTTTCAATCCTTGCAACATGTGCAAAAACCTCTTCATAGTCTATCCCTTCCTCTTGTGTATAGCCTTGAGCAACTAAACGTGCCTTATTTCTGACAACAATTCCTCTCTCATCCTTTTTGTTTCTAAGAACCTATCTTGTCCCTATAGGTCTGACATCTCCGGGACAGTTAACTAACTCCCAAACATCTTGAATAGCAAACTGGTGAAGCTCATCCTACATTGATTCCACCCAACTTGGTTCTTTGAGAGCCTAAAATATTTTCTTGGGTTCCTGTTGTGACAAAAAACAAGCAAACAAACATGCCTGAACAAGAAGGGTATCAACCTTCTTGTGGATATTGGCAATAAATCCTCATTGATTCTGATGAGACCTTCTAGTTTGAACAGGAGACATCACATCACCAATGATTAGAGAAGAAGGATTCTTGATAGTAGATGTAAGTACTCCTCCTACAATAATTGTGTTGTCTTCAATTTTTGTCTCCAAGTTGCCGATAGCATCTTTAAATTCTCCTCCATCATCACCTGAATGAACCTCTTCATGAACTGTTGAAGGCTCACCTTGTTCTAAAACACTAGAAGAGAATAAATGGTCAAAAGAGTTGTCAACGCCTGCACTAGGTCTGTCAACGTTTGAGCCATCAATGCCTGAATTTGGCCTGTCAGTGCCAGATTTTCCTTTGTTAGCGCTTGAAGATTCATGCATGTTTTCATCAACTGGTTTTTCTTGTGGACCATCTTTTTCCTTTCCAGCAGCAGAAAATCCATCTGTCCATATTGGAATGGTAATATACTCAAGTATGGGAGCTGATTTGTCTGCATGTGATCCTACCTCCTTATCAACCTGTATACCTGAAATTTCAACAACTGGTTCTTCCACAACATTTAAATTCACCTTCACAATGTCTGGATTAGTAACAGGAATATAATTCAAGGTTCTAGATAAAGGTTCTAAATAAAGAGCCAATTTGGTCCACTCTCAGGATCACTAGGTTTACTTTCTAAAAACCAAACATGTACCTTTTCAAGTATACGTTTTTCCTTCTTAATGTAAACCCTATATCCTCTACTCTGCACTGAATAGCCTATAAAGTAGCCTTCATCACCTTTAGCACTATACTTTCCTAAGGCATCACTAGTATCTAGTACAACTACATGACATCCAAAGGGTCTAAGAAACCTAATATTAGGTTTCATATTCCAAAATAGCTCATAAGGTGTCTTATTGTGGATTTTATTGATCAATGCCATATTCTGAACATAGCAGGTTGTATTTACAGCCTTAGCCCAAAATGCAATGGGAAAGTGAGCATCAGCCAACATTCTCCTAGCTGCTTCTATGAGTGTTCTATTCTTCCTTTCAGCCACCCTATTTTGTTGTGGGGTTCTAGCTACACTAAACTATCTAGTAATCCCTTTATTGACACAAAAGTAATCTAACAACTTATTTCTAAACTCACCACCATTATCTAACTCCTTTATAAAAGAGACTGGGATCCCTTTCTTATTAAATGCAAAAAAATTAAGAGGTACTACTACATCTACATGTTGTACCTCATTTTAATGCACAAACCAAAACATTGTGTAAGGAATACAATTTTACAAGCTAAATGTACAATATGGTAAAATTAAATTTAAAATTGTAATTAATAATCTTAATAAAAAACCCCATTACATAAATATACATTACCATATGCACATTGTACAAAACTAAAAAGCATCTATCTTATACTAATACAAACTATAATGTCAATTTTTTGAGTGCCGAGAATATGCTAAAATCAATATGCCGGGAATATAAAATGTAAGGACTTGGTTAACTCAACAACTCAACGGAGTTTAGCCTCAACCGAGTTAAATAAAAAAAAGGCCAGATGAAATGGCTCGACTTTATAACCTATCATCAGACCAGACTCAAAAAAGTAAAAGATCTCATATTCAATTCGTGTTTAGACATGCAAGCCGAGATCGTTATAGAACATGTTTTAGATGAAAACATTTGATTCAAAAATTATATTAAAAAAACACTAATTATAA
The DNA here is from genome assembly GCA_025667525.1 of Glebionis coronaria. Classification (NCBI taxonomy): domain Eukaryota; kingdom Viridiplantae; phylum Streptophyta; class Magnoliopsida; order Asterales; family Asteraceae; genus Glebionis; species Glebionis coronaria. The sequence goes on along the minus strand of CM046880.1, from coordinate 121,493,643 downwards.
CACCGAAGAAAATTTCGTCACAGGGTACCCGTCGCCGCATCGCGCGGGTACCCTGCTAGTCACTTCTAAGAATTTTAACCTCATTCCCAGTTTTCTTTTCAATTTGGGTAATAAAGTTAATCAAAATAGTAGCAGTTTCACTTTTCAAAGCCAAAAAGAAAGTCCAAGTAAATCTAGAAAAATCATCAGATATAACAAAACAAAAAGATTTACCATTTAAGCTTTCTATATTAGTTGGACCAAACAAGTCCATATGCAGCAACTGAAGTGGTTTAGAACTAGAATGCACAAGTTTAGACTTAAAGGAGACTTTGTGTTGCTTGCCTTTAAGGCATGCAACACAAGAGTGGTCATTGTGGAAAGCCTTTTTAGGCAAACCATCAACTAAACCATGTCTCACAAGTCTATTTATGTTCTTAAATATTATGTGCCCTAACCTTTTGTGCCAAAGATTACTTTCATCAACTGAAGCCTTAGCATATAGACATGACATATTATTATTCATACTAGTTCAATTAAGATTCACATTATAAATGTCCTTATGCCTAGGTGTTCTATAATCAATGAACTTCTCATCAGGTATTTTAAAATCTTTGCTTAATACCAAGGATTCAGTATCAATGAAAAGAACCTTATTTTTGTTATCACAAACTTGTGATACACTAAACAAATTATAATCAAGTTCTTTTACCAGAAATACGTTTTCAAAACGCAAATTGTTGGTGATAAGAGTGCCTTTGCCAGTAATAGTTCCATATCCTCCTCCAAAGTACATTTTCTCACCATCTTTAATGGGCGTAAAGTTTGTCAGATAATCTTCCTTCCCCGCAATGTGCCTAGAGCATCCACTATCCCAAATAGCCATGATCATTTACCTGCTTTTGAATGCCCTGCACATAAAGAAAAAAAATTAGATTTCTTTGGGAACCCAAGCCTGAGCAGACTTGGATTCATTTGGTTGTTCAACATGAACAGACTTAGTCCTTATAACAGGCCCTTGTTCATCCCTTTTAGGATTAAACACCCAGTTAACCCTAATTGGTTTAGTTATGACCTTTGAAATATAATGAAATTTGTTACAGGTCATAGAGATCCCATCTGAATTAGGGTTTTGGTCTTGTTTGTATCAAAGTTAAGCTAGAAGAAGCTTTAGACCCCTTTACCTTTAGTTGCAAGTAATTGTTATTACTTGGTCTAACAGCGTTGGAAACATTCCTGTCAACGTTAAAATTATTCTTGACAACGCTGAAATTGCACTTATCAGCGTCAAACCTAGGGTTTGCTATTGGAACCCATTGTCTGTTAGACCATGTATTAGTCTTTTGAAAATGTCTTTTTCCATAAGTATTTGACCCTTTAGTAAAGAATGGAGCTGGTCTAATAACTTGTGGACTTTGTTGGACAAAAGGTCTGGGTTTGACCATGGTTGACTTTCTATCAGCGTTGACTTTTGAAGCATTGACACACTTATAAGCCAAATGAGAAAAACTGCCACAACTATAACAAGCTTTTCTAGACATAAATCTAGGTCTAGATGAAAAGAACCATGTCCCATTATCACTAACTTGACTCTTTGGTGACCTTGGTTTTCTATACATTTCTGCATATTTAACACTAGGTTTTCTATCAACGTTTAATCCAAGGTCAAAAGTCTTTCCAATAGTTGGGTTGGTTACTTTTATGGGTGTAGACTCATTTGGGCTTTCACTAAGCATGCCACCTTTAACAAACAAAGTGGGATTGGCTTCCTTCCATTGGTCCAAATCAGTCAATTTTTGCTTATATTCCTTTACTGGAGTAAGAACTCTTGGTGGAGGAATAAATTCCTTTACTTGGAGTTCTGGTATACCAGTCCAAGACAAATCCTTTCTAAGGACACCATAGAAGTTCCCAGCAAGTGGTGGAACATCAGCATACTCTTTCATCCCAATCCCAATCATATCCCTAGAGTCTCTTTGTTCACTAACACATTTTTCTAGGGTTTGAGAAGCTTTATCAAATCTCTGAATTTTAAGACCTACATTATCTTTGTTTTTAATGGCCTCATCTATCTTAGCTTGTATAACACCTTTGGATCTCTCCAAGATGTCCATAATGTCAATACTAGCATTGAGGTCATGAGTCAAAACATTGATTTGATCTTTTAGGTCAAGCTCCATTTTCTTATATTCAGCCACAGTCTTCTTAGTTTGAACAAGTGCAAGTTGATAATTCGATAACTTGCATTTTTCATAAAAAACATCTGATTTTAACTTTAAAATTTCTTTGTTAAGACTTTTAGTGTTTAAACGACAACCTTTACTACAAAATGCATCTTCATATACCTCATTATCTGATGAAGATGAAGAATGTGCCATGAGAGCATAGTGAACATGCTCTTATTGTTCCTTCTCTACAACCAAGGCTTTGTTCTCTTCCACATCTTTGGCGAAAAAGCTACAGTCCCAGTCAACACCATCAATCTCTTGCATGGAAAACATAGCTTTTGTATCTTCAACCTTGATGATTTGGCTTGAAGGATTTCCAACATCAGATCTTCTTGGAGATCTGCATTCTCTCATAGAGTGACCCATTCTATGGCAATTGTAACACTCAACCTTGGATTTATCAAACCTAGCAGTGTCTTTAGCATTAAAGGTCATCTTCTTCCTGAATCTCCTATATCATCTATTGGCCCTTATGCTTGTAAGTGCCATATTTTACTTTGTGTCCATCTCCTCTAAATTCTCATCACTGATTTGCTCAAGGTCCTCATATGTAATCACTGAACCATTAGGCAATGAAGCAATGTATGAACACATAGTATCTAGATCAATACCAGCAAGTCTAATCCTTGGTGAGTCAACATTGTATTTGTCAGCGTTTGAATGTGGGGCACTGGCAAAGCTTGATCCAATGTTGACACAAGGTGATCTAGTAACGGGGTGCACGTATGACTCCCTTTGATCAAATTGACCTTTACTATGTGAAAAGAAGGCCATGATTCCATTGGTAGATTTGCTTCCTTGATCCAAAAGGATTTCATTCTCTACCATCTTTAGTTTATTATTGACGTCATCAAAATTGGAACTTTTGTGAGATTTAGTAGCAATTATAGACCTTGCTTCAATCTTCCATGCATCACCAAGACTTTTAAGGAAAGTGATAATGATATCTACATCATCATGCACTGTTCCCATAAATGACAATTTGCTTGTGATGTCAAGAAGTCTGCTTCTCACCCCACTTAGCTTTTCATTGGGAAGAGCTTTGAACACAACATACTCATGCAAGAGTTGCTTCTCTTTCTCTGTGGCAGTATCATCATTACCACCATAAGTGACTTGAAGGGATGCCCAAAGCTCTTTGGCAGACTCAAAACCTCTATACATTTGCTGATTGGCTGGTCCCAAAGAAAGTTTGAGAATGGTTAGAGTTTTCATATCGTTCCTTCTGTTTGCAATGTCCTTAGTTGAGACAACTCTCCCATATGTAGGTTGTTATTTTCGATCCGCTTAACTTGAGCCTGGAGTTGATCTTAAAGTAATAGCAGCTTGAATCTTGGCAGCTTTATCGAATGTGATTCCATATTAAATAATTTCCTATAGGGTGTGGTCATGGATTTGAAGGTACTGCTCAAAATTGAAATTCCATAGCTCAAAGTTGTTAGGGTCTAGCATGGGGATTTTTAGGTTATGGCTTGAGGAAGAGGTCAACTCTGAAGTAGACATGTTGTCTGGTTTTTACCGTTTCTTGAAAAATTACGGTTTTTGGCGATTTATGGTTTTTAGGGTTTTGTGTTCTTTAGATCAGAGTTCTTCAACAAGCTCTGATGCCACTTGTTGATCCCAAACATAGATCGATTTAGCTTTGTGTAAACGAGAATGAATCAAGTTAAACACTTAGAGAAACTTTGTTGTATATGGAACAATCTAAGTATTATGCGGAATTAATACGTAGAACAAGAACACACAAACAGAATAAACCAAACTTTCACTTTGATTGATTAATCGAACTTGCGTAGAATGAAAGTGTAAAACATATATTGAACTAAAACCTAAGGGCCTCCTTTTATATATTAAGGAACCTTGTACAAGAGTCTACGTATCAGCTATTTTAGGTAAAGATAAACATAAGAAATACATTGTCGAACATATCTTTACTAGAAACATAAAACGTGTAGACAAAGTATCCTATTAGTGCTTGACTTCTTCTCATTAACGCTTGACTTCCTCTTGTCAACGCTTGATCTGACAACGCTTGATATCTTCCTATCAACGTCCAATTTCCTCTTGTCAGCGTCTAAGTGTCTTGGCTTCATTTTATTCCCAACTGTTGAATCTTAGCAGGTGTTACTAGAAGCTTGTGTCTTGTTTAGCTAGACACATCAGCTCAAAAATTCGTGAGTATGGATATACATTCATGAGGGTTGAGTCTCATTTGATTTTGTGATTTTTGTGTTCTGCTGTTATAATTGTTGTTCGTGTGGCTTAAATCTTCTTGATACTACATGATATTGATGATATGATGCTAGATTAGGCTTGGGTAAAACTGAATCATACATTTGCTTTGTTAAATTTAGATTTAAAAAGTGAAGTGGTGTTTGGGTTTACTGATTTAATCTTGCAAATTGAATTTGAGTTATTGTTAAGTGTTGGTTTGTGCTTGTATCTAATAAATACTTGGTTGTGTGCTATTAACTGCATGTTTTTGGCTTTTCAACATCAAATTCTTTATTGTGCTATAAATTTTTGAAATCTGCTTATTTTGACCTAAGATCTTGGAAACACATAGATTGTATGCATGCTTAGGACTAACAAGTGATTAAACAAAGTTCATATAACCTGTTAAGAAGATTTGAGGGTTTGAAATTGGATTTGTGGTCAAGTACATCAGCAAAGTTTGAAATATGATTGTTCTTTGTTCATCAGTAACATTTATTGGCTTGAATCTTGTTCTAAACCTTGAATCATTGCATGAAACCAGTTGATTTATGATCATTTGAATTAATATAAGTTGTTGTGTGCATTTGGTTCATTTTGGTTGGCTTATTCTTGCTAAAACTACTTATTTGTGTGAAAACTGCTCAAGTTCGTGTATGTGTCATATCTGGTGATGTTTTTATTAAACTGTACTAATTGGCTGTTAGGATTTGTGTTTTTGTGATTGCTATTGACTCCTTATAACCCACTGGTTATAAGGGTGACTTTGTGTGGCTTGAATCCAACAAAAATCCCTATAAGACAAAAAGTCAAAATAGTCAAGCAGTGGGAACTCCTTTCCCCTGTTGCTAGCCACTGCTAGTGTAAATTGGTCATCAGCTTATTCATAAGCTATTCTAGCTTATTTGGACTTGCAACCAATTAGTTTTTGTAATCAATCTTTCTTATTTGACCCATTGAACTAATCTGGAGCATATTACGGTTTGACTTTTAGGTTTACTAGAAAACCAGACAAGTTGACTTTTACATTAAGTGCTTATTGCTTTTTCCAGCGTATTCATTGTGCTTATTTGAAAACTTTTTGATTATTAAGCTTAGTTTTGTCATTTAAAATATTTTGCAAGTTTAATCAGCACTTCAAGTGGCCTAGAACTCAAAAACGACTATTTTGTCGTTTTCTATAGAGAGCTTTTAATTATTTCTTGGGCTTTTTCAAAATTTCTTTTCACAGATCTCTTAAGTATCCCAAAAGAAGCTTGTGTGTCAAATTAGAGCTTATGGCTTAATGGGCCAAAAAGCCCATTAAGAATAAGTTGTTGACAATTAAGCTGTGATAAGCCCATTTTCAGCTTTTGGGCCTTTGGAGTTTTGTTCTTAAAATCAAATTTTGAGTCAAGTAGGTGATTCTAGGCTTATTTAGACAACTTTTTGCTTATTGGGCCAAAAAGCCCAATATAGTGGATTGTTTTTCATTTTGGCCCATTTGAAGGCCCAATAGGGGTATTTTGGTAATTTCAAGTTCATTTCTGTGTTTATTAGGTTAAAATAAACTAGTTTGCAACTTTTTAACATTTTTTATAAATTTTGGATTTTTAATATTATTTTATTATTATTTTATTATTAAAAATTAAATTTTATATTATTGCAAGTTTTTCATTTTTCCTAGTTTAAATACATTTAGATAGGAATTGTAAAATTTTTAGAATAATTTTAGTGTCATTTGATTAATTTTTAGAATTATTTTAAGATTTTATAGTTTTTAATCATTTTTAAATAGTTTTAATAAATTTTAAAATTTTCAAAAATAGTTTTAAATTTAGTTAAGTCATCTTAGAGGTTTACAAGTTAAAAAAACTCATTTTGGGTTTACAAGTTAAAAGGTTTGAGTGTTTTTTTATTTTTTTAAACTCTAATTACATTTTTCAGGATTTATTGCAATTTTCTAGTAATTTTTAGGTTAAGTTTTAAATTTTGTCATATTTTACGGGTTTACGTGCACAACTTTTCGTCTTAGTATAATTCATAATCGTAACCGTCATCCTTTTCTAATTTTCTTTTCTCATAATTTATAATCACAAACACTTAATAATTTCTTACACAACACACAAGCCTCCTTGAGAACATACTCACTTTTGGGTCATTTGTGCACGGTTTTCCTAAACCGTCGTACTTACCCTAATTACACTTTGTTTTCCTAAACAAGGTTGTAAAACTCAATTATCACTTAGCCTAATATAAGTTAAGGAATCAAAGCTTAGTGCTCAACACGCACGGTCGAATAAAAATTTAATCTATTCTTGCCATCAGAAAAAACTCTACATTCGTATCTTCAACCACTTATGAAACACGAGAAAAAAAAATAAAATTGGGCCATTTTTAGCCTTATTTTGTAACAAAACGATAAAAAGATAAACTTTGGAAAGCGTGAAGGTTTGGCAAGGCAAGTATCTATTCACCCCCATACTAAAGTTAAACATTGTCCTCAATGCTTCGAGTCTAAGGGTAGGATACCACCATACTAGAGACGAAGTCGTATACTTAATCTAGCATGGAAAGGGTCGAACCATTAAATCAATGGCCGTTTATGAAGTGTTCTAAAAACCTAAGGTTAGAACAATAAAGGATATATCATATGGATATTGAGAAATTCTTCAAAGCAAACGATCGAGTGCTCACGTAAATGGAACACGAGAGGCTCCAATCATGAAGATAATGATCATCTAAAAACCACAATGCACAAACAACCATGGAACAAAGGTTGGAAGGGCACAAATCTCCTCACGTAAGCTACATTAGAAAGCGATAAAATGTACATGGATAAGCATTGGACTACCACGAGGCACCTCGTTTTTTATTACCGAGTCATGAGCTCGACTCGATCCCCTCAATACTAATTATCATTGGGGAAGGCGACTTGGTCGAGGTAGTTCAAAGAAGGAACTTCCCCACCAAAGTAGTGCTTCAACCTATGACCATTCACCTTAAAGATAGGACCATCATCTTGAGCTAGCTCGATGGTCCCATATGGAAACACTTGGGTAATGGTGAATGGTCCGGACCAACGGGATTTCAACTTCCCAGAAAATATTTTCAATCTTGAGTTAAAAAGTAACACCTGATCGCCAATGTTAAAAGCCCGGTTTTTTATTTTAGAATCGTGAAACTTTTTTATTTTCTCATTATAAATCAATGAATTTTCATAAGCAATGTCACTCAATTCATCCAGTTCATTCAATTGCATTTTCTGGTGTTTTCCCACGGTCTCAATGTCATCATACAATGCTTTAGGGCCCAATAAGCCTTGTGTTCGAGTTCAATGGGCAAGTGGCAATTCTTCCCATACACAAGCTTGTAAGGAGTGCACCCAATGGGCGTCTTATGAGTGGTACGAAAGGCCCTAAAGCATCGTCTAAATTATCCGACCACGATTTTTGGTTCTCCCCTATCGATCTCTCCAATATCCACTTCAACGCTCGGTTTGAAACCTCAAATATCTCACTCGTTTGTGGGTGATAAGCCGTAGACAGCCGATGTGTAACCCCATATTTCTTTAGAACCCTTTCGAATTGGTCATTACAAAAATAGGTTCCACGATCGCTTATGATTTCACGAGGGGTTCCAAACCGATAGAACAATTTCTTCAAAAACTTGACTACCACACGAGCATCGTTCGTGGGCAAAGCCTTAGCTTCCACCCACTTGGATAGGTAATCAACGACGACAAGGATGTAATTATTACCACGAGATGATGGGAACGGCCCCATAAAATCAATTCCCCAAACATCAAAGATCTCACACACTTGGATGATATTTTGTGGCATTTCATTATTTTGTGAGGCTTTTCCTTGACGTTGACATGAGTCACACAACTTGACAAGTGCATGTGCATCTCGGTAAATACTAGGCCAAAAAATAAATCGGCATCAAAGACCTTCTTCGCCGTGAGATTAGCACCATGGTGACCACCTGTTGATCCCTCATGACAAGCTCTAAGGATGTGAGAAGATTCGGTGCCAAAAACACAACGTCGAAGAATTTGATCCGCACAAGTCCGAAATAGGTAAGGGTCATTCCAAAAGTAGAACTTGACGTCACGAAAGAATTTTCGTTTTTGTTGAGTCGTCATACCCTTAATGATGAAGTTGTCCGCATGGTAATTTGAGATGTCCGCAAACCATAGGGTAGATGAGTCTTCCTTGGAATTCACTACACCAAGTGTCTCGAGAGGAAATGTTTCGGTGGTTTCCTTGTTCTCGTACACACTTTGGTGAGGATCTTCCAAGCGAGAAAGATGATCGGCCGCAAGATTCTCGACTCCTTTTTTGTCAAGTATTGTGACATCAAATTCTTGTAGGAGGAGAATCCAACGAAGCAATCTCGGCTTAGCATCTTGTTTATCCAAGAGGTACTTGATTGTACACTATGCATTTGGTGAAGACGAGGTAAGGTCGGAATTTCTCAAATGCATACACCACGGCAAGGAATTCCTTTTCCGTTGTAGTGTACTTAAGTTGAGCCTCAGTCATCGTCTTGCTAGCATAGTGAATAGCCAAGAAGTGTTTTTCATGACGTTGCCACAAAACGGCCCTAATAGCATAATCACTTGCATCACACATAAGCTCAAAGGGAAGGTTCCAATTGGGAGCAACAAGAATGGGAGCTTAGGTAAGTTTCCTCTTAAGGATTTCAAAGGCTCGTACACAATCTTCGTTAAAGACAAAAGGAGCATATTTTTCGAGGAGGTGTGTATTGGGTCGAGATATCTTTGAAAAATCCTTGATGAATCGACGATAAAAGCCTGCGTGGCCTAGGAAACTGCTAACTCCCTTAACAGTTTTTGGATGAGGTAATTTGGCGATGATGTCTATCCTAGCCTTGTCTACCTCAATCCCCACTTTTGAGACCTTGTGCCCTAAGACGATTCCCTCTTTAACCATAAAATGACATTTTTCCCAATTGAGCACAAGGTTGGTTTCCTCACAACGTTTCAATATATGTTTAAAATTTTCTAAGAACGAAGTGAACGAACTACCAAACACAGAAAAGTCATCCATAAAGAATTCCATCGTCTTCTCGATCATGTCATGAAAAATAGACATCATGCACCGTTGAAAAGTTCCCGGTGCATTGCAAAGTCCGAATGGCATTCTACGATAGGCAAACGTTCCATATGGACATGCAAACACGGTTTTTTCTTGATCACGAGGATCGATGGGGATTTGGAAGTAACCGAAAAAACCATCTAAGAAGCAATAGAAATCGTTTCCCGCAAGACGCTCCAATATTTTGATTCATGAAGGGCAAGGAAAAATGGTCTTTACGAGTGGCATCATTTAACTTACTATAGTCAATACACACCCTCCAACCGGTCACGAGTCGAGTTGGAATTAACTCATTGTCATCGTTTGGCACAACGGTCATTCATCCCTTTTTAGGGACACAATGAATGGGACTCACCTAACGGCTATCGGAAATAGGGTAAATCATTCCCGTTTCAAGGAGGTTAATGAATTCCTTTTTGATGATGTCGTGAATTTTAGGGTTCACCCTCCTTTGGCATTGGATTCTGGGATTGTAGTCTTCCTCCATTAAATTATGTGGGTACAAAACTTTGGGTCGATACCCTTAATGTCGGATAATTTCTACGCAATTGACCCTTTTTGGACCTTCAAGACATCGATAGGTGCGGTTTTTTCATCATCCGAAAGATCTTTCGCAATAATAATCGACAACTTATCGTCTCCTTCCAAGAATACGTATTCAAGATGAGGAGGAAGATCTTTCAACTCGAGGATTGGTGGTTCCTCGATTGAAGATTTGGTTTTGATACTCATAACCTCCACCGGCGGAGGAAATGGGAAATCGTTAAGAAAATCCTTGATAATCGAAAATTCCTCATCGTTGTCGAGGTCTTCGTTAAAAGTTCGAGGTACAGCAAACTCTTCCAAAGTAAAACCACCTCCTTCAATTGGAGTGATACAATCATTTTGCTAGGGGTTCAAAATATGATTCTTGGAATCCTCTCGAATTGATCTCGGTCTTAAGTGGAATGATTTGTTCTTGGTGTCCAAAAATGGGTTTGATTTTCTAATCTACTAAACAGTAAAGCTAGGCTTAAATATTTAAATTAAATCAAACAGTTAATGAAAAATACCTTAACAGAAATTACCCTATACGGAAAACAAGTACTATGCGGAAAGCATTCTTCTGATCGGAATAAAATGCAACTCGGAATGTGGAGATCTCTATTCGGAAAGCTACAGTCTATTCGGAAAAACACAAACCTATGCGGAAAAATAACTCTATTCGGAAAACTTGTCCTATTCGGAAAAACAGATCCCTATTCGGAAAAACTGGCTTATGCGGAAAGTAAGTGCTATTCGGAAAGCTGGTTCAATTCGGAAAAGTTGTTCTATACGGAATAAATGCTCAATTCGGAAAAAATGGTCTATTCGGAAAATCTTGCCTATGCGGAATAAATGGAGTATTCAGAATAAGGGACGAAACCAACAAGGGATGCGGAATATTAGAACATTCCGAGTAAGGGAAAAACCAAGAGATTATTCGTAATAAGTAAAATATTCCGAATAGGGGACGAGTCCAATAGCCTATTTGGAATAATTCAGGTATTGAAGAACAGTAACAGCAACGTGAGAACGGGGCATACGAACTTAAATCCAAATCAACTCGAATACTCAAAAAGGTTTTACCAAACTAATCAAATATCTTTTAAATACCATAAGTAACAAATCCCACCAATAAAAACACCAAATCAACAACTTTTAAAAGATCAAAATCAATCACACAAGAACTTAAAAACTTGCAATAAAAATGGAGATGAACAAGATGAATAGAAATATTGGATTGAAAGATTAATGTAAAAGTTAACAATAGTAATGATTAAAACTTACAAGATTGAAGGAAAATTAAAAATCACCAAACACCCTAATGGTGTTGGTGATGAAACGAACCAAAGAGAAAACTGGGGAAAGAAAAAAATAAATTAACTAACTCCCTAATTATGTGTGTAGGAGATCCTTTTATAGTCCTTAGTGATTAGTTGGTGGGTGGGCTTTCTTCTCTCTCTTTCGTCTTCTCGTCTTTTCAGAAAAGTTGACGTTTTCGATTCTGATTCGGGATTTGTCGTCGATTAAATTCAACTCGTCTTTTAATTTCTTTGTTTAATAGACTTGAGTTTCTTCGACTTATGTAAATCTTCCGTCTTTGGTCCTTTTCTTTGATAAATCTTCGAATAGGCCCAGTGACTTCAAATCTTTTGCATCTCTTGGACAATAGACTTTAACTTGAGTCCTTTTCTTCAGTAAAACCCGTGCAATCCCATGTTTTTTTCAATATTCATCCGGTTGGCTCTGAAAAACACAATAAACACAAAAACCCACGCATAATTCCAAACAAATGATATTAAATACGTGTTTTGGTCTTGTTTTAGCCAGAATTAAGTGGTAAAAGGATGGGTGTTTACACACCTATCAAATCCCCTACACTTAACCATTGCCATGCCCTCATGCAATGCTTAGTGATAAAGCAATTTTACACTTTTCTCATAATTAATCAACCTTGGCCTTATTAGAATAATACTAAACAAAAATTAAAGTACTAAGAGAAATTAAAACTTAAAAGGATAGAAAACCATTTTTCACTTGAAAATAGCTACATGGAAATAACTTGCAAAGAGATCAATGACTTACATTAGGGTTTTTGTGCTGCGAAGATTTATCACCCTCAAGTTTCACGTTCCCCAAACTAAGCTTAAAAACGAGATCATTGTTATTATAAGTTAGCAATTCAAACACTTACACACATGGCTTAATTAAATGCTTAAACTCCCTTATTCCTAGGTGTATCTCTTATATTTTAATTTTTTTTGTCTTAGAATGATCATGAAGATGCATTTTTGGACTTATTTCGATAGTTTATTTAGGCTGAAAGCAAAGTAGGACGATTTGACCAATAGTTAGCTAAAGGACAAAATCTCTTAAAACTGCTTCTCGGGATATCAAAAAGTTCATATCTTGGCATAACTCGGTTCACGATTTGAGACCTTTCTCGGGTCGATATTTGGCATGTACTTCATACTTCATATCTTGAGAGACGTTCTTGAGATAATGGTCTTCTCATCATAATAGAATTTCTTCACTTTGGAGACTTTTGAGGGGTACTCCAACTTTGTTGACCACGACTTCATGATTATTTCTTCAATCTCTATTTGGGATTTTGAGATACAACGAACCGCCTCCTTTTCGGACTTGGATCTATTTATCCTCATACCTTGTTAGGGTCTTTTCGGATAGACTTCTCCATGATCTTTATGGGAGTTGATTGCTTTTCGTCGTGAGTCTTGATCCTTCATATTGACTTTAGGAATAATGCTTTTCACATCACTTTGGATCTTTAGCAATAAGATGGAATCCTCATGCCTTGTTAGGGCCTTTTCGGACTCGCCAATCTTCGCGCCCCGCTTCATAAGTTATGCCTTGGCTATGAACTCTCGTCATTACCGAGCAACTTTTAAATGATCTTGGGCTAGAAGCTAAGTAACTTTTCAAATTGTACGACCTTACTTATTGCAGATAAATTATTAGCAAGTGATGGGAGAATAGGCAAATAATTACACCAAGTGAGCTTGCGCAAGAATACCGACTTATAATTGACTCTATCATTTCTCGTCCTCCACAATTTAAAATCTCAAATAATGAGACTCGTGGATACTTAGCCTAATAAACCAATTACGGTCTACATGGTTAAGGATACTAGCTAGAATAAACTTGGATAAGTCTATTCGGGTTGAGTCAAAATAAACGCAACGGGCCTAATATGTCAAAGATTTCTAAACTAGCTACACCACTTTATTAATATTTTTGACTTTATTGCGGGATATATACATACGAAAGCAACGATAAAAATTTAAAAATTACAACTAAATGGCCAAAGTTAATAAAAAATTTGAAAAATGTTGAAAAATATGATTTTCCGGTTAAATGAAGGCATTTTCATGGAAAAGTCCACTTAAAACTTCGATAGAAGTCCCCCCTACACTTAAGATAAACATTGTCCTCAATGTTTAAGCATGTGGGAACAGTTTCCCCTACACTTATGACATTGTGCACGTTGGTTAACTCAAGTTAAGGAAGAGACGACTAAAGTGATCAATTTCAAATGTGAGTAGGAAGAAAATTGAATCACGATAGTTGAGAGATAGAACCGGATTTCGGATAACACGGGAGCACGGTTCTTCAGAGAGTCCAAGAGTGCAGTTATCCCTGTAATCACATCATCACACAAACACAAACGACCAAAATAGGTCCTCCCCTACACTTAGGGGGTTAAAGGGATAGATACTCGGGCTGCCTCCCGAGGAGCGCTTGTTTTTGATAACCGAGTCACGAGCCTGACTCGACCCAAAATTAGTTCATGGGGAACGTGGTGAGGGATGGAATCACCTCCTGAGAGGTGTCCTCACCAAAGTACAACTTCACTCGTTGGCCATTCACCTTAAAATTCGGTCCATTAGGTTGAGCGAGCTCGAGAGTACCATATGGAAAAATTAAGGCTATGGTGAATGGGCCGGACCAACGAGATTTGAGTTTGCCCGAGAAGATTTTCAACCGAGAGTTAAAAAGTAAGACTTTTTCTCCAACATGGAACTCTCGGTTCTTAATCTTAGAGTCGTGAATGAGCTTAGTCCTTTCCTTATAGATCAAAGAATTTTCATAAGCCTCATTCCGAAGTTCATTCAGCTCATTGAGTTGGATCTTGCGTAGGTCACCGGCTTTGTTAATATCAAAATTAGCCCACTTCAAGGCCCAATAAGCCTTGTGCTCCAACTCAATGGGGAGGTGGCACGCTTTCCCGTACACAAGACGATAAGGCGTACAGCCGATCGGGGTCTTGTAAGCAGGTCGGAAAGCCCACAAAGCATCATCAAGTTTATCAGCCCATGAGGCACGATGCTCTCCCACGGTTCTTTCCGGAATTCGCTTAAGTCCTCGGTTGGATATTTCAGCCTGGCCATTAGTTTGTGGGTGGTAGGCTGTGGAAAGACGATGGTTGACACCGTACTTAGCCATGGCTCTAGGAAATTGGTCATTGCAGAAATGAGTCCCACGATCACTAATAATGGCACGAGGCACACCGAATCTGGCGAAAAGAGCTTTCAAAAAGTTACAAACCACCCTTGCGTCATTAGTGGGTAAAGCTTTGGCTTCAACCCACTTTGAAACATAGTCAACGGCTACAAGGATGTATTTGTTTCCTTTAGAAGAAGGGAATGGCCCCATAAAGTCGATACCCCAAACATCAAAAATTTCACACTCTTGAATGAAATTCTGAGGCATCTCGTCTTTATGTGTGATCGTGCCTTGTTTTTGGCAAACATCACATCTTTTAACCATATCGTGAGCATCACGATATATGGAGGGCCAATAAAATCCCGAATCAAACACTTTTCTGGCGGTGTAGTTGGGACCAAAGTGACCACCGGTGGGTCCTTTGTGGCAAGCATTAAGGATTTCAGATGCTGCCGGTCCATCAACACATCGGCGGATAATCAGGTCGGCACATTGTTTAAATAGGTAAGGGTCGTCCCAAAAGTAAGTCTTGATGTCGGTGAAGAACTTTTTCTTTTGTTGAGACGTCAACCCTTCCTTGAGAATTCCACCCGCCAAGTAGTTTGCAAAGTCTGCAAACCACGGGGTTTCATTCGGCTTCGAGTTTATAGACATTAAGGTCTCCAAGGGAAAAGAATCATTGATTTCTTTGTTCGGATGATCCCCTTGGTAAGGATCCTCAAGTCTGCTGAGATGATCCGCGGCTAAGTTTTCAGCTCCTTTTTTATCGCGAATTTCGATTTTAAATTCCTGGAGCAGCAAAACCCAGCGAAGAAGTCTTGGTTTGGAATCTTGCTTTGTCAACAAGTACTTCAGCGCGGAATGATCGGTATACACGATGGTGGTGGAAAGGACAAGATAGGGGCGAAATTTATCAAAGGCATAGACAACAGCTAAAAGCTCTTTTTCGGTTGTCGTATAATGCAATTGTGCCCCCGTCATTGTCTTGCTAGCGTAAAGGATTGGTTGGAAGTGTTTGTTCACTCTTTGTCCCAGAACCGCTCCAATAGCATAACCACTAGCATCGCACATCAACTCAAAGGGCAGCTCCCAATTAGGGGTAACCAAGACGGGTGCCTTAGTTAGCTTATCCTTAAGCGAGTTGAAAGCTTCAAGGCACTCTTTGGAAAAGATAAAAGGAGTATCTTTTTCCAAGAGGTGGGTCATCGGGCGAGCAATTTGAGAAAAATCTTTGATGAATCGACGGTAGAAGCCCGCATGACCCAGGAAACTTCTCACACCTTTCACGGTTGAAGGTGGAGGCAACTTTGCGATAACATCGACTTTAGCACGGTCTACTTCAAGACCGGCTTTCGAGATCGTATGTCCAAGCATGATGCCTTCTTTTACCATAAAATGGCATTTTTCCCAATTTAGAACAAGGCAAGTGTCTTCGCACCGCTTAAGCATACGTTCCAAATTGGCAAGGCAAGAAGAGAAAGAATCCCCGAAGACCGAGAAATCATCCATGAAGACTTCCATGGTGTGTTCCACCATGTCATGGATGATAGCTAACATGCACCTTTGGAAAGTCTCGGGCGCATTACATAGGCCAAAAGGCATTCTTTTGTAAGCAAATGTGCCATAGGGACAAGTGAATGTAGTCTTTTCTTGATCTTGGGGATCGATGGGTATTTGAAAATAACCCGAGAAACCATCAAGAAAGCAGTAATATTCATTACCCGCTAAACGTTCAAGCATTTGGTCCATAAAAGGTAGAGGGAAATGATCCTTTCTCGTGGCATCATTGAGTTTGTGGTAGTCTATACAAACTCTCCACCCAGTAACGAGACGAGTGGAAATTAACTCGTTGTGTTCATTGGGAACAACGGTTATTCCACCCTTCTTAGGCACACAATGGATTGGACTAACCCACGGGGAATCCGAAATAGGGTAAATCATACCCGCATCAAGAAGTTTGATAACCTCTGTTTTGATGACTGCATGGATTTTCTGATTCACCCTTCGTTGGCTTTGAATTGTGGGCTTAAAGTCGTCCTCCATGAGAATTTTGTGTGTGCAGAAGTGAGGATCAATTCCACGAATATCCGAAATCTTCCAAGCAATAGCCTTCTTATGATCTTTCAACACGGCGACAAGTCGGGCTTTCTCTTCATCCTTCAAATCCTTAGCAATGATGACTGGCGACTTCTTCTCTTCTTCAAGGAATACATACTCGAGATGGGGCGGCAACTCCTTAAGTTCTAAATCCGGAGGATTTTCGACGGGAGGCGTTTTCAAAGTCGGAATATCGATAGCAATAACCGTGGGAGATGGAGGCGAAGGATTGTCTTTGTTGAGAAGATTGTCAAATAAATTCATGTCTTCATCCCCATCGATAGGAGAATCATTAGTAGCTAGATTCGCATCTCCCATGGTATCTTCAAGATTGTTCCAAAATAAATCACTATCTCCAAATAGAGACAACGATGAATCAATAGAGGATACGGTCTCAACAGTGGGAAGAGAGGTAGGAATACTTTTGCAAGCATCATTAAAGTGTTCTTCACAAGCCTCATCAAGAACGTCAATACAATTAACACTCTCATATGAGTAAGGCTGTTTAGACAACTTTCCCATGTTGAAGACTACTTTATCGTCACCCACTCTCATGATAAGCTCACCGGCTTCAACATCAATAAGAGTGCGACCGGTCCTCAAGAATGGACGTCCAACAATTAGTGGCACACGGGGGTCCATCTCGTAGTCGACGACAACAAAATCAGCAGGAAAGGTGAATTTGTCGACTCCTACAATAACGTCTTCGGCTATCCCCACTGGATAAGAAACCGTACGGTTAGCTAATTCCAAAGTCATTTTGGTGGGGACTAGCTCTGGGAGAGATAATTGCTTCCAAACACTTAGAGGCATGAGATTAATACTCGTACCTAGATCGGCTAGGGCCATGCAATTCTCTACTCCCGGGAAATTGCAAGGGATAAGAAAACGACCCGGATCACCAAGCTTGGTTGGCAATTTCCTTAAGAGCACTGCAGAGCAATTCTCATGAAGTTGGGTGTTGGCAATATCGAGGAGCTTTTCCTTGTCGCTCAGAAGATCTTTAAACATTTTCGCATATTTAGGCATGTGAGCAAGAGCCTCAGCGAAAGAGATATTGAAATTCAGTTGTTTGAACATTTTAAGGAAGTTCGAAACCTGAATATCATCCTTGCTCTTTTTCTTCTCTTTCCTCAACCTAGATGGATAAGGTATATTGGAAGAAGAGGAAGGCGTTGGAAGAATAGGATCACTCACAACCATGGGTGGAGGAGGGGTAGAAGGAATAGGTGGACAAATTGGGGAAGGAGAAGGATGAGGAATAGGAGCAGGTGACTCGTTCTCCTTAGTCCCAACCATCGGTGGAGGTATAGGAAGCTCGGGTTCCTTGGTACCTTTACCACTTCGAGTGGTGATTGCTTTCATCTCCCCTCTTGGATTCGCAACGGTGTTACTCGGAAGAGTACCTGAAGAAGAGGGTTGATTACCTTGGAAGAAACTAGCCATCATGTTCCTCAAGTCATTTGTTTGGCTATCCAACGTATTTCTCATGTCGGCTCTCAAATCGTTTCCTTGCTTGACCAAGTCTGCTTTCAGGTTGAGCACTTCTTTCTGAAGATTTCCCACTATCACATCGTTAGTCCTCATATAAGTTTCCACTTCTTGGTGAAGAGCGGTGGGTTGGTTGGGAGGAGCATTGTATGCGGGTGGTTGATAAGCAGGTTGTTGGTAAACTTGGTTATTACATTGAGGTGGTTGTTGCTTCTTGTGAGGAGGGATATATGGTTGTCGAGGTTGTTGTTGTTGTTGAGGAGGGCGATTGAGGTTTTGTTGTTGGTTTGGGTTGGTAGGAGGAAAGCCAGGTGGGGAAAGATAATTGTTGGAGCGGTAGCTAAGCAAGTTACGGTCACCTTGAGGTCTAGCTTGATAAGCAGGTTGAGGATAGGTGCCATATGCCGCATTTACATTCTCAGCAGGGTAGTTTTGGGTGGCGGTACAAGTTGTGTAAGAGTGAGGACCACCGCATATCTCACAAGGTTGGCTGACAGCGTTAGCTTGAGCGTTTTTTGCGTTGTTGCTGTTGTTGTTGCTGATGGTGTGGGTGACAAGCGATTCAAGAAGCACAGTGATTTTGTCTAATCGCTTGTCGCTGTCACTAGTGCTAGCACTAGCGACATTGGTCCGAACACTCTTGGTTTGCACACGAGATTTATTCTCAATGATGTCCCAAGCAGCATTGGAAGTCTTAGCCAATAGATTACCCCCCGAGGCACTGTTTAGTGAATCTTGGTCACTCATGCTTAAACCATTGTAAAAAGTATTAATTTGATGTACTTTGGTAAAACCATGTTGTGGGCATTTTCTTAAAAGATCTTTAAAACGATCCCAAGATTCACTGAACGACTCATCGTACTTTTGTTCAAAATTTATGATCTCATTCCGCAAAGCGGTAGTACGAGAGGGTGGAAAAAAGTAATTGATAAACTTTGTTTCCAAATCCGTCCACGAGAGAATACTCTGTGGCGGTTCCTTAGCAAGCCAATGCCGGGCTTGTCCCTCTAAAGAAAAGGGAAAAAGTTGTAACCTTATAACCTCTTGTGGAACGCCATTGAATTTGACCGTGTTGGTGAGTTATAGAAATCTCTTGATATGGTCGTGTGGATCATCAATGGTACGTCCCAAGAATGGTTGAGCGGAGACCATCTGGATAAAGCCTGATTTTAGCTCGAAATTGTTGGCAGCAATTGGAGGTATGACAATTGGGTCCGTGTTGCCATCTACATGAGCTTGCAGCAGTTCAATCATCGGGCGATTATCCGGAAGGGGCTCATTGTTGTTGTTATTGTTCATGTTGTTGAAAGGCGGGTTGTTGTTGTTATTATTGTTTTGAGGTGGTACACCGGCCATGTCTAAGTGATCGAGAGGCTCGGGCTCTTGTTATGACGTGGATCGAGTGCGCATACACCTGCAAAAGAACGAACAAAGAAAAACAAAGCAAAAAAAATTTTGGTTTTTATGTTTTTAAATTTTTTTTTTGTATTTTTGAAAATTTTATATTTTTTAGGATTTTTTGAAAATTTTTGTGAAAAAGTAACGTTCACGGGGAACGGATCCCAAAATCCAAGTTCTCACAAAAAACTTTTGATCTTAACGAGAAGAGCCGGCAGCGGCGCCATTCGATACAATCATTTTGCTAGGGGTTCAAAATATGATTCTCGGAACTCGAATTGATCTCGGCCTTAAGTGGAATGATTTGTTCTTGGTGTCCAAAAATGGGTTTGATTTTCTAATCTACTAAACAGTAAAGCTAGGCTTAAAAATTTAAATCAAATCAAACAGTAAATGAAAAATACCTTAACAGAAATTACCCTATACGGAAAACAAGTACTATGCGGAAAGCATTCTTCTAATCGGAATAAAATGCAACTCGGAATGTGGAGATCTCTATTCGGAAAGCTACAGTCTATTCGGAAAAACACAAACCTATGCGGAAAAATAACTCTATTCGGAAAACATGTCCTATTCGGAAAAATAGATCCCTATTCGGAAAAACTGACTTATGCGGAAAGTAAGTGCTATTCGGAAAGCTGGTTCAATTCGGAAAAGTTGTTCTATACGGAATAAATGCTCAAATCGGAAAAAATGGTCTATTCGGAAAATCTTGCCTATGCGGAATAAATGGAGTATTCAGAATAAGGGACGAAACCAACAAGCTATACGGAATATTAGAACATTCCGAGTAAGGGAAAAACCAAGAGATTATTCAGAATAAGTAAAATATTCCGAATAGGGGACGAGTCCAATAGCCTATTCGGAATAATTCAGGTATTGAAGAACAGTAACAACAACGTGAGAACAGGGCATACGAACTTAAATCCAAATCAACTCGAATACTCAAAAAGGTTTTACCAAACTAATCAAATATCTTTTAAATACCATAAGTAACAAATCCGACCAATAAAAACACCAAATCAACAACTTTTAAAAGATCAAAATCAATCACACAAGAACTTAAAAACTTGCAATAAAAATGGAGACGGACAAGATGAATAGAAAGATTGGATAGAAAGATTAATGTAAAAGTTAACAATAGTAATGATTAAAACTTACAAGATTGAAGGAAAAATTAAAAATCACCAAACACCCTAATGGTGTTGGTGATGAAACGAACCAAAGAGAAAACTGGGGAAAGAAAAAAAATAAATTAACTAACTCCCTAATTGTGTGTGTAGGAGATCCTTTTATAGTCCTTAGTGATTGGTTGGTGAGTGGGCTTTCTTCTCTCTCTTTCGTCTTCTCGTCTTTTCAGAAAAGTTGACGTTTTCGATTCTGATTCGGGATTTGTCGTCGATTAAATTCAACTCGTCTTTTAATTTCTTCGTTTAATAGACTTGAGTTTCTTCGACTTATGTAAATCTTCCGTCTTTGGTCCTTTTCTTTGATAAATCTTCGAATAGGCCCAGTGACTTCAAATCTTTTGCATCTCTTGGACAATAGACTTTAACTTGAGTCCTTTTCTTCAGTAAAACCCGTGCAATCCCATGTTTTCTTCAATATTCATCCGGTTGGCTCTGAAAAACACAATAAACACAAAAACCCACGCATAATTCCAAACAAATGATATTAAATACGTGTTTTGGTCTTGTTTTAGCCAGAATTAAGTGGTAAAAGGATGGGTGTTTACACACCTATCATGGAGTGAAGGATGGTGTCGAGTTATCAAGAATAGGATCGAGCATAGTGGGATTGCCACTATTTTCTTCATCACCAAAACCTTAAAATTCTTGTGAAAATTCTTCGCAAACGACATCGATCATATCAATATATTTTATGGCCGCGATAGAATAAACATGAGAAAGTTCGGAGTTTTACGTTGCGTTTATAACAAGTTCCTCGTCGTTGAAACGTAAGGTGATTTTCCTTGCATGCAAATCAGTCAACGCTCTCGACGTATCTAAAAACGAACGACCTAAAATGAGAGGAACTTGAGGATCCGTGGGAATATCGACTACGATAAAGTCTGTCGGAGAATAGAACTTTCCCACTTTCACAAAAACGTCTTCGGCCAATCCACATGCGGGAACTGTAGAATGATCGGCCATTTCGATACACATTCTTGAATGAGTAAGATTAGGAAAATTGAGCGACTTGAAGATGGCAAAAGGCATCAAATTAATACTAGCACCATGATCGGACAAGGCATAGCATTCTTCCATATCTTGAATACCAATTGGTATTAAGAGTTTACCGGGGTCACCGACTTTTTGAGGTATGCGGTTAAGATAAACCGATGAATAACTAGACAATTTTTGCAATTTCTCCTTGTTGTTTAACATAATCTTAAAGTTGGCGGCAAATCGAGGCATCATGATTAAAGCGTCCGCAAAACTTATGTTAAAATGAAAATCACGAAAAATCTTAATGAAAAGCTCAAATTGGTAATTGTCACGCTCTTGCAATTTCTCCTTACAAAGTCTCGATGGGTAAGGTAAGGGTGGTGTGGGTTGGGGCATAGGAATAGCCTTTGGAATTTCGGGTTCCAATGTTGGTAAAGGGTCAACCGTAGGTGTGGTTTGAGCGGTACTTTGTGGGATTGGGATATGCTCCTTTTCAACCACCACCTCGGGTTCTTCCTCAATTTCCTCCAACGTTGGATTAATTGGTTGAGGAGTCGGTTCCTTAAAGGTCTTACCACTACGTGTGGTAATTACTTTCATCTCTCCCTTCGGGTTTGACACGGTGTTACTAGGAAGACCATCCGAAGAAGATGGTTTACACATTATAGCCGCAAACATGCTTGAAATTCTATCATCAAACTTGTTCCATTTTTTGTTGATTTTGTTGTAACCTTTGCACGCTACTCTGCATTTTGTTTGTATGAGTCTTAAGTTCATTTGCAAGCTTAAACTCGGATCTTAGGCTAATTATCTCCCTTTGTATATTATCAAACCTAACATCATTACCCGTTGTATAATCAACAAATTCATTTGGAAGATCTTTCAAGTTTTGCAAACCTTTGTTGTTGTTTTGAAAATCACAGTTTTTATTTTTGTTATGCACTTGATTATTAGTCCCTCGATTCCCATAGTTGTTACCCTTATAATTGGTCCTTTGATATCCTTGGTAACCAACTTGATTGTTTTGATAATTGTTAGCATTTTGATTTGGTGGAAAACCCGGTGGAGTCATTTGATTAGTGCGGGTAACTTGACCGTTTTGGTTATAAGTTCCCGTGGCCGTGTAGGCACTCGAAGTTTTACCACCGTTGATAATGCACTCAGAGAAATCATGACCTCCACCACAATACATACAAGAAACATCAACCGCTTTAGCTGTAGCGGGAGTTGGTTGTTCACCAACTTTAAACTCAATTAAAAGTCCCTTAAGCTTATGGAAAATCTTGTTTTCCATATTTGCCTCTATTTGGCAAGCATCGATGGTATGAGACAATGAAGGCGAAGACGAAGCCTTGTGAACACTCGATGTGTTACGAGGGCTATAGACCTTGGACCTATTCTCAATGATCAACAATGCTTCCTCGACCGTTTTACACAAAAAACTACCATCCGCGGCGGCATTGAGATAGTCTCGTTCATGGTCGTTCAATCCATTGTAAAACGTGTCGATTTGATGTAAGTCAGAAACAACGTGATGAGGAAATTCATGCAATATTTCCTTAAACCGATTCCATGCCGTTGAAAAACTCTCATTATACTCTTTTGAAAACATTGAAATCTCGTTCTTCAAGTGCGTAGTCTTAGAGGGCGAGAAAAATTGGTTCACAAACTTCGAAACGAGGTCCTTCCATGTGAATATAGAATTGGGTGGCTCTTTCTCTAACCAAATTTTAGTGGGCCCCGCTAAGGAATACGCAAAAAGCATCATCTTAATCGAGTCGTTCGAGACGTCCTTAAACCTGCAAGTGGCGGTAAGACGATTGAATTGCCGAATGTGGTTATGAGGGTTGTCCTTTTCGTCACCACATAATTTGTTGTTTTGAATCATGGACAACAAACCCGTCTTAAATTCAAAATTCTCCGCAAGGATAGCGGGAATCACAATTGCTTCTCCATAACCCTCGGTGGGTGCTTGAAGCAACTCCATCATAGTACGATTAGCCATGGGAGCTTCTTGTTCTACGATGGGTTTGTCAATAGGAGATTCTTCACTAGAAGGGGTTCCTTCCTTTCGGTTTCTACGTTTACATGCACGTCTTTCTTGGTTACGAGTTTGCATAAACGTCACGTACAACATGGGGATGAGCAAAGAAGATTCTTTTGGGTGTTTTTATTTCTTCAATTTTTTTGTGCTATTGATTGTTTTTTACTTTTTTTGGATTTTTGTGATGTATTACGTAGACACAAATCTACAAATATCTCCTCAAATCAAATCTCTCGATTAAAGGAGCTTCAAGGAATGAAAACGATCACGTGAAGTGAACGCATTCGATGACTTTAGAACGTTGGTGGAATACCAAAACGTTCAAGAAGGTTTAATCTTTGAAACCAAGAAAATATATATGATACGTAGATAATACTTTGGGTGGCAAACCCTCGATTAGCCCTTTTTATCAAAACACGCACATGAAAGCGGAGGAAACGAGGCGGTGCGAAGCACTTAAGAGCCTTTTTCCTTTAGGTCGTGAAATACAACCGCCTTATACCCACCTTATAGTTTGTGTTTATCAAAATCAAGCTTCACGAAAGTATTTATCTATTTTTCCTTTTTTCTTTGTTTGAGATTCGAATAAAATGGTTGAGTGATGAAATCCCAATCAAGGTTGTGTGTTCACAGTTTTGGAGTACTTGTGAATTTATTATGATACGTATACAATATAGTAATATTTCTCCCAAAAAAAACGATAATATGTATGATTAGAGTGCTAATCACACAAATACTTATTATGGTTAATATCAAAACAAAATTTGTTCAAACCAAAACACAACACACCTCCCCTGTAGTGGCGCCAAAATGATAGTTGTATTTTCACACTCGTTTAGGAAAACGAGGGCAAATAGGGTAAGTACGACGATTTAGGAAAACCGTGCACAAATGACCCAAAGGTTGTGAGTTCGTTCTCAAGGAGGCTTGGTGAGTGTGTTAAGACATGATATAATTTGAGATTAATATTATGAGAGAAAATGAGAAAGAAAATGATGACGATTACGAATTAAACTACGACGAATGACGTAAACGTAAAATCGTAAAACGTGACGTAATTTAGAAATTACCCTAAAAAATCCTAGAAAATAAAAATAAATTCCTAAAAATACAAATAGAGTTTACCAAAAATCAAAACTTACTCAAACCTTTTATTTAATTAAATAATAGTTTTTTAATGCTAATTAAAGCCCTAAAAAATCAATTTAATTAATAAAAAGCCCAAAATGAGATTTTTCAATTTGTAAACCTCTAAAATAACTTAATTAAACTAAAAAGTATTTTTGAAAAATTTAAAAATAATTAAGACTATTTAAAATGATTAAAAATTAAAACTAAATAATAAAATAATATTAAAAATTCAAAATTTATAAAAAAATTCTAAAAACTTGCAAACTAATTTATTTTAACTTAATAAAACCATAAATGAAAGTAAAATGACCTAAATACCCTTATTGGGCCTCCAAATGGGCCAAAACTCAAAACAGTCCAAGTCAAATGGGCTTTTTGGCCCAATAACAAAAGAGTCAACCAAATAAGCTGAAAAGTTCTAATCTAGCTTAAAATTCAATTTTAAACACAAAACTCTAAAGGACCAAAAGCTGAATCAGTGCTTATCACAACTTAATAAGCAAACAGCCTATTCTTAATGGGCTTTTTGGCCCATTAAGCCATAAGCTGAAATTTGACACACATCCTTCTTATGGGATTATAAAGAATTTTTTAAAATGCTCAAGAAATAAGCCTGAAATAAGCCAAAGTCCTCTACAGAAAACGACAAAATAGTCGTTTTTGAGTTCTAGACTACTTCAAGAGCTTATTCAAGTTGAAAAAGGTTTAAATGACAAAACTAAGCTTAATCAACAAAAAGTTTTCAAATAAGCACACTCAATAAGCTGGAAAAAGCAATAAGCTATTTTTGAAAAAGACAAAATAGTCGTTTACTAGTCAAAAGCTAAAACCAAAAGCTATAAACTTCAAAACTGACATATAAGCTTAAACTATTAAGTTCTATCAGAAAAAACAAGTTATTGCACAATAGAATAAGCTAGAATGACTTATTAATAAGCTGATGAACAAAATACACTATCAGTGGGAACTTTCGGTGGGAAAGAGTTCCCACTGCTTTGACTTTTTGACTTGCTTTTTTAGAGAGATTTAGTTGGTTTCTTTAGACAATCAAGTCACCCCTACAACTAGTGAGTTGTAGGGAGTCAATAACAATCAAGAAAACACAATTTGATCCAGCCAAATGATACAGTTTAATCAAACAGTGCTCAGATTGATACAGACATGAAACAGTTAAGGTCTGATAATATAAGCTAATGTTTAAGCAGGTATAAGCCAACCAAATTACACCAAAAGCATACAATAGCAATAACAGACTTAGTGACACACAAATAAACTTGTTTCAAGCAATGGTTCAATGATTAGATCTAGTTAGAAGCCTAAGTGACTTAAGCTGTTTTACTGATGAACTCTAAAACCTTTTTGCTGATATACTTGACCACAAGATGAACTTTAAATATTCAAATCCACAAATCAGGTTACACAAATTATGTTTTAGCACTTGTTTACCCTAGTTACTCATGCATAGTAGGTTTTCACAAAGTTTTAGTCCACTATTGACCTAAAACAAGCTAGATAGACCAAGATTCAGATTTAGAGTTTGAGTTCACAAGTTATGCAAATTTCAGCATACAAACACCTCAATAACATATACAAACTCAAAACTTGCCTACACAACTACTCAAATTCACACAAAAACCTTAAATCATGCAGTCCCAAACACCAGTTAAGAACATACAACAAGATTTTTCCAAAGTAGATTGATTATCAGTTCAAGAAAATGTTAAACATACATTCAAACATGAACTAAGAACAAGAAATCATGCATCAAACAACCCCATACAACATCATAAACCAAAAATCACTTATCACCAAGATTTGATAGATTTTTCAAGAGAATATGACAAACCTCATGAATGTACATCCACACTCACGAATTTGAGAGCTTATGTGTCTAGCTAAACAAGACACGAGCTTCCAATAAGCTGCTAAGATCAAAAGGGTTTGTAACAAACAGATTAATAAAAAAATGGAAATGAAACACAATCCTTCCAAAAATTGTACCCCACTCCTTGAATATTCCCAAACCTAGATCTCACTACACCTTGATAAGTCTCTTATCAGGGTGCTATGATCAATCCAAGGCCCAAAAACTCCAAGTGTTTGTACAAGAAAATGGAAAGATTGAGATTTTGGAAAACTTTGAACAAAACTTGCATAAACTTTAAAACCTAACTTTGGAACTTAAAATCAACAAACTTCAAACATCAAAAAATAACAATACAGATGGCACTTAGATTTCGTCACAATATTCAAACACTTTTTCATTCACTTAAAAAAAAGGATTTACAGAACTTTGACCAAAGGAAAAACCAAGATCAAGGCTAAATGTAAAAGCTAACACCCTTTATATAGAGGGTTACAATGACCTAGAATCTGATAAAATACTAGAAACCCTAATGCTGAAGTTCCTGAATTGCCCCTTGAATTTTGAATATTTCTTGAACACATGTGACGTTCGTGGAATCTTGTGAAGGTGCCTGTGGGTGACAAAGGATCCTAGACGTTCAATGTGAGCGTTGGACGCAAGCAAAGCTTTAGCACGTTGATCTTTTGGCAACATTTTTGTCTTCGTTCTCAAAAGGTGTAGGGAAAGTATCATGTGACACATGGGGTGAGGTGACCTTAATCTTAAATTGGAAAATATTAGGGCCTAATTTTAAGTGATGAAAAAAAACCCAAATTTGTTCTTCATGTGAATAGTTGTGGGTTTGATCTAGTTTAGGTTTTAAAATGTTGTTAACCGCCATTTATATAACTAATTAATAAATTAGTTAGTAACTAGATTAGTGGGATTATGATGTGGCAAAATGGTGGGATTTGATTGGTGGGTGGGATTTAGTGGGTGAGGTGGCAACATAGTATTGGTTAAGGTATGTTTTGTTGTCTGCCAAGTTTGGCCCCTCTCTTTCTTTCCTTGTTTCATTTGGTGTTTAAACAGCCATAATCTGAATTCCTTTGTTAATGAAGTTTTATTTTTCATACTCTGGCCACAAAAACATTCCAAAGGTTTGAATAAGGACATGTTTTGTAATATCTTGATATTTGGAGGGCTGTTTTTGGCATGTCGTCATTCTTCAAGGTCTTCACTTGTATTCTTTTCTTCATGGAGTACAAAAAGTGACAAGTCTTCAAATTTGAGGGACCATTCTTGCCAATTCTTCAAAGTTGAGGGTCCTTTTTTGTAAATTTGACATACTTTAGGGACCAAACTTATAATTATGAATAAACAAGGGTATAAAGTGTCAATTCTTAAATAATAAAGGACCCTTCTTGTACAATCTTCAATTCTTCAAGGTCTTTTCTTGAAAAATCAACTCTAGGGTCCGGTTCATTGTGCGGCTTCCTTTCCCGTGTTCGTTTTTTATTGATTCTTGTGATCTTTTGTCATTTTTTCAATATTCGTACCTAAAATACACATTGAACAAACACAAGCATATATTTGGCACTTTTTATAATATTTTAACCATTTTAAGCTCGTTTTGGAGGATGATACTATGTATAAAAGTTGTCTCATCAATCACACTCTTTAAGCCTGAATATCTCCTCGGCTAAGGATGTGTTTGCTTGCTTCAAACGTTTATTAGCCTCTTTGTTTTCCTCAATTTCATGTTTTAAAGAATCAATAATAGACGAAATCAAATAACGTTCCTCATCCGAGTCAGTATCCTGAGCAGAATTTCGGTCATCATTACACATATGCTGTGAATCCGTAGAGATATTGCTATCCTCCGTGTCCATTACATATGTGTCATTGATGCTTTCGGGTTGCTCAGGATGTCATCGTTCATTAGCAAACACATTATAGTTATCATATGATGGTACCTTTTTAATTGGCTCAGTATCAAAGATAGGTCCAGAATTCTCAGAAGGCTCTATAATCACTTCTTAAATCTTTGCCATGTACACATAATGTGCCTCCAACTCTTGATCATCGGCTTCATCATCAGTGTCATCACGCTAGTCAACTTCATCTGCTGTGAGTGGAATTCATGCTTCTTCTTTCTTACACAGCAACATCTTTTCCTTGTGATATCCTGAATCCTTAACCCATTTTGGCTTCTTACATTCCCTAGACATGTGCCTAAATCCCTTGCAATTGAAGCACTGAATACCAGTCTTTTACACAACCTGAGTGCCTACAGTATCTCTAGCCCCAAATTGATTCGGCATCCTTTGATTATCATACCTAGCATCACGATCATACCTAGGTGCATGATCAACTTACTTATATCTAGAATTGGATGATGATCTGAGGTTTTTGTTGGTAGGTTTGTAGATCTTCTTATAAGTTGTGGTGAGTAAAGACACGAGTTCCTCAGTCTTCTTGTCTCTTGAAGATTCTGCATCATCACTTTCTCCATCTGACTCGGTGTCATACTTTTGAGGTGGAGTGGGGACATTTCCTTTTGATTTGTTTTTAGGGGTAGCTAGAGGTTTGGTGGATGAGCTTGATGACCTTGAGGGATGAGTGGGTGGTTGTTGACGGTGAACGGGTTTTGTTGAATTAGCTGCCATGAAAGCAATAGAATTAGCAGACCGTTCTGCTTTTTTAGCTCTAATTTAATTTACTTCACTCTGATGTTGTTTCAAGATATCATAAAGTTTGTGATAGGAGATGGTCTTGATATCTTCCTTTTGTTTAACCAAAGTCACAAACCTTTGCCATTCCGGTTTGAGTTGAAGTAGAAACTGAACATTGGCATGATGATTGGAGATGGTGCACTAATTTCTGATAAGCTCATTCATCATTTTGTAGAATCTCGAGTAATATGAGTCAATGGATTCACCATCTTCGGATGTGAATTTTCCAAATTCCCAAAGTAAATTAGTCTCGAGATCTTGAACATTGATTGACTCACCTTGCTTCAAACGATGAAATGCATTCCACATTTCCATAGCATTAGGACGTGCATCAACCATGGAATAGATATCGTTGTCAATCCCGGTGAGTATGTAGTTAACAACATCAGCTTCAGCTTGGAGGAGTTTCTTTTTCTCAGCAGGACATGTATCAAAATTCTCCATAGCTCGTGTTGTTGATGAAGTACCATCCTCTGCTTGTGTGGTAATGAGTCTGAATTCAAAAACTAGAGGTGGATTCTCAAGGAAGTGACGAAGAGCAGTTTGTGGAAACCTAAGTTTCCTCGAATCTTTTAGCTGCTAGGAATGACCGTTGTTCATATGATTAACAATCAAAGCGGAAAAGAACAATAATCATTAAACAAGGTGTTTGGGGAACAAGAACACATAAATTAATCAAAGGGTTCCTAATTATATTAATAATCAACAACCACTAGACGTGTATACATTAATCCCACGTCTAGTGCAACACACGATTTGTGACACCCCCAAATCAGGTTTGCAGCGGAATAGTAATTGGGTGTCAGTAAGTGGATCACAGAACAAATGGCATACAAAGCATTGATCATAATTACATGATTTGAAATACAATCGATACAAATATGGTTTTTGTACAATCAGTTGAAGTGTTAAATATCAGTTGTTACAAATATATCCCAGTTAAAACAGATCCCCCAAATATTATGATGCTCCTAAATGATGATCAGTCCATGCTCAAATGATCCAGCTTAATATCCTGAGAAAAACATGCTTAAAACAGTCAACATAAAGTTGGTGAATTCATAGAGTTTTGTAAAATCATAGTTCAGGACAGTAAATTGTCCTACATAGTGTTGCACAAAGTTTGATATAAAAATCAAGTGTGGGATCTCAAATATCCCGTATAGTATTTCATAAGGTTTGATAAAAATCAAATTCATAAATATCAAGATGTTCCATATTGTACTGCATAATGTGTGATAAAAGTCCAGTTCAAAGGTCTCAGTATGTTCTATGTATTAATATACCAATTAATATAAGGTCAAGTTTAGAACCGCAAACATCACAAAGCTAGTATCGCACAAAGCCAAATACTATCAGCTAATTACATGCCATATTGCCCGAAACTGAAACTTGACAGTTAAGTCCTCGACAAATGAGGACCCTTCGCCTTATCATTATCAAGGCAGCTATAACAAAAATAAGTTCTCAAATGTGAAACATCTGTTGTCCTGGCCTAGGCACAGTGAGCATGACTCACCCAGATGGGGACGGTCAATCCCAAATAGATCTATTTATAACATTCAGGCAATTCAAAAATTCTAACAGTTTCGGATGCACGGGTCATGCGGGTTCATCTACAATAGGCAAATGTAATTAAGGGTAACAGTTCCGTTTGCGTTCTATAAAATATATTACCAGTTTTCTCCACAGTATTAATAAACAGTTTATTAATATAAGTATAGGGCCATGTTCTCATGATATTAAAATCATATAGTCAAAACAAGTTATAGCATGTCTCCCCCTCGCGGGATAGTAAAAACATAAATAGTAGTGAAAAGCGAGGCTATGAACTCACCTCAGCAGTACAGCAATAAGTGAATAGATAATCTGATAAGATGCTCACGATACAATCAACGACCTAAATAATTATAAGGTCTGAGTAAATGCATAACATAATGCATAAAAAGTTTCAGAACAAGTCTGTGCATGCTTATACTGGTTTTAATCATTTTATTATGATATCGTTATACAAGTTGTAGTATTATTTATTTTAAGTATACAATAAATAATATCATTGAATTAATCACCCAGTTTAATTAATATTCTTGTACTTGTATCGTTTGTAAAGTTGTTTAAATATAAATAAAATTTTATATATATTTAAAGTGATAGAAAATAAATATAATTAATATATTTATTTTTATAAGTTAATCATATTTTATTTATATCTCAAATATAAATAATGCTTATAAAATGTATACCATTTTAATTTAATTCAATGTTCCCGAGGCTTGTATAATTAATAAAGTATAGTTTTGGGAACAATATAACAAGTGTTGAACTTTTATAATTATTTAAGTTTTACGTTTTAAATATATAAAAAAAATGTATATATATATATATATATTTAGGGCTTAATAAAGTTTCACAAGTTGGCAGTTTTAGTCCTCCAACATTCGGCTATATTTAAGTTTATTATTAAGTTACACAAATGCCCCCTAGGGCTTGTATAACTTTCGGCTAATGGCAAAAATAGCCCCTAGGGTTTATATTAAGTTTCGTAAAATGGCAAAGGAGATCCCTAGGTTTTCTTAAGTTTACACAAATTACCCTAACGCCATATTAATTCCATTTAAGTCCTTTTTATCACCTTAAGGTTTCGGATAGTGTTCAAAACACACCCTCAACCTCACGGCAAATTACCAAAGTGGTCCTAAAGTTTATATTTTTGGAAAATAAGTTTCTATACTTGTTCATTTAGATCCCTACACTTTGTAAAATTACAAATCCAACCCGAAAGTATTATATTTACTATCTTTAATCCGAAAAATTATAGATCTACTATTTTAACCCAAAGTTTCATAGATCTTGCATTTTAACACGAAATATTTATAGATCTATTATTTTAAATCCAAAACTTCTTAGATTTATTAATTTAGTCCAAAATACTTATAGATCTATATTTTTAACACAAAACTTTATAAAGTTATATTTTGACACTAAAAGTTTTATAAAACATTATTTAGTAATAATGGAGCTTATTTAGGCTAGCTTATTATAGTGAGCTTAAGACTAATCTTATAAGCATAATAGTGAACTTATTGTTTTAAGGCATCTATAATCCTAGATCTAATGTTTCTAGGTATATTTAAGCATTACAAGATTATCCAAAAGTAAAATATAAGCTTAAACTTCACGTCTAAAATTATGCATGTTTAGGTTTTCATGATTTTTCATGTTTAACAAGATCATGGTGATGTGTTCTTCATGGTTATTAATATTTTACATCATTTTAAGTTACAACAAAAATCAAGCCGTGACCTATATAAGATCTAAGGTTTTATATTTTCGTTTCAACAACAAGTTTTTGTAGTAATAATCATGTGTATGTTCATGTGTATGAAAAATAAGTATATTGAAAGGATAAGTTTTAGGTTACTTACTTGTTTAGATAGATCTAGGGATGAACAAGAGAATGAGTAGGAACAAGAGACAAGCTTTCAACAATGGAGATCTTAGTAACCAATATGTAGCCGTGGCCTATACTTGAGCTTTTTAGGGTGTTCTTGTTGTCTTGAAGATCAAGGTTGTTGTAGAAGTAACAATGATTAGTATTTAGGTTGTATGAAACATAGATTTAGGGTAACAAATATGTTTTTGGTTGGATCTTGGTACAAGGAAAATATAAGCCGAATGATAGAGAGAGTTTGGAGAGATGTGAGTGTGTGTTTATGTGTGTGTGAGAGATGTTCGGCTTGTATGCATGATATAGGAGGATTTGGTGAATCTATGCAAGATACATAGGATCTTAGCTAGGATATCACAAGATATGCAAAGATATTGGGAGATTTTCCCACATGCTCAAACTAGCAACATACTCTCTTCCCATTTTGCAAAGAAGCCGTGTGTTTTGGGAAGTCAAGGGAGACAAAAATTACATTAAATAGAAATGTGTATGGAGTGTGTAAGTGATTGTCTAAGAAGGGTGAGGTTGGTATAGACAAAGTATGGTTATGCATGTAATTGTATTGGGCATTAGTGGATTAAACACTTGAGTACTTATAAAGTAGTTAACAAATGAGGGTAGTGTGGGCATGCATACATATACACGTTTTATATATGCATGGGGAAAGGTTTTGGTAAATTTTTGCCAAGTGTTGAATGAGAATAATTATCCTTGTATTTTATTGTAGGTATTTGTTGAGTTGTAGGTATTTTTGTTGAAGCTTTAGGCAACTTAAATGAATATATCATCGTAATATTTTACTTGAATAAAGTAAATAAATGCCAATGTGAAAATAGCGTACATTGTTTTATTGAATTCTCATTAAATGTCTTGTAAGTTATTTCAAGAAGAAAAATTAAATAATTTAATTAATCTTTTTATCGAATAATTCTGAATAATTAAATATAAATTTAATTATGAATCTAGTTATAAGTTGTAATTTAAATATGACGATATTCATTAAGGTAAAAGTGTGTATATAATATTAAGTTAAAATACTTCACTGTTTTTATATAATAAAATCATGATTTTTGTATGAAATAAGTCTTGTGACGAAGTATTGTAAAGGTGGTCCGTAAAAATATTATATGATGAACGATAATAATAATAAAGCCGGTGACGTGTCAAAAGCCCAAATTTTGGGGTTTTACAGCACCTACCCGTTATTTTAGCTTTGTCCTCAAAGCTTAAGATGAAGTTACTCGTCCAGGGATCAAGTGAGGACACTTTTTCTTGAACGTGCAATCTTGTGAACTCAAGTTTAAAATCATAGGTGATATTTAAGATGTAGTTATTGATCGTATGCCTCCGATGAGTAAATTTTAATGCACAAGGTAACCTGTCTATTATGTTTTGATAATTTATATCTTTGGTCCTTCTATTGTTGAAATGTGGCCCTTAGGGCACGGATAGTTTCTAATGAAAATAACTTAGGCTCAAAATAAGTTTCAAAAGTGGCAAAATCAACCTCTAGTGTTTTTAATCAGTGTTAAATCAACTAAGGATTCTTTTAAGTTCATTGAAATCCATGTTTAGTCCTTAGAGTTGTCTAGGGCTTGAAATATGTTTGAAAAGTGGCAAAACAAATCCCTGATAATTTACAAGGTTGGATAAAATAGTACAAGCTCTTTTTAAGTCTATTAAGCTTCAATAAGCTTATCTGATGTTGAGGAAAAATAAGTCGAGAATCAATAGCACAATGCTATGATCCAAGAGAGATGAATAAGAATCCTTATAAGGATTTAATAATGATACGGTATGTTTGGAAAAATTTGTGAATCAACAAGAATACATTCCATAGTTGGTTTAATAAAGTAATATCAATAATGAGTCACGTCGAATATATTTAAGCCCACTTGTTTATAAATTTTTATTTACATCGATAAGCGTCCTCATCCATGTAAAGTAAAGATTTATAACTTCATGGTTCGGCGACCTATGATTTCTTTATTCAAACGAAAAAGCGTCCTAATTCGTTTCAATAAGGATTTCATAGCCCAACCTACTTAAATATTCCCGGCAAGGCTTACCATCAAAACGAATATAATATCCAAGAAAACAGGTATTACTAAGAGAGTTTACAGTCGGTTTATTTATAGCTTTCGTCTTCAGACGTCCAATAACATCTTAATACGAAACTATAAACAAACCTCTGGTCCGGTGGCTTATGATTAAGAGACTTATGTCCCATATTTAAACGTCATCTAAATATAGAGTCACACCTTGGTTTTGGTCCCACCGTACCATTTAAACATGCAAACTTATCCCAATAATATCACATAAAGTTACCAAAAACAAAATGTATGAGTCGTCAATAATTGTGTTCCGTAAGTAGATGTTCAAATAACGTGTGTTAAAATATGTATCAAACAGGGATCTTCAGTATATAATATATGGATATATTATAATAGTTGGCAAATAAGTATAAGGAACCATCAGCGTATAAGCTTAAACTGATACAACAATCAGTCATGAGGGATTGGAAAATCTTAGCATAAGATTTTATGACTTATTTGAATATTAGTACAATATCGAGTATATTTGTCAGTTGGTACTGTGGTACAAGGTTTAAACCGAATAGAGAGTAAATTTCAACACTGGCTAGTAATATCAGCCGTAAACTTTGGTATGAGATTCAAATGATTTTGTTAGATTTTCAAAGATCAAATAAGATTTCTCAAGATAAAAAAAAATCTAATTTAAATTTTTCCCAAATTTAATTAAATTATTCCAAAATGTAATTCTTCAAGAAAATATTTATAAAGGTCCTTTTTAGATTTTTCTAAGGTATATATAAAAATCTATTCCAAATTTTTCAAGATTTTCCAAAATCTATTTTAGATTTTTCAAGATTTTACAAAATCCTTTTTAGATTTTCCAAGATTTTTCCAAGATTTATAAAATCAAATTTGAATCTTCCAAAGATTTTATTTAGATATCATTTAGATATTTCCAAAGGTTTGTTATGCATTAGGTTGTTTGTATTTACAATGCATTGTTCGGGCCATCATACTTCAGAAGCCATTCTATAAACGTTTGAGAAGCGAGGGCACTTTAAATCGTAAACCCAACCACTCAGTCAAAACGTAATATCGAGATGGAACATATTTAGTATGAAGCTCCCTACTAACATGGCATGTTTATATTAAATACCTTAAGTATTTAAATAGCTTCATAAAGATATTAAATAATCACAATACGTAAGCACGTAAAAGGTTAGCATCTAATACTATCATAAAGTATAAATGCATAAGATAATGAATTGCATTTAAATCACATAGTTATGCATGCTCTCTATGCTATATGCTCTCTAAGTATGTCCCGTCAAAAACCCAGTTTTTGAAATCTAAGTTTTTGAAATTTTAATCCGGTTATAGTTCAGTTAATAAAATAGAAAAACAATTTTATTTTTGATCTGATTCTCTATAACCATTCGCTCTGATACCATTCTGTGACACCCCCAAATCAGGTTTGCAGCGGAATAGTAATTGGGTGTCAGTAAGTGGATCACAGAACAAATGGCATACAAAGCATTGATCATAATTACATGATTTGAAATACAATCGATACAAATATGGTTTTTGTACAATCAGTTGAAGTGTTAAATATCAGTTGTTACAAATATATCCCAGTTAAAACAAATCCTCCAAATATTATGATGCTCCTAAATGATGATCAGTCCATGCTCAAATGATCCAGCTTAATATCCTGAGAAAAACATGCTTAAAACAGTCAACATAAAGTTGGTGAATTCATAGAGTTTTGTAAAATCATAGTTCAGGACAGTAAATTGTCCTACATAGTGTTGCACAAAGTTTGATATAAAAATCAAGTGTGGGATCTCAAATATCCCGTATAGTATTTCATAAGGTTTGATAAAAATCAAATTCATAAATATCAAGATGTTCCATATTGTACTGCATAATGTGTGATAAAAGTCCAGTTCAAAGGTCTCAGTATGTTCTATGTATTAATATACCAATTAATATAAGGTCAAGTTTAGAACCGCAAACATCACAAAGCTAGTATCGCACAAAGCCAAATACTATCAGCTAATTACATGCCATATTGCCCGAAACTGAAACTTGACAGTTAAGTCCTCGACAAATGAGGACCCTTCGCCTTATCATTATCAAGGCACCCATAACAAAAATAAGTTCTCAAATGTGAAACATCTGTTGTCCTGGCCTAGGCACAGTGAGCATGACTCACCCAGATGGGGACGGTCAATCCCAAATAGATCTATTTATAACATTCAGGCAATTCAAAAATTCTAACAGTTTCGGATGCACGGGTCATGCGGGTTCATCTACAATAGGAAAATGTTATTAAGGGTAACAGTTCCGTTTGCATTCTATAAAATATATTACCAGTTTTCTCCACAGTATTAATAAACAGTTTATTAATATAAGTATAGGGCCATGTTCTCATGATATTAAAATCATATAGCCAAAACAAGTTATAGCATGTCTCCCCCTCGCGGGATAGTAAAAACATAAATAGTAGTGAAAAGCGAGGCTATGAACTCACCTCAGCAGTACAGCAATAAGTGAATAGATAATCTGATAAGATGCTCACGATACAATCAACGACCTAAATAATTATAAGGTCTGAGTAAATGCATAACATAATGCATAAAAAGTTTCAGAACAAGTCTGTGCATGCTTATACTGGTTTTAATCATTTTATTATGATATCGTTATACAAGTTGTAGTATTATTTATTTTAAGTATACAATAAATAATATCATTGAATTAATCACCCAGTTTAATTAATATTCTTGTACTTGTATCGTTTGTAAAGTTGTTTAAATATAAATAAAATTTTATATATATTTAAAGTGATAGAAAATAAATATAATTAATATATTTATTTTTATAAGTTAATCATATTTTATTTATATCTCAAATATAAATAATGCTTATAAAATGTATACCATTTTAATTTAATTCAAT
This sequence comes from Glebionis coronaria, assembly GCA_025667525.1. NCBI lineage: Eukaryota > Viridiplantae > Streptophyta > Magnoliopsida > Asterales > Asteraceae > Glebionis > Glebionis coronaria. The sequence continues at coordinate 121,455,782 of CM046880.1, read as the reverse complement.
GTTCCCGAGGCTTGTATAATTAATAAAGTATAGTTTTGGGAACAATATAACAAGTGTTGAACTTTTATAATTATTTAAGTTTTACGTTTTAAATATATAAAAAAAATGTATATATATATATATATATTTAGGGCTTAATAAAGTTTCACAAGTTGGCAGTTTTAGTCCTCCAACATTCGGCTATATTTAAGTTTATTATTAAGTTACACAAATGCCCCCTAGGGCTTGTATAACTTTCGGCTAATGGCAAAAATAGCCCCTAGGGTTTATATTAAGTTTCGTAAAATGGCAAAGGAGATCCCTAGGTTTTCTTAAGTTTACACAAATTACCCTAACGCCATATTAATTCCATTTAAGTCCTTTTTATCACCTTAAGGTTTCGGATAGTGTTCAAAACACACCCTCAACCTCACGGCAAATTACCAAAGTGGTCCTAAAGTTTATATTTTTGGAAAATAAGTTTCTATACTTGTTCATTTAGATCCCTACACTTTGTAAAATTACAAATCCAACCCGAAAGTATTATATTTACTATCTTTAATCCGAAAAATTATAGATCTACTATTTTAACCCAAAGTTTCATAGATCTTGCATTTTAACACGAAATATTTATAGATCTATTATTTTAAATCCAAAACTTCTTAGATTTATTAATTTAGTCCAAAATACTTATAGATCTATATTTTTAACACAAAACTTTATAAAGTTATATTTTGACACTAAAAGTTTTATAAAACATTATTTAGTAATAATGGAGCTTATTTAGGCTAGCTTATTATAGTGAGCTTAAGACTAATCTTATAAGCATAATAGTGAACTTATCGTTTTAAGGCATCTATAATCCTAGATCTAATGTTTCTAGGTATATTTAAGCATTACAAGATTATCCAAAAGTAAAATATAAGCTTAAACTTCACGTCTAAAATTATGCATGTTTAGGTTTTCATGATTTTTCATGTTTAACAAGATCATGGTGATGTGTTCTTCATGGTTATTAATATTTTACATCATTTTAAGTTACAACGAAAATCAAGCCGTGACCTATATAAGATCTAAGGTTTTATATTTTTGTTTCAACAACAAGTTTTTGTAGTAATAATCATGTGTATGTTCATGTGTATGAAAAATAAGTATATTGAAAGGATAAGTTTTAGGTTACTTACTTGTTTAGATAGATCTAGGGATGAACAAGAGAATGAGTAGGAACAAGAGACAAGCTTTCAACAATGGAGATCTTAGTAACCAATATGTAGCCGTGGCCTATACTTGAGCTTTTTAGGGTGTTCTTGTTGTCTTGAAGATCAAGGTTGTTGTAGAAGTAACAATGATTAGTATTTAGGTTGTATGAAACATAGATTTAGGGTAACAAATATGTTTTTGGTTGGATCTTGGTACAAGGAAAATATAAGCCAAATGATAGAGAGAGAGTTTGGAGAGATGTGAGTGTGTGTTTATGTGTGTGTGAGAGATGTTCGGCTTGTATGCATGATATAGGAGGATTTGGTGAATCTATGCAAGATACATAGGATCTTAGCTAGGATATCACAAGATATGCAAAGATATTGGGAGATTTTCCCACATGCTCAAACTAGCAACATACTCTCTTCCCATTTTGCAAAGAAGCCGTGTGTTTTGGGAAGTCAAGGGAGACAAAAATTACATTAAATAGAAATGTGTATGGAGTGTGTAAGTGATTGTCTAAGAAGGGTGAGGTTGGTATAGACAAAGTATGGTTATGCATGTAATTGTATTGGGCATTAGTGGATTAAACACTTGAGTACTTATAAAGTAGTTAACAAATGAGGGTAGTGTGGGCATGCATACATATACACGTTTTATATATGCATGGGGAAAGGTTTTGGTAAATTTTTGCCAAGTGTTGAATGAGAATAATTATCCTTGTATTTTATTGTAGGTATTTGTTGAGTTGTAGGTATTTTTGTTGAAGCTTTAGGCAACTTAAATGAATATATCATTGTAATATTTTACTTGAATAAAGTAAATAAATGCCAATGTGAAAATAGCGTACATTGTTTTATTGAATTCTCATTAAATGTCTTGTAAGTTATTTCAAGAAGAAAAATTAAATAATTTAATTAATCTTTTTATCGAATAATTCTAAATAATTAAATATAAATTTAATTATGAATCTAGTTATAAGTTGTAATTTAAATATGACGATATTCATTAAGGTAAAAGTGTGTATATAATATTAAGTTAAAATACTTCACTGTTTTTATATAATAAAATCATGATTTTTGTATGAAATAAGTCTTGTGACGAAGTATTGTAAAGGTGGTCCGTAAAAATATTATATGATGAACGATAATAATAATAAAGCCTGTGATGTGTCAAAAGCCCAAATTTTGGGGTTTTACACGCTTTAGGTTTAAATTGTGAATGAAAGTTATGAAAAACCTAATTACCCTTGGTTCCTTTTATAGTGTAAGGATTAGGGTGTTACAAGAGATAATATGAAATAAAAATGTATATCTTCTATTTAAATAACTAATACAGAATATTAATAAATAATATTCTGAATATTTATCCTAAATAGATATTTCAAATAACGTTTGACTTCTGTAAGCGTCCAGTTTACATTTGTCAACGCTTAGACACAATGTGTCAGCGTTGAACAAATGCCTTCATGTTTTCTTCGTTTTGAATTTCTGCCACATCAACTTTCTGACCCAACAATCTTCCCCTAGTTGATGTCGGCAAAACTCTTTGTGTATCTCTTGTAAGTGGTAGCATGTGTGTCTTCCCCTTTTTGTCACATCAATAGGGAAAGAAACAAAGTATGCAATCGAAGATTCTCCATATGTAGGCTCTGTGTAATGATCTTGAAGAAAAATAACTATAATATTCTTCATGTAGAAGTAGAATAACCCAAACCTGTGTTCTATATCTTGTATTATGTGATGAATGGTCATGATTATACAAAAATCCTCATCCTTTGTGAGACACTGAGCACGATAATGTAACTCCTTCAAGTGATAGAAAATATGTGCATAGAGTGCCATAAGAAAAATCACATATTCCTAGATCTTGTATCACTTCATCAGTAACAATGTAAGCACAAACAAGTTACCTTAAAAGTCAGTGACTGGGAGTTCACGACCTTAAGATTTGATAGAACGCAAGCTCGCGAAAATCTTCTTCGAACATCAAACATACCATAAGAATTCTTCCCCTTAGGGCAACTCCTCTTCATGACGAATCTTAATGAAACAATATCTTCATATGTAAAAGCGGTAAACGAATAACTCTTTCACAAGGCTACCCCGATTACATAAGAAATATTACTCCAATAAATCACTTCACGAATTGTTTCTAACTCACGAGAAAATCATTGATCACTTTAAAAATATCCGAGCCATTAATATCAAAACGATATTCTGAATAAAATAGAGATTCCATGAACCTTTGCTTGTAAATACTCTCCTCTTTTTGTGTGCTAAAAACCTTACCAATTTTCCAAACAACAGTAATTCTTTTTATGTCCGATATCCACCTTTGTCCAACTTCTTTACCAGATGTATTGTCCAATATCGGACAATACTTATCAGCGCTTGGAACAAGATATATCGGACAACACATGTCAATGCTTTCTATCAGCGTTCAACTTATTACTTGTCAGCGTCACATTCTGTCAGTGGGCATTTAGTTCTTGTTAACGTCTTGATCAGCCACTGACACCCAACATTAATTTTGTCTTATCATCATTTACTCATGTGAAGTCTTTGAAACATTTATCAATCTCACATGATTGTTATATTAACAATTAGATGCAAATCGTCCACGTCATAACTGCTTGTACCATAAGACAGTGAACACCAATCATGTGAAAGCTAATATCCCATAAAATAAGCTTAAACAAATCCTACGTGAACTAGAAAGCATTCCATGTTGGGTTCTTTATCTTGGGACCACTAGCAAGCACAAATCAACAAAGTAACATCCTTGATCGATCTAGGTTTTATAACTTCATGCGGCAAAAACCTAACTTAGGGTTTGTAAACAAACCTTAGCTTGAATCTTATATTATTATGCATTATAACAGCCACGAACCTCGAACGTTTCTACTTTAAGTTGATCTAGGGTTTATAGAAACCCTAATTCATGATTTTATGTAAAAGCAGAAAATTGAATACCTTTTCCTCAGCCAACTTCAACAAATTATAACTCGATATTGAAAGCTCCAATCGAAGATCGCTCTGGTGAGATCCTAGACACAAGCGCCAAGAATCTACAACAAAAATTACATGATGATCCAACGGTTAACGGAGGAGAAATCATGTTCCTACTACGGCTGTTCACAGAGATCTGCATAAGATCACATATCCTGCTGCTGACTTCGACGATCCAACGGTGGATATATGTGTGTAGAACACACAAAAAAAATTTCGTGGCGATCCAACGGTTCAATAAAAAGTTATGGCCTTCTGAATACTACTGCGCATACAAAATCACCCAGAAAAACCCTAGACGGATTTTTCTTTTCTTCTTAAAACACGAACACCTTGTTGGTCCTAGCATCACGAGCCACGAGGCTCTGATACTAACTGTGGAAACCTTAGTTTCCTCAAATCTTTTAGCTGCTAGGAATGACCATTGTTCATATGATTAACAATCAAAGCGGAAAAGAACAATAATCATTAAACAAGGTGTTTGGGGAACAAGAACACATAAATTAATCAAAGGGTTGCTATTTATATTAATAATCAACAACCACTAGACGTGTATACATTAATCCCATGTCTATTGCAACACACGCTTTAGGTTTACATTATGAATGAAAGTTATGAAAAACCTAATAACCCTTGGTTCCTTTTATAGTGTAAGGATTAGGGTTTTACAAGAGATAATATCAAATAAACATGTATATCTTCTATTTAAATAACTAATACAAAATAATAATAAATAATATTCTGAATATTTATCCTAAATAGATATTTCCAACAGCGTTTGACTTCTGTCAGCGTCCCGTTTACATTTGTCAACGCTTAGACACAATGTGTCAGCGTTGAAAAAATGCCTTCATGTTTTCTTCGTTTTGAATTTCTGTCACATCAACTTTTTGACCCAACACATTTCGGTTCTCTTTTCCATCGAGAAATCTGAGAAAACGAGATCTCTATTGAACGTAGCAACTGGCAGTGAGCACATGTGGATTACTGTTGCCACCTAGTTCCAAACAAATTTGATTGGCACTGGCATTACTGATGTTGTTGTTAGACATTATCGATGATTGTGAATGGACTAGGATCTTAGTAGATGTGTTGTGATGAGGTGTGGTTGATGTTATCGAGAAAAAATGTTAAAATCCCCTAAAAATTGTCTCTCCAGAAACCAAAAATTCCAAGACCAAAAACACTCGATTCCACAAACTGTCTCTCCGGAATAAACTCACTTTTTCGGAATCCTGCTCATTTTCGGATTAAACCCCACCTTTGGAAAAAACTTATCTTCGGATAAAAACCCTCCTTCGGAAAAACTATTGTTTTTTGGATAAACCTATGTTTTTCGGAATAAATGGTGTTTTCGTAATAAATGATGGATTTCGGAATAAATGATGGATTTCGGAAAAAGATGCAGTTTCGGATAAAACTATGGTTTTCGGATGAACCTGTTTTCGGATAATTGCAGGTTTCAGAAAAATGTTTTTCGGATAAAAGTGCTTTATTCGGATAATGTGATGTTTTCGAAAAAATACACTGTTTTTGGATAAAGGCACTGTTTTCAGATAAAGGCACTGTTTTCAGATAAATTCCCTTTTTCGGATAAAGTTTCCTTTTCTGTTAAATTGCAGTTTTCGGATAATGTGGGGAATTCAGATAAACTATTTTCGGATAAAAGCTCAATGTTGATGCAAAAGTTGGGTGATCCTTGCTAGACCCGAATTAGGCTCAATTCGGGTTGGCTGGGCTCCGACTCCTGCACCAAGTGAACTATTTAGTTGGGATCCTGCAAACTAAACAATACGCGTTAGGCTTACCGTGGGAGGGTTTCCCACGATTAGACTCCGGCGTGAGAGTAAGTAATCGGTTAGGGTTATATGTGGAACCCTTGGGGGTTCCTTATATAGACAGTGAAACCCTAAGGGACCCACTGTTTACTTCGGCCCCAAGGAAGAGATAAGCACTAGAATTAGATTGATTGTTATCTTCTAATCATGGTGAGTGAATATCCTCTTCTTTGGAGTGAATCACATTCAGAGATAGAATATGATTCTGCCTAACCCTGCACCGGTCATGCCGGGCCGTGGGTCGCACACATGTGTGCGGTTACTGTTCATCCAATCCCATAAGCTCAAATGACATTACTCCCACCCATTCGTGATGGGCCGGACACGGGTAGTACTCGTGGGTCGGGTTAATGACCCGGCTGGGGACTATACGTCATCATGTCCCCCCAGTCTAGTTGTTACAACCATAGGCGTAACCTCTAGACTACCAAGATGCTCCCTGGACGTACCAAGAAAAATAAGGAATGATAAGTTGTCCAAGAATTTGTTTTGGTCGCACGTGGCAACCTGACTTAGGAATGTATTCCATTATTATCTCAGCCGCTCGTGGCGACCGAGACAAATTAAATATAGCATTAAATGTCAAGTCTTATGTAAGAGCCGCATATCCCGACATTAATAACTGTTCACCTGCCACTTTGACTGACAAAAGTGCAAACAGTCATAGCCTCGAGCAGCGTAAACGTCTGAGTCAGAAGTGACCCGTGGGTCACGCCTAACGTTTCACTTGCCACTTGCCCCCTAACCACACGATTAAGAATAGTGGCAGACACGTGTCACACATCCAACAGGCCATGACCCACGAGGCAACCCTATAAATAAGCCACCCCTACGGCTGTGTCAAACATACAGTTTTTATCTCCATTTCTGCCATTAAAGCTTTCTTCTTAGCTTCAATCAATCACGCACGGATCCCTTCCTTCGCAGGTTAGAACACCACGCCCTTACATTTTTATTTAGTAATGGCCCACAGAAACAACCCCACAATTGGATCCGTGCTTAATGCAATGACCCAGGAGCAACTAGATCACTTTTGTACCAATTATTTCATCCCTACCAACCTACTCCCCTCACTTCCTGGCGCCGGAGACCTCATAACTGAGGCTCCGGAGGGTAAAATTGGCCTTTACACCCGTCTTTTCGATGCGACAAACTACCGCATTCCATTCACCCGTTTCCACATAGATCTGTTGGGAATAAATTAAGGCCAGATAACTTGAGCGCTGACAAGAACAAAACAAGCGTTGACAGGAACAAAGCAAGCGCTGACAGCTCAAGCGTTGACAAGTTAAAGTCAAGCGTTGACACATTGAAGACAAGCACTGATGGAAGATATAGTCTACACGTTTATTATATTCTAGAATACTTCTAGTAAGGATAGAAACGACAATGTATTTTCTATGTTTATCTTTACCTAGAATAGTTGATACGTAGCTTATTGTACAAGGCTTCTTAGTCTATAAAAGAAGGCCTTTAGGTTAATGTTCAATATCAAGTTTTACATAAGTTATCGTTCATAAACATCTTTCATTGTAAGCAAGTTCGACATTGATAATCAAAGTGAAAGTTTGTTTATATCTTGTGTGTTCTTGTTTAAGTGTTAAATTCCGCATAACACTTAGATTCACAAAGCATATACAAAGGTTTCTCTACGTGTTATATTTGATCTAATCTCGTATACACAAAGCTAATCGATCTAAGTTAGGGATCAACAAGTGGTATCAGAGCTTGTTGAGGAACTTTTGATCTTTGAAGAACACCAGAACCATACACGAACACCAAAACCCTAATTTTCTCAGAAACCCTAAAAACACCAAAACCCTAACAACATCATGTCTGAAGCAATAACCTCCTCCTCCTCAGCCTTACCTAACATCAAGATTCCCATGCTTGATGCAACCCACTTTGACCTATGGAAGTTCAACTTTGAACAATATCTGGGGATCTATGACTACACACTCTGGGAGATTATTGAATATGGAAACTCATTCAATAAGGCTCAAAAGATTCTTGATGCCATTACTCAAAGATCAGCTGTTGAAGGATGCCCTGATGAGGATAAGAAAGAAAAACCTGGAGATGGTAGAGCTGTAGGTGCTGAAGATATTGCAAAGAAAAGGGTTGACATGAAAGCCCTAAACTTTCTGAAAGTCTCTTTGGGACAAGAAAACCAGCATAAATATAGAGGCTATAAATCTGCTAAAGATCTTTGGGAAGCACTTGAAGTTGCATATAGTGGCAATGCAGACACTAAGGAAGAAAAGAAAAAGCAACTTCTGCATGACTATGTTGTCTTCAAAGCTCAAGCCAATGAAAAACTGAGTAGTGTGAGAAGCAGATTGCTTGACATCACAAGCAAATTGTCCTTCATGGGGACACAAGTTGGTGATGTTGACACCAATGCTACCTTTCTTAAAAGTCTTGGTGAGGCATGGAAGATTGAGGCAAGATCTATTCTTGCCAATAATACTTACAAGAGCTCCTCGTTTGATGACATCTATAACAAACTAAGACTGTTGGAAGATGAAACTCTTTCAGAACATGGAAGCAAATCTAGCACCAGCAACATGGCCTTCTTCTCTCATAGTGAAGGTCAATTCAATCAGAAGGACTCTTTTATGCATCCAGTTACTGGATCATCATTTGTCAGCGCTGGAACAAGTCCTGTCAACGTCTCCTTTTCAGACGCTGACACATTCATGAATGACTCCCCAAGAGTTAAACCTGTTGGTTTGGATTTGGATACTGTGTGTGCTTACATTGCTTCTTTGCCCAATGGTTCAGTGATTACATATGAGGACCTTGAGCAGATAAGTGATGAGCACTTGGACGAGATGGACATCAAGTGGAACATGGCTCTTGCTAGTATAAGAGCAAATAGGTGGAATAGAAGGTTCAAGAAGAAGATGACCTTCAATGCTAAAGACACAGTTGGATTTGATAAATCCAAAGTTTAATGCTACAACTGTCATCGTATGGGGCACTTCATGAGGGAATGCAGATCTCCTAGAAGATCTGATGCTGGTAAACCCTCAAGTCAGATTGTTAAAGCTCAGGATTCCAAAGCTATGGTGGCAGTTCAAGGAATTGATGGTACATGATGGGATTGGAGCTATCTGGCTAAGAATGCTGAAGAGGACAAAGCTTTGGTTGCTGATATTGAAGAAGAAGAGCATGTTGAATATGCTCTCACGACACACTCCTCCTCTTCATCTGATAATGAGGTATATGATGATGCTTTTTGTAGCAAAGGTGGTAGGTTAAACACTGATAGACTTAACAAAGAGGTGTTAAAACTAAAAGATGATATGAGCACTGAAAGGTGTAAATTGTCCAATTACCAACTAGCTCTTACTGAAACTGAGAAAACCTGTTTATGAATACAAGAAAATGGAATTTGACTTAAAAGATAAGATCAATATCTTAAAACATGAGCTAGAGGATAGTATGGATATTAGAAACATCATGACAAAGGTCAATAGAGACCTACAGGCTAAGTTAGATGAGGCCATTAAGAATAAAGATAATGTTGACCTCAAGATTCAAAGATTTGATAGAGCCACCCAAACCTTAGGAGACTGTGTAGCTAAGCAAAGGGATCCTAAGGACATGACTGCGATTGGGATGAATGATTACTCTCTGGTTCCACCACCAGCTGGTGACTTCTATGGTGTCCTTAGAAAGGACTTGTCTTGGACTGGGATACCAGAATGCCAAGAAGAGGAATTCATTCCTCCACCAAGAGTTGTCACTCCAGTGGAAGAGTATCAACAAAAATTGACAGACCTAAATGAGTGGAAGAAAGCTAACCCTACTTTATTTGTTAAGGGAGGTTTGTTATGTGAAAGTCCCAATGAATCACCACCCATTAAGGTTACTCACCCAATCACTGGTAAAGCTGTTGACATAGGCTCCAACACTGTTAGAAGACCTACCATTAGATATGCAGAGATGTATAGGAATAATAGGTCACCCAAGAGCCAAGTGAGCAAGCATGGAACAGGTTTCTACTCTTCTAGACCTAAGGGTGTGTCTAAGAAAGCCTGTTACACTTGTGGTAGCTTTTCACATTTGGCATACAAGTGTGTCAACGCTCCCAAAGCCAGCGCTGATAAGAACAATTTCAGCACTGATAAGAAGAAAGTCAACGTTGTTAGGAAGTCAAACGTTGTCAGACCCAAACCTTGTGTGCAGCAAAGTCCACAAGTGATTAGACCTGCCCCATTCTTCTCTAGAAGGTCTAACACTCATGGACAAAGACCTTTTCAAAAGACAAACACCTGGTCAAATAGGCAATGGGTTCCTGTAGCAAACCCTAGGTTCAACGCTGACAAGGGTAATTTCAGCGTTGACAGGACCAAATCCAACGCTGACAGAAACGTGACCAGACCTAAATATTTGCAGCCACAAGGTAAGGGGTCTAAAGCTTCTTCAAGCTTAACATGGAGACCCAAGAAAGATCAAAACCCTAATGATAATGGGATTTCAATGACTTGCAATAGATTTAATTACATTTCAAAGGTCATTACAAAACCTATTGGGGTTAACTGGGTATTTCATCCCAAAAAGGATGAGAATGGGGTTGTTGTGAGAACTAAGTCTGTTCTTATTGAACAACCAGATGAATCCAAGTCTTATGAGACTTGGGTTTCCAAAGAAAACTAATTTGTTTTCTTTATGTGCAGGGCATTCAAAGACAGATCAATGATTATGGATATTGGGATAGTGGATGCTCAAGGCACATGACAGGTAAGGAAGACTATCTGACGAACTTCACTCCTATTAAAGATGGTGATAAGGTATACTTTGGAGGGTGCTATGGAACCATTACAGGCAAAGGAACCCTTCTCACCAACAATCTCCGTTTTGAAAATGTCTTCCTGGTAAAAGAACTGGATTATAATCTGTTTAGTGTATCACAAGTTTGTGATAACAAAAATAAGGTTCTTTTCACTGATACTGAGTGTTCGGTGTTAAGCAAGGATTTTAAGATCCCTGATGAGAAGTATATTGAGTATAGAACACCTAGGCATAAGGACATATATAATGTGAATTTAAATGGGATCAAAGTGAATACCAATATGTCTTGTTTTTATGCTAAGGCCTCAGTAGATGAAAGTAATTTGTGGCACAGAAGACTAGGGCACATAAATTTTAAAAATATAAATAGACTTGTGAGGCTTGGTTTAGTTGATGGTTTGCCTGAGAAGGCCATCCACAATTACCACTCTTGTGTTGCATGCCTTAAAGGCAAGCAGCACAAGGTCTCATTCAAGACCAAATAGGTGCACACTAGTTCCAGACCTCTTCATATGCTTCACATGGACCTCTTTGGTCCAACAAATATAGAAAGTTTGAATGGTAAGCCATATTGTTTTGTTGTCAGAGATGACTTTTCTAGGTTTACTTGGACATTCTTTCTAGCTATGAAGAGTGACACAGCTGATGTTCTTATTGATTTCATCACTCGGATTGAGAAAAGGTCTGGAAATGAGGTTAAAATGCTTAGGAGTGATAATGGTGGAGAATTTAGGAACAAGAAGCTAGATGATTTTTGTGCCAGGAAAGGAATTACTAGGCAATTCAGTATTGCTAGAACCCCACAACAAAATGGGGTTGCTGAAAGGAAAAATAGAACCCTAATTGAAGCAGCCAGAACAATGTTGGCTGATGCTCACTTTCCTATAGCCTTTTGGGCTGAGGCTGTTAATACAGCATGCTATGTGCAAAATAGAGCATTACTTAACAAAATTCAGAACAAAACACCTTATGAGTTACTTTGGGGTAGAAAACCTAATATTGGTTTTCTCAGACCTTTTGGTTGTCATGTAGTAGTACTAGATACTAGTGATGCCTTAGGGAAATTTAGTGCAAAAGGTGATGAGGGTTACTTCATGGGGTATTCAGTCCAGAGCAAGGGTTATAGGGTTTATCTTAAGGAGGACAAACGTATAGTTGAGAGAGTACATGTTAGGTTCTTGGAGAATAAACCTAGTGATCCTGAAAGTGGTCCTAATTGGTTGTTTGATTTGGAATCCTTGTCTAGAACTTTAAATTATATGCCTGTCACTAATCCAGACATTGTGAAGGTAACTTCAAATGTTGTGGAGGAACAATTTGTTAATGTTTCAGGTACACAGGTTCATGAGAAGGTTGGATCACAAGCAGAAAAGGCATCTCCTAAATTTGAATATGTCACAATTCCCATTTGGACAGATGCTTTTGTTGCTGCTGCTGCTGCTGCTGGACAAGATAATGGTGGTCTCCAAATACCACCGTATACAAACATGCATGGTTCTTCAGTCGCTGACAAAGGCAAATCTAGCGCTGACAAGACCAATTCAGACGTTGATGGCTCAGACGTTGACAACAACATTTCAAGTGCTGTTAGCCCAGACGCTGACAACCAAGATTCAGACGTTGACAACACTTATGGGCATCTTTTCTCTTCTAGTTTTGAACAAGCTGGACCTTCCAATGTTCATGAAGAGATTCCTGTTGATCAAAGAGAGTCTGATGAAGAAGATATTGGCAACATGGAGCGTGAAGTTGAGGACACCAGACTTTTTGAAGGAGGGGTTCTCACCTCCACAATGAAGAATCACCCCACATCTCAGATCATTGGTGATATTATGACTCCAGTTCAGACAAGAAGATCTCATCAAGGTCTTGGTGGATTTATTGCCAATATACACAAGAAGGTTGATACCCCTCTTATGCAAGCATGTTTGTTAGCATGTTTTCTGTCACAAGAAGAACCCAAGAAAATATTTGATGCTCTCAAAGAACCAATTTGTGTGGAAGCAATGCATGATGAGCTTCACCAATTTGCAATTCAGGATGTTTGGGAGCTGGTTGATTGTCCTAGATATGTCAGACCTATAGGGACAAGATGGGTTCTAAGGAACAAAAGAGATGAAAGAGGTATTGTGGTCAGAAACAAGGCAAGGTTAGTGGCTCAAGGTTATACACAAGAGGAGGGGATAGACTATGAGGAGGTCTTTGCACCAGTTGCAAGGATTGAAGCTATTAGGATTTTTCTAGCCTATGCTTCATGCATGGGCTTCACAGTCTATCAAATGGATGTCAAGAGTGCTTTCTTGTATGGCACCATTGTTGAGGAAGTATATGTAATGCAACCTCCTGGTTTTGAGGATCCTGAGCATCCAGATAAAGTGTATAGAGTCAAAAAGGCTATGTATAGCCTTCATCAAGCCCCTAGAGCATGGTATGGTATTTTGTCTACCTATTTGGTGGACAATGGATTCAAGAGGGGCACCATAGATCAGACACTATTTACAAAGAAGAAAGGCAAAGATGTGTTGCTTGTGCAGGTCTATGTTGATCATATCATTTTTGGGTCTACTGATCCAAAGATGAGTGAGGATTTCTCCAAGCTAATGACAGACAAATTCAAGATGAGTGCTATGGGGGAGATGAACTTCTTTCTTGGTTTACAAGTTCAGCAGAAAGAGGATGGTATCTTCATCTCCTAGGACAAATATGTTGCTGAAATCTTGAAAAAGTTTGGCTTTTCTCCACATGAAAAGAGGGCTACTACTCCTATGGATAGAGAACACCCTTGGGGAAAGATTGGAGATGGGAAAGATGTTGATGTCAGGCATTATAGATCCATGATTGGATCCTTGATGTATCTTACTGCCTCCAGACCTAACATTATATTTGATGTTTGTGCTTGTGCACGCCATCAAGTGACTCCCAAAGAATGTCACCTTTATGCTGTGAAGAGGATCTTTAGGTACCTAAGATGCTATCCTAATCTTGGGTTGTGGTACCCAAAGGATTCACCATTAGAGCTGATTGCATATTCAGATAGTGATTATGGAGGTGATAAGTTTGATAGAAAATCCACAACTGGTGGATGTCAGTTTCTTGGGAGCAGGTTAATATCTTGGCAATGCAAGAAACAAACAGTGGTGGCTAATTCTACAACTGAAGCAGAGTATGTGGCTGCAGCAGCATGTTGTGGTCAAGTGTTGTGGATTCAGAACCAACTGTTGGACTATGGGTATAATTTCATGCATACTAAGATATTTGTTGACAATAATAGTACTTTATGCATCATTAAGAATCCTGTACATTATTCTAAAACTAAACACATAGAAATTAGACACCATTTTATAAGAGATTTCTTTGAGAAAGGTTTAATACAACCAGATAGGGTTGACACTGAGGAAAATGTGTCAAATTTATTAACTAAACCTTTTGATGTTGGAAGATTTCAATACTTGGTAACAAGTATTGGAATGGTTAATCTCACTTAATATGTGTTTTGGATTCTTTTTGTAAAAGTATGTACAGGATGATGCATTATTATTATTGGTCTTATTGATGATTTAGATTTTCCACTATATTTTTCTAACACTAACAAAGGTTGCTTGAACACTGATAAGTATTTTTGCAACGTTGTCAGCAATATAATTTTCTAACGCTGACAAAGCTTCCTTCAACGCTGTCATGTGTTGTCGGGGCGTTTTCAGCAACAATGTTAGTTTTGTGGTTTTCAATCTAAATGTGCAGATGGTGTTAGCAGTATACCATTGGATACAGAGTTGCTTATGGATTAATAGAGAAGCATTTGGACAAGTTTTTATTTATGGATGATGTTTGGAATGTTTCATTCCTATCTTGACATAAATTTTTTATGTTCATGCATGATTTAAGCAAACTTTTTGTATCATCGTTTAAGGGGAGGTTTTAGGAACCTTTAGGATGTTTGGGTATCCATATGATACTCTTATCACAATTCTAGATTGTGTCCACAGGTGAGTATGGGTTAGTTTTACTAAACCATGAGGAACTGTAGCTTGCATAGTATATCAACTTTGCATGCTGCCAAGACATTTTTGGCCTAGAATTGGTTGTGGTCTGTTGGGAGACTTAGGAATGATTTTGATATGGAATTTACCTGGGAGTAACAAGGATTTTATAAGGTGACTTTGTTGTTAAGAATTTTGGTTAGCAAGGGACACTAGAGGACTGTTATGTCTATCTTGCTTATGCAAGTGTGCATAACTGGACAGTGCTTGCCGCCCTATAATAATTATCAGCTTTTGGTTATCTTCTCTAGGATAAATTACTTGTTAAGGTCATTTTTCACTTTTTAAAACAATTTTATTTTTGGACGCTGACAAGATTTTTCCAAGCGTTGTTGTGACCAAATTGGACGCTGACATGGCTTTAGGCGAACGTTGACAAGATTATAGCCGTTGGGCGTTGATAGGTTATTTTTGACCGTTGACACTCAATGGGACCTACCCAGTTGTTACTTTTTGACATATTTTCAAGCCGTAATTTTAGGAGTTGTTACTTTCATTTAATGCATGAGATAACTTATAAACTTTTTCAATATTTTCATGATTGATTTTTGAAAATCTTTGCCTATTTTTGGGCCAATCACATGCATTCTTTCTCTCCTATAAATTTGGCTCCTATTTTTAAACAGGGTATCTATAATTCTTGTCTAACACTTTTCTCTTATCAACTTCATCTTCTACACTTCAAATTACCAGCTTTCATCAATGGCACCAAAGTTTAACTCAGCAGAATTGGAATTGGGGTTCAAGTCTCAACACAACATGATTGCTTATCTTGTTGCTGATAATGATTTGTTTCCTCAATACACACAAATTGTGGCGTATTTGAACGCATCCCCACTAAGGTATGCTCTTTCTAATGCACCACTTATTCCAGTCACACACATTAAGCAGTTTTGGAACACTGTTAGTTCCTCAACAGTTAATGGAGTGACCACATTAACTTCTATTGTTCATGGGAGGTCTTGGGTGGTTACTGAGGCCTTGGTACGCCAGGCCTTGCATCTTGATGATGCTGATGGTATAGTCACCCTTCCCATAAATGAAATAGAACAAGGGCTTAGGGCTTTGGGATACCCCTTTCCTGATGAAGGTACTCTTAATAAGTATCATAAGCAGGAATTTCCCCCAGCCTGGAAGTACCTCATTCACATCCTCCTTCAATGTTTGAGTCCCAAATGTACTGCACACAATGAGATCAATAGATCCATTGCAAGTGCTATTGTGTGTATTGCAACAGGGCAAAAATATAACTATTCTAAAATGATTTTTGAAGGGATGTGTAAAAACAAGGGGACAAAAATGACTTTAGCTTATCCCCGTTTTCTACAAATGATTTTTGATGATCAAGGTTACTGCTCCAGGGATCACAATGATTTTTATAAGATCCCTGAGCAAAAGAAAGCTATTTTTACAAAGATGAATTCACCACCCCATAGAGACTTACCTTTAACCCCAGCCATGCTTGTTGTTATTGCAGCAGCACAACCCCAACCAGACCCCCAACCTCAAATTGACCCTCAACCACAATTTGAACCTATTCCTGAACCTTTACCCTCACCTGAACAAATGCAACTTGATCAAGAACCCTTTGACGCTGACACATCAAATGTTGGCGTTGATGTGCCTATTTCCAACGCTGACACACAACCTTCACAATCCCAAACACCCCTTAACCAACCCATATCTACCCATTCTTCCACACCATCTTCTACACCACCTGAATATAGGTTGATGAAACGCCAAAGGACTACTGGAGTGTTCTCCTCTGGTGGTCCTAGACATGAAGCAGAGAGAACCACCACCACAAGTGTGGCTGGTGACCTGGATGAGGCTGGGACTATTGGTTCTGGCTTAGATGCTGGCCAAGACAGTCCCACCATAATTAAGTCCTCATCCATGCCCAATGAATCTGACTTGGGAGGTCAAATCCCCATTTCAGAAGAGGGAAGAGTGGAACCAATGACTCTTTTGGAATTGATGGCAGTCTGCATTAGCTTGCAAAAGCAAAATGCAGACTTAGTACAGATTGTCAGCTCTCAAGGCCTTGAACTCAAGCAATTGAGGGAGAGGATTGTTGTTTTGGAAAATGATTATGCTAGGAGGGGTATGGAGGAGTCTTCCAAAGGGGAGGAAGATCAAAGAAATCTGAGTGATAAGGGCAGTCAAGATGGTCAATCAATGGATGTTGCTGAAGCCCTTAAAACTTTGAAGGAACAAACAGGTTTTGATACGTCCTTAATCTCTCCAACCAACCTAAATTTATCATTTAGAGCTATGTTGAGAGAGGTTACACAAGGCGCTGAGGGAAAATATTTGAGCGTTGACAAGACAAATTTGGACGCTGATAGAAGTATTTTGGGCGCTGACAGGATAAATTTGGGCGTTGACAGACCTGCACATGAAGGTGATGTATTCCAGTCATCATCTATCATCAAGGAAGTTTCTACTCAGGTATTACCATCTACCTTACCAACCATTGCACCATCAGATAAGGGTAAGGGTAAATTGGTAGAAGAAATTGTTCCAAAGGATGCAGCCCAAGTTGAATTTGATAGAAGATTGGCTGAACAAATGATGGAACAAGGTGAACAGGAAAAGTCACCATTTGTTGTGACTTCTGAAGAAGAAAGTGATGGAGCTAGCTCAGACTCAAGTGTGATGATTATAGAACCAGAAAGGCTTGAGTATGGTGATGAGCTTGCTAGGGAAAAGTTGAGAGATTTAAAATTGCAGGTTGACTTTGATAGGCCAGAGGTTGTTCAAATGTATAATTCTTGGGAAGAAAGCTGCATTGATATTCCAGACTTGACCATTTCAGATCAAATATGGGGTTTGGAGCTTCTTCTTAGAGTTCAGAAGGATTGTAAGGTGATTTTGAAGCACAAGGCAAGCAATATTCTCTCAGAATTGAAAAGGGATAGAAGAGAGCTCTATTTTATGTTGCTTAGATGTCATGGAGTTGGATGGACACATCAGAAGTTGAAGGCTTTGACATTTGATGAGTTGGAACATAGGGCTTATCCTATTTGGGTGAGAGTGCAGGAAGCAAACACTCTCAGACTTCTTTCAGATGAAAGAAAGGAGCAACTTGTAGAAGAAATGGAAATCAAGAAAGCTATGATGATTCCCAGGCCAGTGAAGAAGGGATTTAAACTTGAGTTTCCAAAAGATATGGATCCTCTATATCCAAGTGAAGCAGTTATAAGAAAGAGCCTCAAGCTCTCCCCATTAGAAGCTTCAGATATGGTGCAGGTGTTACCATTAGATTCCAGGAATCCAATTGTGAGTTATGATGAGGATGAATGTGGATTCTGGAAGATTGGAAGATTTGGCAAGGAGGTACACACTTTTACCACTCTCATATATTTATTTGCAAGTTGTGATAGAGAAGACTTGGTGGACCTTTGGAGGTTACTAGAGACCAAGTATGAGGCTGAAGCACCAACTTCAGCTAATGGAATAAAACTTTGGACCACATTCAAAAGAATGTGTGGGACAAAAGAGGAAGATCCTGAAATATGGAAGGATCTTGAAGATGACCTCAGTGGTCTTCAATGGAGGTTATATTCAGTTGCTGGTGTATACCATTTGAGTTCTACAAATTTTGTTGAGTATCTACTTGTGGATGCTCAGTATTTCATATCCAAGGCTGTTTTGGAAAAGATGAAGGACACTCAGCTGGAGATAGATTATTCAAGTGACGTGGCAAAGGATTTGATCAGATTTATTCATTACCAATATGAGAAGATTTGTCAGACTCCTCCAAGTTCTTAATGCTTATTCAGAAACTTGATCATAAGAGTGGATATCAAGTTTAGGGGAGGATTGTTGGGAATAAATTAAGGCCAGATCACTTGAGCGCTGACAAGAACAAAACAAGCGTTGACAGGAACAAAGCAAGCGCTGACAGCTCAAGCGTTGACAAGTTAAAGTCAAGCGTTGACACATTGAAGACAAGCACTGATGGAAGATATAGTCTACACGTTTATTATATTCTAGAATACTTCTAGTAAGGATAGAAACGACAATGTATTTTCTAGGTTTATCTTTACCTAGAATAGTTGATACGTAGCTTATTGTACAAGGCTTCTTAGTCTATAAAAGAAGGCCTTTAGGTTAATGTTTAATATCAAGTTTTACATAAGTTTTCGTTCATAAACATCTTTCATTGTAAGCAAGTTCGACATTGATAATCAAAGTGAAAGTTTGTTTATATCTTGTGTGTTCTTGTTTAAGTGTTAAATTCCGCATAACACTTAGATTCACAAAGCATATACAAAGGTTTCTCTACGTGTTATATTTGATCTAATCTCGTATACACAAAGCTAATCGATCTAAGTTTGGGATCAACAAGATCTGTTAGGATATTATGATGTACATATTAGTCAGCTCCACTGTATAGGCGCGTGTATGATTAGTCAATTCGAGATCCTCTGTCGTGCTAGAAGAATCCCCCCAACCGTAGGACTATTCCGGCTTTTTTACACCCCCAACATAGTAAAATGTTGGTTATCCTTTAAGAAACGATCCCCTAACAGTCCCCAATCTCATAATAAGCCAATGGATTCGCTGAAAAACTGGTATGACCACTACTTTTTCATTGACGCAGTAGTATGGCCGGCTGATTATACCTTTAGACATAGGGTATCCCACGACCCCCAGCCGCACGCTAGTACATATAACCCCCGACACTCCCAAGAAATAGATCTGAATAGGACCGGGTTCCATAGAAATCTTCCCGAGTCATTTCTATGTTTGCTAGGGATTAGCCGCAACTATTTCGGCCCGTCCAACAGATATCCTATGTTTTGGAGAAGGCAGGGTGAAGGTAGGCTAGCATCCGTACACAAAAAGCTTATTCAATTACTTTGTAATGGCTAACATATTTTGTTATTGTTGGGCAGAAATGAACTTCTTTGGACTTCTACGCCAGGGCGACCCGAAGCTCGTACCAGAGGGCTCCTGTCCCCTCTGTGAGAATGAACTACCCCTTCTTGAGCATACCCGAAACGTGACGGTTGCTCTTGAGGCCGTGCCGGATCCCCACTCGGACGAGGAAGAAACAACTTTAATGAGGACTCCCGTCAACTTCAATAACGAGGACGATGATAACAGGATGCTTGAAGGAGGAGCCTAAGACTGCCACTCCTGCACATGGGGAAGAGCAGGGAGACAATATTGACTTAACCACCTCCAGCCTTCGCCAGATGTTGGGCGATGATGAGGAAGAGGTACAACAAATCAATGAGGAGGAAGAGGAAGAAGCTGAAAAAGAAGTTGAGGAGGAGGTCGAAAAAGCAACAGCTCAACCCGTCACAAAGCGTACCCGCAGGAAAAACAAACGTGTAAGAAGAGCTGCTCCGGCCGAGGTTGGCGAACACAACGCCCCTACCAAGAAACTTCGAGAAGAACAGCCCTTATACCAATCTGTTGGGAGCACCACCGAGGCTTCCGAGACGATCCGGGCCGCACATGTCGATCCCGTCACTCAGATTCCCCCAACCACTTCAGAATTAGCAAGGAATATCATGTAAGGCTCCATTCCTTCCGGATTTGTGAGGATGAGACCAGCTCCGGACCCATCCGTACACGAAGATCCGTCCGTAAATAACACCCATGGTTCTGTTGGAGTTTCGTCTTGCTTAACGATTGGCCCTTCCTCATCCGGCTTCTCAATCAGAAAATCTGCCAAGATCTGGCCTTTCACAGCCGTCCTTGGCCTATAAGATATATTGTGCTCCCCCAATAAGATGATCCATTTTTGTAGCCTCCCTGCCACATCCGGTCTAGAAATGACCTGCTTGATTGGTTGGTCCGTAATGACTACAATTGGGTGCGCCTGAAAGTATCGGCGCAACCGCTTTGTAGCAAACACTAGTGCCAACACCAATTTTTTCATAGAGGAGTAATTCAGTTCCGGACCTTGTAATGTTCTACTTATGAAGTAGACCGGATTTTGCACTGTATCTCTATCTGTCATGAGTACCGCGCTTATTGCGCCATGAGTGGCTGAGAGATACATAATGAGTTCCTCCTTTGGCCGGGGAGCTACTAGCATAGGGAGAGATGCAAGGTGCTGCTTGAGTTGGCCAAAAGCTTCCTCGGCTTCCTTCGTCCACCGGAAGTCTCCCTTCCTAATGCACTTCTTGAGTGTCTTAAATAGGGGTAATGACTTCTCTGCGGACTTGGATAGGAACCTATTTAGCCCGGCCAGTTTCCTATTTAAGGATTGCACCTCCTTCCGTGTCTGGGGGGATGGCAGCTGTATCACTGCGTCCGTTTTCTCTGGGCAAGGTTTGATGCCGTTTGGATCGATCATATATCCAAGGAACATTCCCTTCGTTGCCCCAAACGTGCATTTTTTTGGATTTAGCTTCATGTTAATCCTCCTCAGTGTATCGAATGTCTCTTGGACATCCCGGAGAAGTGGATCCTCCGTGTGACTTTTTATGACTAAGTCATCCACATAGACTTCCAGGTTGCGGCCTATCTGTGATTCAAAAGCTTTGTCCACAAGCCGCTGGTATGTAGCACCGGCGTTCTTTAGTCCAAACGGCATTTTCGTATAGCAATATACGCCCTGGCTCGTATGGAACGCTATTTTTCTGCATCCTCCTCCGCCATCTGGATCTGGTGGTATCCTTTATATGCGTCTAAGAAGCACTTAAAGGGATATCCACATAGGGATTCCACCTTCCAGTCGATTTCTGGTAACGGGTAACAATCCTGGGGAAAGCTTTGTTCAGATCCGTAAAATCCACACACATGCGCCAACTTCTGTCATGTTTTTTGACCATGACCGGATTGGATAATCACTCGTGGTAGTATACCTCGCGCATGATACCTGCGTCCACTAGTTTCCGTACTTCCTCCAATATCACTCGGCTGCGCTCAAGCGCCTGGTCGCGCTTCTTTTGCTTGATGGGTTGGTACCCCTGGCGGATCTGAAGCTTATGTTCTGCTATCGCACGTGGCACGCCTATCATATGCTTTGGCTCCCATGCGAATATGTCTAGGTTTGCACTTAAAAGAGAGCACATGGCCCTTTTGACGTTATCCGAGAGCGCACCCCCTATGGATATCTCTTGTTCCGGGTAGTCAGGATGAATTGCCACCTTCCAATTGGGAGGTGGTGATCCATCCTTGGGTGGAACAGGTGGAGCCGGTGTTGTCACGGTATGACACTCGGATGCTGGTACGATTGTGTTGTAAATGGTGACAATTCCTCCCTCAACAGGTAATTTGATCATTCCGTGTGCCGTGGAGGGTACCGCCCGTATAGCCAGAATGCCTGGTCTGCCTATGATCCCATTGTACGGAGAATGTGAGCGTATCACCATGAAGTTCATCCACGCCGTAGTGGAGTGTTCCTCATTCCCAATGGTTACAAGCAGACGTAGTTGACCTATCGGCCAGATAGTATCTCCACTGAAGCCAGTGAGCGGCGCCGTGGCCGGTACTAATTGGCTTCTTATTTCTGGGCATAACTGCACAAAACAGTGTTCATACAGTACCTCTGCTGACGACCCTCCATCCACATACATGCGATGAACATTGTGTGTTCCAATGCTTATCTCAATAGTGAGAGGCACATCAATCACATCGCTTGCTGTGATGGGAGGGAATGAGATTTCCCTGCCGCGTGAAAATTTTTGGCCAACTTTCTGCCTCGTGCGGCGTTGTATGGATTGGATCATGTATATGGTCGAAGGTTTGTCCTTTTGGAGATCCTTCTTATCATACTTCTTGTTGTCTTTTCCATCCTTCCAATCCTTAACTAAGTGCTTGAGTTTACCTGATTTGATCAGTGACTCAATGTGCTTCTTGAGCTGGATACACTCCTCCGTACCATGACCCTTGTCATTATGGAACTCACAGAAGCGATTTCCTTGCCGACGGTCTGGCGGAGTTGTCATTGGGGGAGGCCTTGGAAAGTTTTCCCCTTCCTTCAGCAAGATCTCCCGGTAGGACATCTTTAAGGGGGTAAACTTATCGTCCGGCCACCCTCCTTTGTTCTGGCTCTTATAGTTTGAGCCCTTGCTATTGTTCTAATTGCCTTGACCGCCCGATTGTCTCCGAGACTGGTCGTTTGAGCGGTACCCATTTCCTCTGGATGGGTAGGCCGCGACAACAGCTGTTTCTCCCTCTATGAAATTTTTGACCCTTTCCATGAGGTCATCATATCTCTCTGGACGCTTGTCATTGAGGCGCCTGATCAATTCCCTGTCTGTCATGGCGTGCATGTAGTCAGAGATTTTCAGGAGTTTCGACATTGTTTTTGTGTGCGTGCACTCATCATTGAAGCGTTCAGTGAAGGCTTCTGTGGACTCCCCCGACTGTTGTTTGACAGTTGCCAATGAGACCGGGTCCCTATTATACTTCTTCCTCTGAGTATAATTATTCTTGAACGCAGTGCGTAGTTCCGTGAAACTATCAATGCTTCGTGGAGGGAGTCCCTCAAACCAGTCACGAGCATTGCCGATCAGAGTTGAATTGAACATTTGGCACCATATTGGCATGGGCAATCGCTCGATTTTAGCCTGCGTATCGAATATTTTAAGGTGATCATCCGGATCACCAGTTCCATCATAGGTCATGACACACGCCGGCATGCGACGTTTGGTGTCCTCGGAGTAGTTCCGTATGCGGAGGGTGAATGGGTCCTCCCTAGGATCCGCCCATGGCCGGGTGAGCCTAGGGTCATCCCATGGTTCACACCACGGGCGGGAAAGATCCTCCGCTTCTGCATCTCGATAATAAGGGCCACCATAATACTAGTCATTGTTTGGTGGTTGTGGAGGGGTACGCCTAGGTCGGCGACGCTTAGGCGGATGGTCATCTGAGTCCTCCCCTGATGGGTCTGGAGACGGGGGTGGTGCCCCATCTCTTGGGTGAGGACCACTTTTTTGAGATGAGCCGGGAGCCTTTTTTCCTAGCGTCCATCCTATCCCACACGCTTGTGCGGCGAGTGGCTTTGGCCAGCTCTCGATCTGGTCGCTCGGGCGAACCGTCGGACCTATCTCCCCCTTCTCGAGACTGCGTTAGTTCCTGCATGATGCGATCTCCTATGCGCTCGAACACATTCCTAGGTTGAGGGGTTTCCTTAAAGATGCTCCGCTCCTGAGGCCGGGCTTTCCTTTTCCTCTGATTTTGGGAAGAAGTGATTGGTCCGGTGTTGCCAAAGTTGAGTCTAGATTGGAGGTTCCTCCCTAGATTCAACCTTGATGCAATCCATGGGACGATCCTATCAAAGTTCTGTGTGAGAACTCGAGTGAGATCCTCCTCGCTGAGTGGTTGGACTTCTACTTCCTCCTCCACTGATGGTCTGCGCGGCTCCTTGTTAGGAGGATTGGGCGCACTCCCTGGATCAGGGTTATCCAGGGTTGAAGTAGGTGGGGGTGTTATGGAGATCGTGCTCGTCACCCCAAGGGCTGAAAACCACCATGGTTACCAGGTCCGCCTGCAGGGCGGCTAGGGGATTGATTGAGGATAAGTATCCCTTCCCCTTGGGACTTCCGATTTCCAAGATTCTTGTTCCTGGGATTAGCTTGCGGATGCCCCTTCGTCATTGGAAATTCAAGATGAGGTTTTGCTATAGCTTAGTGTAATGGGTCCCACGGATGGCGCCAACTTGTTGATGCAAAAGTTGGGTGATCCTTGCAAGACCCGAATTAGGCTCAATTCGGGTTGGCTGGGCTCCGGCTCCTGCACCAAGTGAACTATTTGGTTGGGATCCTGCACACTAAACAATACGCGTTAGGCTTACCATGGGAGGGTTTCCCACGATTAGACTCCAGCGTGAGAGTAAGTAATCGGTTAGGGTTATATGTGAGTTGAGAGTATAGAACATAATACCTTTGTGGAACCCTTGGGGGTTTCTTATATAGGCAGTGAAACCCTAATGGGCCCACTGTTTACTTCGGCCCCAAGGAAGAGATAAGCACCAGAATTAGATTGATTGTTATCTTCTAATCATGGTGAGTGAATATCCTCTTCTTTGGAGTGAATCATATTCAGAGATAGAATATGATTTTGTCTAACCCTGCACCGGTCATGCCGGGCCATGGGCCGTACACATGTGTGCGGTTACTGTTCATCCAAGCCCATAAGCTCAAATGACATTACTCCCACCCATTCGTGATGGGCCGGACACGGGTAGTACCCGTGGGTCGGGTTAATGACCCGGCTGGGAATTATACGTCATCACTCAACTTCAGAATAATTTCTTCGGATTAAACGTCTCTTTTCTGAATAATTGAAATATTCGGAATAAATTCTTCGGATAAAATACCTCTTTTCAGAATAGTTCAAATATTCGGATAAAATGATGATTTTATGAATAATAAAGCCTTTTCCGAAAATATGTACTGTTGGCCGACAACCCCTTTTCTCGGATCTAACTCGTAAAAAAACCTGACTTTGTGCCAAAAATTGATCCAAATACCCAAATTTCTTGTGTTTTTACCCAAAGAAACAATACCAAATCTCTACCACTAATAAGTAGAAGATTTGTATCAAGATTAAACCATACAAAACATAAAAAAAATTGGATCAAGGATTATGGATCAAATACCTCATAAAATCAATAAGAACAATAACCACAGATCTTCAATCACCTATCCACTATAGGCTCTTGATACCAAATATTAATCCCACTTCAATCCATAAAACAAGATTTAGAGTAGATTTCGAGAGAGAAAGTGAAGAAAGTTAGAGAGAGAGAGTAGAGAGATAAACTAGAATGGTGGAAGTTTTACTATGTGTAAAATAATGAACCAACACCCTCTTCCACACATGGAATAGGGTTTATATACCCATGAGCTTGGTGGGCTCATGGGTTGGTTTCTTGGGCCAGGCTTGGCTTGCACTTGGGCTGACGCCCATAACTTATACAATATTAGCTTAAAGTCCAAGCCCGGTTAACCCGACTAACCTATTACAATAGAAGACCATTAACGACTAAGATGACCTATTACATTCTTGTTTGACTATATAAAATATATGGCTAACATCGGTTCATCAAAACAACACGATATATAAAAGCACATGCGACTAAATACGGCCAGTCCTATACCAAACATTACTTAGTCAAAATTCCTACGACAATGACATATGATATAAATGCATGAAAACAAATTGTCAGTTCTAAAAAGACCATGGT
The DNA here is from genome assembly GCA_025667525.1 of Glebionis coronaria. Classification (NCBI taxonomy): domain Eukaryota; kingdom Viridiplantae; phylum Streptophyta; class Magnoliopsida; order Asterales; family Asteraceae; genus Glebionis; species Glebionis coronaria. The sequence goes on along the minus strand of CM046880.1, from coordinate 121,429,753 downwards.
GACTACCCACTAATCACAGGTCATGTTTTGAGAGCCTACAGGTCAAAGCCTTGGCTCTAATACCATAATTGTAACACCCCGTTTTGGTAAATGGTATGTCACGCATGATTATGGTGTCTCATCAAAGCATACAAGGTAAATATCTTAAAAACATTAAATGACCATGAATGGAAATACCGAAAACAAACATCAGTATTCCAAGCATAAGCTCATCACACAAAAACATAAGTACTATAAAGGAAAAGGACTAAAAAATGTCCAAGGAAATAAGTAGCAAAATGTATGATGAAATGCATAAAGTAGAGAAGGCTAGATAGCTTCCAATCCATATGCACGTACGCTTAAAGTCCACGAGCGCCCTTGAGTACCTGCCGTTTGGAATAATGAAAGGAAAACGAATGAGCATAACGCCCACTTAATGGATATACAAGTATAGCATGGAATAACATAAGCATAAAAGACTAATAGAAGCGGAATTGTATAACTCCTAAGTAACCTGGATACATGCTCATAAAACTGGTTTTATAGTTTGAAAAGACTTACGTTTTTATGTAAAATCTGTACTAATTAGCCAATAACCCATATAGGTCATGAGGTTCCACCGTGCATGAATACTTGGAGGGGAGACCTCGTCATGTAATTATAGGGGTTGCCTCTAATTAAATAGTCAGGGTAGGAGGGATCAACTACTAGTGAAGGATGCAAGTCATACATCACATTCAATCTGGTAATACTGGTAAAACATGTAACTAGGATGCACCCATACGCCCTACATGATAATATAATACAATGACCAAAATTGTAAAGGGACGCCACGAGCAATCACTTTGCCGTGGGGAAGTCATAAAACTAGTGCCTCCCATGTTATGGTTATGGTACCTCCATAACTCGGTGACACTGGTCATGCATGTATATGGCTTAGTCTCTTAAACTAACATAAGTAATCAAACATATAAACAATACTAGGAAAATAATTGGCTGCAAACGGGGAATCCTAATGAGGAAAGAATGTCCATATTGAAGGGACGGGAAATCCATACCTTGTGTCCATTGAACGAAGAAAACGAAAGAATGAAAGTCCTACTCTGATCTCACTAATGCTACATCAATAGGGGACATGTATAAGTATTCTGTTTATTGAGTACGTAACTGATTATATCATGTCTTAGCTTGTTCTATATGTTCTTGTATTCTTTTACTGATTTTAATGTTATGATGTGTTTATCATGTATTCCATGTATTCTGGTTAAGTATTAACTTGTATTCTTGTATTATTATACTTGTTGTGTAATAATAAATAACTTTCTAAAAATAGAGAAGGTTTCAAAAAATATGATCAATATTGTATTTTCTATATTTGTCTTTACCGAGAATAGTTGATAGGTAAACCTTTGTACACGACTCCTTGTGTTATAAAAGGAGGTCGTAGGGTTTGTAGTTTACATACATTATTCAGTTTTACAACTTTCATTGTAAGAATGTTCGTTTATCAATCTAAAGTGAAAGTTTGGTTTACTTTCTTTGTTTTTTCTTTATTCTATGTGTTAATTCCGCATAACACTTGGATTGTTAAATACAACAAAGTTTCTCTAAGTATTAACCTTGATTCAATCTCGTTTAATACAAAGCTAATCGATCTAAGTTTGGGATCAAGAAGTGGTGTCTGAGCTTGTTGAGGAACTTTGATCTTAAAGAATAATAAACACTAAAATCATCAGAAACCCTACAACCAAACAAGATGTCTACCACAGAGTCTTCATCCTCATCTAATCACAACCTAAAAATCCCTATGCTTGAACGTGACAACTTTGAACAATGGAAGTTTAATTTTGAACAATACCTTCAAATTCATGACCATACTCTATGGGAAATCATTGAATATGGCAATCAGTTTGATAATGCATCTAGGATTGCTGCTGCTATTGCAGGAAGAAGCACAGCTGGTTCTACTACTGTAGGACGTGCTGAAAGACCTGAAGATGGAAGAGTTGTCTCAACTACTGATATAGCCGCAAGAAGGAATGACATGAAGACTTTAAGCATTCTTAAACTCTCCTTGGGTCCAAAGAATCAACACAAGTACAGAAGCTTTGATTCTGCTAAAAATCTTTGGTCAACTCTTCAAGTCACCTATGGTGGTACTGAAGATACTGCCAAAGAAAGGAAGAAGCAATTGTTGCATGAATATGTTGTGTTTAAGGCTCATCCCAATGAGAAGATAAGTGAAGTGAGAGCTTCTAGACATCACTAACAAGTTGTCTTTTATGGGAACAGAACATGATGATACTGATATCATTGCTACTTTTCTTCGAGGTCTTGGTGATGCATGGAAAATTGAAGTTAAGTCAATCATTGCTACCAATACCCATAAGAGTTCTTCCTTTGATGACGTCTACAATAAGTTAAAAATTGTGGAGAGTGAGATCTTACTTGATCATGGAAGCAAGTCAACATCTGGAAGTATGGCTTTTATCTCACATAGTGAAGCTCAAACCAGTAAAAGGATTCATATGTACATCCTATTACTGGATCAACTTTTGTCAGCGGTGGATCAACCTTCGTCAGCGGCTCAAACTTTGTCGCTGACACATACAATGTTGACTCACCATGTCTTAAACCTGCTGGTATTGATTTGCATACATTGCTACATTACCGAATGGTTCCTTAATTACCTATAAGGATCTTGAGCAAATCAGTGATGAGAATTTGGAAGAGATGGATATCAAGTGGAATATGGCACTTGCAAGCATAAGGGCCAACAGATGGAATAGGAGATTTGGAAGAAAGATGAACTTTAATGCTAAAGACACAACTGGATTTTATAAATCCAAGGTTGAGTGTTATAACTGTCATAGGATAGGTCACTTCAAGAGGGAGTGTAGATGTCCAAAAAGATCTGATGCTGGAAAGACTTCAAGCCAAATCATCAAGGTTGAAGATGTTAATCCAAAGGCTATGGTCTCCATGCAAGATATTGATGGTGTTGGATGGGACTTGAGCTTTATGGCAAAGGACGTGGTAGAGAATCAGTATTTGATTGCTAAGAAGGAAGAAGAAGAGCATGTTCACTTTGCTCTCATGGCCAAGTCCTCATCTTCATCCGATAATGAGGTATATGATGATGCTTTCTGTAGTAAAGGGTGTCGATTAAACACTAAAAAAAGAAAATTTAAAGTTAAAATCAGATGCTTTTAATGTAGAATGCAGGCTAACAAATTATAAAATGGCACTTGTACAAACTGAAGGGACTATAGAGGAATACAAGAAAATGGAATTTGACCTAAAAGATCGAATTAATGTTTGGACTAATGATCTTAGATTTAGTGTTGAACTTAGGGACACTCTTATGAGATCCAGAGAAAATGTGAAACTTAAGTTAGATGAAGCCATTAAAGATAAATAAAATGTAGGGCATAAGATTGAAAAGTTTGATAAAGCTAGTCAAACCCTAGAATAGTGTGTCAGTAACAAAGAGACCCTATGGATAAGTCTGGGATTGTGATGAATGAATATGTTGTTGTTCTGGGAATTTCTATGGCGTTCAAAGAAAAGATCTCTCTTGGACTGGTATTCCAAAACTCCAAGAAGAGGAATTTATTCCTCCACCTAGAGTGCTTACCCTAGTTGAGGAATATCAACAAAAGGTGACTGATCTTGAAGAATGGAAATCAACCAACCCTTTTCTTTTTGTTAAGGGTGAAATGCTTAGTGAAAGTCCATTTGTACCTACACCTATCATTATGACCAACCCCACTACTGGAAAACCCATTGACCTTGGCTTACAAATTATGAGAAAGCCTAGTGTTAAATATGCTGAAATGTATAGAAAACCTAGGTCACCCTAAAGCCAAGCTAGACCTAAGGTTATGTCTAGAAAAGCTTGTTACACATGTGGGAGTTTTTCTTATTTCACCTATAAGTGTGTCGGTGGCTCTAAATTCACCACTGACAATAGGTCAACCATGGTAAAACCTAAACCTTTTGTCCAACCGAGTCCACAAGTCATTAGACCAGCTCCCTTCTTTTCTAAAGGGACAAATACTCATGGACAAAGGCCCTTTCAAAAGACCAACACTTGGTCTAACAGACAATGGGTTCATGTATCAAGACTTTCTAGGATCCGATTGATGTAAAACGGCGACTTGGAGGGTTTTAAGGAACAACCTCGAATGATGGTGTTTAGCTATCATAACTTTTCCGTCGACTGTTACACCGTATAATGGGAGTCTAGAACTATCGGCGGGATTTCCATTACCTTACTAAATTTAGCAATTGTAATGCTTTGGTCTACACATGTATCAAACAAGATAGATGCATATCATTGGTTTAGTAAGAACGTACCACGTACGATGTTGGAGCCTGGATTTGCTTGGGCATTGCCTGCCATGTACACTTGCGAAGGAGTTCCCTTTTTGTCCTTCTTCCGATTGGCCCACTTGGGACAATCGGGTCTCACATGCCCAAGGGTTCCACACTCGTAACATACCATAACTTTCTTCGGTCCGCTAGTGCTCCCACCAGTGGGGTTTCGGTTTCCCTGCTGCCCACTTCCATTCACACGTGCACTGGACTTGCCCTTATTGCTGTTCCCAGGATTGGTATTTGGTCGACCTGTGGTAGCAACATTAGTTTGACAATCGCGAGCAAAATGGCCTTGTTGGCCACACTTGTAGCATCCTTGGCATTGTCCTCCAGCAACATGATGGTAGTTTCTCTTTGAACACTTAGGCTTGGTCCCTGAGTAGTTCTTGGTGTGGGTTGTGGGAGTAGTGTCATCCGCTTGCCCAACGTTTTGCTTTTTGGAAGGCTGCTGGTGCTGGCTACGAGAGTTTTCATCGGATTTCCTCTTGTTGTCTGTTTGCCTCTCGGACAGATTGCGGGCTCGTTTGTTGATCAACTCAGTCGCAAATTCGATAGCACCTTCAACAGTGGTGGGTCGGGAAGCTAGCACACTGTCATGAATGTTGTCAGGGAGTCCGCTGACATACTTTTCAATCTTTTCACTCCTTAGAGGAAACATTCGGGTGCACATCAAGCTTAACTCTTCAAATCTTTGGTTGTACCAAAGGATATCATTGTTCTTACACTTGAGATCCCACAGCTCGACTTCCAACTTCTTCATTACTCCTCTAGGACAATACTTTTCAGTCATTCTTTCCTTGAGGTTGGCCCAAGTGAGAGTATAAGCAGCGTCATGTCCAAGGATGGCAACCACAGAGTTCCACTAGGTAAGAGCACTCTCGAGTAGGGTGCACGTAGCAAACTTAACTTTGTTCTCGTCAGCACAACCACTGATGCAGAAGACTGTCTCTAGTCTTTCAAACCACTGCATTAATTCAACAACTCCTTCTTTCCCTCGGTAGTATAAGGGTTTACATTTTAAGTAGTCGGGGTAAGAGCATCCCCTGTTGGTGTTGTTTTTGCGTGCATCGGAGTTTGGATTATTGTTTGCATTTGGGTCAGCTCCTCTGGCTGCCATGGCTGCTGTGATGCCTTCACTTATCATTCACGTAGTTGTGCGACATTGACATTTCGAGTAGCTTCTGGGGACTCAGCATTGTCGGCATTGGAAGTGGTTGCATTATTGGGATTTGAACTCGTAATCACCATTTGTCTATAATCATATACAAAATGAGATTATTAGTTCAAGTGTTAGTATAGTTTTTATATTATTTGCACGAGGAAACTTATGCACTGTTTTCAAAAGAAATTTGGATAACCTGTCAAGATCTCATAATATAATACATTGCACAGCAGATATAATAAAGAAAGTGATTACATGTTATTTCCATGAGAAATTTAGCAGTCATCTAGCATAACACAATCTAAGTCATAGGTCGGTCGGGCCTAATCCAAAGTAATGATACACACAGTCTTTAAAACATCATATCCCAAGTTACATGTCCCAAAATAAAAGAAGAGATAAAGTACGGGATTACATCATCAAAAGCTGAAAGAGATAAAGGTACAAAGGCCCTATGTCATGATAGCCGGGATGCAACCCGTAAGCTTATCATGACATACAAGAAGTCTAGTACGTCTATACTAATCCTGCCTGGATGGTCCACTAGATGATGTCGGGGCTGATGGTGTTGATGGAGCTGGTAAGGCTGTAGAGTTCCTCCGGGTGTTCCATAATGTCCGAGCTGTCGTTCGGGTCTCCTTGAGCGTACGGAGTGCAGACAGTAGCTGGTTCCGGAGTCTATCGACGACCCCTCGGAGATAAGCCATCTCCCCAGTAACCCCATCATGCCGGATAGTAGCGAGATCAAAGAAAATGGATAATGATTGCTCCTGAGCGGCAAGAGCAACATGGGTCTGATGCTGCAGACCCTCCATGACCTGAATGCGCTGGTGGAGGCGGTAGTTCTCATCCAATAACCACTTTAGTTCCGCGTTCGTCCTACCCAGAATGCCCTTAGCAATCTGGGAGTCTCCCCTCATAGTGCGGAAAAGAGTGTCGATACATTCATAGATGACGACATGGATTTGTTGACTGACTGTCAACTGGCTGCGGAGATCGGATATCTCTTGCTCCTGGCGTGCAGCCAGTGCAGAGATCTGGGCCTGGACAGAACCGACACGCCCTGCCCCGGAGCCTTCCTCGGTCTCATAAGTGGAGACGGGTGCGGGCCCGGAGAAATAGCCCGATGCTAAGGATGGAGGCATGGAAGATGGTATGCTAGGAGGGACCCGGTCCTCCTCCATAGAGGTTGGGGCCGGTGTGGCTGATGCTGAGATAGAAAAAGGGTCCTCTGGAGTACAACTTCAATGGCTGGGTCATCATCTGAATCCGAGGCTGACAACCATCAACACTGGGTCGATCGTGGGGATGAACAAACAACTGGGGTAGGAGCTACTCTGGGTAGATGAGTCGTGGCTACAGTAGGCGGAGTCATGATGCTCTGAAATAGTATTATTTTAAGTTTGAAGTGAGTATAAGCTTACAAACAAAGAACAATATTATTTAGATTACATGCTTTATGAAATATACCCCTTTTAAACAATTATTATAATGTTTTAATGTTACAAATATTAGTACTTATATATATATATATATATATATATATATATATATATATATATATATATATATATATATATATATATATATATATATATATATATATATATATATATATATATATATATATATATATATATATATATATATATATATATATATATATATATATATATATATATATATATATATATATATATATATATATATATATATATATATATATATATATATATATTATCGTTTAAGTAGTTTATTTATCAAATTGGTAAGTACGAAGTTTGGTTTAGTATTACGCATATTCTCATTTCAGTATTTTAATATGTAGTGTAAAAATTTTCAAGTTTAGCACGTCTAACATTTTTCATGGCAATAACTCACTAATCAGTATTAATAATCAAGTTTAGTAAACATATATATATATATACAATTAGTTCACATAGCATAAAATGCCCTAAGATCTATATGCTTAACTAATACGGTCCGGAAATAAAATCCCAAAAAGAGTTTTATAAGTTATAGTCCAGTTTTAAATAAAAAAAATCATTTTATTTTTATTTTATTTAAAAATTTATTTGGTTCTCTATAACTAATGCTCTAATACCAGTCTCTGTGACACCTCGGGTAGGGTCAAAATATGCGAAAATATCCACGGAGAAGTCACTAGGGTGGATCGATAGCATATAGACCATAGAGCATAAGATAAGGAGTTAATTAAATCAGATTACATGTTTGGTAAACAAATAAAATAAAATTGTTTTAAACATGACAGAAGGTGATTGTTTATGTTTCCCAAATAGAACCCCTGACGAGTCCAATGATGCAGATTTCTAAGATGTTGGAGACCATGCACACACCACGTATTAACTTCATATTCCTATGCAAAACATACTAACGGGGGTCAACATAAAGTTAGTGAATTTACAGTTTTTAACAATTAGTTAGTTTGGACATACAATAATCATAGAAGTAATACTGCACAAAGCATTCTTACTAAAATGTAGATAACATTTGTTTATTATTAGAAACTGAAGCTTAACCTCCGTAGTCCTCAACAGATGAGGACGTAGTGTCTTACAAAAAGACACCCATTCCAGTTCCAGCATGGTATACGTCTGTTGTCCCGGCCAAGGCACAATGAGCATGACTCACCCAAACGAAGATGGTCAATCCATAATAGATCTCTTTATAACATTCGGGAGATTTATAACAATTTAACAGTTTCAATAATAATCAATCACAGTCAAGTTTATACAATCCAGTTGTGTCCATTATGTGTTTGCATATTTTCTTTCCCAAAAGGGGAAAGTTTTATCAAAAGTTTATATGAGGCTGTAAACTCACCTTGGAGTAGGCAATTGTTGTTTAATACGAATATCCAATTAAAGCTCACACTAAAGTTATGCCTAATCAGATAGTACAGTCTTAATAGATAGTACATAGAACATATATGTATGCTTATACCGATTTTATTGAGTTTATTTATTCTGCGGTATTTATCTAAACAACCGTAGTTCAAGTATCATCAATGTTCATTTAACTTATTTATGTAAGTTCCATCTCTAAGTATACATAAAATGTTTAACTATTAATATCAGTTAGCATACATGTATTTATAGTAATCATTCAACTTACAATTAAGTTTCTTTATTTAAGTGGACATATAAGGTCTTACTTAAAATATTAATTTACGTTTTTCTGTTCAAATATTATAATCACTCATTTTTTATTATTAAGTAAACATAAAGATTTTACTTAATATTAGTTCATGTTCGTAGTTTATGTATTATACTCATTCAGTTAAACTTTAACATTAAGTTTCATATTTTTAGTAGGACGTAAGATGTTCTGCTTAAATATTAACATTTAATTTATCCATCGTTCTTATAAATTTTATTTTTCTAATAGTATATAAGTTTATGTATGAGTATTACATGTTCATTTTTGTTTATACAATTATTTCCTAAAGTAAATATAAGTATTTTTAAAAAAAATTATAATATTTTATTAACTTTAAAGTTTCCATAAATTATTTTAATATTTATCAAATAATTTAAACTTAAGAATTTATACCTTAATTCTTATGGTCTAAATATTTTAATTATGTTTTATTATAATTAAAATAGAACTTTTTTTAAGGTTAGGGCTTGGTAATGTTTCGGAATATGGCAAAACTTGTCCCTCTATATTTTTAAACAAGTAAAATTTTCGGATTTTACATATTTAGTACCTAGGGCATGTTAAAGTTTCTACTTATGGCAGATTTAGTCCCCTGGTTATATCTAGGTTTGTAACTTTACTAAAATTACAAAAACAACCCCTAGGGCTTCTTTAAGTTTCTGCAAATTACAAAAATAGTCCTTAGGGTTTTAAAATGACAAAATAACTTTTAGAAACTTCCCAAGTTCTTGTGTTTAATTTGCCACGGATAGTATTTATCAAACCCTAGACTTTTGGATATTTACATTTTTAGTTCTTGTGTTTACTAGTTTATCAAAACAAGTTTCATAAGTTACGGTTTTAGTCCTTAAGTTTATAAATTGTCATTTTCATCCAAAAAGTTTTTAAAAGTTATATTTTATTATAAAAACTTTTATTTTAACATTCAAACTTTATATGGGCTCATTAAATGGGTTAAACATCTAATGGGCTATTTTTGTAGGCTTAAATATATTTCAAGTCCACTAATTTATTTAAATGGGTCTTTAAATAATTTATTGGGCATAATACATTTGTAAGTCCTTTAATTAATTAAATGGGCCTAAGTGTAATCTTAAGTCCATTTAAGTTACTAAGATTTATCAAATGAGCGTCTTAGGTCCATTAAGTTTTAGATTAACTTTTCATGGACTTAATTAGTCCATTAACATTACTTTATATTTTATGTATGTTCTTACTTAGGATATTCTTATAAGCTTATTATGAACTTATTAATATTTAGTTTTAAATCTAAGTGGATGAATAAAACTAAAAATTTGTTTTATGTGTTATAACAAATTAGATCTAAGTGTGTTATAAGGTTATAAGTAAGTCATAAGCCCTGGTAGGAGCTGATTTCCCACGGCTAACATTAGTTATAGCTTATTAAGATAAGTCAAGTATCATTTTAAGGTTGCATGTAATTTATAAGTGTTACAAAATAGATCTAACTATGTACACATCAAGAAAATAAGTCACAAGTCCAAAATAAGATCTAAACAATATTTAGACCTAAAAATCAAACATAGATCCATGTACACTCATATATTGCTCACGGCTATATTTTTAGATCTTGGTATTGCCAAGATGAACACTTTAGCTAGTTTTTAAGTCTTGTAAATATTCACAAAAACACATCATGATTATCTAGGTTACACGCATGTTCCCAAGGCTACCATTATTCCAAGAAAAAAAGGTATAGCCTACGGCTATATTGTTTTCTCCCAATATTCCCATAAGATTTACTAGCTTATTTCATGTGTATCATGTTAAGTTAACACTTATCACTAGATCTAGGTTTATATAAGCATGTGATTGTGGTAAATTACACCTCTTGTTTAGGAAAACAAAAAAGCGTAAATGAGAGGTAAAGTATTAAGTGATGATTTAGGAAAATCAAGCACTAATGACCCAATGAAGTTCAAATTTCGTTTCCCAAGGAGGTATATGTGTGTGAAGAATTCGTAATTGATTTGAGATTAATATTGGTTAGAATGGGATGAGAAAAGAGGATGACGAAGACGTGAAATTAATTACTGCTACGACTTAACGTAAAACCGTAAAATGAGCTAAAATAAAAATTAATTCTAAAAATTCACCAAAAATCAAAATAAATAAACTAAGAGTTTACCAATGATCAAAACTTTTTCAAACCTTTTAATTAATTAAATATTTAATTTTTAAATGCTAATTAAAGCCCTAAAAATCAAATTAATTATCAAAAAGCCCAAATAAAGATTTTTCAATTGGTAAACCTCTAAAATGACCTAAAAAGATTAAAAACTATTTTTAGAAATTTTTAAACTAATAAAAACTATTTAAAATGATTTAAAAACTATTAAAACTTAAAATAATTATAAAAATTAATCTAAAGATGATAAAATTAATCTAAAAGTTGCAAAAATCCTATTTTAAAGTATTTAAGCTTAGAAAAATATAAAAAGTGCAAAAATGTGAAATTTGAAAAATAATAATAACATGATATTAAAATAATATCAAAAATCCAAAAATTATAAAAATTCTAAACACTTGCAAACTAGTTTATTTTGACCTAATTAAACAGAAAATGAAAGTGAAAAGACCAGAATACCCCTATTGGGCCCCCAAATGGGCAAAAACCCAAAATAGTCAAGCTTATTGAGCTTTTTAGCCCAAAAAGTCAAAATAAGCCCAAAAGACGTGGAAAAGCACTATCTGACTCAAAATTCAATTCTAAACACAAAACTCTGAAGGCCCAAAATCTGAAAGTGAGCTTATCACAGCTTATTAAACAAACAACTTTTCCTTATTGGGCCAATAAGCCCATTAAGCAATAAGCTAATGCCATAAGCTCTAATTTGACACACAACCTTCTTTTGGGATAATAAAGAGATCTATAAAAAGAAATTTTGAAAAAGCACACTCAATAAGCCAGAAATAAGCAGAGTATAAATCCACTAAAAGACAAAATAGTCGGGTTTGAGATTTAGGGCACCTCAGGACTTGATTCAACTTGCAAAATGTTACAAATGACTTAAATAAGCCAAATCAATCAACCAAAATCCAATAAGCCAAACCAATAAGGTGGAATAAGCCAATAAGCACTTATGAAAAAGTCAATTAAGTTGGTTTTCTAGTCAAACCCTAAAGTAAACCCACCAAATGCTCCAGTATGAAAAAACGGGTCAAATGATGAGCACCTATTACAAAATCCAAGTTGTTGCTGGTTAAAATAAGCTATAATAGCTTATTGATAAGCTGAACACAAAAATACACTAACAGTGGCTAGTAGCAGGGGAAAGGAGTTCCCACTGCTTTGACTATTTGACCAAGCTTTTTAGAGAGATTTTGTATGTTTTATTGAAAGACAAGGGAACCCAAGTGATCAGTTAATCACAAGGAGTCACAATCAAGCACAAAAACACACTTTGATTCACTCAATAAGCATAGAAAAATCAAACAATGCTCAGATCTAGCACAGACATGGAATATAAGCAGTTATGAACACTTATGCAGTTATAAGCTAGAATAAGCACTCCAAATTCAACAAGATGCATACACAAGCTATATAAACTATGATTAAGCATAAAAAAACATAAATCAATCACTAAATCAAAGTATGGAACAAGATCAAAGCAGATTATACTTGTTGTTATGAACTTCAAGAACACATGCACACTTTGATGATCTAATTGACCACAAATCCAATTTCAAGCCTCAAATCCTACTTCCTTGGTTATGTTAACTAAAATATAGCACTTGTTAACCCTATTCTATGCTTAGATCTAGGTGTCCTCAAAATTCTAGCCAATTTTACCAAGTAAATCTGATTTTATAGCACTATGATGCATTTAGGTGTTTCAAACCACACAACTTGGAAATAAATTACCAAGTATATCAGTCAAACAGATACCAACAATCAATAACACAAAACAGCTACTCAACTTCCCACAAAACTTGCTTATGCAGTTAACACAAACACCCCTTAATTATCGGATTTTACAAATTTCCAAAGCATATTTCAGATTTAGCCCACAAATCAAGTTAACATCAACCCAATAACATCAAACAAACCCAGATAAACAAGATCCAATCATAAAAACACAGATTCAACCACAATCATGCAAAATCACAAATATTCAGAAAAAAATAAGAAAAATGAAAAAGGAGAAGGGTGCAAACCTCCAAGACCTACATCCAGGCCCTGGATTGTTTGAGCTGAGGTACTAGCAAAAAAAGTACCAGCTTCCAAGCTGCTAAGATGAAGAAACATAAAGGTGAGATTAAAAACAGATTTTAACCTTTGAATTTTGAAAACAAGTGTTTTAATCCTTTAAACCTTTTCTCAAAACCAACAAAACATGTAAGTGGAACTCAGATTTCAGCTAATCAGACACCAAACTTTTATAAATAACAAATGAGAATTCAAAATTTTCAGAAATTCAAACTTTATTTCATAAAAAGGAATTACAATGAAATTAGCTAAAATTTGGAACAAAGGGACTCTCACAAGTTGAGGTCTCCTTTTATAGGCAAATGCATATTAAACACTATTCATAAACCCTAGAACTGAAATTCCTAAATTATCTTTGAGAATCTTCTAGGCTTGTTGCCAACTTGCTTGGGTGAATCAGGGACATTTATTTAGTACTTGGTGAGTAAGGAAAAGCTTTGGTTTGTTGATCTTGCCATGTCATGATCTTATGCCAGGTGTCGTCATGAGAGTGGGAGTGGGGGTATCTTTCTGGTAGTGGGGATTGAGGTTTTTGGTATGGGATGTGACTGACATGATGTGAATTACACATGGGAACAATCAATTTCACTTTCCCCTTTGTTTTCTTCTTTTTAATCCTGGGTAAAAAGGGGTGTTCTTTATGGTAAAATCGCTACAGTAAGTGTTGCCCACGTTTTTAGGAGTTTGAACTTTCAGCTTGGCAATTTTGGTCCTTTGTTTTTGGGAAAAGTTGTATAACAAGTCTTTCAGCCAATATAAATGTGTCCCTTTGTTGTAGAAGTTATGGATTTCACACTTTTGCCCTAAAACTTTTGCAAAAGTGTTTCAAGGGTTGTTTTTCGCATTTTTCTATAAATGAGGGACTGTCTTTGGACTTTCTTGATCTTCAAAGGTCTTCAATAGATGTTTGTCTTCAGGAGGGACCATATTTGACAATGTTGAATAGTTGAGGGACTAATCTTGCCATTTCTTCAAAGTTGAAGGACCTTTTTGCAATTTTGACAAACTTAAGGGACCAAACTTGTAATTATGATTTCACAAGGGTTTAAGTGTCATTTCTTCATTTTTTGAGGATCAATCTTGCATATCTTTAAGTCTTCAAGGGTAAATGTTGGATAATTCATGAACCAGGGCCCGGTTCTTTGAACGGCTTCGTTTCTCGTGTCCGTTTTTCCTTGTTTCTTGTGATATTTTGTCTTTTTCACGATATCCATACCTAAAATACACAAGTAAACAAACACAAGCATATATATGGTATGTTATGACATTTTAATGCATTTAAAGCCCGAAAAGAACGATGAGATCATGTAAAAATGCCATCTCATCACTCCCCCATACTAAGCCATTGTCGTGCCCTCACGCAATGCTAGAATAAAGTATCTAAGCATCACCAAGATTCAATTTTGTTAACCTTTATTGAAAAGTAAAAGACTTGCAACAATACTACGAGATTGTGTAAAGACATAATGTATGATTTTCATCACGAATGTGACTTTTAAGGTCAAAGAATAGAAACAAGTTAATGTCCCTTAGAGTAAATTTCGTCATCCTTGATTGTCATACATTCCATGCTAAGTGCAAAAACGAGATCATTGTTGGTACAAGTCACAATGCTAACACTACTCATACGTCCAAATTGTGTAATACTTTTTCTCCCCGCAATCCTAGTTATTATAAAAGGAAATGGGTTACTAGCATTTTTTAACTATTTGTCATGGATCACAAGTGATTCATATTGACTTATTTGAGTAGTTATTAGTCCGAAAGCAATGTAGCACGATTTAATCGATAGTTAGCCGAAGGACAAAATCTTTTAAAACGGCTTCTCGTGTATCTCCTTAAGTTCATATCTTGGCATAAATCGTTTCACGATTTGAGACCTTTCTCGGACCGATATTTGGCATGTACTTCATACTTCAAATCTTGGAAGACGTTCTTGAAATTATGGTCTTCTCTTCATATATTTGGAATTTCTTCACTTGACGTTTTTGGGAGATTCTTCATATTTGGACCACGACTTCATCATTTTTCTTCAATCTTTCTTTTGGACTTTGATATACAACGATCCGCCTCCTTTTCGGACTTGGATATATTTATCCTCATACCTTGTAAGGGTCTTTTTCGATAGACTTTCTCCATGATCTTTAGGGGAGTAATTGATTTTCGTCATGTGTCTCGATCCTTCATATTGATTTAGGAATAATGATACTTCACATCATCTTGGATCTTTAGCAACAAAATATAGCTCCTCATGCCTTGTTAGGGCCTTTTTGGATCTTCACCAATCTTCGCGTCCCGCTTCAATAAGTTATCCCTTGGCTATGAACTCTATTCAACCCCGAGAAAATTTTAAACGATCTTGCACTAGAGGCTAAGTAACCTTTCAAATCGTACGACCTTACTTATTGCAATTATTTTTATTCCTAATGCATTGATCTTATGGGAAGAAAAAGCCACAATTAAAAACATATGAGTTTTTGAAGAACATTTTCATGTTCTACGTTTAGCATGATCACTTGTCAAACTCTATCATCTCTCGTTCTTTACTATATAAAGACCTCTAATTAAAGAGACTCGTGAATACTTAGCCATGCAAGTCAAAATTACGCCAAATTTGGATTAGCTTTCATTAAGACTATATCAAATCAAAGTTTTGGGTTTTCAAGCCACCTATAGGATCTTGCACTTTCTTGGACTTTTTCAAGTTTAGAGAATGCATTTTATAGTTCCCTTGATAAGTGTCTTTCTAGGATAAATTATAGGAACTTGCGAAAAGTTCTTGTTCTTAACCCGAATGAGCTAAGACTTTCGCGTTTTAAAGTTCCCTATATAAAATTCTAGCAAAACTTGAATTGAGCGGGTTAAGGAATGTAAATGGCTCCAAATGCCCATCAAGTAAAAAATTAGCTCTTATTCTACCCATCGGAAAATATACATTCGTGTCTTAAAAACACTTATGAAAACTAAGAAATTTTTTAATATTTGGCCATTTTTAGCCTTATTAGCAACAAAACATAATATTGAAAGTTGGAAACGTGAGGGCATAGCAAAGCAAGTATCTATTCACCCCATACTAAAAGTAAACATTGTCCTTAATGTTTCGAGTCTAAAGGTGGAGCACCCCCATACTAGAGACGAAGAATTGAATGCTTAGGATCTAGCATGGAAAGGGTGATCAACAATATATCTAAAGTCGTTTATTAAGTATGCTAAAAGATAATTGTTAGAACAATAAAGGATATGTCAATGGATTCGTGAAAAACTTCTTCAAGCAAACGATGGAGGCTCACGTAAACGAACACGAGAGTCTTCAATCGTAGATGATGATGATGATCTAGATAACACAATCACAAACAACCACGACACAACGAGTTGGAAGGGTACAAATCCCCTCATTAGTTATTAGAAAGCATAAAAAGGATAATCATGGGATCTCTCCCACGAGGCACCTCGTTTTTGATTACCGAGTCATGAGCTCGACTCGATCCCCTCATTACTAATTATCATTGGGGAAGGTGACTTGGTCGAGGTCAACCATTGAAGGAATTTCCCCACCAAAGTAGTGCTTAAGCCTATGTCCATTAACCTTAAAGTTAGGACCATCATCATGAGCTAGCTCGATGGTCCCATAAGGAAACACTTGTGTAACGGTGAAAGGACCCGACCAACGAGATTTCAATTTCCTGGAAAATATCTTATGTCTAGAGTTAAAAAGTAACACTTGATCACCAACGTTAAAAACCCGGTTTTAATCTTTGCATCATGAAACTTTTTAGTCTTTTCTTTGAAAATCAATGAATTTTCATAAGCATTGTTTCTTAGTTCATCCAATTCATTCAATTGTATTTTCCGGTGATCTCCCACGGTCTTTAAGTCAAAGTTTGCATGCTTAAGGGCCCAATATGCCTTGTGCTCCAATTCAATAGGCAAATGACAATTCTTCCCATAGACTAACTTATAAGGATTACAACCAATAGGTGTCTTATAAGCTGTCCTAAAGGCCCATAAAGCGTCATCGAGTTTGTCGGACCATGAAGCACGGTTTTTTCCAATCGACCTCTCTCAAATCCTCTTCAAAGCTCGGTTCGAAGCCTCGACTTTCCCACTTGTTTGCGGGTGATAAGCCGTAGAAAGACGATGAGTAAATCCATATTTCTTTAAGACCTTCTCGAATTGGTCATTACAAAAATGGGTTCCACGATCGCTTATAATAGCACGAGGGGTTCCGAACCGAGAGAATAGTTGTTTCAAAAACTTCACTACCACACGAGCATCATTAGTAGGTAAAGCCTTAGCTTCCACCCACTTAGAAAGGTAGTCCACCGTTACGAGGATATACTTGTTACCATGAGACGATGGGAACGGCCTCATAAAGTCTATGCCCCAAATGTCGAAAATCTCACACACTTGAATTATGTTTCGTGGCATTTCATCACGTTGAGACGATTTTCCTTGACGTTGGCACGAATCACACGACTTCACAAGTACGTGTGCATCACGATAGATAGAAGGCCAAAAGAAGCCGGCATCGAACACTTTCTTAGCCGTGAGATTATCACCATGGTGACCACCGATGGGACCTCGTGAAAAGCTTTAAGGATATTAGAAGCTTCGGCACCAAAAACACAACGTCGAACGAGTTGATCCGCACAAACCCGAAAGAGATAAGGGTCGTCCCAAAAATAGAACTTGACGTCACGAAAGAATTTTTACTTTTGTTGTGTCGTCATACCCTTGATTATGAAAATCCCCGCATGGTAATTTGCAATGTCGGCAAACCATGGGGTGGTGTCTTTAGAATTCACTACACCAAGAGTCTCGATAGGAAATGTTTCGGTGATTTCCTTGTTCTCGAAAACATCTTTGTGAGGATCTTATAGACCAGAGAGATGATCGGCCGCTAGATTCTCATATCCTTTTTTGTCAAGCACGGTGACATCAAATTCTTGGAGGAGGAGCATCCAATGAAGCAATCTCGGCTTAGCATCTTGCTTAGCTAAGAGATACTTGATAGCCGAATGGTCGGTATACACGATGCTTTTAGTTAGGATGAGGTAAGGTCGGAATTTCTCAAAAGCATATACCACGGCAAGGGATTCCTTTTCCGTTGTGGTGTACATTAATTGAGCCTCGGTCATCGTCTTACTAGCATAATGGATAGGACGGAAATGCTTTTCATAACGTTGCCCTAAGACGGCCCCTATAGCATAATCACTTGCATCGCACATGATTTCAAAGGGTAATTCCCAATTAGGAGCAACAAGAATGGGAGCTTCGGTAAGTTTCCTTTTGAGAGTTTTGAAAGCTCTAACACAATCCTCATTGAAATTAAAAGGAGCATCCTTCTCAAGAAGGTGTGTCATAGGTCGAGAGATTTTCTAAAAGTCTTTGATGAATCGACGATAAAAGCCCGCGTGGCCTAGGAAACTCCTAACTCCCTTAACGGTTTTGGGATGAGGTAACTTGGCGATGACGTCTACCTTAGCTTTATCGACCTCAATCCCCTCTTTCGAGACCTTATGTCCTAAGATGATTCCTTGTTTACACATAAAATGACATTTTTCCCAATTAAGCACAAGATTGGTTTCTTTACAACGTTTTAACATTTGCTCGAGATTAGATAAACACGACGTGAACGAATTGCCAAACACCGAAAAGTCATCCATAAACACTTCCATCGACTTCTCGATCATATCGTGAAAAATTGCCATCATACACCGTTGAAACGTACCCGGTGCATTACAAAGTTCGAAAGGCATCCTACGATAAGCAAACGTTCCATAAGGACACGTAAACGTAGTCTTCTCTTGATCACGAGGGTCGATATGGATTTGAAAGTAACCGGAAAAACCATCTAAAAAGCAATAGAATTCATTTCCCGCAAGTCGCTCCAACATTTGATCCATGAAGGGAAAAGGAAAGTGGTCTTTACGAGTGGCGTTATTTAACTTTCGGTAGTCAATACACACCCTCCAACCGGTCACAACACGAGTGGGAATTAACTCGTTGTATTCATTGGGCACAACGGTCATTCCTCCCTTTTTAGGGACACAATGGATTGGGCTCACCCATGGGCTATCGGAGATAGGATAAATCATTCCCGCGTCAAGGAGTTTTAACACTTCCTTTTTAATGACATCGTGAATTTTGGGATTCACCCTTCTTTGACTTTGAATTGCGGGTTTGTAGTCCTCCTCCATTAAAATCTTGTGAGTACAAAATTTTGGGTCAATACCCTTAATGTCGGAAATTTTCCACGCAATTGCCCCTTTATGAGCTTTAAGAACTTTCAAGAGCTCGGTTTTTTCATCATTAGCAAGACCTCTTGCAATAATAACCGGCAACTTGTCATCACCTTCCAAGAATGCGTATACAAGGTGAGATGGAAGATCTTTCAATTCAAGGATAGGTGGTTCCTCGATTGAAGATTTTGGTTCAACACTCATAACTTCCATCGGCGGAAGAAATTGTGGAATAGAAGTATCATCACTAATCAACACCTCATCTTCATTGTCGATTTCATTTGAAGTAAAATCGCCTCCTTGGAATGGAGTGAGATTTGCTGTAGAATTAGCAAGAATAGGATCCAAAATAGTGGGATTGCCACTTGACGAGCTAAAAGGAAAAACCTAACACTTCTTGTGAAAACTAATCGCAAACCACATCAACTAAGTCAATGTGATTGATGGTAGAGATTGCATAAACATGAGAAGGTTTTGAGTTTTGAGTAGCTTTATAACAAGTTCCTCTTCGTTGAATCTCAAAGTGATATTTCTTGCATGAACGTCGATAAGCGATCTCGAGGTGTCTAAAAATGAACGACCTAAAATTAGAGGAACTTGAGGATCCGCGGGGATGTCAACTACTATAAAATCAACGGGATAGTAGAACTTCCCAACTTTCACGAAAACATCTTCGGCTACTCCACATGCTAAAATCGTAGAATGATCGGCCATCTCGATAGACATGTTCGAAGGAGTAAGAGCCGGAAGCGAAAGCGATTTCCAAATGGAAAATGGCATCAAATTAATGCTCGCACCAAGATCGGCCAAGGCGAGGCATTCTTTCATATCTTGTATGTCACAAGGAATGAGAAACTTTCCGGGGTCACCAACTTTTTCCGGTATGCGGTTAAGATAAACCGAAGAAGAATTAGCAAGCTTTGAAAGCTTTTCCTTATCGCTTATCATACTTTTAAAAGTGGAAGCAAAACGAGGCATATATAACAACGCGTCGGCTAAACTCACATCAAAATGCACTTGTTGAAATTTTTTTATAAAAAGCTCGATTTGTTGTTTGTTACGTTCTTGCAATTTCTCTTTTTTTCGTCTCGAAGGTTAAGGTAAGGGTGGTGTGGGTTGGACATTAGACAACGACCTTGGAATCTCGGGTTCCATATTTGTTATTGGTTCAACCGTAGGTGTGGTATGAGCGGTACTTCGTGGGATTGTAATATGCTCCTTTTCGACCATCACCTCAGGCTCTTTCTCGATTTCCTTCTCGTAGAAGTACTTGGACGAGAGATTGGTTCCTTGAAAGTTTTACCACTTCGTGTAGTAATAACCTTCATTTCTCCCTTCGGGTTTGCAATGGTATCACTAGGAAGACCACCCGAGGAAGAGGGTTTACACATGATTGCTTCAAACATTTTTTCCATTCGGTCCTCAAATTTTGATTGCCTAGCATCCGCTTTTAACAATTCTTGCTTAATCTCATGTTGTCCTTGTTCCATCTTTTGTTGATTTTGTTGAATACGTTGGACATTTCCTTCCATTTTATTTGCATAAGTTTTAAGTTCATTAGCAAGTTCGTTTTTAAGCTCGTTTTTCAACTCGGATATTAAGCTAATCATCTCACGTTGCATGTTATCATATTTAGCATCATTTGCTTTAGCATAATCCAAAAATTCTCCTTGAAGATTTTTAGTGTGAGCATTTTGAAAACCTTGTTTAGTGTTTTGAAAATCACGGTTTTGGTTTTGGTTAGTGACTTGTCCATTCCAACTTTGATAATTCCCTTTGTTGTAGTTACGTGAATTGCCTTGATAATTACCACCTTGATTGTTGTTTCGATAGTTATTAGAATTTTGATTTGGTGGAGCTTGATTTGGGCGGGAACCTTGGCCGTTTTGGTTTTAACTTCCCGTTGCTACATAAGCACTCGAAGTGTTACCACCGGCGGTAATGCACTCGGAAAGATCATGAGCTCCACCACAAGACAAACAACTCTTTTCAACCTCTTTAACCGAAGCGGAATTCAAAGCCTCTTGAGCTTTCCAATGAGTCATAAGATTAGCAAATCTATCAAAAAACCGATTTTCCTCATTAGCTTCATCATGTAAGGCATTAATGCTACGAGATGATGACGAACCCAAATTGGCAACACTCGGTGTGTTACGAGGGCTATAAACCTTAGATCTATTCTTGATAATCTTTAAAGCTTCATCGGTCGTTTTGCACAAAAAATTACCACCCGCGGCCGCATTCAAGTAATCTCGTTCATGATCATTAAGCCAATTATAAAAAGTATCAATTTGATGCAATTCCGAAAAATCATGGTGTGGACATTCATGTAACATTTCTTTAAAGCGTTCCCATGCCATTGAAAAACTTTTATTATTTCTTTGCACAAATATTGAAATCTCATTTTTCAAATGTGTTGTTTTAGATGGTGGAAAAAATTTATTCACAAACTTAGAAACGAGATCACCCCATGTCAAAATTGAATTTGGCGGTTCTTTCTCAAGCCAAATTTTAGCGGGTCCATCTAACGAGTATGGAAACAACATCATCTTAATGGCGTCATGTGGAACATCCTTAAACTTGCTAGTTGCGGTGAGACGATTAAAATTCCTAATGTGGTAATGTGGGTTGTCTTTCTCATGACCTCTAAACTTATTAGCTTGCAACATCGACATTAAACCCGTCTTAATTTCGAAATTATCCGCAAGGATAGCGGGAATCACAATGGCCTCTCCAAAATATTTGGTGGGTGCTTGTAGCAACTCCATCATAGTACGATTAGCCATGACGACTTTTTGTTCTACAATCGGTTCAACAATTGGAGTTTGTTCTTCAATCAACGTCTCTTGATTGGCTTGCTTTTTAAGACGTTTACGAGCTCGTTTTGCTTGATTACGAGTGATCATAAACTTCACGAAGAATGGGAGGTGAGCAAAGACGATTCTTTTTGGATGTTTTGTGAATTTTCAATTTTTTTTTGTTTTTTTGATTGTTTTTAATTTTTTTGGATTTTGGTGTATCTTCGTAGACAACAATCTACCAAATCTCTCCTCGAATCAAACTCTTGATTAAAGAAGCCCCAAAAGAATGAAAATGATCACGTGGAGTGAACGCCTTCGAACGACTTTAGAACTTTAGTGAAAACCAAATTGTTCAAGAGGGTTTAATCACAAAGAAACCAAGGAAATATATTATACGTAATAATACTTTGGGCGGCAAAACCCTCGATTAGCCTTCAATCTCAAAATACTCACAAGTAAGCGGGGAAACGAGCCAGCGCGAAGCACTTAAGAGCCTTTTTCCTTAGGGTATATTTTATAATACCCGCCTTATACTCACCTTATAGTTTGTATTTTTCAAAATCGAGCTTCACGAAAGTATTTATCTATTTTTGCCTTTTTCTTTTTGTTTAAGATTCAAATACAATAATTAGGAGATCAAATCCCAATTAAGGTTGTGTTTTCACACTTTTGGAGATATTTTGTATTGATTGTGATACTTAATACAATATAGTAATAATAATTTCACAAGAAAAACCAATAAAACCGATAATACGTATTAGTAGATTTCTACTAATACAAATACTATTTATGGTTAATATTAAAAACAACAAGACAAATTAATCACGACACACCTCCCCGGCAGCGGCGCCAAAATGACTGTGGTAAACTAAACCTCTTGTTTAGGAAAGCAAAAGAGCGTAAATGAGCGGTAAAGTATTAAGTGATGATTTAGGAAAATCAAGCACTAATGACCCAAAGAAGTTCAAAGTTCGTTTCCCAAGGAGGTATATGTTTGTGAATAATTCGTAATTGATTTGAGATTAATATTGGTTAGAATGGGATGAGAAAAGAGGATGACGAAGACGTGAAATAAATTAATACTACGACTTAACGTAAAACCGTAAAATGAGCTAAAATAAAAATTAATTCTAAAAATTACCAAAAATTCACCAAAAATAAAAATAAATAAACTAAGAGTTTACCAATGATCAAAACTTTTTCAAACCTTTTAATTAATTAAATTTTTAATTTTTAAATGCTAATTAAAGCCCTAAAAATCAAATTAATTATCAAAAAGCCCAAATAAAGATTTTTCAATTGGTAAACCTCTAAAATGACCTAAAAAGATTAAAAACTATTTTTAGAAATTTTTAAACTAATAAAAACTATTTAAAATGATTTAAAAGCTATTAAAACTTAAAAAAATTATAAAAATTAGGGTTAAAGCCATAAATTAGCAACGAACTTTATTTTTTTTCTCGATATTACAAATATAGAACATAAAATACTTATATAGCCATTGAAACTTGTAGATACCAGCTATTATTAGTAACGTGAAAGTATTATATTCCACGTCATTCTTTTTGCCCACATGTCATTTAATTTTATCGAATTTTACACAGGTTGTTTGACTTTTATTTTCCACGTCATTTTTAATTTCCATGTGACATTAACTATATCATCTTGTGTTTTATCACTAGTAACCTTCAATCTTATGAAGCAAAACAATCCCATTTCATCAACTCTCTATAATTAATGGCTTTATGGGTTCACATCCATTAACACATGATTTACACTCCACTGTAGGCATAATCATTAGATAATATTATCTTCATTAAAATAGAGATTTTATTTACTATTGTAGTAGTTTTTTTCATCACTTATCTCAGTGCCACATATCTTTCCCATCACAAATACCTTTTCTTATCAACTACCGTCGACCACGAGTCATCGTCGACCACCAGCCAGAGCGCCGCTGTAAACCGTCAGCCAAACCACATATATCTGTCAACACCATGCCACCAACAACAGCTGCGGTCTCCATAATCCAAATCTGATTTTTATACTATACATAACATACTTCAAATTTATTTTATCTTTTTGCTTTTGATAAATCAAAATTTAACAACAAACCACGGATCTTGTGTGTAGTTCAAACACTTTTCTTCCTTTAGATCTCTTTCTCTGTTTTTCCTTTTTTCTTATAGTATTTAGATGAGGATAATTTTCACATGTAGTTTCGTGTTCTTTTGATACCTGACCGAGCTCACCTGCTCCTAGATCTGTGATTATGTTAGGAATTGGATTTGGGGAAATAGATTAGAAGTGGTAGATTTGTGATTGTGTTAGGAACGTTGCTGAATGATATTGTAAATTAGGGTTGCTTACAATGATATTGTAAATTAGGGTTTATGTTTTAGATTTGGGGAAAAAGATTTGATGTGTTAAATCTGTGAGTTGATAGAAATTGGATTTTTGTTAGTAAGAAAAGGATAATGGAATACTTATGTGGCTTAGGTGATGATGTGTAAGGATGAGGTGGAACTAAATAAATAAAAAAATAAGTATTGTTGGTACTTTTTGATGACGTGTCGGTATTTTTAACCTTTTAACCTGTTATTACCGGTAAAATTTTAAATCGTTTGTGATATAAGAATAGTTTCTGAAGGTTTAATGACTATATAAGTATTTTATGTTCTATATTTGTAATATCGAGAAAAAAAATAAAGTTCGTTGGTAATTTATGACTTTAACCCTAAAAATTAATCTAAAGATGATAAAATTAATCTAAAAGTTGCAAAAATCCTATTTTAAAGTATTTAAGCTAAGAAAAATATAAAAAGTGCAAAAATGTGAAATTTGAAAAATAATATTAAAATAATATCAAAAATCCAAAAATTATAAAAAATTCTAAAAACTTGCAAACTAGTTTATTTTGACCTAATTAAACAGAAAATGAAAGTGAAAAGACCAGAATACCCCTATTGGGCCCCCAAATTGGCCAAAACCCAAAACAGTCAAGCTTATTGGGCTTTTTAGCCCAAAAAGTCAAAATAAGCCCAAAAGACTTGGAAAAGCACTAAAGCTGAAAGTGAGCTTATCACAGCTTATTAAACAAACAGCTTATCCTTATTGGGCCATTAAGCCCATTAAGCAAATAAGCTAATGCCATTAGCTCTAATTTGACACACAACCTTCTTTTGGGATACTAAAGAGATCTGTAAAAAGAAATTTTGAAAAAGCACACTCAATAAGCCAGAAATAAGCAAAGTACAAATCCACTAAAAGACAAAATAGTCGGGTTTGAGATTTAGGGCACGTCAGGACTTGATTCAACTTGCAAAATGTTACAAATGACTTAAATAAGCCAAATCAATCAACCAAAATCGAATAAGCTAAACCAATAAGCTAGAATAAGCCAATAAGCACTTATGAAAAAGTCAATTAAGTTGGTTTTCTAGTCAAACCCTAAAGTCAACCCACCAAATGCTTCAGTATGAACAAATGGGTCAAATGATGAGCACATATTTCAAAATCCAAGTTGTTGCTGGTTAAAATAAGTTATAATAGCTTATTGATAAGCTGAACACAAAAATACACTAGCAATGGCTAGTAGCAGGGGAAAGGAGTTCCCACTGCTTCGACTATTTGACCAAGCTTTTTAGAGAGATTCTGTATGTTTTATTGGAAGACAAGGGAACCCAAGTGATCAGTTAATCACAAGGAGTCACAATCAAGCACAGAAACACACTTTGGTTCACTCAATAAGCACGGAAAAATCAAACAATGCTCAGATCTAGCACAGACATGGAATATAAGAAGTTATGAACACTTAAGCAGTTATAAGTTAGAATAAGCACTCAAAATTAAACAAGATGCATACACAAGCTATATAAACGATGATTAAGCATAAACAAACTTAAATAAGTCACTAAATCAAAGTATGGAACAAGATCAAAGCAAATTATACTTGCTGTTATGAACTTCAAGAACACATGCACACTTTGCTGATCTAATTGACCACGAATCCAATTTCAAGCCTCAAATCCTACTTCCCTGGTTATGTTAACTAAAATCTATCACTTGGTAACGCTAGTCTATGCTTAGGCCTAGGTGTCCCCAAAATTCTAGCCAATTTTACCAAGTAAATCTGATTTTATAGCACTATGATGGATTTAGGTGTTTCAAACCACACAACTTGCAAATAAATGACCAAGTATACCAGTCAAACAGATACCAACAATCAGTAACACAAAACAGCTACTCAACTTCCCACAAAACTTGTTTATGCACTTAACCCAAACACCCCTTAATTATCTTATTTTACAAATTTCCGAAGGATATTTCAGATTTAACCCACAAATCAAGTTAACATCAACTCAATAACAACAAACAAACACATATAAACAAGATCCAATCATAAAAACATAGATTCAACCACAATCATGCAAAATCACAAATATTCAGAAAAAATTAAGTAAAATGAAAAAGGAGAATGGTGCAAACCTCCAAGACCTACATCCAGGCCCTGGATTGTTTGAACTGAGGAACTAGCAAAACAAGTACCAGCTTCCAAGCTGCTAAGATGAACAAACAGAAAGGTGAGATCAAAAACAGATTTTAACCTTTTATTTTTGAAAACAAGTGTTTTAATCCTTAAAATCTTTTCTCAAAACCAACAAAACATATAAGTGGAACTTAGATTTCAGCTAATCAGACACCAAACTTTTATAAATAACAAATGAGAATTCAAAATTTTCAGAAATTCAAACTTTATTTCATAAAAAGGAATTACAATGAAATTAGCTAAAATCTGGAACAAATGGACTCTCACAGGTTGAGGTCTCCTTTTATAGGCAAATGCATACGAAACACTATTCATAAACCCTTGAACTAAAATTCCTAAATTATCCTTGAGAATCTTCTAGGCTTGTTGCCATCTTGCTTGGGTGAATCAGGGACGTTTATTTAGTACTTGGTGAGTAAGGAAAAGCTTTGGTTCGTTGATCTTGCCATGTCATGATCTTATGCCAGGTGTCGTCATGAGAGTGGGAGTGGGGGTATCTTTCTGGTAGTGGGGATTGAGGTTTTTGGTGTGGGATGTGATTGACATGATGTGAATTACACGTGGGAACAATCGATTTCACTTTCACCTTTGTTTTCTTCTTTTTAATCCTAGGTAAAAAGGGGTGTTCTTCATGGTAAAATCGCTAAAGTAAGTGTTGCCCGCGTTTTTAGGAGTTTGAAATTTCAGCTTGGCAATTTTTTTCCTTTGTTTTTGGGAAAAGTTGTATAAAAAGTCTTTCAGCCAATATAAACGTGTCCCTTTCTTGTAGAAGTTATGGATTTCACACTTTTGCCCTAAAACTTTGGCAAAAGTGTTTCAAGGGTTGTTTTTGACATTTTTCTATAATTGAGGGACTGATTTTGGACTTTCTTGATCTTCAAAGGTCTTCAATAGATGTTTGTCTTCATGAGGGACCATATTTGACAATGTTGAATAGTTGAGGGACTAATCTTGCCATTTCTTCAAAGTTGAAGGACCTTTTTTGCAATTTTGACAAACTTAAGGGACCAAACTTGTAATTATGATTTCACAAGGGTTTTAAGTGTCATTTCTTCATTGTTTGAGGATCAATCTTGCATATCTTCAAGTCTTCAAGGGTAAATGTTGGATAATTCATGAACTAGGGCCCGGTTCTTTGTACGACTTCGTTTCTCGTGTCCGTTTTTCCTTGTTTCTTGTGATCTTTTGTCATTTTCACGATATCCATACCTAAAATACACAAGTAAATAAACACAAGCATATATATGGTATTTTATGACATTTTAATGCATTTAAAGCCCGAAAAGAACGATGAGATCATGTATAAATGCCATCTCATCAGCATGCATGTACATCTAACCCATTTTAGGTCTTGTGTAACCCACGGCTACCTTTATACACATAAGTTTCATTTGTGGTTTTTAACATTCCATATAACATGTTTCATTTCATATTCCCTTATTCAAAACTTAGGAAACAATTCATATAGTCACCACTAAATTTAGCCGTGACCTTTAAGGTCATGGTTTTCATAATCTTTAAGTTGCACAATTTTATTTCATGAGATGTATGGTTATTGGTTAACCAAAGTCCCATAAACAAGATTTATAAGTCATGCAATGTTTAGATTAATAAAAGGTTTTATATGGTTTTTAAATCAAGTTTAAAACATAACACATAAGTCATAAGTTTCTTATTAAAAGATTTTAAATCATGAACATGATTTGCATAAATATGCTGTGACCTATAAGGGTCATAGCTTTATCAAATCTTGATTTTAACATGTTATTTATTTGTGTTTATAGGTGTATGATGATACATGCATTAAAGAATGAAAGAATATGATGTGTATACCTTTCTTGCCAAAAAGTACCAAGAATGATCTAGATGAACAAAAAGGTTTGAGATCTACTCTAGGTGATGAAGAAAACCCTAATACAAACCAAGCCGTGGCCTAGATGATTTAGCTAGGGCTTGTTTATAGTGATTCCAAGAGAATGATACTACTAATGATTTGTAGTAAAGATAAGACAAGGATCTTGGTGGATTTAATACTTGGTTTTGGATGTATATGGCTTTAAGGCGTATGATTTGAGAGAGAAGAGGGTGAGAGAACAAGATTGGATTGCATGTGTGTGAGAATGTATGTGTTTCGACTTAAAGAGGAGAGAGGGCAAAGGAATGCAAAAGGCATGATTGCCTAGGTAAGAACACTTGTGCCAAGTGTTGGCTTTTGTGTGTCCCATGCATCCCTTCTCCTTCCACATGCCCTTGGTGCCATGTAAGGCTATCCAAAGGAGAGTGTGGGCTTGTGTTGGGCTTAACACAAAGAGTACATGATCTTGGGCTAGTCCAAGAAGGTTTAGGGAAGCTTATAATATGCATGCATGTATACACGGCTATATGCAAATTGTGTAGCATATTTTTCCAATTTTTGTTAAGTGTTGTTTCATCAAATGTTGGTTATGCATTTTTACTACTTGTTTTGTGTACATAGTTTACATAGTCAAACTTATTACAATAAGTATGTATGTAAAAGTATATGTGCATATTGCACAAGTTCACACATGATTTATAGAAATATAATACATGAATTTGTGTTCCAAGATTTAATGGGTGAAATTTCATTACATAAAATCATGGTAAAAACCTGGATTTCATGATGCCCTAGGTAAGTTTAATGCAAAAGGTGATGAAGGATATTTTGTGGGTGATGAGACTGCTTTTATACATAGTCTCATCGTCCAAAAAGGGCTTAAAATGCATTAAACATCATCAAAATACCCACTTTATACCCTCGTATCTTCATAATTTCAAGTTTGGTCCCTAAAGTTTGTCAAAATTAAAAAAGGGCCCTCCACTTTGAAGAATTGACAAGTTTAGACCCTCAACAAAGCTAAATTGTCAACCATTATCCTCCATAAAGTCAAATATATCATGAAGTCCTTCAAAGTACAAGAAATTACAAGTTTGGTCCTTTGAAAATCCCAAAATTACCAAAAGGACCCTTGACTTTCAACATTTGGCAAGAATGGTCCCTAATAAAGGAAGACTTGGCAATTTCAGTCCTCCAAAATGCCAGTCATACAAGTTAAGACCATAATCCATCAAGAAAATGCCAAATCAGCCCTTCAAGAATCACAAACTGGCAAGAAATACCCCTGAATTTACTTTACAAAACTTTTTGGGGCAAAAGTGTGAAAATGAAAAGTTGAATAACAAAGGGATTCGAATTTTTGTGCCTTATTTACAAAGTGAAAGAAGAAAAAAAAAGAGGGGTTAAATGTGGCCAGACAAGGAAGATACCTAGACCAACCAATGCCTGCCACCTCACCCCACTCACCACTTCCTCCAATCACAGCCCACCATTTCTCCACATCACTTTCAACTCACCCCTGGTTAAATAATTAACTAATCTTTGGCGCCTTAACATTTATTTAAATGTTAATCACCCTTTAAACAGATCAAAACCCATGTTCATCAACTCAAGAACATGATTGGGGATTTTTGTTTTAGCAAAAATTAAACCCCAAAATTGTACAGATTAATGATTAAGGTGACCCTAATCACATCCCAACTTTCAAACAGCCTGCCACATCATCAACCAAATCACATGTTTACCCTGCTTTTCACTTTGGAGAAGATGCCAAATAGTAGGCCCTCATCCAACGACCCATAATCCAGCTTTGTTTCTAAGCTTTGTATAAGCCCTTAGATCAAAATTCACACTGCCAACTCATGCTACAATCCAAGAAGAGTCAGATGATTCACAAAATGTTCAAACCTGCAAGGGCAAAATGGGGACTTCAAGCATTAGGGTTATACGTTTTTCCTTGCATTTCTAGAACCATGTAGCCTATATAAAGGCATTAGGGTGCAACATTTGCAGTTTGCTTTTGGTTTTTCCTTGTTCAAAAACTTGTAAATCCTCTTTTCAGTTTAATGAAAGTGTGTTAAGTTTGTTGAAGAAAGACCAAGTGCCACTTAATTTTATGCTTGTTTATGTTATTTGTTAACTGAAATTGAATCTCAAAACCTGTTTTTAAGGAGAGTGTAAGAGTTTGCATTTTTCCTTCAAGCTTGATATTTTGCTAAGTTATTGTTCAAACCTTGGAATTCTTAGGCTATAGGGCTGATCATAGCATCCTGATATTGTGTTATCAAGGTGTGGTGAGGCTTATAACTTGGGGATAATCAAGTGTGGGGTAACAAGGTTGCATCAATCAAGACTTTTTACTTTTCTGATTTTGATATGTTGCTACTTACCTTGTTGAATCTTAGCAGGGTTTTGTTCTATCTAGCACATAAGCTCTAACATTCGTGGGTGTGGATGTACATCCATGAGGTTTGTCTTGAAACTTTGAAAATCTGATAAATATTGGATTTTTTGTGGAATTTTGCTCTACTTGTGTTCTTGGTGAATTCTTGGCTTAAATCTGCTTAGTCTTGCATGATAATGTTGTTTATATGCTAGATTGATCATTGGGTAAACTGAATCACACTTTTTCTTGTTTAAAATTTGAATTGAAAAGTTAAAAGGGTGTTTGGGACGACCTGTTTAAGTTCAAATCTTGTTATTGTGTGGAGGGAAGTTTGTGTTTGTGCTTTATATCTGATATATGCTTGGTTGAGAGTGTTTTGCTGCAAGTTTTTGAGTTTGAAACCTTGAATCACATAATCTGCTATAACTTGTTGAGTTTGACTGTTTTAGACCAAAGATTTTGGTGAAATATAGTATTTGTGCATGCATAGGCTTAAAAGCTGTTAAAACATCATTATTGTAACATATGTGATAGATTTGAGGTGTTGAATCTGGCTTGTTGGTCAAATACATCAGCAAAGTGAAAACTGCATGTGTTAGTGTTCATCAGTAACTTAATCTTGCTTGAATCTTGCTTATAACTTTGAATCATTGCATGAAACCTGTTTAGACTTGTTTATTTGAGTTTATAATAGCTTATGTATGCATTTGGTTTAGTTTGGCTGGTTGAATATTGCTCTAAGTGCTTATTGAACCTAATCTGCTTATTGTTCTAAGTCTGTGTTAGATCTGGTGCTTTATTGAATTAACTGTACAAATTGGCAGTTACTTGTTGTGATTTATTGATTGTTATTGCCTGCTTATGATCCAAAGATCATTTGGGTGCCTTTGTGAAACTGAATCTCCAAAAAAGTCACTAAAGACAAAAAGTCAAACAAGTCAAGCAGTGGAAAAAGTTTCCACTGCTCAACACCCAAAAGTAGCCCATGCTAGTGTTAATTTGTACTCAGCTTATCAATAAGCTATTTTAGCTTATCCAGACCTGCAACAACTTATTTTTTGTGATAGATCTTCATTATTTGACCCATTTGATTAGACTATAGCTTATTGGACTTTGACTTTGACTTTTTGCTAGAAAACCAACTTATTGGACTTTTTCATAAGTGCTTATTTGCTTTTTCCAGCTTATTGAGTCTGCTTATTTGAACACTTTTTTTTGAAATAGCTTAATTAAGTCATTTAAAAGCTTTAGAAACTTGAATCAGCTCTTAGGGTGGCCTAGAACTCAAAACGACTATTTTGTCGTTTTCTCTAGATTGCTTATTGCATTTTCAGGCTTATTCCTTGGGCTTATTTCAAATTTCTTTTTACAAAAGTCTTATTTAGGACAAAAGAAGCTTGTGTGTCTTATTTAGGCTTATGGCATTAGCTTATAGCTTAATGGGCCAAAAACCCCATTAAGAATAAGCTGTTTGGTATAAGCTAGCTTATTTCACACTTTCAGCTTTTGGGACTTTGGAAAAAGTTGTTTAAAATCAAATTTTGAGTCAAGTAGTGCTTTTTAGGCTTATTTGGGGCACTTTTTCATTTTGGGCTCAAATTTGGCCCAATAAGGATCTGTTTTGGGTTTAGCCCACTTTCTAGGCCTATTAAGGGTATTTAGGTAATTTCAAGTTCATTTCTGAGTTATTTAGGTTAAATTAAGTTAGTTTGCAACTTTTTAGAAATTTTTATGATTTTTGGATTTTTAATAATATTTTATTATTATTTTATTGTTAAAAATTAAAAGTCTGATTTTCTAAGTTTTTATATTTTTCCTAGGTTCTAAACACTTAATTAGAAATTTTGCAACTTTCCAAATATTTTTAGAGTCTTTTAATTATTTTCTAGATTTATTTTAAGTTTTAATAGCTTTTAATAGTTTTTAATTGTTTAAAAATAGTTTTTAGTGGTTTTAAAATTTTGAAAAATACTTTTTAGCTTAGTTAGGTTATTTTAAAGGTTTACAAACTTTAAGATCTTGATTGGGACTTTTTATTAGTTAATATTGATTTTTAGGGCTTTAATTAGCATTAAAAAGTTAATATTTATTTAATTAAAAGGTTTTAGCAAGTTTGGATTTTTTGTAAACCCTTAGAATACTTTTGTGGATTTTTAGTGATTTTTAAGAATTTTTAGGGTAAAATTTTAATTTTGGTCCTTTTTACGGCTTTACGTGTACACCTTTTTCGTCTTAGTTTAATTCGACATCGTAACCGTCATTCTCTTCTTATCCCATTTCTATTTTTCTTTCTCATAAATATAATCACAAAGATAATCCAAGTCATTACACTCATAACACACTAGCCTCCTTGAGAACGATCCCCACTTTGGGTCATTAGTGCTTTCGTTTTCCTTAACGAACACTTAATACTTGTCACTTTTGCTCTCTTTTCCTAAAGAGTAGTAAAACCACTATATCAAAATGGCGCCGCTGCAGGGGAGGTGTTTTTAGTGTGCCATTATTGGTATCGTGTTTGTGTGAGTGGTGCGTTTTTGCTTTTCAAATTTTGGAAAGCGTGAATATCGTACATACTCATTTTCCTTATTATATTATAGTATCCAAATAAATTGTGTTTAGTTTTCCTAAACTAAACACACAACAATCATTTTACTATATTGTAGATATCCCATTATTGTTTTCGTTTTTCTTTGTGAATATATTACTATATTGTACTTACGTAGAACAATAAATATACAAGTACTCCAAAAGCGTGAAAACGCAACCTTGATTCGGGATTTCATCACTCGATCATTGTATTCGAATCCAAAGCAAAAGTGTAAAGGCAAAATAGATAAATACTTTCGTGAGGCTTAATATCGATTAACACAAACAATAAGGTGGCTATAAGGCGGTTGTATTTCATGGCCTAAGGGAAAAAGGCTCTTAAGTGCTTAGCGCCGCCTCGTTTCCCCCGCTTGCTTGTGCGTGTTTTGAGAAAAAGGGCTAATCGAGGGTTTGCCAACCAAAGTATTATCTACGTATATATATTTGCTTGTTTTCAAGATTAAACCCTATTGAACGTTTTGGTGTTCCACCAATGTTCTAAAGTCATCGAAAGCTTTCACTTCACGTGATCGTTTTCATTCCTTGAGGCTCCTTTAATCGAGAAATTCGATTCGAGGAGAGATTTGTAGATTTGAGTCTACATAATACAACAAAAATCCAAAAAAAAAATTAAAAACAATCAAAAATAAAAAATATTCTTCTTACCCTTATCCATTAATTCTATTTCTAACCCTCTAGTGTTTAATTCTCGTTACACCATTCTCGTTGCATCATGTCAAATAATGGTGGATATTATTCGTGTCCTGGTGGTGCCAATTGTTATTATAGTGAGGTTATTGGAGGTCGAGGGGGTTATTTTTATAACCCCGCTCCACGTGATCATGGTAACAATTTTCAATCTTACGACCAAGGTCACCCATCGTCTTCATTTTATTCGTCGTATGATTCGTCTTTTAATTGCAATGATGAGTCTATTCATAATGCCTTTAATGATTTTGTGAGACGAAATAATGAGAAATTAACGATGGCGGAAGAACAAATGACAAGCCTTAAGGAAACTTGTAATAAAAGAATGGCAACCCAAATGGACACTTTCAAAAAAATGGAAAACGATTATGATACCCTTTTTGAAGAGCAACAACGTTTGTATGATCAAAATCAAGAGATGTGGAAAGGATACGTGGATAACATTAAGGAAAATCATGCTAATGAGAGAGATAAAATTCTTTTAATGTTCGAGGGCTTAGTGGAAAAATTTAATTCTTTGTCAAATAACACCAATCCTAATTCCGAGGGAGAGGTTAAAGCCTTATCGAATCCTAAGACTCGTACGTCTCGTATTGATCCATATCTCTCGAATTTTAGAGTCGTGCAACCTTCATCGTCTTGCAAAAACATAGAGGAAGCAAAAACGTCATCCAACGAAGTTTTGAAAAATGTTTTTGAAAATAAACCAAAGGAAAAACTCGTAGGATACTTGGGAGTATTAAATCTTGTACCTTCTAAACCTAATTTTTCTAATGAGGATGAAATTATTGAGGATTTTCTAAATCAATATACACTTAATTTTGACAAAGAATATCCATTAAATGATTTTAAAAAAGAAAAATGTGAAAAGGATTTAAAGGAAATCATTGAACCCTCTTTTTTACAAGATGAGCAAAAATTAATTCCGAAGGGACGTGTTAGTAGTTTTGCTAAAATGTTCGAGAACCCACGACCGATCCCTTCGAAGGACAATGTTGAAACCGTCAAGGCAGAATCGTCACGAGACAAGCCTTTTACTCCTAATCCCACGTCGAGTGAGATTTTAGATTTATCGTGTGAGAGGTCCGCCGATGGCCTTGCTCCCATTGATACGTTTTTCGATGTCGAGGTCGAAACGACAAAGGCAAAATCTTCAATCGAAGAGCCTTCTTTTCTTAGTTTCACGACGGTTGAAGCTAGCGACTCGATTATCGAAAACTTTATTGCTCAACCTCTTCCACGAGGAAGAGAAGACGTTTTCGATCCCGATGGCGATTTTTCCGAGATCAAACGTATTCTTGATGATCCGCCTTCTATTTTCGAGTTTGATGAGGACCGTTGTGTTAGCCCGGAGGATGATGCTTTATTAATCTATTCACGTTTTAAAAATTCAAATCCTCTCCCGCCTTCAAGATAAATGTGGAAATTTTAAGTGTGCCTAGAATTATTTTAGAAACACCAAATATTTTCAATTTAATCAACTTGGGTTTTCGTAACAAAGAGTTAAAAAATGAAAAAGGGAATGATTTTAAAATTGATTTGAAATTTTTTCCAAAGTTAACTCCGTCATCACCTCGCTTAATTGAGCTTGCTACAAACGCGTCTACTTCTTTTGACGACGTTTTGTGTGGATCTAGTGTGGGGGAAGCCCCATTTGTTTCCTCACACTTCTCCACCGAGGACGAGATTTTTGACCCCGGTATCACGTTCAAGATAAAATCTCGGTCTTTTACCGAAGTAGTCACTAGAAGATTCTTCTACACTTACGGTATGAGTTTACCTCGAGTAAATCGATTTGTTTGCCCACCCAATGTCCCACCCTTCTCTTCTTATTCTATTTTCTTGTGTCCCTTTGGGACGATGATGTTGAAAGTCGTGTTGTTTCGTTTATCATCCGAAAATGAGTACACGATCTTTGATCTCGGTATAAAGGCTTTGCCTTTATTATCGGTTGCTTTTGGGCCTTGATTACATGTAAGCCCCACCCAAAATGACCGATGTAACACCCCCAAATATACACAATTCAATACAGCGGAAGACTCGTTGGTGTTACGGGATAGCACATTACTCACATCATAGACAACGCTTAAAAATCGCGTCGTTTAATAATAAAGCATTTCCATTCATAAATATCAAATTTACATAGGTCCCAAGTCATAGTTATTTTCATACAATTTTACAAAATATTTGAATGGAAATTGTCGTTTAAGTGCGGGCCATGAATTCTTGTTGTCTTCCTGAGAATTACCTTCAAGTACCTGAGATAAAACATGTTAAAAGAAAAGGTCAACGAAAAGTCTGAGTGAATTCATAGAGTTTAATAAAATCCATCAATATAATATCGATATAAAATTATTACCGAAAATCATTTTGTACAAATCATTTTAATAGGCCATAGAATAACCAAATTCATTTTATATAAACCCTTATCAAAAATCATAATATAGGCTTTTGCCATAAAACTCATTATACGAGCCAATTTCGTAAAAACATCATAAAATACGTTTTATAACGTTGTATAAAGTTAAATAAAAACCGTTATATGAATATGGTTATGTGAAACCAAAACACGAACATAAAATCAATAATAAGATCCCGTATTGCAAGTCAGGCAATATATCGTAATTCAGTGCATATAGCAATATTTCGTTAATTGGATTATTATAAGTCGCATGACATTGTTACCTTACTACAACAAACAACGGGTAGCTAGCCCGAAACTCATTTTGCCCATCTTAATTAGCGTGTCGTCACAATAATCACGCTTGTGTAAATCTTCTCATACATAAATTCGGTTACCAATCAATGTGGCACGACGGTGATCAACCGTCAAGGCACGAACTGGGGTGATCGTCCCCAAATAGTACTATTATATGCATAAGCGTCTACCAAATCTCGGTAGTTCACAATTCATGCTAATGGGACTTTTATTGACATAACCTAACTTTAATAATCCATTTCATTTCATCTATCGGGTCATTTAATCATTCATTGGGTCATACAATCATTCGGGTCCAAATCAATAAACAGACAATCGGGACAACTAGTGTCTTATTTTATAAAAACTAACATGTTATCTCCCTCGCGGGTTTATAAAACATTTCATAAAAACATTTAAAAGAGTGCGAGGCTATGAACTCACATGGATTGGGAAAGGCTGGTTATCGGTGATTCGGATGTACGGTACGCGCTTCAATCACGAAAACCTAGACAAATAATACTTGTCTTAGACTTTTGTCCAATGACTTTATCAAAATAACAATTATGTATACATAGGATGATTTTATATATATATGATGATGATCAAGTGGGTTTATACATCTTTACTCATTCATTATAGTGTTTATGTGTTGGAAATTTTCAAGACTAGTTACACTAGTTCAACTTGTTTACATTTTAAAGCCCAATGGGCCTATTACAAGCCCAATACTATTCATTAGCCCAATTATACTTTTATTATCAGTATTATACTTTATATGTTGGGCCCAAATGGGTTAAGCCCAATAAGTAATTTTTATAATTGTTTAACTTATTTAGTTAAATCATTGGTCCAAATATGCTAACTTAGCTCGTTAATGTCCGTATGTCATATAGTTCGGGTTTTATCGGTTTTTAATTGTATTAGGTACTTATACATCATTATATGACTTTTAAAAAGTTTACATTAGACGGGTCCGACCGTCTAAGTTTTAATTGACGAAAAACGTTAATTTTACGGTATTAGCCGAAATGACGTAAAAATCATGTTTATAGTTTTATAACTTATAAAACTTATCAAACTACCATTTTTATATAATGTCTTATTTTATATTATAATATATGAAATTCTTATTTATAATTACTATTAATTGTTAGTGGGTTTTCGTGTGTATATATTCTATAAATATATAAGTGAGTGCTTATTTTATATAAGTTTTTATTAAACAAATCTGATTTTAAATTTCATGTTCACCAAAACAGCCATATCTAGAGTTATATATGGAGATAGAAGCCCAAATTTTTATGGCATAAACTACATGGTATGTGCTCCATTTAACTCTCCTATGGATACTGTTGAATCAGCCTCTAAGTAATTTATAAAAATCGTCCAAAACAGTCTAAGCAGATTTGTACTCTAATATTGTTTTGATCATATCTCACTCATCCTAATGATTCCATTGCATGGCCAACTCTCACATGTGTACAAGACCTAATAATTACTGTATATTGATTCCACTTTGCCATTTTATCAGTGTAACATGTGGTTAGTTACTGGTTTTATACAGCCATCATATTTAGCAAGATTTTAACCTTGTTACTTATGGTTTTCCATCTTTTTAACCATATTTATCAACACCAAATCCCCACACAATACTTTTATCATCATATATTCATCATATACATATACAATTGGAAAGAAAATACATGATTACATAATCAAAATAACAAGAGGATGGGAAGAACAATCTTTATACCACCAAGATGATGTAGGTTGTGATCAAGACATGGATTTTGATTGAAGAACTTGTGATAGATCAACACCAATCTTCAAGGCCACCAATACTTGTAAACTCCATGTAGAAATCAGCCCTTGGACATCACCAAATCACCTCCTTGGATGTTAGAATCACCTCCAATCTTCAAGACTTCAAAGGAGCATCATCATGTGTATGAATAACACATGAATTTATGGTTAAAATAGATCAAATGAGGGTTGTTTTAAGGTTGTGGGACGAAAATGAGAGAAAGAGGAAGGGAGGATTAGTGGTTTTGCATGTACAAATGAAGAAATGGTAAGTGTTAGATGGTTTTGTTTGTTGGATAGCTTACTTGTTAAGCTTAGGCTAACAAGTGTAGCTAGTAAGCTTACAAACTTGACACCTCATGGTGTTGAGTCAATGTTTTGGCCGTCCCATGTTAGTGGGGTGGGGAAAAACTTGTTTTATCTCATCCCACTAATTTACGGGTATTCCTCGATTCTAGTTTCCTCAATTTGCGTGCCCTTGGGTCGTTTTACGAAAAACGTTTTTATAAATTATGAATCAACGACACAAAACGAATCTAATAAAAATTGTCTCATCAAAAACGGAGTTCGAAAACGTAAATACGTAATCCTAAGGTTTCCGGTTTAGTCGTAAAGGACGTTAAATTATAATCGTAAGTCCTAATCTCTTCTCGTAAATTTGTGAGTTTATGAACCAACACAAATTTAAAATCTCAAAATAATATTCACGGACAAATTTATTTTCTGAAATGTCAGACTGTCACCAAAGACGGTGTATGTAAACGTAAGCACGTAACGTTGAATCCTCCGGTTTAGACGTAGTCGATGCTACTTCAAGACGTAAATCCAAATTTTCTTCCCAAAAATAAGTGAGTTCATATTATAACATTAAAATAATGTTTTCAATTAAATATTGAGAATAAAATATAAACCATAAATTGACGGATTGTCACAGCATTTACCCCTAAACAGGATCTTTGTCCTCAAAGATCATCGTATATTACTACTTTCTTCTTATAGAGTTAAAGCCATGCGGGTATTTCCTCCACATTCGGTCTTTTCTCACAAGTGTAATTCATTACAATACGCGAGTTTCATCAAACATAACTACGGGAATAAGATCAGGCTTAATGTTGACTTACTTTCTCTATCCATGATGTTCACGGATTTTTGATGAATGCAACTTTTCGCTGATCTAAACTTTACTAAGAAACAATCACATTCTTACTTGATAGACATTTCATCAAGTTCGATATACGAAACATAATTCAAGCAGCTCTTGAAGTCCTAGGGTGGATACAGCTTATATGCCTTTCAAACCAACTTTTACATCACCTCAAGGGTCCCATACAACGGGGACTTAATTCCCATGATCTTTTAGATCATCAATTCATTTTTCCATGGTAAAAACTTTTGGCATAACTTCGCTACCCATCTGGCACTTCAAGATCTACATTTCATATTCACATAACCTCCTGCCCACTACCGGCAGTCAATAAACAAATCCTAATTTCAACGATCATTTCAGGTCTCACGGGTCGAGTATTTTGTAAGGTTAGGTTCGCCATCATAGGAAACCTTAAACCTAAAAGACATGTCGAACTCACAATGGGTGTATGTCGGGTGTCTTTATCCCAACTCCTGCTTACAGATGCTCTAATATATATCCTCACAAGATTCGATATCGATCCTAATACAATAGTTTTTAATGATAATCTCTCCAAATGAATATGATTATACGGTTTATTACCAAAGGTCAATTATTCAAGCATAACACAAGACTTCTAGTGTTTTGTATCGTTACTTTTCCTCGTCCCTTCGATTGGGGTGGTAAATAGTACTCTCATCAAGGTTCGTTCCTAATGACTTCTGAGCAAATCTCTAGAAATTCAATGCGAAGTGAGGATCTTGATATAGATGATTGGTACGGCACACTATGTTTACACAGCTCCTTTAAATACAAAAGAGTCAATTTATTCATCCAAAATCTATCATTAGCAGGAATGATATTAGCAGATTTGGTTAGTCTGTCGACGATGACCCAAATCGAATCAAATTCAGATGATGACCTTTGCAATAATTAGACGTTTACTAATGTATGAGGCGGTGTTTTGCCTTCATAATTTTCCATCAGTACAACTTCTTCAGATAAAGATATATTAAATCAGAAATGACAGGAATAGAATACTTATACTTACGGGATTCCAACATGACTATATCTCACCATCCTCTATATTCAGGCAACCACAAGCAGCCTTTAAAACATTTAACGCCATTGGCTTCTTAATTCTAATGGTTCACATTAGCCGCGAACCCCTTTTATTATATATATTATCCTTTTACAAACATTGTTTATTTTTATATTGTTTGGCAATTTATTTTGCACCTTCATTATTAAGGAACATGTCCTAATTGGTTCTTTATCTTTTCTACATAATGTGTCAGTAATTACGTTCACTTTCCTAGATGGAATAATTATCATGAACGTATTTATTCGAAAATTCTTTCTTCATATTTTCTTAGTTTTGGTTTCGTCTCAACTATTATCTTTATTAGTTTCGCTCAATCCGACGTTTAAAGCGTCGATAATTATTACAAGTAATAAAATAATAAATATTAAATATTTATGAAGTGTAAACGTAAAATCTTAAATTTCTTAGTTCGACCAATTATATAAAATGTTCAAAATGAACTTAAATTTAATTAACAAAATTTTTATTGATTTATCGGAAATAATTAATAAGATTCGTAAATGTTTGAAAAATCTTTGGTTATACTTTGGTCAAAATTTTCTTAGTTGAAAAGCAAAAAAGTGTCGTTTCAAATTTCAGGTCATGGTTTAAATGGTTTCCTCAATCCCTCTTAGGTTGTCTTGAGGTATACACAAACATTTACCCCTAAACAGGAGTTTAGTTAAATGATTTGGGTATAAGGGAATAATCCCTTAAAAATCCTTTGTTAAAACATTTGTCAAAAAGTATTTGCACTTTCTTTTTGGTAAAACCCAAAGTCTTAAAAGGGCTCTAAATTTTTGAAGAGTCAATATTGATTCCATTATCTTATTAATCACACGGTCAAATAATGTAAAGGATTAAATCTTTAATCACATGTTAAATACTCAAGGTACAAGTTTTCATTGTTCGGCCAATTTATGGAAGTCTATAACTAATTATTAACTCATTCTTATTCTTATATACACATAGATGGTCCTTAATGATCACAAGCATGAATTTATCAATTTACAGCCTACACACGTGATTCACCTAATTTATGAATGCTACGTGTGTATTAGTCAATCCAAACGTCATCACGTGAAACTTATAATGTTTATTACAAGTTCTGGATGTAGTGATTGGAATAGATAATCTTTTTCGCGGACACGGAGTTGATGATAACCATGTCGTGGATCAAATCTTCGAATATACGCTAGAACCTTGTAAATGATCGAACAAATCTATCATCTTGGGTAGTGGATATAGATTTTGATCATCAATTTACCTAGTTTATGGTAATTCAACGAATATAAGGAATGATAACACCATAGCTCTTCATGATGATGAGCTTTGGTAGAGTAAAAGTCTTCTCATACAACTCTCTCAGTTGTAGGGTAACTCTTTTAATGCAGATGGTGCTGACGTACAATGCACATGCCACAGGTGCAACACCGGGTATATAATCAATACCAAATTCAACTTTCCTTAATGGCGAAATTCTAGGTAATTCACCAGCAAATACCTCCTAAAGTTTCAGATAACATAAACATCTTTTAATACATTTATTTTAAGTTATTTCTAGATTATAATATCTATGACTAGGTCATAACCATTCACGGTATTATTTCAAGTCTAAATGCAGGATATGGCCACCTATCGGGAATTATTTAAATCACTTTTGAGAATCAGCATCTTATCTTTTAGGGGAATTCTACTCGAGTTCCCAACAATTAAGACAATGTTGTCATGTCATAATTAATCAATCCATTCTACTAGCACTATCAACTTTCCAGTTTTATTATCGTTGATAAGATGTGAACTTCTCAAAAGACTAATAATAACTCATAATCTTTCACAAATTCAAGGATACATGGAGACTCAACTACCATTAAAAGAGTAAGGTCAACGCATAATCTACGCGATAGAATTTCAAATCAGATACAGACGAAAACATTTAACGAATATGAATATATCCCATGTTTTCACAATTTGAGTACGCATTCGAAAGCTCATCGGATCATTACCCAGGTCATTCAAATGAAATCAAATCAAAAGAAATGATAGGAACGTCGATACATCCAGTTGGGTATCAACACTCGGTAATCAGATACTTTTCCTAAGAATCTCACTACGGGAGAATTGGACAGGAAAGAATTGTCAATTTTCAAATAAGATAATTTCCACAGATGAGTAAATTCGATTCAGAAGAATAGATGCTATTGGCACATATGTAGGTGTCTCTAACATTATGTCCATATTTTGCACTTCTTGCAGATCTCATAAATTTTTAATCTTTCATAACTTCAAAGAAAATGTAGTGTTTATTAACAATTTCATGGTGACTACTAATCAGCCTTGCACGGTCCATTCCAAATTGTATGTAGGCGCGCAACTATATAAAATTTGAAGATTAACGATGCAATACTCAGTTCATCAAAATTTTATCATCATGTTTATAATAAAAAACATTTTCATGCTTAATTCTTAAATAAGAATCAAAAATAAATTTAAAAAGATTTTCTTTGTTATGAAAACAGATAAGTTTTCCAAGGTGTTTTATAAACAACTTCATTTCGATAACGATTATTTATAAATCTCACTTTAAATAATTCATATGGTGATGAAAATTCAATTTTTCCCAAGGGATACTATTGTATCTTATAAAAACAATGAGTGATCTGCAAAAGAATGATGAGGAGTGGTTCACCAAGAGCTAACTACAATATATCAGGAAATGAGCTTAGCCAAATAATCATGAGGTTCATGACCTTGATGGCACTCAAAAAGAATAATCCACAACGTAACTCAATTCGAGTTGAGTACTTGTTCAATGGTTGCATCACTAATGCAAGCATTAGGAAGAAGCAAGAAAAGATAGATATCATCGATACATGTAGAATTTAGCAATCAAAGGTAGTCTTTTCATTAATCACAAACAAGTCAAAATTTTACCGTAACACATTACGTGTCACTATGTCGTACAATTCCAAGAACTCATCCTTCCAACCGATGTCTCAGTTATGTTAGGGATTATTTTTAAAAGATACCACAATGAATACTAATCTACAAGAGTCATTAGGTGTTCCACATGTCCCGAAAGATCCATCGGTCCCAATTCAAAGGAAGATTTCTTCAATTTATTTATTGGACACTGGGCATCCTCGTTATTCGACAATGGTTTAGGAACAACCCTTAACACA
Organism: Glebionis coronaria; assembly: GCA_025667525.1. Classification (NCBI taxonomy): domain Eukaryota; kingdom Viridiplantae; phylum Streptophyta; class Magnoliopsida; order Asterales; family Asteraceae; genus Glebionis; species Glebionis coronaria. The sequence goes on along the minus strand of CM046880.1, from coordinate 121,385,795 downwards.
ACTAACAATCATTTAAAACCTTATAATTCAATCACAGGACTCAACAACTTCCTCTTAACAATCTCATATCCATATGTGTTAAATTTTACTTTATTCAAGTTTCAACCAACTTATACTCAATTCGATATTCTACCTCATTCTCCAGTACTTTCAACCTTATTCATAAACCTTAAAAGGGCAATAAAAGCTTGATATGATCAACACTTAATTTCTAATCCTATAGCTCTTACAACAACAATTATCAAATGAATCACTAGTATAAAATGACTCGATGATGAGACTGTAATTATACATAGTCTCATCGTCCAAATCGGGCTTAAAACGCTTAAAATATCATCAAAATACCCAAATATATGCTTGTGTTTGTTCATTGTGTATTTTAGGTACGGATATCGTGAATTCACCAAATGATCAAAGGAATCAAGCAAAAACGAACACGGGAAACGAAGCCGCACAAGGAACCGGACCCGAATCATGATTTTCCATTGAAGTCCTTGAATTTTGAAGAATTGACAAGAATGGTCCCTCAACTTTTGAAGACTTGTCACTTTTGACCCTTGTAAAACTCTATTATTACAAGATTGGTCCTTAAGTTTCAAGAAAATACCATTTTGGCCCTTGAAGAATGCAAATTGTGCATTTAAAACCCTTGGTAAAAGTTTATGTAAATGACAAGCCAAAATTGACAAGTTGAGGAAAGTTGTTAACAAAGGATTAAGAGTTTGGAGCTGTTTTATACAAAATGAAGAAAACTAGAAAAGCAGGGGGCCATTTGTGGGAAACACACAAACATATCCCACTAATCCCCACCTGACACGTCACTGAAACCCACCCAAACCTGTTTACCCTACCCAAACCCACCATTTTACCCGACCTAGCCCAATACCCATCACCCCCAGCCCAAGTCAAACAACTCAGTCAACATTACCCACTAACCACTTTTTAAACTCGTTTTATAATAATTAAAAAACGGGGGAAACACCTCCTGTTCACCATCTTCCCTAAATCTATCCATAATCCCAAACATAAACCCTAATTACAAACCCACCCTAAATCAAGGGGTTTTAACACCAACTCTTCCAGAACCCTAATTGACCCCAACCTAAACCAAAACCCACTCACTAAGTTGATCCTAACCAACCCATGTGCCCCCCCCCCCTTGAGGTCCCCTGCCCATCACTTTCATCTCAAAAAGTTGTGCCTGACAAGATTAATGGCCAAGATGCAAAAACATACTCCCTACGTTCAGATTAACAGCTAAGATGCTTCCAACAGCTGTCAACAACTCCCAAGGATACTGGCAATCACAAGAGGCCATATTTGACTAAAGATTCCTCACAAGACCAAGGGCATAGTAGGAAATTCATTTTTTAGGGTTTATGCACTCTAGAATCTTCTTTCATGTATTATTTAAACCATTCTCGGCTTGTGAGATGGTTGTTCCAGTTTTTGTAAAGTTTTTATCAAAGTAATGAAAATGAAAAGATGTTAAATTATGCAAAATTCTGAGTTCCATTTTAATTGTTTTCTTAGTTTAATCTTACTTTTATGCAAGATAGTTTAAGGTTTATCAAGAAAGAGTTTGTGTTCAAAAGTTTTGGCAAGAAACGGTTTTCTTTGATTTTTAGAAAATTGCATCCAAGCACAAGAGGAAGTGAAAGTGGATCCTTGTGCTTGGTTTGTGTTTTAGGTTAATATTTTGTTGGCTTATCATATCTTAAAAAGTTTTACCAGTTTGGTTTTTCAAAGATTTTTCTTAAAAATCTTCTTTTTACTTGTTTCTGACTTCACTGTAGCACAAGCCATCACAAGCTTGACTGATAATCAAGCTTGTGACTAGCTTATGCTACTTGTAGTTCTTCTCTTGGTTGTTTGTGTTTGTGCAGGAACAAGGAATCAAACAAGACCATATTTCATCTCTTATTCCATTTTCAATTCATTTTTGAAGACATTTTCTCCCTGGTTCAGTTGTTGAACCCCAATAGGGATTCTCTACAAGCTTGCATAAGCTCAAAAACCCAGAAAGTTCACCAGGGAAGGCATCAGCTAAGTTTCTAAAGGCTTGAACCCCCTTGTGCAATTTTTATATTTTTTTAGTGACTTGTGTGATTTTGGGTGTAGCATGTTTTTGTGTTAATGTGTTTGTTTATTTATGCTTCTTTGGTAGTTATATGCATGTTTAGTTAGCTTGGAATCAATTTGGGTAGGAATTGAACTCATTTGGTTTGTAAATCCAATTTCAGAAACTTAAGGTGGTGTTTGGATTTGCAGTTTAGCTAGGAATTGGTGGTAGTCTTTGGCTTATAATTCGTCTAGAAATGCTTAGGTTGCTAATGTTAGTAGTTTTCTGTCATAAGTAATTAGTTTAGACTTAATTTGAAGGGAATTGCATGCTCAAAAATTGGTAACATAGCTTAAAATCAGTAACCACTCCTTATTGACTGTTTTCTGTTGAATTGGTTCACAAATCTTTGTAATCTGTTAGGGTTTAGACCAACTTAGGGCTTGCTATTAGTTTTCTGTTATTTGGTTGAGTAGTGTTCAAGTTTAGGGAGTTTGAAACTCGTAATTGTGCCATTTGAACCAGTCAAGTTCATCAGAACCCCTAGGAGCCCTTACAGCAACTGATTTTTGCTCGTTTGAGTGTGATATTTGTATTGTGGTTGTGTTTTTTTGTGCATAATCTGACTCCCCACACTTGCATGAGTGTGGGGGTGCCCCTCTTGTCCAACAAAATCAAGCCAGTCAAAAGTTGTAAGCAAAAACATCCACAGACCTGTTTTTCTTCATTGCCAGTGGGAACCAAGTTCCCACTGCTTGTGTATTTGTTTCCCCTGCTGTGCAAAAGGACAAACAGTCCACACATGTCACTTTCAGTCTTTTTCTTTTTTGTCTTTAGTGTGCAAATTTAGGAGTTAGGACTTGATTCTTTTTCCAATATTTTTCTTATTTTAATCTTGATTTTTCTGTTTAATTAGTTTTTATTTCACTGTTCATTTTATATTTTTTAGATTAAATTGCTATTTTTAATTACTTTTTAATTGCTGTTTTTGGCATTTAGTGTAAAAAAGTCATATTTTTCACTTTTAAAATTTTTCTTAGATTTAGAAAATTAATTTAAGATTTTTAGTTTAAAAATTATTTCACTGTTGACTTTTTAATTATTTTTTATAATTAAATTAGTTTAATTAGGGTTTTAATTCCAAACTGTTTTGTCTTTTAGTGCAAAATTTTATATTTTTCAAACTTTTTTTCAATTTTCTACTGTTCATTAGTTTAATTTAGGATTTTTAAAATTGTTAAATTAATTTTGGCATTATTTTATTATTTTTTATGATTATTTTAGTTTAAAAATAGTTTCTAGTGTTTTAAAAATAGAAAAATATTTTTGAAAATTTAGGAAAAATACTTTTTAGTCTTTAAATAATATAAGTGATTTATTAGTTCAATAAAATAATATTTTGGACATTTTATTAATTATATTTAATTTTAGGGCTTTAATTAGCATTTAAAATTGAATATTTAATTAATAATAGGTTTTAAAATATTTTTGTTGGATTTTTATTCCTATTTTATATTATTTAAGACTTAGTATTAATTTTTAATTAATTTTTAGGTTTAATTTTTAATTTTGTCGCGTTTTACGTAATTACGTCAACGTCGTAGTTTTAATCGTAGTCGTAGCTCGTCTTTACGTTTTCTCTTCTCAACCAAAAACGTCACTAATCCAAACTTTGATTTTATATAATTGGCACATTAATCCACACACCTCCTTCGAGAACGAACCCGCATTTATCGGTTTTACGGTTTTTAATTAAATCGTACTACTTAATACTTGCCACATACACGTTTTTCCTAAAACGTGTACGATTTACCTACATCAATTTTTGGAGCCGCTGCCGGGGAGGTGTTTTTAGTGTGCCATTATTAGTATCGTGTTTGTGTGAGTAGTGCGTTTTTGCTTTTCAATTTTTGGAAAGCGTGAATATCGTACATACTTATTTTTGTTATTTTTCTCTATTATATTATAGTATCCAAATAAATCGTGTTTAATTTTCCTAAATTAAACACACAACAATCATTTACTATATTGTAGATATATTGGTTTTCGTTTTTCTTGTGAATATATTATTACTATATTGTTCTACGTAAGAACAATAAAAATACAAGTACTCCAAAAGCGTGAAAACGCAACCTTGATTCGGGATTTCATCACTCGATCATTGTATTCGAATCTAAAGCAAAAGTTTAAAGGCAAAATAGATAAATACTTTCGGGAGGCTTAATTTCAATTAACACAAACTATAAGGTGGGTATAAGGCGGTTGTATTTCACGACCTAAGGGAAAAAGTCTCTTAAGTGCTTAGCGTCGCTTCGTTTCCCCCGCTTGCTTGTGCGTGTTTTGAGAAAGAGGGCTAATCGAGGGTTTGCCGCCCAAGTATTATCTACGTATATTATATTTGCTTGTGTTTTCAATATTAGACCCTCTTGAACGTTTTGGTGTTCCACCAACGTTCTAAAGTCATCGAGAACGTTCATTCCACGTGATCGTTTTCATTCCTTGAGGCTCCTTTAATCGAGAAGATCTATTCGAGGGGAGATTTGTAGATTTTTGTCTACGTAATACATTCAAAAATCCCAAAAATTAAAAAAAACTATCAAAAACCAAAAAAAAAATATTTGAAAAATCGAAAAAACCGCAAAAAGAATCTTCTTTGCTACCACCCATTCTACGCTTAGTGCATGCGCACTCGATCGAAGGATTATTCCAATTCTAGCGAAGCTTCGAATCGACGCAATCGTAATCGAAGGAATCGACGGCGTAGACGAGAATTAGAAACCGACGTTCCTAATATCGTTGTTGAAGAAACCGTAGAGGAGATGGCCGATAATCGTTCGATGATGGAATTACTCCAAGCGCCCACCGAGGGTTATGGAGACGCGATCGTAATTCCCGCTATCGAAGCGGAGAATTTTGAGATTAAGAGCGGAATGCTTTCGTTGATCCAAGCTACGAAGTTTCGAGGTCGTGAAGCCGATAATCCTCACGACCATATTCGGAATTTTGATCGTCTTTCAGCCACGAGCAAGTTTAAGAACGTCGACACCGATGTCGTCAAGCTTATGCTTTTTCCGTACTCGCTCGATGGTGCCGCCAAGGATTGGTACGAGAAGGAGCCACCTAATTCCATTACTACGTGGAAGGATCTCGTTTCCAAGTTCGTTAATTATTTTTTTCCACCGTCTAAGACGACGTTTTTCAAGAATGAAATTACGAAATTTGAGCAAAAACCGAATGAATCTTTTAGAGACGCGTGGGATCGTTTTAAGGAATTGCTTAGGCAATGTCCTTACCATGGTTTTTCCGAGTTGCACCAAATCGATACGTTTTACAACGGTCTTAATTTTCAAGAACAAGATTCGTTGAATTCCACCGTCGGTGGAAACTTTTTGTGTAAAACTCCGAAAGACGCTTTGATAATTATCGAAAACCGATCCAAGGTTTACCAACTCCGCAATGCACCGAGTGTTGCCAATGTCGCCAATGTTAGTAGTTCTAATCGCGACATTGAGAGAGTTGATGCAAAAGTCGACAAGTTGACGAATGTGTTTACGTCTTTTCTCGTGGAGATGCAAAAGAAAGACGCTCTCGCTACGGTGAAAGCGGTTGAGGTTTCGTGTACGTTTTGTGGTAGACCTCATAATTATTACGAGTGTGCGACTATGGATGGCCAAACGTCGAATGTGAGTGCGTTAAACAACAATTTTTCTAATCAAAATCAAAATAACGGCGGTCCATCACAACAAGGCAATTATAACCAAGGCAACAATTTTCAAAATCGAAACAATTTTCAAGGAAACAATCAACAAGGAAATTTTTCGAACCAAAATCAAGGAGGTTATAATCAAGGTCGTAATATAACTTGGCAAAATCGAGATAATAATCAAAACTCGAATTTTTCAAACAACAACAATCAAGGCAACAATTTTTCAAGTGGTAATCAAGGAAATTTTCAAAGAAGTAATCAAAACCAAGGGAACTTTAATTCTAATCAAAATAGTTCGTCAAACTATTTTCAAAACTACATGAAAACGAATGAAGCTAATATGAGACGATTAGAGTGAGAAATTGGTACTTTGAAAAACGACTTTTCTAATACATTAAAATTGCAAAACACGAAGATTGAGCAAGGACAAATTGATATTAAAAAGATGTTTTCGGCCATAATGAACAAGTCCTCGGGTGCGTCATCGAGTTCGTTACCTAGTGACACCATTGCAAATCCGAAGGAACAATGTAAAGCCGCCTCGTCTCGTGAGAAAGGTCGTGTGATTACCCCTAACCTTGAAGGTTTCCGTGTTATTTATCCCTCTCAACCCTCGACTTCTAAGACGTCTTCTTGTTCTAAAGTCGATGGGGTGAACGTGGCGAAAAGGAAAAGAGTGCACACCCTCGTGTACCTCAAATTCCATCCACGGTTCAAAAAGAGAGCTTTGTCGACCTTACCAATGTAACCCTTGAAGAAACTTGTGCATCGATCCTTCTTAAAAAACCCAAAAGGCGTATGCCGAGAAAGGAAAAGGATCCGGGCCAATTTCTATTACCTTGTGATTTTTCCGAGATTGAGGGATGTTTAGCCCTTGCCGATTTAGGTGCTAGCATCAATCTCATGCCTCATTCTCTTTGGATATTGATGAGATTGCCTTCACTTACCCCCACAAACATGACTATCGAGCTTGCAAATTGTACACCTTTAATACCAATTGGAATAGCCGAGGATGTCTATGTTAGGATTGGAAAGTTTGTTTTTCCCGCGGATTTCGTTATATCCGATTACGAGTGTGACCCTAAATGTCCCATTATTTTAGGCCAACCATTCTTATCGACGGCTCGAACCGTAATCGAAGTTCACGAGGGGAGACTTACTATGAGATATGGGGATGAGAAAATAGACTTTTTCGCTAGAAAATCCCAAGTGTTTAAGGATAATGAAAAAACCAAGGTTTCAAAACCTAATGATTCAAATCCTAATGATTTCAAAATGTTCACTTTAGCGGAAAGAATGAAGCTTGATGCATGTTTTGAAAGAATTAAGAAAAACGGTTTTAAAGATGATGATTTTAATGATAAAGAATACGTGTACCTAATTCAAAAGGGTATGTGTAAATTTATGGATGAAAACTCACTTTGGGATGTTTTTAGCGAAACAAGTGAACCACCAATTCCGAAGGGCGACGTTAGTGCCATCACGACAACAACCAAAATGGGCTCCTCTTCACCACCTTCGAAGGACCACGTCTTTGAGGCTTCAACTTCTAACTCCATCGAAGTGCCTCCTTTGACTAGCCCAACACTCGTTGAGGCTAAAGGGTTTATCGACATCGATCCTCTCGTCTTAGAAAAGTCACCTAAGCATAGTCATTCGACTTGTAAGTCCATGGTTGTGAGTGCTCACATCGACTGTTTCTTTGACGATGACGATGGCGATTTTGCCGAGATTGATCACGTACTTCGAAATCCACATCCAATTTTTGATTCTCCTAAAAAGAAACATGTGAAGTACGATGATTATGAGTTTGATCCCGAGATTGAGGAAATCATTGAACGAGAGCTAGCTCTTATGCCTCCACTTCCACCTACGAGTGAGGTCGATCTTTCCAAAATCGAGGATGAACTAAATGAGTTGGAACGTCTTATTTTCGATGACGAACCAACTCATGTGACCACTAAGAATCCAATTCTCGAGGAGTTACCTAATCAACACTCCTTATTTGAGAATGACGTTTACCACATTCGTGAGGATCTAACTTATCAACGATCCCCACAAAAGAATGATGGTTTCGTGCTTGATCGTGATCTTTTCGAGAGAGTTTCTATGATACTCAAGGAAGGGAATGACAAACCGTGGTTTGACAAGCCTATCTTTGATGAAGAAATCGATGAGATCGACGTTCATGAGGATGACGAGTATGTAGACCCCGAGGGGGCGTTGTTCTTTATTGACAAACGTTTTGAGAACTTATATAATCCGCCACCCCCTCCCACCAATGACTTAAATGTGAGGATTTTTAGCACGACTAATTTTGAATTTGACACGCCAAATATTTTCGACATTATTCAATCGGGTTTTCATAAAGAGTTTAAAAACGATGAAAAAGGAAAAGATTTTAAAAATGTTTTAAAAGATTTTTCTACATGTTTAACTCCGTCATCACCGCGTTATATGAGTGCTACCACCTCGTCTACTCCTTTTGACGACGGTTGGTGTGGTCTTAGTATGGGGGAAGCCCCAAATGTTCCCTCACACTTTACCACCGAGGACGAGATTTACGATCCCGGAATTGCTTGTAAAGGGAAATCTCGGTCTTCCACCGATGTAATAAATGGAAATCGTATCTATTTGCTTGGTGTGAGTCTACCTCGAGTAGCTCATATGTTTGACTTACCCATTACCCCACCTTTCTACTTCTCATTTCTTTTCTTCTACCACATTGGGGTGCGTGTTGAAGTAGCGTTGTTTCGTCTTTCATCCGAAAACGAAGACACTATCTTTGACCCCGGTATACGTTTATCGGGTTTTTAAAGTACTCCACGTACTTTTGGGCCTTGTTTATCATGTAAGCCCCACCAAAAATGACCATACCAAGATTATCCCTAAATGATCACATTTATGGGGATTCGAGTCGAGCTTTTGACTCGGTTATCAAAAACAAGGTGCCTCGTGGAGGATTCTCATGCTTATCCTTGTACATATTATTGCTTTCTTAGTTAACGTAATGAGGGGACTTGTGCTCTTCCTACCTTTGTTTCGTGGCTGTTTGTGATTGTGATTTATTAGGTTCATCGTCATCATTGAAGCCTCTCGTGTTCATTTTACGGAGCACTCGAGCTTCGATCGTTGCCTTTGGAGATTCCGATATCCGATGATATCATTTTACGTTCTAACGTTTATCTTATTAGCATAATTCGTAAACGGCTTTTAGGTTATTCGTTTTACCCTTTCCATGCTCGAGATTAAGCATTCGACTTCGTCTCTAGTATGGGGATGTTTACACCCCTAGACTCGAAACATTGAGGACAATGTTTAGTTTTAGTATGGGGGGTGAGTAGATACTTCACCTTGCTTACGTCACCACGCAATCCAATATTCATCTTTTTGCTATCATTTTATGCAAAATAAGGCTAAAAATGGCCAAATTTTAAAATCTTTCTTGTTTTTCATAAGTGTTTAAGACACGAATGTAGGTTTTCCGATGGTGAGAACGAGAGTAGTTTTTGACTCGACCGTGCGTGTTGAGAACTTAGCTCGATTCCTTAACTTTTTAGGCTAAGTCTCTTAAATGAGGATGAGAAATGATAGAGTTATTTATAAGTCTCGTAATCGTCACGATCTTATGTGTAGTAATTATTAGCTTATTCTCCCAATGCTTTTGCATAATAAATTGTTAATAAATATTGATTTGGCGGTTTAGTCACTATTGTTGGTTTCTAATTTGTTTTGGTAGCTTCCATGTAATTAAATTGGGAAAACATTAAGGTATCGCCAGCGTCACGGTTTTGAAGTATTGGCACCCGAATAATCAAAAGCTTCACCTAATAATAAGATTTCAAGTGCTCACCTAAATTAAGCAAAAATTTGAAGCTCACAAGGCCGAAAAATCTATGCCCAAATTGAAAGTGAATCAAGCCTTAATCTTCGAAGCTTTAAAGATCCAAAATTCGTTTTAGCATGAGGATATACGTCTTTGGCTAATAAAACCACCGATGAGGCGGATAATAAAAGGCAAGGCAAGACCGAAGTCATAATAAAAGCTCCATGGCGGAGTTGAATAAAAGATGGAGGTAAACCAAAGATAATAAGGCGCTTCCGTTAGGGGGCATATAAAAGTCTTGGTAATAAGTCTCATGTTCAAAACCGTTATAAAATCGTGTTTATCGATCCTTCTTGTTGACTTAATTTTTTAACATCGTTGTCTATTGGGATGAATTTTTAATTTAATGATTTTGGTTACACCGTTAAAACTCTATTTTTAGACTTAATCTCTATTCACGCATAAGTCAATAATGTATCATCGTGATCATTAAGATAAAATAAAATATAAGAGATACCAAGTAGGAATAAGGGAGTTTAGGTTCGTAATTAACACTCATGAGATATGATTGTGTTGCTAACTTATAATAACAATGATCTCGTTACACGCTTAGCATGGAATTGGGTGAAAATCGAGAACGACGAAATTATTTCTAACGAAGCATTCACGTGTTCTTGTTCTATGATCCCAAAAGTCACTTAATCGTGATGAAAACAATACATTATGTCTAAAACGCGTGTAGTAGTTTATTTAAATTTATGTCTTCAATAAATGTCATCATAAAATGAATTTTGGAAGTGCTATGATACTTAATTCTAGCATTGCGTGGGGAGACGGCAATGTTTTAGTATGGGGGACTGATGAGACTGTAATTATACATAGTCTCATCGTCCAAATCGGGCTTGAAACGCTTAAAATATCATCAAAATACCCAAATATATGCTTGTGTTTGTTCATTGTGTATTTTAGGTACGGATATCGTGAATTCACCAAATGATCAAAGGAATCAAGCAAAAACGAACACGGGAAACGAAGCCGCACAAGGAACCGGGTCCCTCAACTTTTGAAGACTTGTCACTTTTGACCCTTGTAAAACTCTATAATTACAAGATTGGTCCTTAAGTTTCAAGAAAATACCATTTTGGCCCTTGAAGAATGCAAATTGTGCATTTAAAACCCTTGGTAAAAGTTTATGTAAATGACAAGCCAAAATTGACAAGTTGAGGAAAGTTGTTAACAAAGGATTAAGAGTTTGGAGCTGTTTTATACAAAATGAAGAAAACTAGAAAAGCAGGGGGCCATTTGTGGGAAACACACAAACATATCCCACTAATCCCCACCTGACACGTCACTGAAACCCACCCAAACCCATTTACCCTACCCAAACCCACCATTTTACCCGACCTAGCCCAATACCCATCACCCCCAGCCCAAGTCAAACAACTCAGTCAACATTACCCACTAACCACTTTTTAAACTCGTTTTATAATAATTAAAAAACGGGGGAAACACCTCCTGTTCACCATCTTCCCTAAATCTATTCTTAATCCCAAACATAAACCCTAATTACAAACCCACCCTAAATCAAGGGGTTTTAACACCAACTCTTACAGAACCCTAATTGACCCCAACCTAAACCAAAACCCACTCACTAAGTTAATCCCAACCAACCCATGTGCCCCCCCTTGAGGTCCCCTTCCCATCACTTTCATCTCAAAAAGTTGTGCCCGACAAGATTAATGGCTAAGATTCAAAAACTTGCTCCCTATGTTCAGATTAACAGCTAAGATGCTTCCAACAGCTATCAACAACTCCCAAGGCTACTGGCAATCACAAGAGGCCACATTTGACAAAAGATTCCTCACAAGACCAAGGGCATAGTAGGAAATTCAGTTTTTAAGGTTTATGCACTCTAGAATCTTCTTTCATGTATTATTTAAACCATTCTCGGCTTGTGAGATGGTTGTTCCAGTTTTTGTAAAGTTTTTATCAAAGTAATGAAAATGAAAAGATGTTAAATTATGCAAAATTCTGAGTTCCATTTTAATTGTTTTCTTAGTTTAATCTTAATTTTATGCAAGATAGTTTAAGGTTTGTCAAGAAAGAGTTTGTGTTCAAAAGTTTTGGCAAGAAACGGTTTTCTTTGATTTTCAGAAAATTGCATCCAAGCACAAGAGGAAGTAAAAGTGGATCCTTGTGCTTGGTTTGTGTTTTAGGTTAATATTTTGTTGGCTTATCATATCTTAAAAAGTTTTACCAGTTTGGGTTTTCAAAGATTTTTCTTAAAAATCTTTTTTTTTACTTGTTTCTGACTTCACTGTAGCACAAGCCATCACAAGCTTGACTGACAATTAAGCTTGTGACTAGCTTATGCTACTTGTAGTTCTTCTCTTGGTTGTTTGTGTTTGTGTAGGAACAAGGAATCAAACAAGACCATATTTCATCTCTTATTCCATTTTCATTTCATTTTTGAAGACATTTTCTCCATGGTTCAGTTATTGAACCCCAACAGGGATTCTCTACAAGCTTGCATAAGCTCAAAAAGCCAGAAATTTCACCAGGGAAGGCATCAACTAAGTTTCTAAAGGCTTGAACCCCCTTGTGCAATTTTTATATTTTTTTTAGTGACTTGTGTGATTTTGGGTGTAGCATGTTTTTGTGTTAATGTGTTTGTTTATTTATGCTTCTTTGGTAGTTATATGCATGTTTAGTTAGCTTGGAATCAATTTGGGTAGGAATTGAACTCATTTGGTTTGTAAATCCAATTTCAGAAAGTTAAGGTGGTGTTTGGATTTGCAATTTAGCTAGGAATTGGTGGTAGTCTTTGGCTTATAATTCGTCTTGAAATGCTTAGGTTGCTAATGTTAGTAGTTTTCTGTCATAAGTAATTAGTTTAGACTTAATTTGAAGGGAATTGCATGCTCAAAAATTGGTAACATAGCTTAAAATCAGTAACCACTCCTTATTGACTGTTTTTTGTTGAATTGGTTCACAAATCTTTGTAATCTGTTAGGGTTTAGACCAACTTAGAGCTTGCTATTAGTTTGTGTTATTTGGTTGAGTAGTGTGCAAGTTTAGGGAGTTTGAAACTCACAATTGTGCCATTTGAACCAGTCAAGTTCATCAGAACCCCTAGGAGCCCTTACAGCAACTGATTTTTGCCCGTTTGAGTGTGATATTTTTATTGTGGTTGTGTTTTTTTTTTGCATAATCTGACTCCCCACACTTCCATGAGTGTGGGGGTGCCCCTCTTGTCCAACAAAATCAAGCCAATCAAAAGTTGTAAGCAGAAACATCCACAGACCTGTTTTTCTTCATTGCAAGTGGGAACCAAGTTCCCACTGCTTGTGTATTTGTATCCCCTGCTGTGCAAAAGGACAAACAGTCCACACATGTCACTTTCAGTTTTTTCTTTTTTTGTCTTTAGTGTGCAAATTTAGGAGTTAGGACTTGATTCTTTTTCCAATATTTTTCTTATTTTAATCTTGATTTTTCTGTTTAATTAGTTTTTATTTTACTGTTCATTTTATATTTTTTAGATTAAATTGCTATTTTTAATTACTTTTTAATTGTTGTTTTTGGCATTTAGTGTAAAAAAGTCATATTTTTCACTTTTAAAATTTTTCTTAGATTTAGAAATATAATTTAAGATTTTTAGTTTAAAAATTATTTCATTGTTCACTTTTTAATTATTTTTATAATTAAATTAGTTTAATTAGGGTTTTAATTCCAAACTATTTTGTCTTTTAGTGCAAAATCTACTGTTCATTAGTTTAATTTAGGATTTTTAAAATTGTCAAATTAATTTTGGCATTATTTTATTATTTTTTATGATTATTTTAGTTTAAAAATAGTTTTTAGTGTTTTAAAAATAGAAAAATAGTTTTGAAAATTTAGGAAAAATACTTTTTAGTCTTTAAATAATATAAGTGATTTATTAGTTCAATAAAATAATATTTTGGACATTTTATTAATTATATTTAATTTTAGGGCTTTAATTAGCATTTAAAATAGAATATTTAATTAATAAAAGGTTTTAAAATATTTTTGTTGGATTTTTATTCTTATTTATATTATTTAAGACTTAGTATTAATTTTTAATTAATTTTTAGGTTTAATTTTTAATTTTGTCGCGTTTTACGTAATTACGTCATCGTTTTACGTCAACGTCGTAGTTTTAATCGTAGTCGTAGCTCGTCTTTACGTTTTCTCTTCTCAACCAAAAACGTCACTAATCTAAACTTTGATTTTATATAATTCGCACATTAATCCACACACCTCCTTCGAGAACGAACCCGCATTTATCGGTTTTATGGTTTTTAATTAAATCGTACTACTTAATACTTGCCACATACACGTTTTTCCTAAAACGTGTACGATTTACCTACATCACTCGATCATTTAATTAGACTTCTTGGAAAGGTACTAGTGGCATGAGGCTTTTGGGTAATGGTTCCATTGACAGCCTCAAGTGCAACATTCATCCTTTCGATTTCAATTTTAAGAATTGGGTGACAACGAATCAGATGACATCTTTCTAGGTGGTAACGTTTTGTCAGACTCCACTCTATAAGGAAAGATCGTCATGACATCGATATCAGTTTTAATCTCGCCAATTCTTCTTTAATATCACAATCAACTAATATCAACATTTCTACGAATATCAACCATTTGTTGGGATCATAAATATCCACAACTTGGTTTAGATCTAAGATAGCTAGAATTCCTACGAGAATAGCTTCGATTAATTTACTAGGGGATTTAGGGTTCCTTATGACAATCTACGTCGTATAAATACCTCGTATAATATCAAAATAATCATCAAACGATCATGTAATCAAATTACATCATATATATATATATATACATATATATATATATATATATATATATATATATATATATATATATATATATAATCCATGTTATATATATTAAAATAACACTTCTCAGTCTGGCCTTGTCGGTAACTCGGGAATTTTTTGGCACTGTTATAGTCAAAAGATTTTTAGACATTTTTAGAAAAATGTTTATAGTTAAATGATTTTGAAATGTTTTACTCAAAACCTTGGTTTTAAAAATCTTTCGTTCTCTATAACGAGAGATCTGGTACCAAACTGTAACACCCCCAAATATACACAATTCAATACAGCGGAAGACTTGTTGGTGTTACGGGATAGCACATTACTCACATCATAGACAACGCTTAAAAATCGCGTCGATTAATAATAAAGCATTTCCATTCATAAATATCAAATTTACATAGGTCCCAAGTCATAGTTATTTCATACAATTTTACAAAAGATTTGAATGGAAATTGTCGTTTAAGTGTGGGCCATGAATTCTTGTTGTCTTCCCGAGAATTACCTTCAAGTACCTAAGATAAAACATGTTAAAAGAAAAGGTCAGTGAAAACGCCGAGTGAATTCATAGAGTTTAATAAAATCCATCAATATAATATCGGTATAAAATTATTTCCGAAAATCATTTTGTACAAATCATTGTAATAGGCCATAGAATAGCCAAAGTTATTTGATATAAATCCTTATCAAAAATCATAATATAGGCTTTTGCCTTAAAAATCATTATACGAGCCAATGTCGTAAAAACATCATACAATACGTTTTATAACGTTGTATAAAGTAAAATATAAACCATTATATGAATATGGTTATGTGAAACCAAAACACGAACATAAAATCAATAATAAGACCCCGTATTGCTAGTCAGACAATATATCGTAATTCAGTGCATATAGCAGTATTTCGTTAATTGGATTATTATAAGCCGCATGACATTGTTACCTTACTACAACAAACAACGGGTAGCTAGCCCAAAACTCATTTTGCCCATCTAAATTAGCGTGTCGTCACAATAATCACGCTTGTGTAAATCTTCTCATACATAAATTCGCATACCAATCAATGTGGCACGACGGGGATCAACCGTCAAGGCGCGAACTGAGGTGATCGTCCCCAAATAGTACTATTATATGCATAAGCGTCTACCAAATCCCGGTAGTTCACAATTCATGCTAATGGGACTTTTAGTGACATAACCTAACTTTAATAATCCATTTCATTTCATCTATCGGGTCATTTAATCATTCATCGGGTCCAAATCAATAAACAGACAATCGGGACAACTAGTGTCTTATTTTATAAAAACTAACATGTTATCTCCCTCGCGGGTTTATAAAACATTTCATAAAAACATTTAAAAGAGTGCGAGGCTATGAACTCACGTAGATTGGGAAAGGCTGGTTATCGGTGATTCGGATGTACGGTACGCGCTTCAATCACGGAAACCTAGACAAATAATACTTGTCTTAGAATTTTGTCCAATGACTTTATCAAAATAACAATTATGTATACATATGATGATTTTATATATATGATGATGATCAAGTGGGTTTATATATCTTTACTCATTCATTATAGTGTTTATGTGTTGGAAATTTTCAAGACTAGTTACACTAGTTCAACTTGTTTACATTTTAAAGCCCAATGGGCCTATTACAAGCCCAATATTATTCATTAGCCAAATTATACTTTTATTATCAGTATTATACTTTATATGTTGGGCCCAAATGGGTTAAGCCCAATAAGTAATTTTTATAAGTGTTTAACTTATTTAGTTAAATTATTAGTCCAAATATGCTAACTTAGCTCGTTAATGTCCGTATGTCATATAGTTCGGGTTTTATCGGTTTTTAATTGTATTAGGTACTTATACATCAGTATATGACTTTTAAAAAGTTTACATTAGACGGGTCCGACCGTCTAAGTTTTAATTGACGAAAAACGTTAATTTTACGGTATTAGCCGAAAAGACGTAAAAATCATGTTTATAGTTTATAACTTATAAAACTTATCAAACTACCATTTTTGTATAATGTCATATTTTATATCATAATATATGAAATTCTTATTTATAATTACTATTAATTGTTAGTGGGTTTTCATGTGTGTATACTTTATAAATATATAAGTGAGTGCTTATTTTATATAAGTTTTTATTATACAAATCTGATTTTAAATTTCATTTTCACCAAAACATCCATATCTAGAGTTCTATATGGAGATAGAAGCCCAAATTTTTATGGCATAAACTACATGATATGTTATCCATTTAACTCTACTATGGATACTGTTGAATCAGCCTCTATGTATTGTATAAAAATCGTCCAAAACAGTCTATGCATATTTGTACTCTAATATTGTTTTGATCATATCTCAATCATCCTAATGATTCCATTGCATGAACAACTCTCACATGTGTACAAGACCTAATACTTACTGTATATTGATTCCACTTTGCCATTTTATCAGTTTAACATGTGGTTAGTTACTGTTTTTATACAGCCATCATATTTAGCAAGATTTTAACCTTGTTACTTATGGTTTTCCATATTTTTAACCATATTTATCAACACCAAATCCCCACACGATATTTTTATCATCATATACATATACAATAGGAAAGAAAATACATGATTACATAATCAAAATAACAAGAGGATGGGAAGAACAATATTTATACCACCAAGATGATGTAGGTTGTGATCAAGACATGGATTTTGATTGAAGAACTTGTGATAGATCAACACCAATCTTCAAGGCCACCAATACTTGTAAACTCCATGTAGAAATCAGCCCTTGTACATGAATTTATGGTTAAAATAGATCAAATGAGGGTTGTTTTTGAGGATTGTGGGACGAAAATGAGAGAGAGAGAGGAAGGGAGGATTAGTGGTTTTGCATGTACAAATGAAGAAATGGTTAGTGTTAGATGGTTTTGTTTGTTGGATAGCTTACTTGTTAAGCTTAGGCTAACAAGTGTAGCTAGTAAGCTTACAAACTTGACACATCATGGTGTTGAGTCAATGTTTTGGCCGTCCCATGTTAGTGTGGTGGGGCAAAACTTGTTTTGGCTCATCCCACTAATTTACGGGTATTCCTCGATTCTAGTTTCCTCGATTTGCGTGCCCTTGGGTCGTTTTACGAGAAAAAACGTTTTTATAAATTAGGAATCAACGGCACAAAACGAATCTAATAAAAATTGTCTCATCAAAAACGGAGTTCGAAAACGTAAATACGTAATCCTAAGGTTTCTGGTTTAGTCGTAAAGGACATTAAATTATAATCGTAAGTCCTAATCTCTTCTCGTAAATTTGTGATTTTATGAACCAACGCAAATTTAAAATCTCAAAATAATATTCACGGACAAATTTATTTTCTGAAATGTCGGACTGTCACCAAAGACGGTATATGTAAACGTAAGCACGTAACGTTGAATCCTCCGGTTTAGACGTAGTCGATGCTACTTCAAGACGTAAATCCAAATTTCTTCCCAAAAATAAGTGAGTTCATATTATAACATTAAAATAATGTTTTCAATTAAATATTGAGAATAAAATATAAACCATAAATTGACGGATTGTCACAACCGAACCATGATTATCCCTAAATGATCACATTTATGGGGATTCGAGTCGAGCTTTTGACTCGGTTATCAAAAACAAGGTGCCTCGTGGGGGAATTCTCATGCTTATCCTTGTAAATATTATTGCTTTTTAGTTAACCTAATGAGGGGATTTGTGCCCTTCCAACCTTTGTTTCGTGGTTGTTTGTGCATTGTGGTTTTTAGATGATCATTATTTTCACGATTGGAGCCTCTTGTGTTCGTTTTTTGGGAGCACTCGATCATTTGCTTTGAAGAATTTCTCGATATCCACACATGATATATCCTTATATGTTCTAACCTTAGGTTTTTAGCACACTTCATAAACGGCTATTGATTTAACGGTTACACCCTTTCCATGCTAGATTAGGCATTCGACTTCGACTCTAGTATGGGGGTGTTTCACCCCTAGACTCGAAACATTGAGGACAATGTTTAGTTTTAGTATGGGGGTGAGTAGATACTTCACCTTGCTTTCGTCAACACGCAATCCAAAAGTTTATCTTTTTGCTATCATTTTGTTGCAAATAAGGCTAAAAATGGCCAAATTTTAAAATTTTTCATAAGTGTTTAAGACACGAATGTAGGTTTTCCGATGGTGAGAATAAGAGTAATTTTTGACTCGACCGTGCGTGTTGAGCACTTAGCTTCGATTCCTTAACTTTTAGGCTAAGTCTCTTAAATGAGGATGAGAAATGATAGAGTTATTTATAAGTCTCGTAATCGTCACGATCTCATGTGTATTACGTATTAGCTTATTCTCCCCACGTTTTTGATAATAAATTGTTAATAAATATTGATTTAGCGGTTTAGTCATTATTGTTGGTTTCTAATTTGTTTTAGTAGCCTCCATGTAATTAAATTGGGAAAACATTAAGGTATCGCCAGCGTCACGGTTTTGAAGTATTGGCACCCGAATAATCGAAAGCTTCACCTAATAATAAGATTTCAAGTGCTCACCTAAATTAAGCAAAAAATTGAAGCTCACAAGGCCGAAAAATCTATGCCCAAATTGAAAGTGAATCAAGCCTTAATCTTTGAAGCTTTAAAGATCCAAAATTCGCTTTAGCGTGAGGATATACGTCTTTGGCTAATAAAACCACCGATGAGGCGGATAATAAAAGGCAAGGCAAGACCAAAGTCATAATAAAAGCTTCATGGCGAAGTTGAATAAAAGATGGAGGTAAACCATGATAATAAAACCACCGATGATGGAGGATAATAAAAGTCATGGTAATAAGTCTCATGTTCAAAACCGTTATAAAACCGTGTTTATCGATCCTTCTTGTTGACTTAATTTTTTGACATCATTGTCTATTAGGAGGAATTATTAATTTAATGATTTTGGTTACACCGTTAAAACTCTATTTTTAGACTTAATCTCTATTCACGCATAAGTCAATGATGTATCCTCGTGATCATTAAGACATAACAAAATAAAAGAGATACCAAGTAGGAATAAGGGAGTTTAGGTTCGTAATTAACACTAATGAGAAGTGATCGTGTTGCTAACTTATAATAACAATGATCTTGTTACACGCTTAGCATGGAATTGGGTGAAAATCGAGGACGACGAAATTATTTCTAACGAAGCATTCATGTGTTCTTGTTCTATGATCCCAAAAGTCACTTTATTGTGATGAAAACAATACATTATGTCTAAAACACGTGTAGTAGTTTATTTAAATTTACGTCTTCAATAAATATCATCATAAAATGAATTTTGGAGGTGCTAAGATACTTAATTCTAGCATTGCGTGGGGACACGGCAATGGTTTAGTATGGGGAAGTGATGAGACTGCAATTATACATAGTCTCATCGTCCAAATCGGGCTTAAAACGCTTAAAATATCATGAAAATACCCCTATATATGCTTGTATTTGTGTCTTGTGTATTTTAGGTGCGGATATCGTGTAATCAACAAAAGATCATAAGAATAGAGCAAAAACGAACACGGGAAACAAAGCCGCACAAAGAACCGGACCCAAAGAATGATTTTTGCAAAAAGCCCCTTGAAGAATTGAACAATGTCAAGAATAGTCCATCAACTTTTGAAGATTGACACTTTATACCCCTAATAATCTCAAAAATACTTGGGGGTCCCTAAAGTATAAAGGCTTGTCAAGATTGGCCCTTTTAGTTTGAAGATGTTACCCATTAAACAACAAGGACTAATGGTGCAATTAAACAAGGACTGTTGATGAAATGGCATAGGGACTAACGGTGCAAATCAAAAGGACTCACCTTGCAAAGCTGTTTAAAGAAGGAAGTTAACAGGGGGACCAATTGTGCCAAAACCATAAACTATTTAACCACCTAACCCATTTAACCTAACCCTACCGACAACCTTATACTCCCATCCACTCACAACTCTCCATGTCACTCCCTTACCCAATCACCATCATCCATCTCACCTCCCATGCCACGTCTGTTTTCCACCCACACCTTAAACCAGTTTTATTTAAACTGGTCAAATGGTCAATGATAATTTCTCTCTAAACACCTAATTTAAATAAACCCATCCCAAAATCAGATTAAAACCTATCATAATCCCTCATAAACCCTAGAACAGCCCAGGATCAATCCAAGCCTAAACAAAGGGGTTTAACCCAATTATTTCCAGATGGGTGATTAACCTTACACTAAACCAATCCCACCTTTCACTTTTGTCCTCACCCTCACCATATGGGCCCCCCGTCCTTCCCCTGCTGCACCTAGAATAGCAAAAATGGAATCCAACAGCAATCCAACGTCTCCAAACGTTTTTTTGGTCCCCAAGACCATTTTAACGTTCAAGATTTAAGATTCCACCTCAGAGATCACATGGAACCAATTTGACCAAGATTCAAAGGGAATTTCTGGATTTTCATACGAATTAGGGTTTAGGGCTTTTCCCTTTTGTAATATTTTATTCAGGAGACTAGAATGTTCTTCTAAGTAGTATATAATGGGTGTCATGTACCCATTAGTTCTTGTTCCAGATTTTTGTAATATTTAAACTTTATTAATGAAAATGAAAGAGATTTTAATGTGCAAAATCTGAGTTCCAAGCTTATTTGTTTTTAGTTCATGATTTTCAAAGTCTGAAAATCAGTTTAAGAGAAAAAAGGTTTTCACTTATATCAAAAAGTTTTCAAAGAATCCGTTTTTTTATAAGCCAAAGAGATAAGCTAGCTTAATCAATAAGCTAGGCTTATACTCTTGTGGCTGTTTAATCAAGTCAATCTCTCTCTCTTCTTTGTTTAATCTTAACAGGTACACAAATTGTGCACATTGGATGAGGTGAGGATTTTTGACAATCCATCATCATCACTTACTTGCATACACAAGCCCTTTTCTGAGATTGCTCAGCTCAAGCCCGAGCTTGATGGAGAAGGCAAAAGCTGCCTTTGTGATGCCTAGATGTAGGGTCACAAGGTAAAGACCTTTTCTTTCTTTCTATACTTGCTTGGATGTTTTTGAGCTATGATGATTAATAGGATTAGCTTGATAGGATGTAGGCCAAATGCATGATATTTTGTATATGTTGATTTAAAACAGGTTAGGATAGGTTAGATTGGATTTGGTGCAAGTTTGGTTACAAATTCTTTGTTAAATTTCAAGTTTCAGTTTTTAAAAGGGTGTTTGGATCCTGGTTTTGAAATCAAGTGATGAAGTGTATTTGGTTTGAAATCTGTTTAAATGCTCTCATTTGATTAGCTTTGTGTTTTATCAGCTTTATGTGTTAGATTTGGTGAGATTTGGTAAGAGTTGCATGCAAATTTGGTAAAAACCTAGTAAAAATTCAGTCAAGCCATAACTGCCTTGGTTTTGAGTAATTTTACAATCAAATCTTAGAGGTTGTTAGGATTTAGGCTAGGCTAGGATTGGGAATTGATTTGGGGTAGCTAGGGTGTGAATTGAGTGAGTTTTGGCCAACCAAAACTCACCCAATTGCACTTTGCATCAGCAAAGTCCCAACAGACCCCTTAGTCCTATATCAGGTAACTATGTTTGGTTTTTTTGGGCTTGATCTTGTGAAGTGAACCTGTGTTTTTATAATTTTTTTGACTCCCCACAACCCAACTGGTTGTGGGGTTGCCTTTGTTTGCCCACAAAACCAAAAAACAAGCAAGTTACAAGGGCATTTGTGCCCAGACCCGTTTTTTGTGAAGATAGTGGGAACTCAGTTCCTACTGCTAGTGTTAGAAGTTCCCCCTGCTGAGCTAACAGACAAACGGAGTCAAATGTCACTGTCAGTTTTTAATTTTTTTGTCTTTAGTGGTTAAAAATGGGAATTAGATCTTCAAACCAATTTTGTTATTTTTCTTATTTTATTTTAATTTTTCTGTTTAATTTAGTTTTCAGTTACTGTTCATTTTCCATTTTTTTAGATTTAATAGTATTTTAAATTACTTTTTAATTAACTGTTTTTTGTCTTTTAGTGAAAAATTTTAATATTTTTCAGTTTTAAAAATTTTCTTATATTTAGAAAAATATTTTAAGACTTTTAGTTCAAAAATATTTTACTGTTCACTTTTTAATTAATTCTTAGAATTAATTTAGTTTAATTAGGGTTTTAATTGTATACTATTTTGCCTTTTAGTGAAAAATATTTAATTTTTCAAACTTTTTCATTTTTATACTGTTCATTAGTATAATTTAGGATTTTTAAAATTGTCAAATAATTTTTAGCATTATTTAATTATTTTTAATCATTATTTTAGTCTAAAAATAGTTTTTAGAGTTTTAAAAATAGAAAAATAGTTTTGAAAATTTAGGAAAAATACATTTTAGTTTTTAAATAATATAAGTAAGTTATTTGTCCAATAAAATAATATTTTGGGCTTTTTCTTAATTATATTTAATTTTTGGGCTTTAATTAGCATTAAAAATTGAATATTTAATTAATAAAAGGTTTTAAAATTTGTTTATTGGATTTTTATCCTTATTTATATTATTTTAGACTTATTTTTCATTTTTAATTTGTTTTTAGCTAAAAGAATTTAATTTTTCACGTTTTACATAATTACGATCGCGTTTTACGTCACTCGTCGTAGTTTAATTGTAGTCGTAGCTCGTCTTTATTTTCTTTCTTTTCTCATCCAAAAACGACAATAACCCAAAATTTTGATTATATATATTGGCACATTAATCCACACACCTCCTCGAGACGTATTTCTACGACTATCAAAATGGCGCCGCTGCCGGGGAGGTGTTTTTGGTGTGCCATTATTAGTATCGTGTTTGTGTGAGTGGTGCATTTTTGCTTTTCAAATTTTGGAAAGCGTGAATATCGTTTATACTCATTTTTGTTATTTTTCCTTATTATATTATAGTATCCAAATAAATTGTGTTTAGTTTTCCTAAACTAAACACACAACAATCATTTTACTATATTGTAGATATCCCATTATTGTTTTCGTTTTTCTTTGTGAATATATTACTATATTGTACTTACGTAGAACAATAAATATAAAAGTACTCCAAAAGCGTGAAAACGCAACCTTGATTCGGGATTTCATCACTCGATCATTGTATTCGAATCCAAAGCAGAAGTGTAAAGGAAAAATAGATAAATACTTTCGTGAGGCTTAATTTCGATTAACACACACTATAAGGTGGGTATAAGGCGGTTGTATTTCACGACCTAAGGGAAAAAGGATCTTAAGTGCTTAGCGTCGCCTCGTTTCCCCCGCTTGCTTGTGCGTGTTTTGAGAAGAAGGGCTAATCGAGGGTTTGCCAACCAAAGTATTATCTACGTATATATATTTTCTTGTTTTCAAGATTAAACCATCTTGAACGTTTTGGTGTTCCACCAACGTTCTAAAGTCATCGAAGGCGTTCACTTCACGTGATCGTTTTCATTCCTTGAGGCTCCTTTAATCGAGAAAGTCGATTCGAGGAGAGATTTGTAGATTTGAGTCTACATAATACAACAAAAATCCAAAAAAAATTAAAAACAATAAAAAATAAAAAATATTCTTCTTACCCTTATCCATTAATTCTATTTGTAACCCTCTAGTGTTTAATTCTCGTTACACCATTCTCGTTGCATCATGTCAAATAACGGTGGATATTATTCGTGTCCATATTGTGGAGGCCCGCCCGATGCTGCCAATTGTTTTTATTGTGAGGTTATTGGAGGTCGAGGGGGTTATATCTATAACCCCGCTCCACGTGATCATGGTAACAATTTTCAATCTTACGACCAAGGTCATCCATCGTCTTCATTTTATTCGTCGTATGATTCGTCTTTTAATTGCAATGATGAGTCTATTCATAATGCCTTTAATGATTTTGTGAGACGAAATAATGAGAAATTAACGATGGTGGAAGAACAAATGACAAGCCTTAAGGAAACTTGTAATAAACGAATAGCAACCCAAAGGGACACTTTAAAAAAATTGAAAACGATTATGATACCCTTTTTGAAGAGCAACAACGTTTGTATGATCAAAATCAAGTGATGTGGAAAGGATACGTGGATAACATTAAGGAAAATCATGCTAATGAGAGAGATAAAATTCTCTTAATGTTTGAGGGCTTAGTGAAAAAATTTAATTCTTTGTCAAATAACACCAATCCTAATTCCGAGGGAGAGGTTAAAACCTTATCGACTCCTAAGACTCGTACGTCTCGTATTGATCCATATCTCTCGAATTTTAGAGTCGTGCAACCTTCTTCGTCTTGCAAAAACATAGAGGAAGCAAAAACGTCATCCAACGAAGTTTTGAAAAATGTTTTTGAAAATAAACCAAAGGAAAAACTCGTAGGATACTTGGGAGTATTAAATCTTGTACCTTCTAAACCTAATTTTTCTAATGAGGATGAAATTATTGAGGATTTTCTAAATCAATATACACTTAATTTTGACAAAGAAATTCCATTAAATGATTTTAAAAAAGAAAAATGTGAAAAGGATTTAAAGGAAATAGTTGAACCCTCGTTTTTACAAGATGAGCGAAAATTAATTCTGAAGGGACGTGTTAGTAGTTTTGCTAAAATGTTCGAGAACCCACGATCGATCCCTTCGAAGGACAAAGTTGAAACCGTCAAGGCAGAATCGTCACGAGACGAGCCTTTTACTCCTAATCCCACATCGAGTGAGATTTTAGATTTATCGTGTGAGAAGTCCGCCGATGGCCTTGGTCACATTGATAAGTTTTTCGATGTCGAGGTCGAAACGACAAAGGCAAAATCTTCAATCGAAGAGCCTTCTTTTCCTAGTTTCACGACGGTTGAAGCTAGCGACTCAATTATCAAAAACTTTATTGCTCAACCTCTTCCACGAGGAAGAGAAGACGTTTTTGATCCCGATGGCGATTTTTCCGAGATCAAACGTATTCTTGATGATCCGCCTTCTATTTCGAGTTTGATGATGACCGTTGCGTTAGCCCGGAGGAGGATGCTTTATTAATCGATTCACGTTTTAAAAATTCAAATCCTCCTCCCGCCTTCAAGATAAATGTGGAAATTTTAAGTGTGCCTAGAATTGTTTTAGAAACACCAAATATTTTCAATTTAATCAACTTGGGTTTTTGTAACAAAGAGTTAAAAAATGAAAAAGGGACTGATTTAAAATTGATTTGAAATTTTTTCCAAAGTTAACTCCGTCATCACCTCGCTTAATTGAGCTTGCTACAAACGCGTCTACTTCTTTTGACGACGTTTTGTGTGGATCTAGTGTGGGGGAAGCCCCATTTTTTTCCTCATACTTCTCCACCTAGGACGAGATTTTTGATCCCGGTATCACGTTAAAGATAAAATCTCGGTCTTTTACCGAAGTAGTCACTAGAAGATTCTTCTACACTTACGGTATGAACTAAAAACAAATAAGCTTGGAACTCAGATTTTGCACATTAAATCTCTTTCATTTTCATTAATAAAGTTTAAATATTACAAAAATCTGGAAAAAGAACAAATGGGTACATGAAACCCATTATATACTACTTAGAAGAACATTCTAGTCTCCTAATAAAATATTACAAAAGGGAAAAGCCCTAAACCCTAATTCGTATGAAAATCCAGAAATGCCCTTTGAATCTTGGTCAAATTGGTTCCATGTGATCTCTGAGGTGGAATCTTAAATCTTGAACGTTAAAATGGTCTTGGGGACCAAAAAAACGTTTGGAGACGTTGGATTGCTGTTGGATTCCATTTTTGCTATTCTAGGTGCAGCAGGGGAAGGACGGGGGGCCCATATGGTGAGGGTGAGGACAAAAGTGAAAGGTGGGATGGGTTTAGTGTAGGGTTAATCACCCATCTAGAAATAATTGGGTTAAACCCCTTTGTTTTGGCTTGGATTGATCCTGGGCTGTTCTAGGGTTTATGAGGGATTAGGATAGGTTTTAATCAGATTTTGGGATGGGTTTATTTAAATTAGGTGTTTAGAGGGAAATTATAATTGACCATTAATGAAGTTGATTTTGCTAGGTTCAATTGTTGTTCTCGGTATCTTAACGAATTGATTTCCGGCTTAAAGCATGACTCAGTTGATTTTGGTAAAACAAATATTTTTGGTTGTTTATAAATAAAATGTGCAAAACAATTAAAGTAAAAGTGCGTTAAAGTAAATCTAAGCCTAATTAAAATAAAGTGCAAGAGTTTAAAAACGTGACTGAAATTAAAGGGCGCTAAAGTAAATGACGCAAATTTAAAACTAACTAAGGCAAACTTAACTCGCAACTAAAACTTAAACTAAGGCAAGTCTAAAAATAAAGCTAAGGAAAATTTAAAGTGCAACTAAATAAAGGGCAGGAAAAATAAAGCTTGAAAATAAAAGACAGAACTTAAAAAGAAAAAATAAAAAGAACCTTACAGAACCCTTGATTCGGAAGTTCAAAACTTCCGAATGAACTGGCTTGATCCGGAACTTAGACCTTGATTCGGAACTTTTTAGTTCTGAATGACAAAAAGATGTTGATCCGGAACTTCTTACGAATGAAACACTCTTGACTCGGAACTTATTGACCCGGAACTTGGTTCGGAAGATCTGGCTGATTCGGAACTTGTCCTTCGTCCGGAACTTTCGAGTTGATCCGGAACTTTTGAGTTCCGAATGAATCTTCTTGATCCGGAACTTTTTGAGTTCCGAATGAAGTCTATTGATCTGGAACTTTGAAGTTCCGAATGAACAATGCTGACTCGGAAGTTCTTCTTGATCCGGAACTTTTTGAGTTCCGAATGAAGTCTATTGATCTGGAACTTTGAAGTTCCGAATGAACAAACTTCCTCCCTCTTGGTTCGGAAGTTTTCCTGGGAACAAAGAAACACAGAAACAAACGCCCCGAAGAACAAGGGATAACAGAAACAAGAATATAACACATATTTAACCAAAATCAAGCAAACGATTAAGCTAAACTAATAACAAATCAACAGTTAAACATAAACAAACAATTTAAATCAACAAAACAAACAAATTTAACCACAATAATTAAAAACCCACTTGATCAAAATAAGAACATGGACATAAACATAAACTTAAAGATCAAAGATTAAGAAAGGTAGATGAGAGATTAACAAGAATAAGTAAAGATTGACAAGAATTAAATGGAAACTTACTTGAAATTAAAGGAATTTAAGGTGCAAGACAAGGTATTTAAATTGACAAGTATTTAAATTGACATGAATTAAAGGGTGCAAGGTAAGTAAATGGTGGAAGACTAATTGTCACACTTAGCCAACAAGAAAAATGATTATCTAGTCCTAACTATATATAGGGGAGGATTAGGAAGCTTCCTCCCCGCTTTCCTTTTCTCTTAATTACAAGCTTAAGTCCTTCCTTCTTTAATCTTTATTAATTGCATGCTTAGTCCTTTTCTTCTAATCTACTTTAAACTTGGACTTTAAGGACTTTTGGCTTGGGATTTCTTTGAACTCGTCTTTAATTTCTTCAATAAATTAGACTTGAGTTTCTCAGCTTTAAGTAAACTTCCGTCTTTTGACTTTTTCTTCGATAAATATTCAGAATTGGTCTTGGACTTCCGTTCTTTATGCACTCTTGACTTCTTGACTTCGTCTTTCATCTTTTTCTTCAATAAAAGCCCGTAAATGCCCGTGAATATCCGTGTTTTCTCCACTTTTCACAATTTCGTCCTAAATCACAACAAAAACACAAACCACGCATAATTCCGACATAAAAGACATAAAATACACGTTTTGGCTCGGTTATTATTGTAATTAAGTGGTAGAAAAGATGGTTGTTTTCACACCTATAAAATCCCCTACACTTGACCATTGCAATGTCCTCATGCAATGCATTAGTTACAAAGCACGTTTACATTTTTCATCATAATCAATCCACGTTGGCCTTTATTAAAGAGATAGAAAATTAAAAACATACAAAATAAAGAAATCAAAAGCATACCTTGGGTTTTGGAAATGTCATGAATAATCATCATCCTCAATTTTTCACTTTCTCCAAACCAAGCTTAAAAACGAGATCATTGTTATTATAAGTTAGTAGACTAACACGAACTCATGTGGGTCAATTATTCAATTAGACTCCCTTATTCCTAGGTGTATCTCTTATATTTTATTGTTGTCTTGAATGATCACGAGGATGCATTGTTTGACTTATTTCGATAGTTTATTAGGCCGAAAATAAAGTGAACGATTTAATCAATAGTTAGCTAAAGGACAAAATCTTTTAAAACTGCTTCTCGGGACCTCATAAAGTTCATATCTTGGCATAACTCGCTTCGCGATTTGAGACCTTTCTCGGACCGATATTTGGCAGCGACTTCATACTTCAAACCATGAGAGACGTTCATGAAATTATGGTCTTCTCTTCATAATGGAATTTCTTCACTTGAAGTTTTGAGAGATTCATACTTGGACCACGACTTCTTCATTTTTCTCCAATCTTTATTTTGGACTTTGATATACAACGATCCGCCTCCTTTTATGACTTGGATCTATTTATCCTCATACCTTGTTAGGGTCTTTTCGGATACACTTCTCCATGACTTTTGGGGAGTATTTGCTTTTCGTCGTGTGTCTCGATCCTTCATATTGATTTTCGATAAATGATTCTTCACATCACTTTGGATCTTTAGCAACAAAATATAGCCCTCATGCATTGTTAGGGCCTTTTCAGACTCGCCAATCTTCGCATCCCGCTTCAA
The DNA here is from genome assembly GCA_025667525.1 of Glebionis coronaria. NCBI lineage: Eukaryota > Viridiplantae > Streptophyta > Magnoliopsida > Asterales > Asteraceae > Glebionis > Glebionis coronaria. The sequence goes on along the minus strand of CM046880.1, from coordinate 121,356,629 downwards.
TAAGTTATGCCTTGGCTATGAACTCTAATCCATACCGAGCAACTTTTAAACGATCTTGGCTAGAAGCTAAGTAACTTTTCAAATCGTACAACCTTATTTATTAGCAGATAAATTATTAGCAAGCGATGGGAGAATAGGCTTATAATTAACTCACATAAATTCACGAAAGAATACCGAACTTATAATTGGCTCTATCATTTCTCGTTCTCCACAGTTTAAAATCTCAAGTAATGAGACTCGTGGATACTTAGCCTATTAAATCAAAGTTTTGGGTTTTCGAGTCGCCTATAGGATCTTGCAAATTCTTAGACTTTTTCAAGTTTAGAATTTGCGTTTTAAAGTTCCCGTGATAAACGACTCTCTAGGATCAATTATAGGAACTTGCGAAAAGTTCTTGTTCTTAACCCGTGAGAGTTAAGACTTTCGCGTTTTATAGCTCCCTATATAAAAGCCTAGCAAAACTTGACTTAAACACGTTAAGGATACTAGCTAGAGTAACTAAGATAAGTAAACTCGGGTTGAGTCAAAAGATTCACAACGCTTGAAAATTAAAACCACTTTATTAAACATTTATTCTAATAAGGCAAGAAAATAACTATACAAAGGGAAAAACTTATAGGCCAAAATAGATCAAAAATTTTGAAAAATGACGAAAAATAGATTTTCCGGTTAAAATGAGGACAAATACAAGGAAAAGACCACTTAACTTCGATAGAAGTCCCCCCTACACTTAAGATAAACATTGTCCTCAATGTTTAAGCATGTGGGAGTAAACTCCCCCACACTTAGGACATTGTGCACTTTGTTTAAATCTCGCTAAGGAAGAGACAACTAAAGAGATTACTATTTTAATATTGAGAAAATATAAAATAGTGAATCGAAAAGAGTTTAGGATAGAACCGGGAAGAAGTGAACACGGAATCACGGGTCGTCAAGAATCATCAAGAGTGGATCATTGAAGCTCGAATCCCTGATTAAGAGAGGAGAGGAAAGCAAACACTAACTGGTCTCCCCTACACTTATGATAAAGAAAGCGAAAAGATAGATGCATGGGTTGCCTCCCAAGAAGCGCTTGATTTTTGTTAACCGAGTCGTGAGCCTGACTCGACCTTGATTATCAACGGAAGAAGCATGAAACATATCCACCAGGATCAAAGACATAGTTTTCGTCCATCAAATAGCACAAGCTTAAGGTGAACAAGGAAAGCCAAAGAAGAATAGGCAAGGTTCCCTTAAGCAGTGATGGAGCATGGTGGAAGCAAGGATGAAGTGGTGTAAGCATGTCTTCAAATTGTCCAAAGATTTTTCCTTTTATTTCATCAGGTGGATACTGAGATGGCTTAAAAACTTCAATACCGGGGTCGAATACCTTTTTCTTTAAGGGAAAATAGCACTCAGGCTCAGCAGAATGGGAAGAAGATCCGCGAAGAAGCACAACCTTGTCCTCAGAAGTGGGACAAAGAGGTGTTAACTCATACGTGCTGCGGATTTTGGTGTCGACCGGTTTCTTCTCCTTAGAAAGAATGTGCTTCAAATCCAAAGTAGGATCAAGACGATAATCTTCAAAGTCATAAGGAGGAGCATCACTCTCATGAGGGAAGTAAGTGTTGAGAAATTCAGAGAAATCTTCCTCAAATGAGTAATCGTCCAAAGTAGGATCGAGTGATGGCGGAGGATCTTCATCATGTGAAGAATCGCTCGAAAGAGTATCAGCCTCATCAAAATCATCATATGTGGGCAGCTCGGGATACTCAGAAGTACAATCAAAATCATCCGAATCTAAGCTAGAATCATCATTATAAGCATCAAAGACCGGTGGAGAATCATAAATGGGAGAAGCTTCCAAAGTAGGGAGAGAATCATCCACATCATCATGAAAAAGTGGATTATCATTGCAAGACTCGAATAGAGGATTGTTGTAGACGACGAAGTCCTTATGCACATTAATCATATTCATTGATTCTCGTCCATAGTATTTGCCTGTAAGCTTCCCTATTTTGAAAATTTGTGAGTCATTCCAGACTCTTATGATTAACTCACCTTCGGCCACATCCACTAAAGCTCGTCCGGTTCTCAAGAATGGCCGACCAAGTATTAAAGGAATACGAGGGTCTATTTCATAATCAAATACGACAAAATCGACCAGGAAAGTAAATGCGCCAACTTTAATGAACACGTCTTCGGCTATACCAACAGGGTAAGCGAGAGTGCGATTTGCAAGTTCAAGAGTCATCTTTGTTGGAGTGAGGTCGGGAAATGATAGTGTTTTCCAAACACTCAATGGCATCAAATTAATAATGGCCCCGAGATCAGCAAGGGCAGTAAATTCTTCAGTGTTGTTGAACACGCAAGGCAACACAAAACGACCGGGATCTCCAAGCTTTTCCGGAAGTTCTCTAAGAAGAACTGCAGAGCAATTTTCATTTAAGCGTGTGTTGGCGAGTTCAATCAGCTTCTCCTTCTTGTTAAGCAATTCCTTAAATGCTTTAACCAAATTGGGCATGTGGACAAGTGCTTCAAGAAAACTAATGCTAAAGCTCATTTGAGAAATCATCTTGATATAGTTTGTCACTTGAGAGTCCTCCTTTGTTAGATCGTTGGTCTTGCCTAAGCGAGAAGGGTATGGGATATTGGGTTTATAGGTGGAAGGTGAAGGTGTAGTCGGTAAAGGTTGAGATGTTGAAGGGTCCTTCCGAGATACATCATCATGACGAGGCGGAGACGGTAATGGTGCACTAATACAAGGTGTAGGAGGAGTAGGGATACATGGTGGTGGAGGAGGTGTAGATGATGGGGGTGGGATTGGTGGCCCTACGATGGTGACTCCACTACGAGTAGTAATAGCACTCACATTGGCTCGCGGATTGGTGACGGTGTTTGAAGGTAGAGAACTTGAAGTAGAAGGTTGAGTGGAGGGCAAGAAACTAGCAAGCATATTCTTCAAATCATTTGTTTGATTGCTGAAGGAGGATTGAATATTATCTCGAAGCTCGGATCTTATCTCATTTCCTTGCTTGGTAATATCTCCTTTAAGATTGATAATCTGACTCTGTAGATTCTTGATTTGCTCACCTTGGGTTCTCATTATGGCTTCAACATCCGGATTACTGGGTGGGAGTTGTTGGGCGGGTTGGTGATAAGGATTAGAAGCTCTTGGTGGGATTTGGTTTCTTCTATTGTAGTTGTTGGCGGGGTTTTGGTTTTGAGGAGAAAAACCGGGTGAAAGGTAATTGTTTGATCGGTAGCTCAGCAGATTTCTATCCCCTTGTTGTCTAGCTTTGTAATTTTCCGGTGAATAATTACCATAAGCTGCATACACATTTTCCGGATTTCCTTGGGTAGAAGGACAATCGGTGTATGAGTGAGGACCGCTGCATGTTTCACAAGGATTAGCAACCGCTTTAACTTGTTGTTGTTGTTGGTTTGAAGCGAGAAGCGTAATACTTTTGCTCATTTCAGTCATCATGCGGGTGAGTTCGGTCATATCAGGGTTTGCTGAGGTGGAAGAAACATTGACTCTCGGGTTGTTCCTAGAAGAAGCAGAGGAATCCCAGTTTTTGTGGTGAGTAGTCATGTTCTCAATTAACTCTCTACACTCCTCGGGTCTCCTTTTCATGAATGTGCCACCGGCGGCTGCATTAATCGTATCACGATCTCGAAAAGTCAAACCGTTGTAGAAAGTATCGATTAAGGTCACAGGGAGCATGTTGTGGTTTGGACATCTATCGATCAAGACATTATATCGCTCCCAAGCATCAAAAAGAGATTCATCAGGGTCTTGCATGAAACCGCTGATTTGATTGCGAAGGCTTGTGACCATGGATGGTGGAAAGTAGCGCGACAAAAAGCGTTGAGTCATGTCATCCCAAGTGTGAATAGAATTCTTCGGGATACGATCAAACCATTTCTCGGCATGATGTAATAAAGTATGTGGAAAGAGTTGTAGGCGAAGTTCATCCATTGTGGCACCAGCCAACTTCATGCTTTGGGTGATTGTAATGAACTTGTCGAGGTATTTGTTGGCATCATCATCAGGCAATCCACGGAATAGGTTTGTTTGTACTTGCTGAATCATGTGGTGCTTCAACGAAAACTCAGGAGCGTTGATTTGCATCGGCGCAATCGGTCCTCCTCGTCCAAACATGGTTGGTTGACAAAGTTCCTCCATGGTCCGAAGATCGGGCTGTGGAAGAACATTGTTGTTATTATTAGGGTGCGGTGGATTATTGTTGTTAACACCTGACATACTTAAATCTTCTTGAGTCTCGGGCTCTTGATAATTAGAAGATCTAGTACGCATGCACCTACAAAGACAAAAGAAAAAGAAACCAAACACAAAAACAATATATATACACAATAAAGATATAATCTTTTTGGATTTTTGAAATTTTTAATTTTTATGTATTTTTATCAATTTTTTATTTTTATGATTTTTTGAATTTTTTATGCAATAAAAATAACGCTCGCAAGTGAACAGATCCCAAAAAGCAACGCGTCTCTCACAAAAAACCGTTAATCTTTACGAAAAGAGCCGACAGCGGCGCCATTTTAATGAAGTTGATTTTGCTAGGTTCAATTGTTGTTCTCGGTATCTTAACGAATTGATTTCCGGCTTAAAGTATGACTCAGTTGATTTTGGTAAAACAAATATTTTTGGTTGTTTATAAATAAAATGTGCAAAACAATTAAAGTAAAAGTGCGTTAAAGTAAATCTAAGTCTAATTAAAATAAAGTGCAAGTATTTAAAAACGTGACTGAAATTAAAGGGCGCTAAAGTAAATGACGCAAATTTAAAACTAACTAAGGCAAACTTAACTCGCAACTAAAAGTTAAACTAAGGCAAGTCTAAAAATAAATCTAAGGCAAATTTAAAGTGCAACTAAATAAAGGGCGGGAAAAATAAAGCTTGAAAATAAAAGACAGAACTTAAAAAGAAAAACTAAAAAGAACCTTACAGAACCCTTGATTCGGAAGTTAAAAACTTCCGAATGAACTGGCTTGATCCGGAACTTAGACCTTGATTCGGAACTTTTAAGCTCCGAATGAACAAAAAGATGTTGATCCGGAACTTCTTCCGAATGAAACACTCTTGACTCGGAACTTATTGACCCGGAACTTGGTTCGGAAGATCTGGCTGATTCGGAACTTGTCCTTCGTCCGGAACTTTCGAGTTGATCCAGAACTTTTGAGTTCCGAATGAATCTTCTTGATCCGGAACTTTTTGAGTTCCGAATGAATTCTATTGATCCGGAACTTTGAAGTTCCGAATGAACAATGTTGACTCGGAAGTTCTTCTTGATCCGGAACTTTTTGAGTTCCGAATGAAGTCTATTGATCCGGAACTTTGAAGTTCCGAATGAACAAACTTCCTCCCTCTTGGTTCGGAAGTTTTCCTGGGAACAAAGAAACACAAAAACAAACGCCCCGAAGAACAAGGGATAACAGAAACAAGAATATAACACATATTTAACCAAAATCAAGCAAACGATTAAGCTAAACTAATAACAAATCAACAGTTAAACATAAACAAACAATTTAAATCAACAAAACAATCAAATTTAACCACAATAATTAAAAACCCACTTGATCAAAATAAGAACATGGACATAAACATAAACTTAAAGATCAAAGATTAAGAAAGGTAGATGAGAGATTAACAAGAATAAGTAAAGATTGACAAGAATTAAATGGAAACTTACTTGAAATTAAAAGGAATTTAAGGTGCAAGACAAGGTATTTAAATTGACAAGTATTTAAATTGACATGAATTAAAGGGTGCAAGCTAAGTAAATGGTGGAAGACTAATTGTCACACTTAGCCAACAAGAAACATGATTATCTAGTCCTAACTATATATAGGGGAGGATTAGGAAGCTTCCTCCCCTCTTTCCTTTTCTCTTAATTACAAGCTTAAGTCCTTCCTTCTTTAATCTTCATTAATTGCATGCTTAGTCCTTTTCTTCTAATCTTCTTTAAACTTGGACTTTAAGGACTTTTGGTTTGGGATTTCTTTGAACTCGTCTTTAATTTCTTCAATAAATTAGACTTAAGTTTCTCGGCTTTAAGTAAACTTCCGTCTTTTGACTTTTTCTTCGATAAATCTTCAGAATTGGTCTTGGAATTCTGTTCTTTATGCACTCTTGACTTCTTGACTTCGTCTTTCATCTTTTTCTTCAATAAAAGCCCGTAAATGCCCGTGAATATCCGTGTTTTCTCCACTTTTCACAATTTCGTCCTAAATCACAACAAAAACACAAACCACGCATAATTCCGACATAAAAGTCATAAAATACACGTTTTGGCTCGGTTATTATTGTAATTAAGTGGTAGAAAAGATGGGTGTTTTCACACCTATCAACCATTTGACCAGTTTAAATAAAACTGGTTTAAGGTGTGGGTGGAAAACAAACGTGGCATGGGAGGTGAGATGGATGATGGTGATTGTGTGAGGGAGTGACGTGGAGAGTTGTGAGTGGATGGGAGTATAAGGTTGTCGGGTAGGGTTAGGTTAAATGGGATAGGTGGTTAAATAGTTTATGGTTTTGGCACACTTGGTCCCCCTGTTAACTTCCTTCTTTAAACAGCTTTGCAAGGTGAGTCCTTTTTATTTGCACTGTTAGTCCCTATGCCATTTCATCAACAGTCCTTGTTTAATTACACCATTAGTCCTTGTTGTTTAATGGGTAAAATCTTCAAACTAAAAGGGCCAATCTTGACAAGTCTTTATACTTTAGGGACCTCCAAGTATTTTTGAGATTCTTAGGGGCATAAAGTGTCAATCTTTAAAAGTTAAGGGACTATTCTTGACATTCTTCAATTCTTGAAGGGGCTTTTTGCAAAAATCATTCTTTGGGTCCGGTTCTTTGTGCGGCTTTGTTTCCCGTGTTCGTTTTTGCTCTATTCTTGTGATATTTTGTTGATTACACGATATCCGCACCTAAAATACACAAGACACAAATACAAGCATATATAGGGGTATTTTCATGATATTTTAAGCGTTTTAAGCCCGATTTAGACGATGAGACTATGTATAATTGCAGTCTCATCAGTGGGTTATTCTATGAATAGAAGAGGGTATAGGGTTTATAACAAAAAGGAAAAACGCATCCTTGAAAAGGTGCATGTTAAGTTTTTATAAAGTAAGCCCAGTGATCCTGAGAATGGACCAGATTGGTTATTTTATTTAGAACCATTATCTAGGACCTTGAATTATATGCCTGTTACTAATCCAGACATTGTGAAGAAGGATTCATATGTCTTGGAAGAACATACTGATGAGTCTGCTTTAATACATAATCTCATCGTCCAAATAGGGCTTAAAATGCATTAAATATCATCAAAATACCCATATATATGTTTGTGTTTGTTGCTTGTGTATTTTAGGTACGGATATTGAGAAAATGACAAAAGATCACAAGAATCATACAAAAACGAACACGGGAAACGAAGCCGCACAATGAACCAAGCCCTAATGAAGACTTTCCCAAGAAAAACCCTTGAAGATTTGAAGACTTATGAAGAAGGGTCCTCCAATATGGAAGAATTAACACTTTATACCCTTGTATCTTCATAATTACAAGTTTGGTCCCTAAAGTTTGTCAAAATTACAAAAGGGGCCCTCCACTTGGAAGAATTGGCAAGTTTAGCACCTCAACAAAGCTAAATTGTCAACCATTATCCTCCACAAAGTCAAATACATCATGAAGTCCTTCAAAGTACAAGAAATTACAAGTTTGGTCCTTTGAAAATCCCAAAATTACAAAAAGGACCCTTAACTTTCAACATTTGGCAAAAATGGTCCCTCAATCATTATGACTTGACAAATTCAGTCCTCCAAAATATCAAATATGCAAGTCAAGACCATTATCCATCAACAAAATGCCAAATCAGCCCTTGAAGTATCACAAAATGGCAAGAAATACCCCTGAAAATGCTTTGGAAAAGTATTTGGGGCAAAAGTGTGAAAACTGAAAGTTTGAATACAAAGGAAATTTAGTTTTTGGGATTTTTAGATGGAAATGACAAGTTGTGCAAAGATAGGGGTTTAATGCTGGCAGACATAATTGTTACCTTAACCAGTGAGGGGGTGACACGTGCCCCACTCACCAAAACCCACCAATCCCCTTCCACCCTTTGTCCACCTCAGCTATCCACTCATAACAACCTTAACTAATCTGGGATTAGTTTATTAAACGCGCTAAACATAAAGTTTAAATACTCAAACAGATTAAAACTTGCACTATTCATGTTCTTCACAAATTTGGGTTTTCCTAATCCGTTTGCAATTAACACCCAATAAACTCCAGATTAGTGATTAATAACCCCTTAATCACATCCCAACTACAAAAATGCTTGCCACCTCACTCCTCAGTCCCACATGAGATTCCCCTGCTACACACAAAGGGGATACTGCCAAAAACCACCAGGCATCCAACGTATTGGATTGATGCTTACTTTCTAAGCTCAATGTGAGCCCTTAGATGCAAATTCCACCCTTGCCAGCTCCACAAACAACCAAGAAATCTGTCACATGAAGCCAAGAAGTTCAAATCCTCAAGGGCAATTTTGGGCTTCTACAAGTTAGGGTTTTAAGTTTTTAGGTTTAAACAGACCATGTACACCCTCTATATAAAGGGTATAGGGTCCAACATTCACGTTTGCTTTTGGTTTTTCCTTGTTCATGCACTACAAAATCACTTCAGCAAAGGAACTATTGATCCAACGTTGTTTATCAAGCACTACGACAACGACATCTTGGTGGCTCAGGTCTATGTAGATGATATTATATTTGGTTCTACTAACCCAAAATATTCCATATTATTTGCCGACCTTATGAAAAATCGATTTGAAATGTCCATGATGGGGGAAATGACGTTTTTTCTTGGTCTCCAAGTTCACCAATCCCCCCGTGGTATTTTCATAAATCAGTCCAAGTATGTGCTTGAGATTCTAACGAAATTTGGTATGGATAACTGTGATCCTATTGGTACTCCAATGGACACTAAACACAAGCTTGATTTGGATAAGAAAGGGACATTTGTAGATGCTACAAAATACCGAAGTATGATCGGGTCCCTTATGTACTTAACCTCAAGCAGACCGGACATTGTGCATGCTACTTGCTTATGTGCTCGGTACCAGGCTCAGCCAACCGTGAAACACCTCAAGGAGGTTAAAAGGATCTTTCGTTATCTCCGGGGAACCATTAACATGGGTCTCTGGTATACGAAGGATTCTGGTTTTAATCTCATGGGTTTTTCAGATGCCGATCATGCAGGGTGTCATGATACATTCAAGAGCACTTCCGGTGGAGCACAATTCTTAGGCGAAAAGCTAGTGAGCTGGTCATCAAGGAAACAAGACTGTACGGCGTTGTCCACCGCGGAAGCAGAATATGTGTCTCTATCCGTGTGTAGTGCCCAAGTCCTTTGGATGAGAACACAACTCACGGATTATGGCTTTTACTTTAACAAAGTCCCTATTTACTGTGATTCACAATCAGCCATAGCCATATCCTGCAACCCGGTCCAACACTCCAAGACAAAGCACATCGCTGTCCGATTCCATTTCATTAAGGAGCATGTGGAAAGAGGAACGATCGAACTGTTCTTTGTCAAGACGGACTACCAACTAGCCGACATCTTCACCAAAGCTCTTTCTCAAGACAGATTTGAATTCTTGGTTCGTCGACTTGGTATGCGTAGTTTCACTCCTGATGAACTTGAACGTCTTGCACATTCGCAGTAATCTTGTATATATTTATCAGAAAATCAAAATACAAAAATATAAAATCTATAAAAACAAAATAAAAAATGTGAAAACCTTTCAAAAAATACCAAAAATATTCTTCTCCGACATGTCTCTCAGCATCGATAATATGGACGTGCTTAGAAATGTTGTTCAATAACGACACGGGTACGTACATAAAGTTCGAATGAGAGTTCAAATGTTTTCAAAACATGTCCTTTCTATTTTTTCTTCTCATAATGGCTTATAGTCACATGTCAGACTATAACCCGGTCCCTAAATAAAGGAAAGTCTTTGACTTATCCTCAACAACGAGAAATTCATTTTTCTCGGTCATGAGCTTATATCGAAACATTCAAAGTTTTAAGCTCATGAACACAATTTTTCTCGGACTTTTGAGCACAATTTTTCAAAGAATTTCAAAACAATGTGCTCATATACTCCCCTATTTAAATACAATCTCTTTTCGAGGGGGAGTATAATGTTTGTATCAACATTTGTTCCAAAGTTTCATGACACATTATTCTCTCCATGTTTCATCACTAGTTTCACAAAAATTTCAATTTCATGCAATTTTTGAGGGGGAGAATAGTGATTAAAATGTGTTATCTTGAATAAGATCTTTGATATAAGTGCTTTCTCTTCCTAATATGTGCAAAAATCTCTCCTTTTATGATGCACATATGTAGGGGGAGCGTTTTTGGGGATATAGAAAACTTTTAAGGTGTAAAAATTGATTTCATCAACACCTTGACTGCATTTTCAATTGATTTTTCTGGTTACGATATCTATACCCTTCAACACAATTAATCACGACGATATTGGTGTCAAAAGGTGGTTAGGTATTCGTCCTATGATCCAACCAGAACCGGAGGGATCTTCCCAGGGACAATCCATTAGAACTTAGAAGTCCTTAGGAAAGATGGAGTAGTTGAGTGTACGGGAATAATGCCGACTAATGACTTAAGCTAGCACTGGAACAATCACAACAAGGTGCTAGTTATGACGTCTTGGTAAGCATTGAAGGGGTTGAAGAATGAAAAAGAAATGTAAGGATAAAGGGTGCAAAGAAAGAAGCCCTCCATACAACTTAGGCAGAAACCGGGTCAATACATCTACTATCAGAATCATGTTGATGATTTCTGGTATTGAAGACAAAGCATCATGGACCCAGTGATGCAATGCACAACCCTTCCCAGCCTACTCAAGCTTCTCTCAAAAGAAGTTTGTTTTATTGTCACGGAGTTCAACTCATTTCTATCGACTTTATCACTCCGAGATAGTAGATATTGAATAGGTGGCAGTCTGCTCCAGCCTCCGATCACCAAATAAACGTGCACTTATAGAGTCTAGAGCCAACGAGATTCATCAAAAAATCTCATTAGGACACTTATTCCATAGATCAATTGTTGTTCATCATTGGAACACAAGCGATGATTTACAGAGTCCTACGCTCTATCCTTGTGGTATTGCTAGAACATTCAGAGTGATACTCTTTAGTATTCACAGTGATGAATGGAAATCCTTCCAGTGTTAACATCAAACAGCACTGCGGTAGGTCATATGTAAGATTCACTTGAATTAAACATATGTTAACTGGAAAGCAACAGTGGTGTGATTCTTAATTGATTCAAACTCGTTCCAGGTCTCGACGCAATATCTTTATGATCTTGCCAGAACATTCAGAGTAATACTTTTCAGTATTTACAGTGACGAATGGAAATCCTTCCAGTGTCATCATCAAACAGCACTGCGGTAGGTAACTTGTGCGATTCTATGTGAATCAAACTTGTGTCAACTGGAAAGCAACGATGGTTTGATTCTTAATTGATTCAGACTTGTTCCAGGAAAGTGAATTGACGACCTAATCAGCAGAATGGAACTGCATGATTCACTCCTTACTTTGAATTATCTTTCGATATATTCAAGTATTGAGAACGGCTACCACAGCTGGAAATCCTGTCAAGGAAGTTCTTTGAACTTACCTGATCACAGGTACAGTATTCGTACTGTATAACGGGAAACCGGTGGAATGCAAACGGTGGCGTTATCTCAAGAGTCGCAATTCAAGGCCACATATTCAGGATTATTGAAGAAAGCTCAAGAACATCTAAAGACAAAGACTTCCGCTACTCTGATGATCAAGGGAGATTGTCAACAAGCTTTCATGACAACACAAAACATGAGTATGTGGGCAAAGACACAAGAACACAAGCTGGCAAAGTTACAAGATCAAGTCAAGGCAAAGATCAAAGATCCAAGATCACAAGTCATGAAAGGATCGATGAAAGAACTCTCAAGACAACGAGCTTCAAAGTCTGCAACAACAAAGAAGTGAAGTCACATAATACATGACCACCACTTAGGGGGAGATTGTTAGAAGTAATTAAAGTGATGGTCAAAGAAGTGAAGTCACATATTATATGACCACCCCTTAGGGGGAGATTGTTAGAAGTATTTAAAGTGATGGTCATATAATATACCGTTGCGAAGCTCGTGGAAAATGCTATTCAACGGAGTCGAGAGTTCTATGTTATTGTTATGTATGTAACGGGAATTAGTCCTGAACACACAAATGAGGAAGGCCTCCTAACCCAGTAAGCCTTAGTATAAAAGGCCCATCCTCCCTCATTTGTGTGTGTGTTTTCCATTTCATTTGTTTTAGAGAGAGAAACGTATGTGTTTCTCTCACTAGGAATTCACATCTTCTTTGTTTTTCTCTTTTCCTTCATCTAATCTAATCTTTCTTTTTTGGTTTAATCTTCATCTTCATTTATATATCATATATAGTCGTGTGATTCAATCCAACAAAATCCTATTTTCAGATTTATGAAATTGAGTTAAGTGTGTTGAAGAAAGACCAAGTGCCATCTTATTTATGCTTGTCTATGTTCTTAGTTTACTGAATTTGAATCAAAAACCCGTTTTCAAAAAGAAGAGTGTGCAAAGGTTAGCACATTTTCTTCATTTTCTTGATATTTTGCTAAGATCTTGGTCTATCTTGGATTTCTTGGGTTATAGGGCTGATCATAGCATCCTAATTGTGTTGATTAAGGTGTGGTGAGGCTTATAACTTGGGGATAATCAAGTGTGGAGGACAAGAGTTGCATCAATCAAGGATTTTTCATATTTCTGATTTTATACTTGTGCTTCTAACCTTGTTGCTTCTTAGCAGGCTTTGTTGTGGAAGCTTGTGCTTGTTCTTGCTAGCACATAAGCTCAAAATCCGTGGGTGTGGATGTACATCCATGAGGTACACACCCTTAATCCAAAAATCTGAAAATATTTTGGATATTTGTGATATTTAAGTGTTGCCTATGTTCTTGTGTATTTTATGGCTTATTCTTGCTTGAATATGTTGTTCTTAGTTGTTATTGTGTTTATCTGAGCTTGTATGGTCTTGAATATCACTTTTCCTTTGAAAAATTTGGATTGGAAAAGATAAAGGGGTGTTTGGGTCTACCTGTTTGTGATTGAATCTTGGTATTGTGTTGTTAGAAGTTAGTAATTGTGCTTGGTATCTGTTATACACTTGTTTGAGAGTGTTTTGCTGCAAGTTTTTGGAACCAAACCTTAAAATCAAACAATCTGCTATATCTTTGTGAGTTAGACTGATTTTGACCTAAGAATTTGGGAAAACCTAGAGTTTATGCATGCTTAGTGCTAAAAGCTGTTAAAACATCATTATTGTAACCTGTTTGTGAGATTTTAGGTGTTGAATCTGGCTTGTGTGTCAAATACATCACCAAAGTGAAAAATTGCATGTTCTTGTGTTCATCAGTAACTTAAGGTGCTTGATTCTTGCTTAATTCTTTGAATCATTGCATGAAACCTGTTTAGACTTGCTTATTTGAGTTTAATATAGCTTGTGTATGCATTTGGTTGAATTTGGCTGGCTGAAAATTGCTATAAGTGCTTATTGAACCTATTCTGCTTATTTGTTCATGTCTGTGCAATATCTGGGACTTTATTGATTAATCTGTGCTAATTGGGTGATTGTGTTTGTGAATTTTTGATTGTTATTGACTCCTTATGATCCAAAGATCATTTGGGTGCCTTTGTGTAATCTGAATCCCAAAAAAGTTCACTAAAGACAAAAAAGTCTAATAGTCAAGCAGTGGGAAAAGTTCCCACTGCTCAACACCCAAAACTAGCCTCTGCTAGTGTAAACTTGTACTCAGCTTATCAATAAGCTATTTTTCTTATCCAGACTTGCAACAACTTATTTTTTGTGATAGGTCTTCATTATTTGACCCATCTGAGTAGACTGGAGCTTATTGGACTTTGACTTTGACTTTTTACTAGAAAACCAACTTATTTGACTTTTACATAAGTGCTTATTTGCTTTTTCTAGCTTATTGAGTCATCTTATTTGAAAACTCTTTGTTGATTTTGCTTAATTAAGTCATTTAAAAGCTTTAGGAACTTGAATCAGCACTTGGGGTGGCCTAGAACTCAAAAACGACTATTTTGTCGTTTTCTGTAGATTGCTTATTGCATTTTCAGGCTTATTCCTTGGGCTTATTTCAAATTTCTTTTTGCAGAAGTCTTATTTAGGACAAAAGAAGCTTGTGTGTTTAATTTCAGCTTATGGCATTGGCTTATAGCTTAATGGGACAAAAAGCCAATTAAGAATAAGCTGTTTGGTATAAGCTAGCTTATTTCACACTTTCAGCTTTTGGGCCTTTGGAAAAAGTTGTTTAAAATCAAATTTTGAGTCAACCAGTGCTTTTTGGGCTTATTTTGAACACTTTTTTTATATTGGGCCCAAATTTGGCCCAATAGTGGACTGTTTTAGGTTTAGCCCATTTTCTAGGCCCATTAAGGGTATTTAGGTAATTTCACTTTCATTTAGGAGTTATTTAGGTTAAATTAAGTTAGTTTTAAAGTTTTTAGAATTTGTTATGATTTTTAGATTTTTAATAATATTTTAATATTATTTTATTGTTAAAAATTAAAAGTTTGATTTTCTAAGTTTTTATATTTTTCCTAGGTTCTAAACACTTAATTAGGAACTTTGCAACTTTCCAAATATTTTTAGAGTCTTTTAATTATTTTTTAGAATTAATTTAAGTTTTAATTGATTTTAGTAGTTTTTAATTGTTTAAAAATAGTTTTTAGTGGTTTTAAAATTTTGAAAAATACTTTTTAGCTTAATTAGAGTACTTTTGAGGTTTACAAACTTTAATATCTTGGTTGGGACTTTTTAATAATTAATTTTGATTTTTAGGGCTTTAATTAACATTAAAAGTCATTATCTAATTAATTAAAAGGTTTTGGCAAGTTTGGATTTTTTGTAAACTCTTAGAATATTATTGTGGATTTTTGGTAATTTTTAGGAATTTTTAGGGTAAAATTTTAATTTTAGTGCTTTTTACGATTTTACGTGTACACCTTTCTCGACTTAGTTTAATCCGTCTTCGTAACCGTCATTCTCTTCTAATCTCATTTCTATTTTTCTTTCTCAACAATATAATCACAAATCTAATCCAAGTCATTACACACATAACATACTAGCCTCCTTGAGAACGAACTCATCTTAGGGTCATTTACACACGGTTTTCCTAAATTCTCGTGCTTACCCTATTTTGGTACTCTTTTCCTAAAGGGTATACAAAAACTCAACTATCATTTTGGCGCCGCTGCCGGGGAGGCGTGTTGTGTTTTGATTTGGAATTGTTGTTTTTATATACTAACCATAAATAGTATTTGTATTAGTAGCACTCTACTAATACGTATTATAAGTTTTCGGTTTTTGTGTGAATACTATTACTATAGTGTATACGTAGAACAATAAATTCACAAGTACTCCAAATACGTGAGAAATCACAACCTTGACTTGGGAGGTCATTACCCAATCATTGTATTTGAATCTCAAACCAAAGAAAAAGGCAAAAATAGATAAATACTTTCGTGAAGCTCAATCTTGAAAAATACAAACTATAAGGTGGGTATAAGGCGGATATTATAAAATATATCCTAAGGAAAAAGGCTCTTAAGTGCTTCGCGCCGCCTCGTTTCCCCGCTTGCTTATGAGTATTTGATTTTGAGAGCTAATCGAGGGTTTTGCCGCCCAAAGTATTACTAAGTATCATATATATTTTCTTGGTTTTCATTGATTAAACCCTCTTGAACGTTTTGGTGTTCCACCAACGTTCTAAAGTCATCGAAGGCGTTTACTTCACGTGATCGTTTTCATTCCTTGAGGCTTCTTTAATCAAGAGATTTGATTAAGGAGGAGATTTGTAGATTTGTGTCTACTTAATACATTCACCAAAATCCAAAAAGGTTAATACAATAAAAAAACACAAAAAAATTGAAAAATACAAAACACCAAAAAGAATCTTCTTTGCTCGTCCCCTCGTTGTACGTGACGTTTATGCTAACTCGTAATCAAGCAAGACGTGCACGAAAACGAAAAAAACAAAACTCCCACTCCCAATCTTTCGAGTGAGGAGTCTCCTATTGACGAACCCATTGTAAGAGAAGCACCAACCATGGCGAATCGAACTGTGATGGAGTTACTTCAAGCACCCACCGAGAGTTATGGAGAGGCTATTGTGATTCCCGCTATCCTTGCGGAGAATTTTGAGGTGAAAACGTGTTTGTTGTCGATGATCCAAAACAACAAATTTCGTGGTAATGAGAAGGACAATCCACACAACCATATCCACCAATTCAATCGTCTTACCGCCACTTGCAAGTTTAAGGATGTCTCGAATGACTCGATTAAGATGATGCTTTTTTCGTATTCCTTAGCGGGGCCCGCTAAAATTTGGTTAGAGAAAGAGCCACCCAATTTTATATTAACGTGGAAGGATCTCGTGTCTAAGTTTGTGAACCAATTTTTTCCGCCCTCTAAGACTACACACTTAAAAAACGAGATTTCAAAGTTTTCACAATAATTTAATGAAAGTTTTTCAACGGCTTGGAATAGGTTTAAGGAAATGTTACATGAATGTCCTCATCATGGTTTTTCCGACTTGCATCAACGTGACACGTTTCACAATGGACTTAATGATCATGAAAGGGATTATTTGAATGCCGCAGCGGGTGGTAATTTTTGTGTAAAACGGTTGAGGAAGCTTTGGTGATAATTGAGAATAGATCTAAGGTGTATAGTCCTTGTAGCACGTCTAGTGTTCGTAAGGCTTCGTCTTCGGCTTCACCTTCTTTGTCTACTACCATCGATGCTTGCCAAATTGAGGCGAACTTGGAAAACAAGATTTTTGATAAGCTAAAAGGACTTTTGAATGAGTTTAAAGTTGGTGAACCAAGTGCTCCCGCTACGGCTAAAGCGGTTGAGGTTTCTTGCATGTATTGTGGTGGAGGTCATGATTTCTCCGAGTGCATTACCAACGGTGGTAACACTTCGAGTGCCTTTGCGGCCACGGGAAATTACAACCAAAACGGTCAAGTTTCCCGCTCTAATCAATTGACTCCACCGGGTTTTGGTTCAAATCAAAATGCTAACAACAACTATCGCAACAATCAAGTTGGTTTCAAAAACAATTTCAACAAGGGAAACTATGGTAATCAAGGGGCTAATAATCAAGTTTCAAACAAGAATCAAAATGATTTTCAAAACAACAAAGGTTTGCAAATATTGAAAGATCTTCCAAATGAATTTGTTGAATACGCTAATGGGAATGATGCTAGGTTTGACAATATTCAAAGAGAAATCATTAGCCTAATATCCGAGTTTAAGAACGACTTAAAGAAATAGTTGAAGAGTTAGCTAATGAACTTAAAATCCACACCAACAAGATGGAAGGAAATGTCACTAGGTTACAACAAAACCAACAAAAAATGAAACAAGGGCAACATGAGATTAAACAAGATATGATTAAGGCCGAGAAAAGGCAATCCATGTTTGAAGATAAAATCTCATCTATGTTTGAGGCAATAATGTGTAAACCGTCTTCGAGTAGTCTTCCTAGCAACACCGTATCCAACCCTAAGGGTGAGATGAAAGTGATTACCACACGTAGTGGTAAGACACTTCAGGAACCGACTCCTCCACCAATTGCTCCTACGGAGGAAGCAATTGAGGAAGAACCCGAGGTGGTGGTCCAAAAGGAGCATATTCCAATCCCACGAAGTACCGCTCATGCCACACCTACGGTTGACCCATTACCATCATTGGAACCCGAGATTCCAAAGGCTATGCCTACTATGCCTCAACCCACACCACCTTTGCCCTATCCATCAAGACATATGAAGGAGAAACGTCAAGAGCGCGACAATTATCAATTTGAGCTTTTTATGAAAATGTTTCATGATTTGCACATTAATGTGAGTTTCGCCGATGCTTTGGTCATGATGCCTCGATTTGCCGCTAACTTTAAGAGTATGTTGAACAACAAGGAGAAATTGCACCAATTGTCTAGTTGTTCGTCGGTTTATCTTAATCGCATACCTCAAAAAGTCGGTGATCCCGGTAAATTCTTGATTCCTTGTGCAATCCAAGATAGGGAGGAATGCTTCGCCTTGGCCGATCTTGGTGCTAGATATAACTTGATGACACTTGCAATCTTCAAGTCGCTCAATCTTCCTAATCTTACTCCTTCACTAATGTCTATCGATTTGGCCGATCATTCCACGATTCCCGAATGTGGTTTGGCGGAAGACGTTTTTGTGAAAGTGGGGAAGTTTTACTATCCCGTAGACTTTATCATTGTTGATATCCCCACGGATCCTCAAGTTCCTCTCATTTTAGGTCGTTCGTTTTTAGATACGTCTATGGCTTTGATCGATGTTCATGCTAGAAGGATCACCTTACGTTTCAACGATGAGGAACTTGTTATAAACGCAACTCAAAACTCTCAAATTTCTCATGTTTATTCCGTTGCAACCATAAACCTCGTTGATATGATTGACGTGGTTTGCGAGGAATTTTCACAAGAAGTTCTAGGTTTTGGTAATGAAGAAACTAGTGGCAATCCCACTATGTTAGATCAAATTCTTGATAATTCGACACCAACCTTCACTCCATTTGAAGGTGGTGGTTTTACGTTGGAAGAATTCGATGTTCCACGTACTTGTGACGAAGACCTCGACAACGATGAGGACTTCTCGATTATCAATGATTTTCTTAACGATTTCCCATTTCCTCCACCCGAGGAGGTTATGAGTATCGAGCCTAAATCTTCACTTGAGGAACCACCTATCCTCGATTTGAAAGATTTACCTCCTCACCTCAAATATGTCTATTTAGAGGAGGGCGACAAGTTGCCGGTTATTATTGCGAAGGAACTTTTGAATGATGAAAAAACCGCACTTGTCGATGTTCTAAAGGATCACAAAGGGGCAATTGCGTGGAAGTTATCCGACATTAAGGGAATCGATCCCAAATTTTGTACTCACAAAATATTAATGGAGGAGGATTACAAGCCCGCAATCCAATGTCAAAGGAAGGCGAACCCCAAAATTCACGACGTCATCAAAAAGGAAGTCCTTAAACTCCTTGACGCGAGAATGATTTACCCTATTGCCGATAGCCCTTGGGTGAGTCCTATTCATTGTGTCCATAAAAAGGAAGGGATGACCGTTGTGCCAAACGATGCCAACGAGTTGATTCCCACTAGACTCGTGACCGGATGGAGAGTGTGCATTGACTATCGTTAGTTGAATGAAGCCACTCGAAAAGACCATTTTCCCTTGCCCTTCATGGACCAAATGTTGGAGCGTCTTGCGAGAAACTATTTCTATTGCTTTTTAGATGGTTTTTCCGGTTACTTCCAAATTCCCATCGATCCTCGTGATCAAGAAAAAACTACGTTTACGTGTCCATATGGAACGTTTGCCTATCGTAGAATGCCATTTGGACTTTGTAATGCACCGGGAACCTTTCAAAGGTGCATGATGGCTATTTTTCATGACATGATCGAGAAGACGATGGAAGTCTTCATGGATGACTTTTCCGTGTTTGGTAACTCGTTCGCTTCGTGTTTGTCGAATCTTGAGAGAATGTTGAAACGTTGTGAGGAAACCAACCTTGTGCTCAATTGGGAAAAGTGTCATTTTATGGTCAAGAGTGGAATCGTCTTAGGGCACAAGGTCTCGAAAGCGGGGATTAAGGTAGATCAAGCTAAGGTAGACGTCATCGCCAAATTACCTCATCCCAAAACCGTTAAGGGAGTTAGGAGTTTCCTAGGCCAAGCGGGCTTTTATCGTCGATTCATCAAGGATTTTTCGAAGATTTCTCGACCCATTAAACATCTTCTTGAAAAAGAGGCACGTTTTGTCTTTGACGAAGATTGTGTACGAGCCTTTGAAATCCTTAAGAGGAAACTTACCGAAGCTCCCATTCTTGTTGCTCCCAATTGGAACCTCCCCTTTGAGCTCATGTGTGATGCTAGTGATTACGCTATTGGGGCCGTTTTGGGGCAACGTCATGATAAGCACTTCTTGCCTATTCACTATGCTAGCAAGACGATGACCGAGGCTCAACTAAAATACACTACAACGGAAAAGGAGTTCCTTGCCGTGGTGTATGCATTTGAGAAGTTCCGACCTTATCTCGTCTTAGCTAAATGCATTGTGTATACGGATCATTCGGCTATCAAGTATCTCATGGCAAAGCAAGATGCTAAGACTAGATTACTTCGTTGGATTCTCCTTCTTCAATAATTTGATCACACCATCGTTGACAAAAAAGGAGCCGAGAATCTAGCGGCCGATCATCTTTCTCGTTTGGAAGATCCTCACCAAAGTGTTTACGAGCCCAAGGAAATCACCGAAACATTTCCGCTCGAGACACTTGGTGTAGTGAATTCTAAGCTTGATTCTTCCACCCCATGGTTTGCGGACATCACAAATTACCATGCGGGTAAATTCATCATCAAGGGTATGACGACTCAAGAAAAACGAAAATTCTTTCGTAACGTCAAGTTCTACTTTTCGAACGGCCCTTACTTGTTTCGAACTTGTGCGGATCAAATCATCCGACGTTGTGTATTTGGCACCGACGCTTCTAACATACTTAGAGCTTGCCATGAGGGACCCACGGGTGGTCACCACGGTGTTAATCTCACGGCTAAGAAGGTGTTTGATGTCGGCTTATTTTGGCCTACTATTTACCGAGATGCACAAGATCTTGTGAAGTCATTTGATTCATGCCAACGACAAGGAAAAGCCTCACAAAAAGAAGAAATGCCACAAAATATCATCCAAGTGTTTGAGATCTTTGACGTTTGGGGTATAGACTTTATGGGGCCGTTCCCATCATCTCGTGGTAATAAGTACATTCTCGTTGCGGTTGACTACCTATCTAAGTGGGTGGAAGCTAAGGCCTTGCCCACCAATGATGCTCGTGTGGTAGTCAAGTTATTGAAAAGCTTGTTTTCTCGGTTTGGAACCCCTCGTGCGATCATAAGCGATCGTGGAACCCATTTTTGTAACGACCAATTCGAAAGGGTCCTAAGGAAATATGGGGTCACACATCGGCTTTCTACGTCTTATCACCCACAAACGAGTGGGAAAGTCGAGGTTTCAAACCGAGCGTTGAAGAGGATCTTGGAGAGATCCGTTGGGGAAAACCGACAATCTTGGTCGGATAAGTTGGACGATGCTTTATGGGCCTTTAGGACCGCTCATAAGACGCCCATTGGGTGCACTCCCTATAAACTTGTGTATGGAAAGAATTGTCATTTGCCTATCGAACTAGAACACAAGGCTTATTGGGCCCTAAAGCATTGTAATGATGATATGGAGACCGCGGGAGAACAATGGAAAATGCAATTGAATGAATTGGATGAATTGAGGGACATTGCTTATGAAAATTCATTGATTTACAAAGAAAAATCTAAAATGTTGCATGATACTAAAATTTAAAACCGGGTTTTTAACATTGGGGATCAAGTTTTGCTTTTTAATTCTCGCTTGAAAATCTTTTCCGGTAAGTTGAAATCCCGTTGGTCCGGTCCATTCACCGTGACTCAAGTGTTTCCGTATGGGACCATCGAGCTAGCTCAAGATGATGGTCCTAACTTCAAGGTGAATGGACATAGGTTGAAGCACTACTTTGGCGGGGAAGTTCCATCCTTGAACTAACTCGACCAAATCACTTTCCCCAATGATAATTAGTATTGAGGGGATCGAGTCGAGCTCATGATTCGGTAATAAAAAACGAGGTGCCTCGTGGGGGAGTCCCATGCTTATCCTAGGTACATGTTATCGCTTTCTAATGTAGTTAGCGTGTGGGGATTTGTGCCCTTCCAACCTTTGTTCCGTGGTTGTTTGTGAATTGTGGACCTTAGATGATCATGATCTTCACGATTGGAGCCTCTCATGTTTGTTTTATGGGAGCACTCAATCGTTTGCTTTGAAGACTTTCTCAATATCCATGATATATCCTTTTATGTTCTAACCTTAGGTTTTTAGCACACTTCATAAACGGCTATTAATTTATTGGTTACACCCTTTCCATGCTAGATTAGGCATTTGACTACGTCTCTAGTATGGGGGTGTTTGCACCCCTAGACTCGAAACATTGAGGAAAATGTTTAACTTTAGTATGGGGGGTGAATAGATACTTGCCTTTCTAAACCTTCACGCTTTCCAAAGTTTATCTTTTTGTTTTTTGTTTTGTGCAAAATAAGGCTAAAAATGGCCAAATTTTAAAATTTTTCTCATGTTTTATAAGTGTTTGAAGACACGAATGTAGGTTTTCCGATGGCGAGAATAAGAGTAATTTTTGACTCGACCGTGCGTATTGAGCACTTAGCTTTGGTTCCTTAACTACACATTAGGCTAAGTCTCTTAAATGAGGACGAGAAATGATAAGGTTAATTATAAGTTACTATGCTAAACGTAGAGTACTCGTATTCTTTCAAAAACTCATGTGTTCTCGTTGTTTGCTTATTCTCCCTTCGCATGTAAATATTTTTTGCTTAATAAATATTGACTTAGCGATTTAGTTGGGATTGTTGGTTTCTAGTCTTTTCTAGTAGCTTCCGTGTAATTAAATTGGGATGACATTAAGGTATCGCCAGCGTCACGGTTTTGAAGAATTGGCAACCCGAATAATCGAAAGCTTCAGCCAATAATAAGATTTCAAGTGCTCACCTAAATCAAGCAAACAATTTGAAGCCCCACAAGGCCGAAAAATCTATTCAAAATTGAAAGTGAATCAAGCCTTAATCTTCGAAGCTTTAAAGATCCAAAATTCGCCTTAGCGTGAGGATATACGTCTTTGGCTAATAAAACTACCGATGAGGTGGATAATAAAAGGCAAGGCAAGACCGAAATCATAATAAAAGCTTCATGGCGAAGTTGAATAAAAGATGGAGGTAAACCAATGATAATAAGGCCCTTCCGTTAGGGGGCGTATAAAAGTCTTGTAATAAGTCTCATGTTCAAAACCGTTATAAAACCGTGTTTATCGATTCTTCTTGTCAACTTAATTTTTTGACATCGTTGTCTATTGGGAGGGGTTATTGATTTGATGGTCTTGGTTACACCGTTAGGACTCTATTTTTAGACCTAAATCTCTATTATCGCATAAGTCAAAAAATGTATCCTCGTTAAACATTCAAGACAATATAAAATATAAGAGATACAACTTAGGAATAATGGGAGGATAAGTACGTGATTAGGGCATATGAGTAGTGTTAGCATTACTAACTTATAATGACAATGATCTCGTTGCACGCTTGGCATGGAATTGGGGTGAAAATCGAGGACGATGAAATTATTTCTAACGAAGCATTCACGTGTTCTTATTCTATGAACCTAAACGTCCCATTTTGCGATGAAAATCATACATTATGTCTCAAACGCAAGTAGTAGTAGCAATAGTAGTAATGTAGCTAGTTTATCGTTCAACAAAGTGAATAAAATGAATTTTGGAGATGCTACGATACTTTATTCTAGCATTGCGTGAGGGCACGACAATGGTTTAGTATGGGGGAGTGATGAGACTACTTTTATACATAGTCTCATCGTCCAAATAGGGCTTAAAATGCATTAAATATCATCAAAATACCCATATATATATGCTTGTGTTGGTTGCTTGGGTATTTTAGGTACGAATATTGAGAAATGACAAAAGATCACAAGAATCATACAAAAACGAACACGGGAAACGAAGCCGCACAATGAACCAAGCCCTAATGAAGACTTTCCCAAGAAAAACCATTGAAGATTTGAATACTTATGAAGAAGGGTCCTCCAATATGGAAGAAGTAACACTTTATACCCTTGTATCTTCATAATTACAAGTTTGGTCCCTAAAGTTTGTCAAAATTACAAAAGGGGACCTCCACTTTGAAGAATGGGCAAGTTTAGCCCCTCAACAAAGCTAAATTGTTAACCACTATCCTCCACAAAGTCAAATACATCATGAAGTCCTTCAAAGTGCAAGAAGTTACAAGTTTGGTCCTTTGAAAATCCCAAAATCACAAAAAGGACCCTTAACTTTCAACATTTGGCAAAAATGGTCCCTCAATCATTATGACTTGGCAAATTCAGTCCTCCAAAATATCAAATATGCAAGTCAATACCATTATCCATCAACAAAATGCCAAATCAGCCCTTGAAGTATCACAAAATGGCAAGAAATACCCCTGAAAATACTTTGGAAAAGTATTTGGGGCAAAAGTGTGAAAACTGAAAGTTTGAATACAAAGGAAATTCAGTTTTTGGGATTTTTAGATGGAAATGACAAGTTGTGCAAAGATAGGGGTTTAATGCTGATGAGACTGCTTTTATACATAGTCTCATCGTCCAAATAGGGCTTAAAATGCATTAAATATCATCAAAATACCCAAATATATGCTTGTGTTTGTTGCTTGTATATTTTAGGTACGGATATTGAGAAAAAGACAACAGATCACAAGAATCAGTCAAAAACGAACACGGGAAACGAAGCCGCACGATGAACCAAGCCCTAATGAAGAATTTTCCAAAGAAAGTCCTTGAAGAAGTGAAGAATTATGAAGAAGGGTCCTCCAATATGGAAGAATTGACACTTTATACCCTTGTATCTTCATAATTACAAGTTTGGTCCCTAAAGTTTGTCAAAATTACAAAAAGGACCCTTAACTTTGAAGAATTGGCAAATTTAGTCCCTCAACAAAACTAAATTGTCAATATTGGCCCTCCAAGAAGTCAACAAACAAGTCAACACCTTGAAGAATGAAGACATGTCACTGAAAGCCCTTGAGGATTGCCAAAATTACACTTTTAGTCCTTATTCAAAGTTTGTAAAACCCTTGTGCCAAAAATGACAAACTGCCAAAACTTATTTACAAAGGGATTTGAAGTTTGTGCTGTTTTATACAACTTGAAGGAAACAAGAAACCTTGCGGGCCAAACTGGCCAGACAACCATACTTAATCCACCCACTCAAAAACTGCCACATCACCCACTTCCACCCCACACCCAATCAAAACGCCCCAAACTCCCACGTTAGATTCCACCCATCAGCTTATTTAATTATCTCTTAATTTTGGTGGCAAACCCTTAATTTAAAAACTTTATACCCCAAATCGGATTAAACCCTTAATCCCCAGCTCAAGAACACCCATAAACCCTAGTCCTAAAATCTACAAAACAAAGGGTTTTTGCTTAAATCCTTCCAGTTTGCTGATTAACTACACCCTAATCACATCCCACCTCCCCAAAACGTCACCATCCCCTCCCATGTGTCTCTCCAACCCTCCCCTGCCCCACAAAGAAGAAGAAAACAAAATTCTCCAGTCCATCCAACGGCTCTCCTTCATTTCTTGGCCCCAAAGGAGTCTACAAACGATCAAGATCAAGAAAACATAGCTGGCATCCCACATACATCTAAGGATCATCACATGGGCTCTTTACAAAAATTCAAAAAAATGGCATATGCTGAAGAATCTCCAAGGGCAATAGAGGAAGTTCATGATATTAGGGTTTAAGTTTCCTTTTGCTTCTAGAATCAATTGTAGCCTCTATATAAAGGCACATAGGACATTTCAGTTTTTTGTTCTTTTTCCTTCTCCTTGGTCAAAACCTTGTAAAGCCAGTTTTGTTTAAATGAAATGAAATGGTATTGAGTTTGTGACGAGAAACAAAAGAGCCCATTTACTTTACATTGCATTTTTAAATTTCTCAAGTTAAAATTTCAGTTTAAGTTTCTGTTTGGTGACTAAAGTTGTTAAGTTTTTAAGCATTGGGTCCAAGTGTTTTAAGCTGATCACATAAGCCTGATAATCTTGTTGATTATAAAGCTTAAGTGAGGGTTAAAGCCTTGTTGCTATAGTTGTTATTTAAGTTTTAAGAAAATAAAAAAAAAATCAGTTTTTTCTATTTTCAGTCAAATAAGCCATAGGCAGCTTAACTAATAAGCTGGCTTATAGCTTATTTGCTTTGTGACCAGCTCACTTTACTTGTTTTCTTTCCTGGTTTGTTGTGGTTGTGCAGGGACAAAACTAAAAAGGGGGGTAATCAAGACCCTCATTTCCATTTTCACCTTTTTGTACCAAGTAGCATCAGCAGCCCAAGGGTTCTGCTCAGGCCCCAACCTGATTGGAGGTGACTAGCAGTCACTGAGGGACCTGGATGTAGGTCCCTCTAGGTAGCATTCTATCTTCTTTATTTTCAGTTTCATTTTCAGTGATTTGTGATTTGCATGAAAGTTGTGAAAAGTGGTGTTTTCCTTGTTGGATATTGCTTATATAGGTCTTGTATGCATGTTTAGATAGCTTAGGTTTGATTTGATTGAGATTTGTTAGGATTTGTTTTGAAATATTGATTTTCAGACTTTTAAAGGAGTGTTTGGATTAGCTGTTTGATTGAAAATTGTGACCAAGTTTTTGAGTTAAAATCTGTTTACATACTCAACAAGTAAGTAGTAAGTGATAGAAGTACTTGACATTCAGTTTGGTAGAGTTTTAATCAAGTTTGTATGTTAAATATCGGTCATATAGCATAAAATAAGAAAAGTGCATGGTTTGACTGATTTTGATAAAATTTGTGCATCAAAACTTGTAATCTGTTAGAGTTTAGGGTTAAGTAGGGTTTGAGGTTGATTACATATCAATTGGTTAGTTTGTATGCATGATTCAAGCATTTGAAACTCGTTTGTGTGCATATTGAACCAGCAAAAATCATCTCAGACCTTCTAAGACTTAATCAGTAACTTTTATGCAAATTTTTTGCTTGATTCTTGCTAGATACTTGCTTGTTGTGTGTTTGCATTGACTCCCTACACACCAACTGAGTGTAGGGGCGCCTTTTGTCCATCAAAAACATCCACAACTCCAAAAATCAAGTCCTCTTGATTGTCTTCACAAGTGAAGACACGTTTTATTTTACTTTTGTGTTCATCAGACACAAGTTCATACCTGGGCATTTGATTTGATCTCCTAGGCTTTAATTCTTGTTTATTTTCTTTGATAAAGTAAGTTTTGGAGTGTATTAAGTTGCTGGATTAAGTGTTTAAGTTTTTAAAAAAAAAAGTAAAAAGGACTGGCCATGACTCGAACCTGCGCCATCCTCCTCACAACACATCACACATACCATTGCTCCCTAGGGTCTTTAACTGCTAGGTTTCATTTCAAATATTACTTAAGGTGTATTTAATTTGTAGCTTATTTAACCATCAGCTTATTAAAAAGCTTTTTCTAGCTTATTTCTTTAAGGATTTGACTGTTTAGCATTTTTCTTAGGTTTTTATTAGGGTTTTTGACTTTTCAGTTCAAAAAGTTTATTTTTCCCTTAATTAATTAATTTTCTAGGATTATTTTTAGTTTAAATTTTAGAAAGTAAATTAAAAATGGTAAAAGGTAATTTAAAAATCTGAAAAAATAGTTTTTAGGTTTTTAATCATATTTTTGAGGTTTTCAGCTATTTAAGTTTTCTATTTAGCTTATTTTTGATTTTATTGGATTTTAGGGTTTTTGGCTAACTTTAAAATTTAATATAAAATTATTAAATAGGTTTCAGAAAATTTTAATTGCATTTTTGTCTTAGTTACATTATTTAAGATTTTTAGTAATTTTTTATAATTTTTTTTATGAACTTTGAATTTTTTGAATATTTTAATATTATTTTATTATTAAAAATTGAAGTTTGATTTTTTTTTAGTTTTTACATTTGTCCTAGGTTAAGGACACTTCATTAGGAGTTTTGTCACTTTCCAAATATTTTTAGGACTTTTCAATTATTTTCTAGAACTAATTTAAATTTTAATTGATTTTAATAGTTTTTAAGTGGTTAAAAATAGTTTAATTTGGTTTTAAAATTTTAAAAAATACTTTTTAGCTTAATTAGGGTATTTTTGAGGTTTACAAACTTTAAGATCTTGTTTAGGGCTTTTTAATAATTAATTGTGATTTTTAGGGCTTTAATTAGCATTAAAAAGTCATTATCTAATTAATTAAAAGGTTTTAACAAGTTTGGATTTTTTGTAAACTCTTAGAATATTATTGGGGATTTTTAGAAATTTTTAGGAATTTTTAGGTTAAAATTTTAATTTTTGCACTATTTACGGTTTTGCGTGATCCCCTTTTCGTCTTAGTTTAATCCGTTTTCGTAACCGTCTTTCTCTTCTAATATCATTGCTTTCTTTCTTTCTCAATCATATAATCACAAATCAATATCAATTCAATACACAACACACTAGCCTCCTTGAGAACGAACTCACTTTTAGGGTCATTCACACACGGTTTTCCTAAATCGTCGTGCTCACTTGCCCTATTTATTGCTCTTTTCCTAAAGAGTGGTAAAAACTCTCAACATCATTTTGTCGCCTCTGCCGGGGAGGCGTGTTGTGTTTTGATTGAACAATTGTTGTTTTTATATATAGCCATAATAGCTAATTGTATTAGTAGCATTCTACTAATACGTATTATCGGTTTTTCATTTTTTTGTGAATACTATTACTATATTGTATACGTAGAACAATAAATTTACAAGTACTCCAAATACGTGAGAGATCACAACCTTGACTTGGTAGGTCATTACCCAATCATTGTATTCGAATCTCAAACCAAAGAAAAAGGCAAAAATAGATAAATACTTTTGTGAAGCTCGATTTTGAAAAATACAAACTATAAGGTGGGTATAAGGCGGTTGTATTTCACGACCTAAAGGAAAAAGACTCTTAAGTGCTTCGCGCCGCCTCGTTTCCTCCGCTTGCTTGTGCGTATTTTGATTTTGAGAGCTAATCGAGGGTTTTGCCGCCCAAAGTATTACTTAAGTATCATATATATTTTCTTGGTTTCTATTGATTAAACCCTCTTGAACGATTTGGTGTTCCACCATCGTTCTAAAGTCATCGAAGGCGTTCACTTCACGTGATGATTTTCTTTCCTTGAGGCTTCTTTAATCGAGAGATTTGATTAAGGAGGAGATTTGTAGATTTGTGTCTACCTAATACATTCCAAAAATCCAAAAAAAGTAAAAACAATCAAAAACCACAAAAAAATTGAGAAAGTAAAAAACACCAAAAAGAATCTTCTTTGCTCACCCTCTCGTTGTACGTGACGTTTATGCAAACTCGCTCCAAAGCAAGACGTGCTCGTAAACGAAGAAACAAATCCATCACTCCTACTAGTGAGGAGTCTCCTATTGACGAACCCATTGTAGTAAAAGAAGCACCCATGGCTAATCGAACTATGATGGAGTTGCTTCAAGCACCCACCGAGGGTTATGGAGAAGCGATTGTGATTCTCGCTATCCTTGCGGAGAATTTTGAGGTTAAAACGGGTTTATTGTCCATGATTCAAAACAACAAGTTTCGAGGTGACGAAAAGGACAACCCTCATAACCACATTCGCCAATTTAATCGTCTCACCGCCACATGCAAGTTTAAGGACGTCTCTACCGACTCGATTAAGATGATGCTTTTTCCGTATTCCTTAGCGGGGCCCGCAAAAATTTGGTTCGAGAAAGAGCCACCCAATTCTATATTGACGTGGAAGGATCTCGTTTCAAAATTCGTGAACCAATTTTTTCCGCCCTCTAAGACTACGCACTTGAAAAACGAGATTTCAAAGTTTTCGCAAGAGTATAATGAGAGTTTTTCAACGGCTTGGAATAGGTTTAAGGAAATGTTGCACGAATGTCCTCATCATGGTTTTTCCGACTTGCATCAAATTGACACGTTTTACAATGGCTTGAACGATCATGAGCGTGATTATCTTAATGCCGTCGTGGGTGGTAATTTTTTATGTAAGACGGTCGAGGAAGCATTGTTAATCATTGAGAATAGGTCTAAGGTCTATAGTCCTCGTAGCACGTCGAGTGTTTGTAAGACTTCGTCTTCACCTTCGCCTTCATTGTCACATACCATTGATGCTTGCCAAATCGAGGCTAATTTGGAGAACAAGATTTTTGATAAGTTGAAAGGATTGTTAATTGAGTTTAAAGTTGGTGAACAACCCACTCCCGCTACGATTAAAGCGGTTGAGGTTTCTTGTATGTATTGTGGTGGAGCTCACGATTATTCCAAGTGCATTACCAACGGTGGTAACACTTCGAGTGCCTTCGCGGGCCGCGGGAACTTATAACCAAAACGGTCAAGTTCCTCGCACTAATCAATTGACTCCACCGGGTTTTCCACCAAATCAAAATGCTAACAATTATCGAAACAATCAAGTTGGTTACCAAAGCAATCAAAGTAACAATTTCAAGGTTAATAACAACTATGGGAATCAAGGAAGTAGTAGCCAATTGCAAAATCAAAGACAAAACCGTAATTTTCAAAACACGAGTCAAGGTCTTCAAAATGTTTACACTAAAGAACTTCCAATGGACTTTTTGAATTACGCTACGGCAAATGATAAGATTTTGGAAAACATACAAGAGCAATTGGCTAGTCAAGCTAGGGACACAGCTAAAAACACCAAAGAGTTAGCTAATTTTGTGAAGGAAAATCTTAACATGAGAAATGAGTTGAAAAATGATTTTGCTAATCAAATTAGAGGTCAAAACAATAAAATTGAACAAAGTCATGCTAGGCTTGAACAAAGAATTGACCAAAAAGCCGCTAGTCAAGATTTGAAGTTTAATAGTCAAGATGCTAAGCTTAATGCCATTTTAGAAGCCGTCATGGGAAACAAAGCCTCTTCTTCGAGTGGTCTTCCTAGCAACACCATATCAAACCCGAAAGGAGAGATGAAAGTGATTACCACACGAAGTGGTAAGACTCTTAAAGCACCGACTCCTCAACCAATTACTCCAACGGTGGAGGAAATTGAGGAAGAACCCGAGGTGGTGGTCGAAAAGGACCATATTTCAAGCCCACAAAGTACCGCTCATGCCACACCTACGGTCGACCCTTTACCAACATTGGAACCCGAGATTCCAAAGGCTATGCATATTCCCCAACCCACACCACCCTTGCCTTACCCATCGAGACTTAGGAAGGAGAAACGACAAGAGCGCGACAACTACCAATTTGAGCTTTTTATGAAAATGTTTCGTGAGTTGCACTTTAATGTGAGTTTCGCCGATGCTTTGGTCATGAGGCCTCGATTGGCCGCTAACTTTAAGAGTATGTTGAACAACAAGGAGAAATTGCGTCAATTGTCTAGTTGTTCGTCGGTTTATCTTAATCGCATACCTCAAAAAGTCGGTGATCCCGGTAAATTTTTGATCCCTTGTGCCATTCAAGATATTGAAGAATGCTATGCCTTGGCCGATCTTGGTGCTAGCATTAATTTGATGCCACTTGCAATCTTCAAGTCGCTCAATCTTCCTAATCTTACTCCTTCACTAATGTCTATCGAGTTGGCCGACCATTCCACGATTCGAGCATGTGGTTTGGCGGAAGACGTTTTTGTGAAAGTGGGGAAGTTCTACTATCCCGTAGACTTTATCATTGTTGATATCCCCACGGATCCTCAAGTTCCTCTTATTTTAGGTCGTTCGTTTTTAGATACGTCTATGGCTTTAATTGATGTTCATGCTATAAAGATCACCTTACGTTTCAACGACGAGGAACTTGTTATAAACGCAACTCAAAATTCTCAACTTTCTCATGTTTATTCCGTTGCTACCATAAACCTCGTTGATATGATCGATGTGGTTTGCGAGGAATTTTCACAAGAAGTTTTAGGGTTTGGTGATGAAGAAACTAGTGGCAATCCCACTATGTTAGATCCAATTCTTGATAATTCAACACCAACTTTCACTCTATTTGAAGGTGGTGGTTTTACGTTGGAAGAATGCAATGTTCCACGTACTTGTGACGAAGACCTCGACAACGATGAGGACTTCTCGATTATCAAGGATTTTCTTAACGATTTCCCATTTCCTCCACCCGAGGAGGTTATGAGTACCGAGCCCAAATCTTCATTTGAGGAACCACCTATCCTCGAGTTGAAAGATTTACCTCCTCACCTCGAATATGTCTATTTGGAGGAGGACGACAAGTTGCCGGTTATTATTGCGAAGGATCTTTCGAATGATGAAAAAACCGCACTTGTCGATGTTCTTAAGGACCACAAAGGGGCGATTGCGTGGAAGTTATCCGACATTAAGGGAATCGATCCCAAGTTTTGTACCCACAAAATTTTAATGGAGGAGGATTTCAAGCCCACAATCCAAAGTCAAAGGAGGGTGAACCCCAAAATTCACGACGTCATCAAAAAGGAGGTCCTTAAACTCCTTGACGCGGGAATGATTTACCCTATTTCTGATAGTCCTTGGGTGAGTCCTATTCATTGTGTCCCTAAAAAGGGAGGGATGACCGTTGTGCCAAACGATTCCAACGAGTTAACTCCCACTAGACTCGTGACCGGATGGAGAGGGTGCATTGACTATCGAAAGTTGAATGAAGCCACTCGAAAAGACCATTTTCCCTTGCCCTTCATGGACCAAATGTTGGAGCGTCTTGCGGGAAACGATTTCTATTGCTTTTTAGATGGTTTTTCCGGTTACTTCCAAATTCCCATCGATCCTCGTGATCAAGAAAAAACTACGTTTACGTGTCCATATGGAACGTTTGCCTATCGTAGAATGCCATTCGGACTTTGTAATGCACCGGGAACCTTTCAAAGGTGCATAATGGCTATTTTTCATGATATGATCGAGAAGACGATGGAAGTCTTCATGGATGACTTTTCCGTGTTTGGTGATTCTTTCACTTCGTGTTTGTCGAACCTTGAGAGAATGTTAAAACGTTGTGAGGAAACCAACCTTGTGCTCAATTGGGAAAAATGTCATTTTATGGTTAAAACTGGAATCGTCTTAGGGCACAAGGTCTCGAAAGCGGGGATTGAGGTAGATCAAGCTAAGGTAGACGTCATCGCCAAATTACCTCATCCCAAAACCGTTAAGGGAGTTAGGAGTTTCCTTGGCCACGCGGGCTTTTATCGTCGATTCATCAAGGATTTTTCGAAGATTTCTCGACCCATTACACATCTTCTTGAAAAAGAGGCACGTTTTGTCTTTGACGAAGATTGTGTACGAGCCTTTGAAATCCTTAAGAGGAAACCTACCGAAGCTCCCATTCTTGTTGCTCCCAATTGGAACCTCCCCTTTGAGCTTATGTGTGATGCTAGTGACTACGCTATTGGGGCCGTTTTGGGGCAACGTCATGATAAGCACTTCTTGCCTGTTCACTATGCTAGCAATACAATGACCGGGGCTCAACTTAAATACACTACAACGGAAAAGGAGTTCCTTGCCGTGGTGTATGCATTTGAGAAATTCCGACCTTACCTTGTCTTGACGAAATGCATAGTGTATACGGACCATTCGGCTATTAAGTATCTTATGGCAAAGAAAGATGCTAAGCCGAGATTACTTCGTTGGATTCTCCTCCTTCAATAATTTGATCACAAAATCGTTGACAAAAAAGGAGCCGAGAATCTAGCAGCCGATCATCTCTCTCGTTTGGAAGATCCTCACCAAAGTGTTTACAAGCCTAAGGAAATCACCAAAACATTTCCGCTCGAGACACTTGGTGTAGTGAATTCTAAGCTTGATTCTTCCACCCCATGGTTTGCGGATTTTGCAAATTACCATGCGGGCAACTTCATCATTAAGGGTATGACGACTCAACAAAAACGAAAATTCATTCGTGACGTCAAGTTCTACTTTTGGAACGACCCTTACTTGTTTCGAACTTGTGCGGATCAAATCATCTGACGTTGTGTATTTGGCACCGAAGCTTCTAACTTCCTTAGAGCTTGCCATGAGGGACCCACGGGTGGTCACCATGGTGCTAATCTCACGGCTAAGAAGGTGTTTGATGTCGGCTTCTTTTGGCCTACTATTTACCGAGATGCACAAGATCTTGTGAAGTCGTGTGATGCATGCCAACGACAAGGAAAAGCCTCACAAAAAGATGAAATGCCACAAAACATCATCCAAGTATGTGAGATATTTGACGTTTGGGGTATAGACTTTATGGGGCCGTTCCCATCATCTCATGGTAATAAGTACATTCTCGTTGCGGTTGACTACCTTTCTAAGTGGTTGGAGGCCAAGGCCTTGCCCACCAATGATGCTCGTGTGGTAGTCAAGTTTTTGAAGCAATTGTTCTCTCAGTTTGGAACCCCTCGTGCTATCATAAGCGACCGTGGAACCCATTTTTGTAATGACCAATTTGAAAGGGTTCTAAGAAAATATGGGGTTACACATCGGCTTTCTACGGCTTATCACCCACAAACGAGTGGGCAAGTCGAGGTTTCAAACCGAGCGTTGAAGAGGATTCTGGAGAGATCCGTAGGAGAAAATCGACAATCTTGGTCAGATAAGTTGGACGATGCTTTATGGGCCTTTAGGACCGCTCACAAGACACCCATTGGGTGCACTCCCTATAAGCTTGTGTCTGGAAAGAATTGTCATTTGCCTATCGAGTTAGAACACAAGGCTTATTGGGCCCTAAAGCATTGTAATGATGACATGGAGACCGCGGGAAAACACCAGAAAATGCAATTGAATGAATTAGATGAATTGAGGGATATTGATTATGAAAATTCATTGATTTATAAAGAGAAAACTAAAAAGTTGCATGATTCTAAAATTAAAAACCGGGTTTTTAACATTGGGGATCAAGTTTTTCTTTTTAATTCAAGATTAAAAATCTTTTCCGGTAAGTTGAAATCCCGTTGGTCCGGTCCATTCACCGTGACTCAAGTGTTTCCTTATGGGACCATCGAGCTAGCTCAAGATGATGGTCCTAACTTCAAGGTGAATGGACATAGGTTGAAGCACTACTTTGGCGGGGAAGTTCCATCCTTGAACTACCTCGACCAAGTCACCTTCCCCAATGATACTTAGTATTGAGGGGATCGAGTCGAGCTCATGACTCGGTAATCAAAAACGAGGTGCCTCGTGGGGGAGTCCCACGCTTATCCTATGTACATATTATCGCTTTCTAATGTAGCTTACGTGTGGGGATTAGTGCCCTTCCAACCTTTGTTCCGTGATTGTTTGTGAATTGTGGTTTTTAGATCATGATCTTCACGATTGGAGCCTCTCGTGTTCGTTTTATGGGAACACTCGATCGTTTGCTTTGGAGACATTTCTCAATATCCATGATATATCCTTTTGATTTTCTAACCTTAGGTTTATAGCACACTTCATAAACGGCTATTAATTTATTGGTTACACCCTTTCCATGCTAGATTAGGCATTCGACTACGTCTCTAGTATGGGGGTGTTTGCACCCCTAGACTCGAAACATTGAGGACAATGTTTAACTTTAGTATGGGGGGTGAATAGATACTTGCCTTGCCAAACCTTCACGCTTTCCAAAATTTATGTTTTGTTTATCGTTTTGTTGCAAAATAAGGCTAAAAATGGCCAAATTTTAAAATTTTTCTCATGTTTTATAAGTGTTTGAAGACACGAATGTAGATTTTCCGATGGCGAGAATAAGAGTAATTTTTGACTCGACCGTGCGTGTTGAGCACTTAGCTTTGATTCCTTAACTACACATTAGGCTAAGTCTCTTAAATGAGGACGAGAAATGATAGAGTTAATTATAAGTTACTATGCTAAACGTAGAGTACTCGTATTCTTTCAAAAACTCATGTGTTCTCGTTGTTTGCTTATTCTCCCTTCGCTTGTAAATATTTTTTGCTTAATAAATATTGACTTAGCGGTTTAGTTAGGATTGTTGGGTTTCTAGTCTTTTCTAGTAGCTTCCGTGTAATTAAATTGGGAAGACATTAAGGTATCGTCAGCGTCACGGTTTTGAAGTATTGGCACCCTAATAATCGAAAGCTTCACCCAATAATAAGATTTCAAGTGCTCACCTAAATCTAGCAAACAATTTGAAGCCCCACAAGGCCGAAAAATCTATGCAAAATTGAAAGTGAATCAAGCCTTAATCTTCGAAGCTTTAAAGATCCAAAATTCGCTTTAGCGTGAGGATATACGTCTTTGGCTAATAAAACCACCGATGAGGCGGATAATAAAAGGCAAGGCAAGACCGAAGTCATAATAAAAGCTTCATGGCGAAGTTGAATAAAAGATGGAGGTAAACCAAAGATAATAAGGCCCTTCCGTTAGGGGGCGTATAAAAGTCTTGGTAATAAGTCTCATGTTCAAAACCGTTATAAAACCGTGTTTATCGATTCTTCTTGTCAACTTAATTTTTTAACATCGTTGTCTATTAGGAGGGGTTATCGATTTGATGGTCTTAGTTACACCGTTAGGACTCTATTTTTAGACCTAAATCTCTATTATCGCATAAGTCAAACAATGTATCCTCGTGAAACATTCAAGACAAAATAAAATATAAGAGATACAACTTAGGAATAATGGGAGGATAAGTACGTGATTAGGGCATATTAGTAGTGTTAGCCTTACTAACTTATAATGACAATGATCTCGTTGCACGCTTGGCATGGAATTAGGGTGAAAATCGAGGACGATGAAACTATTTCTAACGAAGCATTCACGTGTTCTTATTCTATGAACCTAAACGTCCCATTTTGCGATGAAAATCATACATTATGTCTAAAACGCAAGTAGTGATAGTAGTAGTAGTAGTATAGCTAGTTTATCATTCAATAAAGTGAATAAAAATGAATTTTGGAGATGCTATGATACTTTATTCTAGCATTGCGTGAGGGCACGGCAATGGTTTAGTATGGGGGAGTGATGAGACTGCTTTTATACACAGTCTCATCGTCCAAATAGGGCTTAAAAATGCATTAAATATCATCAAAATACCCAAATATATGCTTGTGTTTGTTGCTTGTATATTTTAGGTACGGATATTGAGAAAATGACAACAGATCACAAGAATTAGTAAAAAACGAACAGGGGGAAACGAAGCCGCACGATGAACCAAGCCCTAATGAAGAATTTTCCAAAGAAAGTCCTTGATGAATTGAAGAATTATGAAGAAGGGTCCTCCAATATGGAAGAATTGACACTTTATACCCTTGTATCTTCATAATTACAAGTTTGGTCCCTAAAGTTTGTCAAAATTACAAAAAGGACCCTTAACTTTGAAGAATTGGCAAATTTAGTCCCTCAACAAAACTAAATTGTCAATATTGGCCCTCCAAGAAGTCAACAAACAAGTCAACACCTTGAAGAATGAAGACATGTCACTGAAAGCCCTTGAGGATTGCCAAAATTACACTTTTAGTCCTTATTCAAAGTTTGTAAAACCCTTGTGCCAAAAATGACAAACTACCAAAACTTATTTACAAAGGGATTTGAAGTTTGTGCTGTTTTATACAACTTGAAGGAAACAAGAAACCTTGGGGGCCAAACTGGCCAGACAACCATACTTAATCCACCCACTCAGAAACTGCCACATCACCCACTTCCACCCCACACCCAATCAAAACGCCCCAAACTCCCACGTCAGATTCCACCCATCAGCTTATTTAATTATCTCTTAATTTTGGTGGCAAACACTTAATTTAAAAACTTTATACCCCAAAACGGATTAAACCCTTAATCCCCAGCTCAAGAACACCCATAAACCCTAATCCTAAAATCTACAAAACAAAGGGTTTTTGCTTAAATCCTTCCAGTTTGCTGATTAACTACACCCTAATCACATCCCACCTCCCCAAAACGTCACCATCCCCTCCCATGTGTCTCTCCAACCCTCCCCTGCCCCACAAAGAAGAAGAAAACAAAATTCTCCAGTCCATCCAACGGCTCTCCTTCATTTCTTGGCCCCAAAGGAGTCTACAAACGATCAAGATCAAGAAAACATGGCTGGCATCCCACATACATCTAAGGATCATCACATGGGCTCTTAACAAAAATTCAAAAAAATGGCATATGCTGAAGAATCTCCAAGGGCAATAGAGGAAGTTCATAATATTAGGGTTTAAGTTTCCTTTTGCTTCTAGAATCAATTGTAGCCTCTATATAAAGGCACATAGGACATTTCAGTTTTTTGTTCTTTTTCCTTCTCCTTGGTCAAAACCTTGTAAAGCCAGTTTTGTTTAAATGAAATGAAATGGTATTGAGTTTGTGACGAGAAACAAAAGAGCCCATTTACTTTACATTTCATTTTTAAATTTCTCAAGTTAAAATTTCAGTTTAAGTTTCTGTTTGGTGACTAAAGTTGTTAAGTTTTTAAGCATTGGGTCCAAGTGTTTTAAGCTGATCACATAAGCCTGATAATCTTGTTGATTATCAAGCTTAAGTGAGGGTTAAAGCCTTGTTGATATAGTTGTTATTTAAGTTTTAAGAAAATAAAAAAAATCAGTTTTTTCTATTTTCAGTCAAATAAGCCATAGGCAGCTTAACTAATAAGCTGGCTTATAGCTTATTTGCTTTGTGACCAGCTCACTTTACTTGTTTTCTTTCTTAGTTTGTTGTGGTTGTGCAGGGACAAAACCAAAAAGGGGGGGTAATCAAGACCCTCATTTCCATTTTCACCTTTTTGTACCAAGTAGCATCAGCAGCCCAAGGGTTCTGCTCAGGCCCCAGCCTAATTGGAGGTGACTAGCAGTAACTGAGGGACCTGGATGTAGGTCCCTCTAGGTAGCATTCTATCTTCTTTATTTTCAGTTTCATTTTCAATGATTTGTGATTTGCGTGAAAGTTGTGAAAAGTGGTGTTTTCCTGGTTGGATATTGCTTATATAGGTCTTGTATGCATGTTTAGATAGCTTAGGTTTGATTTGATTGAGATTTGTTAGGATTTGTTTTGAAATATTGATTTTCAGACTTTTAAAGGAGTGTTTGGATTAGCTGTTTGATTGAAAATTGTGACCAAGTTTTTGAGTTAAAATCTGTTTACATACTCAACAAGTAAGTAGTAAGTGATAGAAGTACTTGACATTCAGTTTGGTAGAGTTTTAATCAAGTTTGTATGTTAAATATTGGTCATATAGCATAAAATCAGAAAAGTGCATGGTTTGACTGATTTTGATAAAATTTGTGCATCAAAACTTGTAATCTGTTAGAGTTTAGGTTTAAGTAGGGTTTGAGGTTGATTACATATCAATTGGTTAGTTTGTATGCATGATTCAAGCATTTGAAACTCGTTTGTGTGCATATTGAACCAGCAAAAATCATCTCAGACCTTCTAAGACTTAATCAGTAACTTTTATGCAAATTTTTATGCTTGATTCTTGCTAGATACTTGCTTGTTGTGTGTTTGCATTGACTCCCTACACTCCAACTGAGTGTAGGGGTGCCTTTTGTCCATCAAAAACATCCACAACTCCAAAAATCAAGTCCACTTGATTGTCTTCACAAGTGAAGACACGTTTTATTTTACTTTTGTGTTCATCAGACACAAGTTCATACCTGGGCATTTGATTTGATCTCCTAGGCTTTAATTCTTGTTTACTTTCTTTGATAAAGTAAGTTTTGGAGTGTATTAAGTTGCTGGATTAAGTGTTTAAGTTTTTTTTAAAAAAAAGTAAAAAGGACTGGCCAGGACTCGAACCTGCGCCATCCTCCTCACAACACATCACACATACCATTGCGCCCTGGGTCTTTGACTGCTAGGTTTCATTTCAAATATTACTTAAGGTGTATTTAATTCGTAGCTTATTTAACCATCAGCTTATTAAAAATCTTTTTCTAGCTTATTTCTTTAAGGATTTGACTGTTTAGCATTTTTCTTAGTTTTTTATTAGGGTTTTTGACTTTTCAGTTCAAAAAGTTTATTTTTCCCTTAATTAATTAATTTTCTAGGATTATTTTTAGTTTAAATTTTAGAAAGTAAATTAAAAATAGTAAAAGGTAATTTAAAAATCTGAAAAAATAGTTTTTAGGTTTTTAATCATATTTTTGAGGTTTTCAGCTATTTAAGTTTTCAATTTAGCTTATTTTTTATTTTATTGGATTTTAGGGTTTTTGGCTAACTTTAACATTTAATATAAAATTATTAAATAGGTTTCAGAAAATTTTAATTGCATTTTTGTCTTAGTTACATTATTTAAGATTTTTAGTAATTTTTTAGAATTTTTTTATGAACTTTGAATTTTTTGAATATTTTAATATTATTTTATTATTAAAAATTGAAGTTTGATTTTTTTTAGTTTTTACATTTTTCCTAGGTTAAGGACACTTAATTAGGAGTTTTGTCACTTTCCAAATATTTTTAGGACTTTTCAATTATTTTCTAGAATTATTTTAAGTTTTAATTGATTTTAATAGTTTTTAAGTGGTTAAAAATAGTTTAATTTGGTTTTAAAATTTTAAAAAATACTTTTTAGCTTAATTAGGGTATTTTTGAGGTTTAAAAACTTTAAGATCTTGTTTAGGGCTTTTAAATAATTAATTGTGATTTTTAGGGCTCTAATTAGCATTAAAAGTCATTATCTAGGTTTTAACAAGTTTGGATTTTTTGTAAACTCTTAGAATATTATTGGGGATTTTTAGAAATTTTTAGGAATTTTTAGGTTAAAATTTTAATTTTTGCACTATTTACTGTTTTGCGTGATCGCCTTTTTCGTCTTAGTTTAATCCGTTTTCGTATCCGTCTTTCTCTTCTAATCTCATTGCTTTCTTTCTTTCTCAATCATATAATCACAAATCAATATCAATTCAATACACAACGCACTAGCCTCCTCGAGAACGAACTCACTTTTAGGGTCATTCACACACGGTTTTCCTAAATCGTCGTGCTCACTTGCCCTATTTATTGCTCTTTTCCTAAAGAGTGGTAAAAACTCTCAACATCAAATGCTGGCAGACATAATTGTTACCTTAACCAGTGAGGGGGTGACACGTGCCCCACTCACTAAAACCCACCAATCCCCTTCCACCCTTTGTCCACCTCACCTATCCACTCATAACAACCTTAACTAATCTGGGATTAGTTTATTTAAACGCGCTAAACACAAAGTTTAAATACTCAAACAGATCAAAACTTGCACTATTCATGTTCTTCACAAATTTAGGTTTTCCTAATCCGTTTGCAATTAGCACCCAATAAACTCCATATTAGTGATTAATAACCCCTTAATCACATCCCAACTACAAAAATGCTTGCCATCTCACTCCTCAGTCCCACATGAGATTCCCCTACTACACACAAAGGGGATACTGCCAAAACCACCAGGCATCCAACGTATAGTATTGATGCTTACTTTCTAAGCTCAATGTGAGCCCTTAGATGCAAATTCCACCCTTTCCAGCTCCACAAACAGCCAAGAAATCTGTCACATGAAGCCAAGAAGTTAAAATCCTCAAGGGCAATTTTGGGCTTCTACAAGTTAGGGTTTCAAGTTTTTAGGTTTAAACAGACCATGTACACCCTCTATATAAAGGGTATAGGGTCCAACATTCACGTTTGCTTTTGTTTTTTCCTTGTTCATGCACTTGTAAATCCTATTTTCAGATTTATGAAATTGAGTTAAGTGTGTTGAAGAAAGACCAAGTGCCATCTTATTTATGCTTGTCTATGTTCTTAGTTTACTAAATTTGAATCAAAAACCTGTTTTCAAAAAGAAGAGTGTGCAAAAGTTTGCATATTTTCTTCATTTTCTTGATATTTTGCTAAGATCTTGGTCTATCTTGGAATTCTTGGGTTATAGGGCTGATCATAGCATCCTAATTGTGTTTATTAATGTGTGGTGAGGCTTATAACTTGGGGATAATCAAGTGTGGAGGACAAGAGTTGCATCAATCAAGGATTTTTCATATTTCTGATTTTATACTTGTGCTTCTAACCTTGTTGCTTCTTAGCAGGCTTTGTCGTGGAAGCTTGTGCTTGTTCTTGCTAGCACATAAGCTCAAAATCCGTGGGTGTGGATGTACATCCATGAGGTACACACCCTTAATCCCAAAATTTGAAAATATTTTGGATATTTGTGATATTTGAGTGTTGCCTATGTTCTTGTGTATTTTATGGCTTATTCTTGCTTGAATCTGTTGTTCTTAGTTGTTATTGTGTTTATCTGAGCTTGGGTGGTCTTGAATATCACTTTTCCTTTGAAAAATTTGGATTTGAAAAGATAAAGGGGTGTTTGGGTCTACCTGTTTGTGATTGAATCTTGGTATTGTGTTGTTAGAAGTTAGTAATTGTGCTTGGTATCTGTTATACACTTGTTTGAGAGTGTTTTGCTACATGTTTTAGGAACCAAACCTTAAAATCAAACAATCTGCTATATCTTTGTGAGTTTGACTGATTTTGACCTAAGAATTTGGGAAAACCTAGAGTTTATGCATGCTTAGGGCTAAAATTTGTTAAAACATCATTATTGTAACCTGTTTGTGAGATTTGAGGTGTTGAATCTGGCTTGTGTGTCAAATACATCAGCAAAGTGAAAAATTGCATGTTCTTGTGTTTATCAGTAACTTAAGGTGCTTGATTCGTGCTTAATTCTTTGAATCATTGCATGAAACCTGTTTAGACTTGCTTATTTGAGTTTAATATAGCTTGTGTATGCATTTGGTTGAATTTGGCTGGCTGAAAATTGCTATAAGTGCTTATTGAACCTATTCTGCTTATTTGTTCATGTCTGTGCAATATCTGGGACTTTATTGATTAATCTATGCTAATTGGGTGATTGTGTTTGTGAATTTTTTATTGTTATTGACTCCTTATGATCCAAAGATCATTTGGGTGCCTTTGTGTAATCTGAATCCCAAAAAAGTTCACTAAAGACAAAAAAGTCTAATAGTCAAGAAGTGGGAAAATTTCCCACTGCTCAACACCCAAAACTAGCCCCTGCTAGTGTAAACTTGTACTCAGCTTATCAATAAGCTATTTTAGCTTATCCAGACTTGCAACAACTTATTTTTTGTGATAGGTCTTCATTATTTGACCCATCTGAGTAGACTAGAGCTTATTGGACTTTGACTTTGACTTTTTACTAGAAAACCAACTTATTTGACTTTTACATAAGTGCTTATTTGCTTTTTCCAGCTTATTGAGTCAGCTTATTTGAAAACTCTTTGTTTATTTTGCTTAATTAAGTCATTTAAAAGCTTTAGGAACTTGAATCAGCACTTGGGGTGGCCTAGAACTCAAAAACGACTATTTTGTCGTTTTCTATAGATTGCTTATTGCATTTTCAGGCTTATTCCTTGGGCTTATTTCAAATTTCTTTTTGCAGAAGTCTTATTTAGGACAAAAGAAGCTCGTGTGTTTAATTTCATCTTATGGCATTGGCTTATAGCTTAATGGGCCAAAAAGCCAATTAAGAATAAGTTGTTTGGTATAAGCTAGCTTATTTCACACTTTCAGCTTTTGGGCCTTTGGAAAAAGTTGTTTAAAATCAAATTTTGAGTCAACCAGTGCTTTTTGGGCTTATTTTGAACACTTTTTTTATATTGGGCCCAAATTTGGCCCAATAGTGGACTGTTTAGGGTTTAGCCCATTTCTAGGCCCATTAAGGGTATTTAGGTAATTTCACTTTCATTTATGAGTTATTTAGGTTAAATTAAGTTAGTTTGCAAGTTTTTAGAATTTTTTATGATTTTTGGATTTTTAATAATATTTTAATTATATTTTATTGTTAAAATTAAAAGTCTGATTTTCTAAGTTTTTATATTTTTCCTAGGTTCTAAACACTTAATTAGGAATTTTGCAACTTTCCAAATATTTTTAGAGTCTTTTAATTATTTTCTAGAATTAATTTAAGTTTTAATTGATTTTAGTAGTTTTTAATTGTTTAAAAATAGTTTTTAGTGGTTTTAAAATTTTGAAAAATACTTTTTAGCTTAATTAGAGTACTTTTGAGGTTTACAAACTTTAATATCTTGGTTGGGACTTTTTAATAATTAATTTTGATTTTTAGGGCTTTAATTAACATTAAAAAGTCATTATATAATTAATTAAAAGGTTTTGGCAAGTTTGGATTTTTTGTAAACTCTTAGAATATAATTGTGGATTTTTTGTAATTTTTAGGGTAAAATTTTAATTTTAGTGCTTTTTACGGTTTTACGTGTACACCTTTTTCGACTTAGTTTAATCCGTCTTCGTAACCGTCATTCTCTTCTAATCTCATTTTTATTTTTCTTTCTCAACAATATAATCACAAATCTAATCCAAGTCATTACACACATAACACACTAGCCTCCTTGAGAACAAACTCATCTTAGGGTCATTTACACACGGTTTTCCTAAATTGTCGTGCTTACC
Organism: Glebionis coronaria; assembly: GCA_025667525.1. Lineage (NCBI taxonomy): Eukaryota > Viridiplantae > Streptophyta > Magnoliopsida > Asterales > Asteraceae > Glebionis > Glebionis coronaria. Next base: position 121,312,422 of record CM046880.1, on the reverse strand, counting down.
CTATTTTGGTACTCTTTTCCTAAAGGGTATACAAAAACTAAACTATCACATACTATTGAGATTTCAGGTACACGGGTTGCTAAATAAGAAGGATCACATGCAGTTGAGCCAACCCCCATACTAGATTATGTTACCATTCCCATATGGACTGATGGGTTTATGCAAGCATCTGTTGCTGCTGGAAAGGAGGAAGAAGGGCCACAAGCAAAACTAGTTGATGAATTCATGCATTCATCTTCAAGCGCTGACAAAGCCAATTCAGACGCTGACACGTTGAATTCAGACGCTGACACAGACGCTGACAATCTGTTTGTAAATTTATTCCCTTCCTCCAACAGAAATACTGTTGAACATGTTGAAGCTCCCATACTCAATCAAGAGGTCAATTCAAGTGAGGATGGGAGTGGAAATGAAGATGATATTTGCAATATGGAATCTGTTATAGAAGATAATTCACTACTTGGGGGAGGAATACTTACAAAGGTGGCCAAAGATCATCCTCCTTCCCAAATTATTGGTGATATTCAGACTCCTGTTCGAACAAGGAGAACTCATCAGACTCAAGGTGGTTTCATTGCCAATATTCACAAGGAAGATACCCCTCTTGTGCAAGCATTTTGTTTTCCTGTTTTCTATCACAAAAGGAACCCAAGAAGATTTTTGATGCTCTAAAAGAATCAAGCTGGGTGGAAGCAATGCATGATGAGCTTCACCAGTTTGCAATTCAAGATGTGTGGGAGCTACTGGACTGTCCAAGGTATGTCAGACCTATTGGGACACGTTGAGTTCTAAGGAATAAAAAGGACAAAAGAGGCATTGTGGTCAGAAACAAGGCACGTTTAGTTGCTCAGGGCTATACACAAGAAGAATGAATAGACTATGAGGAGGTTTTTTACCTGTTTCAAGGATTGAAGCAATAAGGATTTTCTTAGCCTATGATTCTTGCATGGGTTTCATAGTTTATCAGATGGATGTGAAAAGTGCTTTCTTATATGGCACAATTGAGGAGGAAGGGTATATGATGCAACCTCCTGATTTTGAAGATTCAGAGCATCCAGACAAGGTGTATAGAGTCAGGAAAGCAATGTATGGACTTCATCAAGCCCTAAGAGCATGGTATGGTACATTATCTACCTACTTGGTCGAAAATAGGTTTAAGAGGGGTACCATAGATCAGACACAATTTACCAAGAAGATTGGTAAGGATTTTCTTCTTGTCTAGGTCTACGTGGATGATATTATCTTTGGTTCATCAAATCCAAAGATGAGTGAAGACTTTTCTAAGCTCATGACAGAAAAATTCAAGATGAGTGCAATGGAAGAGATGAACTTCTTTCTAGGTTTACAAGTACAACAGAAAGAAGATTGTATCTTTATCTCTCAAGAAAAGTATGTGGCTGAGATCTTGAAGAAGTTTGGTTTTTCTCCTCATGAAAAGCGGGCTAGCATACCCACGGATAAGGACACCCTTGGGGAAAGATTGGAGATGGAAAAGATGTGGATGTTAGGCATTATAAATCAATGATTGGTTCATTGATGTATCTTACAGCCTATAGACCTGACATCATGTTTGTTGTGTGTACATGTGCACGCCATCAAGTGACTCCCAAAGAGTGTCATCTTCATGCTGTCAAAAGGATCTTTTGATACCTTAGGTGCTATCCCACTTTGGGATTATGGTATCCTAAAGATTCTCCATTGGAGCTTATTGGCTATTCAGACAGTGATTATGGAGGTGATAAGTTTGATAGACAATCTACAACTAGTGGATGCCAATTTCTTGAGAGCAGACTCATATCTTGGCAATGCAAGAAACAAACAATGGTGGCAAATTCTACAACTAAAGCAGAGTATGTGGTTGCAGCTGCTTGTTGTGGACAAGTTCTATGGATACAAAACCAGCTGTTGGATTATGGGTATTATTTTATGCATACCAAGATATTTGTAGATAATAACAGTACATTATGCATTATTAAGAATCCTATACATCATTCTAAAACAAAACACATAGAAATTAGGCATCATTTTATAAGAGATTGTTTTGAAAAAGGTTTAATACATCCTGCTAGGGTAGACACATAGGAATATGTGGCTGATCTTTTAACTAAACCTTTTGCTGTTGGGAGGTTCCAGTACTTGGTAACAAGTATTGGAATGATCAAGCTCACTTAAATGTGTTTTTGACATAATTGTGTAGTTTGTACAGGATGTGGACTATTACTTGTCTTTGTAAATAATTAGGTTTTCCACTTTATTTTTCTAACGCTGACAAAGGTTATTTGAACGCTGACAAGTGTAAAAATGGCCGCTGACAGCAATAAGTTAGTTTTGTGGTTTTTGATCTAATCATGCAGGCATTATGAGCATTGTACAAATTGATACAAAGTTGCTTATGGATCTTTGGAGCTTACAAGGAATGTGTCAAAGTTTATATATTATGGTTGGCATGTTTACATTCCTATCTTGACATAAATTTTGTCATATACTTTTTATTTTGCAACTTTGTATATCTTAGTTTAAGGGGAGGACTAGGAAACCTTCAGGGTTTTGGGTATTCTTAGAATACTCTATCACAATTCTAGATTGTGTCCACTAGTGAGTACGATTTAGAATTTCTAATTCGTGAGGCACTATAGCATGCAAAGTTGATATACTATGCACGCTGCCAAGACTATTTGGCCTAGAATTGGGATTGGTCGGTTGGGAGACTTGGTAAACATTTTTTTTGGGCTTACCTGGGAAGTTACAAAGGGTTTATATGAGGTAACTTTATTGTTAAGAACTTTGGTTAGCAAGGGACACTTGAGGACAATTATGTCTATCTTTCTTAAACAAGTGTGCATGATTGGACAGTGGTTGCCACCCTATAGTCATTTTCAGTCTAAGAGTTATCTTCACTAGGGTAAACTTCTTTGTTAAGGTCTTTTTATTTTTTAATTATTTTTATTTTTTGCCACTGACATGATTTCTTTCCAAACGTTGATAATACCAATTTAAACGCTGACATGGCAAAATTTCAACGCTGACAATAATATAGCCGTTACACGCTGATGTTTACTTTTTGATCATTAAAAACATTGGGGACCACCCAGTTGCTATTTTGACGAAAATATGGGCCGTAATTTTAGTGAGTTGGTAACTTTTAATTAATGTATGAAATAAGTTATATATTTTTCAAGATTTTGATGATTACTTTTTGAATATAACTGCCTCATATTTCAACCAATCGTATGTTTTTACATCTCCTATAAATTTGGCTATTTTCTTTCAAACAGGGTATCTACTATTTCTTTTCTACTGAAACTCTCAAACCTTCATACCTCCATTGTTATCATATCACATTTTTCTCACATCAATATTAAATGGCACTAAAGTTTAAACCTACTAATGTGGAATTGGGGTTCAGAAGTGAACACAACATGGTGGATTATTTAGAAGAGGATAATACTTTGTATCCCCAATTCACTTAGATGATTGGGTATTTGAATGCGTCTCCTTTAAGGTATGCACTTTCTCATACTCCACTCGTCCCTATCACACACATCAAGCAGTTTTAGAACAATGTAAGTTCTAGAACAATTGATGGAGTGATTACATTGACTACTACTGTTCATGGGGTTCAATGGGTGGTTACTAAAGCTTTGGTTCACCAAGCTTTGCTTCTTGATGATGTTGATGGCATAACTACCCTTCCCTTAGCAAAGCTAGAATTGGGACTCCAAGGCTTGGGGTATGCTTTACCCCAGTGGGACATTTAAACAAATATACCAAACAACAATTTCCCCTAGCCTGGAAGTTCCTTATACATGTCATCCGACAATGTTTGAGTCCCAAATGCACTTCTTTCAATGAAATCAACCGTTCAATTGAGAGTGCCATTGTTTGTATTGCAATTTGGCAAAGATAATTTTTCAAATTGATTTTTGATGGCATGTGTCACAACAAGGGTAAAAAGATGACTCTTGCTTACCCTAGGTTTTTACAAATGGTTTTTGATATGAAAGGATATTTCAGTAGGGACCATGACAACTTTTATGAGGTCCCTACACAAAAGAAAACTGTGTTTGGCAATATGAATTCACCACCCTATAGAGACTTACCCCTTACCCCAACCATGCTAGCTGTCATTGACGCAGCTGCACAACCTCAACCTCAACCAGACCCACTACCAGAACAACCTCCATCCCCCCAACACATGTACCTTGACCCTCAACCATCAGGCGCTGACACTCAAAATGTGGGCGCTGACACACACAACCCAAATGCTGACACCATTCTTCCTCAAACCCAAACAAACCTTCACACTCAAATAGACCCCCAATCCACTTCCTCTTCAAAACCTCATGATTATAGGTTTGAGAAATGCCAAAGGACTACTGGAGTGTTCTCCTCTAGTGGTCCTATCCATGTAGTAGAGAGAACCACCTCCATAAGTGTGGCTTGTTAAATGGGTGGGGTTAGGACTATTGACTCTAGCTTAGAAGCAGGTGAAGGCAGTCCCAACATCATTAAGACCCCATCCATGCCTGATGAATCTCTTTTGGGAGGTCAAATTCCCATCATAGAGGAGGGAAGATTGGAACCTTTATCACTTTTGGAATTGACGACAATGTGCATTAGCTTGAAAAAGCAAAATGCAGACCTTGTACAAGTTGTCACAGGTCAAGGCCTCGAACTCAAATCATTGAGGGAGAGGATAGTTTTTTGGAAGCTGCCCATGCTCGTGGAAGGCAGAAGGATTCTTCCAAAGAGGAGGATGAACAAGTACATGTGAGTGACAAAGACTCACAAGAAGGTGGTTCATATGAGAGTGTGGAAATAGATAGGGCGTTGACAAGCTTGAAGGAGAAGCCAGCTATGGATTCTTCTTTGATTACTCACAAGAAGTTATGTTTTTGTGGAAATGATGCAACAAGCCATAAAGTCATCCGCTGACATTCAGAGTTTGGGCGCTGACAAGAGCAAATCTGACGCTGACAGGCTTAAGGGTATGATTGGTGTATACCAACCACCAGTTATCATCAGGGATGTTTCTACACAGGTACCAGCCATTACTTTACCAACTATTAGAGCCAACGATAAGGGTAAAGGGATTTTGGAAGAGGTTCAGGTACTAAAGAATGCAGCACAGGTACATTTTGATTAAGTTTTGGCTGCACAATTAGAGGAATAGGATAGGATGGAGACTACCATAGAAAAGGTTAAGGATGGTAGTGATGATGATGAGAGTTCTGGTTCAAGTGTCATGATAATTGAAGAACCAGAGAGGTTGGAGTATGGAGAGGATGAGTTAGCTAGGGAAAAGCTGAGGGAGTTGAAGATGAAAGTAGATTTTGATATGCCTGAAGTTATGGATATGTATTTTGCATGGGAATCTACAATTGAAGAAAATCCAGACATGTCAATCACTGGACAAATTTGTGGTTTGGAGATTCTACTGAGAGTACAAGAAGATTGCAAGGTGATCTTGAAGCACAAGGCTAGTAAGGTGCTTTCTGAGCTCAAAAGGGATAGGAGAGAGCTCTATTATATGTTGATTAGGTGTCATCAAGGTGGACGGACCTATGATAGATTGAGGAGGCTATCCTTTTAAGAATTTGAATTTCATGCTTATCCAATTTGGGAAAGAGTTTGTAAGGAAAACACTATGAGGCTTCACTCAGATGAAAGGAGAGAAGAAATTGAGGAAAATATGCAGATCAAGAGGGCTTCTATTATACCAAGGCCAGTGAAGAAGGGAATTCTAATGGAATTTCTAGTCCTTGATAAATTGAATCCTAGTGAAGCAGTGATCAAAAAGAATATAAAGCTTTCACCTTTGGAGGCTTCAGATGTTGTAGAGGTATTGCCTTTGGATTTCAGTAACCCAATAATCAATTATGAAGAAGATGCAAGTGGGTTCTGGATGATCACCAGATATGGTAAAAAGGTACATACTTTTACTTCCTTGATCTCATTGTTTGCAAGCATAGATAGAGAAGACTTGGTAGATCTGTGGAATCTGATGAAGACCAAGTATGATGCTGAAGAGCCTACTTCAGCAAATGGGATAAAGATCTGGACAACATTCAAGAGGATGATTTCACCAGATGAAGTTGATCTGATATGGTTGGATCTTCATGATATATCAGTGGTTTAAAGTGGCGTTTACATTCAGCTGCTGGTGTATACCATCTAAGCACCACAAAGTTTTCAGAGTATCTTCTGGTTGATGCTCAATATCCTATGTCTAAGGATGTTTTGAAGAAGATGGTGTCTACACAGCTAGAAGTTGATTATACTAGTGATGTTAGCAAGGATTTAATTAGATTTGTTTATTTTCTAATTAACATGTAGTTTGTATTTGTAAGAATCCTCTTTGTACTTAGTTTTTATTCAAAAACTTGATTTCTAGAGTAGATATCAAGTTTAGGGGGGGATTGTTAGGAATAAAATGAGCTAAGTCACTGAGACGCTGACAAGGGTAATTTGGACGCTGACAAGAAGAAATGAAGCACTGACAGATCAAGCACTGACAAGAAATATTCAAGCGCTGATAAGAAGAAGTCCAACCACTGATAGGATTACTTAGTCAACAGTTTTATATTTGAAGTAAAGATATGATCAATATTGTATTTTCTATATTTATCTTTACCTATAATGGTTGATAGGTAAACCTTTGTACACGACTCCTTGTGTTATAAAAGGAGTTCGTAGGGTTTGAAGTTTACATACATTATTCAGTTTCACAACTTTCATTGTAAGGAAGTTCGTTTATCAATCAAAAGTGAAAGTTTGTTTTACTTTGTTTGTTTGTTCTTTATTCTAAGTGTTAATTCCGCATAACACTTGGATTGTTAAATACAAAAAATTTTCTCGAAGTATTAACCTTGATTCAATCTCGTTTAATACAAAGCTAATCGGTCTAAGTTTGGGATCAATATAAAATTGTACCCATAATCCAAAAGATAATCTTGAATCCATAGCACTTGCCGACAGCATACAGCAGTTGCTACATATTCAGCCTTACTTGTGGAATTGGCTACAACAGTCTGCTTCTTACATTGCCAAGATATAAGCCTGCTCCCATGAAATTGGCATCCACTAGTTGTGGATTTTCTATCATGATTATCACCTCCATAATCACTATTTGAATAGCCAATAAGTTCCAAAGGAGACTCTTTAGGATACCACAATCCCAATGTAGGAAAGCATCTAAGGTATCTAAAGATCCTTTTAACTACATGAAGGTGACATTCCTTGGGTGTGACTTGATGACGTGTACATGCACATACTGCAAACATAATGTCAGGTCTTGAAGCTATAAGATACATCAATGATCCAATCATGGATCTATAGTGCCTGACATCAACCTCTTTTCCTTCTCCAATCTTTCCCCATGGGTGTTCCCTGTCCATGGAAGTGCTAGCACGTTTCTCATGTGGTTAAAAACCAAATTTCTTCAAAATCTCTGCCACACACTTATCTTTGGAGATGAAAATACCATCCTCTTTCTGCGGAATTTGGAGACCAAGAAAGAAGGTCATCTCTCCCATAGCACTCCTTTTAAACTTATCTGTCATAAGTTCGGAAAATTCATCACTCGTCCTTTGGTTAGATGAACCAAAGATGATGTCATCTACATAAACCTAAACAAGAAGAAAATCTTTCCCTTCCTTCTTTATAAATAATTCCTGGTCTATGGTACCCCTCTTGAAGACATCATCCACTAGGTAGGTGGAAAGTGTTCCATACCATGCTCTAGGGGCCTGATGAAGGCCATACATTGCCTTCTTTACTCTATAAACTTTATCTGGATGCTCAGAATCTTCAAATCCACGAGGCTGCATGAAATATACTTCTTCTTTGATTGTGCCATACAAAAATGCACTCTTCACGTCCATTTGGTAGACTTTGAAACCCATACAGGAAGCTAGGAAAATCCTTATTGCTTCAATCCTAGCAACAGGTGCAAAAACCTCTCCATAATCAATACCCTCTTCCTGTGTATATCCCTGAGCAACCAATCTTGCCTTGTTTCTAACAACAATGCCTCTCTCATCCTTCTTGATTCTTTGAACCCATCTTGTCCCAATAGGCCTAACATACCTTGGACAATCTACTAGCTTCCAAACATATTGAATAGCAAACTGATGAAGCTCATCCTACATTGCTTCAACCCAACTTTCTTCTTTGAGAGCATAAAAAATATTATTTGGTTATAACTGAGAGAAAACAGGCAAACAAACATTCTTGAACAAAAGGAGTATCTTCCTTCTTGTGAATATTAGTAATGAATCCACCTTGAGTCTTCTTAGTTCTCCTTGTTTGAACAGGAGTCTGAATATCACCAATATTTAGAACGAATGATGATCTTTGGCCACCTTTATAAGTATTCCTCCCGCAAATAGTGAGATGTCATGAACAGTGGACTCCATGTTGCCAATATCATCTTAATTGTTACTCCCATTCCCACTTGTACTTGGAGGTATGTTGTCAGTGGTTGGAACTAGTCCACTGACATCTTGATTGGGTATGGGATCTTCAACATGTTCAAAAATATTTCTGTTGGAGGAAGTGAATAAATTTCTAAACAGACTATCAGCGACTGAATTCAATGTGTCAGCGTCTGAATTATATTTGTCAACGGATGAAGATGCATGCATAGTTTCATCAAATGTTTTTTCTTGTTGTTCTTCTTCCTCCTTTCCAGCAACAACAGATGCTTACACAAACTCATCAGTCCATATAGGTATGGTGACATAATCAAACATGGGAGTTGGCTCAACTATATGTGGTCCTTCTTCTTTATAAACCTATATATCTACAATGTCATTAGTAGGTGCTTCCAATACAATTGGATTACTCACAGGCATATAACTCATGGACCTTGATAATGGCTCTAAATCAAATAGCCAACTAGTTACAGACTCAGATCAACTGGTTTATTTTCGAAGAAGTCAACATGAATTTTTTTTGTTAAAATCCTAGACTTCTTGTTATAAACCCTATACCCCTTGCTATTTGTAGAATAACCCATAAAAGTCCCTCGTCACCTTTTGAATGAAACTTACCTAGGTTATCACTAGTATTCAAGATCACTACATGACATCCAAAAGGCCTAAAGAAGTCTATATTAGGCTTCCTATTCCAAAGTAATTCATAGTGAGTCTTATTATGAAACTTATTAACCAGACCGTATTCTGAACATAGCAAGCAGTGTTCACAGCCTCAGCCCAAAAAGTAATGGGTAGATTTGCATCTACTACCATGGTTCTGGCTGCCTCAGTGAGAGTTATATTCCTTTTTTCAGCTACACCATTCTGTTGTGGAGGTCTAGCTATGTTGAACTCCCTAGAGATTCACTGATTGACACAAAAGGTATTTAGAAGGCTGTTCCTAAATTCACCACCATCGTCACTTCTAAGTATTTAACCTCATTAACAGTTTTATTTTCAATTTATGTAATTAAATTAATCAAAGTCTTAGCAGTATCACTCTTTAAGGCCAAAAAGAAAGTCCAATTAAACCTAGAATAATCATCAATGACTACAAAACAATAGGATTTACCATTAAGGTATTCTATATTGGTTTGGCCAAATAAGTCCATGTTTTAAAAGTGAAGTGGCTTAGAACTGGTATGAACAAGCTCAAACTTAAATGAGGCCTTATGTTGCTTGCCTTTAAGGCATGCAACACAATTATGATCATTTTGGAATGCTTTTGAAGTCAATCCTCTTACAAGTGTCTCACAAGTCTGTTCATGTTTTTGAAGTTAATGTGCCTTAACCTTCTTTGCCATAACTTACATTCATCCATTGAGGCCTTAGCATAAAGACAAGACAAGTTGTTATTCATTTTAATTCCATTTAGATTCACATTATAAACATCTTTATGTCTAGGTTTTCTAAATTCTATGAACTTGTCAGCAGGAATCTCAAAGTCTTTACTTAAAACTAATCGCTCAGTATCAGTGAAAAGAACCTTATTCTTGTTGTCACATACTTGTAACACACTAAACAGATTGTAATCAAGTTCTTTTACCAGGAAGACTTCCTCAAACGTTAAGTTGTTGGTGATGAGTGTGCCTTTGCCATAAATGTTTCCATAACTGCCACCAAAGTACACCTTATCACCATCTTTAATAGGAGTGAAATCAGTAATGTGATCTTTCTTGCCAGTCATGTGCCTTGAGCATCCACTGTCCCAATATTCAAAATCATTGACCTACTTGTGAATACCCTGCACATGAAGAAAACAAGTTAGTTTTCTTTGGGAACCCAAGCCTTTGCAGACTTGGATTCATCTGGTTGTTCAACAAGAATTGATTTATTCCTTGTAACAACCCCCTGTTCATCTCTTTATGCCCTAAACACCCAATTTACCCCAATTGGTTTAGTGATGACCTTTGAAAGAAAATTATATCTATTGCAGGTCATAGAAATTCCATCTAAACTAGGGTTTTGGTCTTGTTTAGGTCTCCATGTCAAACTGGATGAAGCTTTAGACCCTTTTCCCTTAGGTTTTAAATACCTATCAGTTGGTCTAACATAAGATTTGACACAAGCCAATTGTGGCATTTTCATACCAAACCTAGATTTGTCAGCGGCTGATTTGGTCTTGTCAGCGGTTGAATTGTTCCTGTCAGCGGGTGAATTAGGTTTGCTACAGGAACCCATTGTCTGTTAGACCAGGTATTTGTCTTATGAAAGGCTCTTTGTCCATGGGTATCAGTCCTTCTAGAGAAGAAAGGAGTTGGTCTAGTGGACTGAGGACTTGGTTGGACAAAAGGTCCGGGTTTGACCATGTTTGACCTATTGTTAGCAGGTGTATTGTGTCCGCTGACATAGTTATAGGCCAAATGTGAGAAACTCCCACATGTATAACAAGCCTTCTTAGACACAAATTTAGGCTTAGAGTTATAAAACCCTATCCCATTAACTCCCACTTAGCTTTGAGGTGACCTAGGTTTTCTATACACTTCTGCATACTTGACACTAGGTTTACTATTTGGGGTTGATCCAAGGTCAATAGTTTTACCAGTGGTGGGGTTGGTCACAACAATGGGTTTTGTTTCAACAGATTCATCATTAAGCAGTCCACCCTTAACAAATAGAAAAGGGTTGGCTATTTTCCATTGTTCTAGGTCAGTCACCTTATTCCTATATTCCTCAACTAGACTAAGCACACGTGGTGGAGGAATAAATTCCTCCTCTTGAAGTTCAGGTATGCCAGTCCAAGAGAGATCCTTTTTAAGGACACCATAAAAGTTTCTAGCAGATGGTGGGATAGCTGCATACTCTTTCATCCCAATCCCAGACATGTCCCGATGTTGTCTTCGCTCACCGACACATTTTTCTAGGGTTTGGATATCTTTTTCAAACTTTTCAATTTTCAACCCTACATTTTCTATAGACATGATGGCTTCATCTAGCTTAAGTTGTAAGTCTGCTCTAGATTTCTATAAAGAAACCCTAGCATCATTACTAACTTTCAGATCTCTGGTTAAAACATTAATTTGATCTTTTAGGTCAATTTCCTTTTTCTTATACTCCTCAACCATCCCATCAGATTAAGCAAGTGTCCTTTTATAGTTTGCAAGTCTAATTTCATCATCAAACACGTCTGATTTATATTTTAAAACTTCTTTGTTAAGCTTTTCAGTGTTTAACCTACAACCCTTACTACAAAAGGCATCATCATATACCTCATTGTCTGATGAAGATGAAGGATTGGCCATAAGAGCATATTGCACATGCTCTTCCTCCTTGTTAACTATCAAGGCTTGATTCTATTCCACATCATCAACCATGAAACTCGAGTCCCATCCAAGTCCATCAATCCCATGCATGGCTACCATAGACTTTGATCCAGCATCTTTTACCTTGATGATTTGGCTTGAACTCTTTCAAGCATCTGTTCTTCGTGGAGATCTACATTCCCTCATGAAGTGTCCCATCATATGGTAGTTATAGCACTCAACCTTGGATTTATCAAATCCATCAGTCTCCTTGCCATTGAGAGTCATTCTTCTTCCAAATCTTTTGTTTCATCTATTGGCCCTTATTTTATACTCCACTTGATATCCATCTCTTTAAGATCAACATCACTAATTTGATCAAAATCCTCATAAGTGACTAGAGAACCATTGGGTAAGGCAGCAATATATGCACATACAGTATCAAAGTCAATAACAGCTGGTTTGAGACTTGGTGAACCAACATTGTCGGTGTCAGCGGCTGAAGTTGAGCCACTGACATATGTTGATCCAATGACTGGATGAACATCCAAGCCGCTGACATGTGAAACATTTTCAGTGGTTTGAGAGTCATTGTGAGAGATAAAAGCCACAATTCTATATGTTGAACTTCCTCCTTGTTTGACAATGGCTTCAAGTTCCATGGTCCTCAATTGATTATAGATATCATCAAAGGAGGCATTCATGTAAGCCTTGGTAGGAATGATAGATTTTGCATGAATCTCCCATGCATAACCAAGACCTCCAAGAAAAGTAGTTGTGATATCTTGCTCTTCAAGTTCGGCTCCTATAATTGCAAACTTGCTAGTGATGTCTTGTAGACGACTTCTTACTCACTAAGCTTCTCATTAGGGCGAGCTTTGAAGACATCATACTCAATCATCAACTGCTTCTTCCTTTGTTTAAGGGTTTCCTCACTACCCCCATAGATGACTTCAAGAGCTTCCCAAAGCTCCTTAGCAGACTCATACTTTCTGAGTTTGTGTTGCTCCTTAGGACCAAGAGCAAGCTTGAGTGTGCTTAAGGCTTTCATGTCATTCCTTCTATCTACTACTTCAGTAGCAGAAACAACCCTTCCATCATCAGGCTTTGCCTTGAGATCATCACCAGTCTGTCCAGCTGCTCTTCTTGCTTCAATAGCAGTTTGAATTTTTGCTTCCTTATTTAATTGATTACCATACTCAATAACTTCCCAAAGAACATAGTTATCACCTTGTAAGTATTGCTTAAACTTGAATTTCCAAAGCTCAAAGTTATCAGGATCAAGTATGGGAATTTTGAGATTGTGATTTGAAGATTGTGATGCGATTGAGGTGGACATGATGCTTGGATGAAATTAGGGTTTTCAGCGATTTAGGGTTTTTAGGGTTCTTTAGATCAAAGTTCCTCAACAAGCTCTGATACCACTTGTTGATCCCAAACATAGATCGATTAGCTTTGTGTTAACGAGATTGAATCAAGATTAACACTTAGACAAACTTTATGTTAACTACAATCTAAGTTTTATGCGTAATTTAACACTTAGAATCAAGAACAATACTAAACACAATATAAACCAAACTTTCACTCTGATTAATGAAACTTGCGTACAATGAATGTATATGAAAAATATCTATAAAACATAAACCCTATAACCTCATTTTATAACGTAAGGAGTCTTGTACAATAAGAAAACTTTTCAACTATTCTAGGAAGATATATTAAAATAACTATAGAAAATACAATATACAATGCATATCTTCCTAACATATCAAAACGTGTTGACTAAGTATTCTGGGATTTCTCTGGTCAGCGCTTGAATCTTTCTTGTCAACGTCCAATCTGTTAGCGCTTGATTTACTCTTGTAAGCGTTTGAAATCCCTTTGTCAGCGGCATAGTGATGTAGCTAATTTTATTCCCAACAGTCGACTATGAGATGGATCCCCGTTTTCCCTTAATTGTGGGATGACCCTTCTTGAGGACCGGATGTACATTGATTGATGTAGCCGCGGATAAACTTATAATAAGGGTAGGGGATGACAAAATCGCATTTAATATGGGTAAAGTTTCCAAACTTCCCGATGAGCCTGAATCCGTGAATTTCATTGATGTGCTCGACGAAGAATGCGACGAACATTTTCACGAGGCTTGTAAGAGCATGACTTCTCATTTACCTCATGTTGAGAACGTAGCTTCTATTGATCCTTCATTGACTCCATTTGGATAAAGTGACTTTCTTTTACAAGAATTTGAAGCAAGTTTAGGGGATGTGGACTTAAAATATGACGATTCTTCCACTTTGGGAAGAAGACATTCGTACCCTTAAGAAACTTCTCAATGAGGATCATATTTCTCCACCTACTCCTAAGGAAGTTACAAACGATGATCCGAATTTGACTAAGCACCGGATTTAGAGCTTAAGGATTTACCTTCTCATTTAGAATACGTCTTCTTAGAAGAAGATGATAAGCTACCCGTCATAATTGATAAGGACTTAAAGGTGGATGAAAAATCTCTACTAATCGATGTGCTTAAGAATCATAAGAAAGCAATTGCTTGGAAAATCTCTGACATCCGCGTAATTGATCCTAAATTTGGCACTCATAAAATTCTCATGGAAGATGACTTTAAACCCGTAATCCAAAGTCAAAGAAGGGTAAACCCGATAATTCATGAAGTCAATAAGAAAGGAGTTATCAAACTTCTAGATGCCGGCATGATTTACCCTATTTCGGATTCGCCATGGGTTAGTGTAACACCCCATCCTGGTAAATGGAATGTCACGCGTGATTATGGCGTGTCATCAAAGCATATAAGGATAAATGTTTAAAACATCACATGACCATAAAAGAAATACCAGAAACAAACATCGGTACCCCAAAAGTAGAACTCATCACACACAAACATAAGTACTGTAAATGAAAAGGACTAAACAATGTCCATAGAAATGAGTATCAAAAGTATAAAGAAATGCATAAAGTAATAAAGGCTAGGAAGCTTCTAATCCATATGCACGTATGCTTAAAGTCTACGAGCGTCCTTGAGTACCTGCCGTTTTGGGAACATGAAAGGAAAAACGACTGAGCATAACGCTTAGTGCACGGATATACAAGTATAGCATGAATAACATAAGCATATAATCATATAGGAGAGGAAATGTCTATGTCCTAGAAAACCTGGTATAACTTAGTAAAACTGGTTTTATAGTTTGAAAAGCCTTATGTTTATCTTATAAAATATGTTTAACATGTTTACCATTAGCCAATATAGGTCATGAAATATCAACGTGCATGAATACTTGGAGGGGTGACCTCGTCATGCAATTAGAGGGGTTGCCTCTAATTAATATAAGTTTTTGGCTAGGAGGGATCAGCTCCTTATGAAGGATGCAAGGCACACACCACATTCACCTGAATAATCTGGAAAACATGTAACCTAGGATCCACCCATACGCCCCACATGATAATAATAATATGGCCAAAACCTGAAGTGACGCCACGAGCTATCACTCCGCCGTGGTGAAGTCATAACACTGGTACCTCCAGTGTTATGGTTATGGTACCTCCATAACTAGGTGAAACTGGTCATGCATGTATATGGCCTTAGGTATCTAATTAAACATAAGCAATTCAAAAACATATACTGGGAAAACAGTTGGCTGCATACGGGGAATCCTAATAAGGAAAGGATGTCCATACTGAAAGGACAGAGAATCTATACCTTGTGTCCAGTGAACGAAGAAGATGAACAGAAGAGAGTCCTACTTCGATATCACTAATGCTACATAAATAATATACGTATATAAGTATCTGATTACTGAGTACGTAACTGGTTTTATATCATGTATTATCTTGTTTTATATGTTCATATCTTGTCTTACTGATTTTAACGTTATGTTGTGTTTATCATGTATTCTGTCTATTCTGATTAAGTATTACTTGTATTTCTTGTATTATTATACTTGTTGTGTAATAATAAATAACTTTCTAAACATAGCAGGTTTCCTAATATAGAAAGTTTCCAAAAATAGAAAGTTCCCAAAAATAGAAAGTTTCCAAAAATAGATTTACTGCTTAAAATAGATAAGTTTCTAAAAATAGAAAGTTTCCATAAATAGATTAGCCGCCTTAAGTAAACAAGTTTCTAAAAATAGAAAGTTTCCATAAATAGAAATAAGTTGGATAATTAAGCTAATAATATAAGCTTAAGTGTTTACTGATTTATATTCTAAGTCATGTGATATATAGTATAGTTTATTAATTATTACATGTAAATTAAATAAAAAATAGGTTAAAGTATTTAATTAAATATAACATGATTTAAGTAAATAAAAGGTGTATAAAATACTTAGGTTCAAACGTGTATTAATATTTATATTAATATAACCTAAGTCATGTAAATTAATTAATTATAAGACATGTTTAATAATTAATTAATTATATAATCTAATTAAATAATAAAAACTTAGGTTAAAAATCCATGTATTAATAATAATAATAATAAGCTAAGTCATGTCCAAATTTTATTAATTATATACATGTTTAATTAATTTAATTAATCTTGTAATTATTTATCTTATAAAAATAATTAACTTGTAAAAAATAAAGTCGTGAATCGAACCCGTGAACCCGTTAACCGGTCAAACAAACGCACCCTTAACAGTGGCAAACCGGCTTGGCTGGTTGCCACTACTTGCGTAAAGGTTCCACCGGCTTAAGCCGGTGGTCCCTTGGTCTTGGCTAGTCGTTGCCCACGCGGCGGTTCCCCCTGCTTTCTATAATTAGCCACCGGCTAAAGCGGGTGGTGTTGGTTTGTTTTTAGTCGAGACCCACCAAAGCTAAAACACACCCCGACATAAGTCGGGGTTCTCTTGTTCATGCGGCCGAGACACAAAGCCACACCGAGACCCTTGGTCTCGGTTATTGGTTCGAAAAAAAAGCAAGCCGAGACCTTGTGGTCTCGGTTCCTTGCGTCGGCCGAAACAAACACCCCTAAAAACACCATGATTTAACCACCCCATGATTAATTACATGTTTATGTTAACTTGTTTTTATATCCATATGATTTCATGTGTTCTTATTTAATAAAAACATAAAAGAAAAGGGTTTTAATGATTTACCGAATACGTGAAACAATGAAGAATGAAAAACACGAACACCCTTGCAAAATTGATCACCAAAAATCAACCGATCACACCCTTTTGGTGTGTTATACCCGGCGGCCAAGAGAGAGCAAAAACAGAGATTAGGGATTTGATATTTTCTAATTTTTATGTTTTTATGAAAGACTTGACTTATCTTAATAAGCTATAACTAATATTAGCCATGGGATATAAGCTCCTACTAGGGATTATAACTTACTTGTAACCTTATGACACACCTAGATCTAATTTGGTATAATACATAAAATAAATTTTGAGTTTTATTCATCTATTTAGATTGAAAACTAAATATTAATAAGCTCATAATAAGCTTATAAAAATATCCTAAGTTAAAACATACAAAAAATGAAAAGTAGTGTTAATGGACTATTTAAGCCCATGAAATGTTAATTCAAAACTTAATGGACCTAATAAGCTCATTTAATAAATCCTAGTAACTTAATGGACTTAAGATTACACTTAGGCCCATTTAACTAATTAAAGGGGACTTAAAAATGTATTAAGCCCAATAAAGGAATTAAAGGCCCATTTAAATAAATTAGTGGACTTAAAATATATTTAAGCCCAGAAAAATAGCCCATTAGATTTTTAGCCCATTTAATGAGCCCATATAAAGTTTAAATGTTAAAATAAAAGTTTAATAATATATAACTTATAAAAACTTTTTGGATGAAAATGACAATTTACAAAACTTAAAGACTAAAACCGTAACCTATGAAACTTGTATTGATAAACTAGTAAGCACAAGGACTGAAATTGTAAATATCCAAAAGTCTAGGGTTTAATAATTACTAACCATGGCAAATTAAACCCTAGGGACCATTTTAGGAAGTTTCTAAAATTTATTTTGTCATTTTAAAACCCTAAGGACTATTTTTGTAATCTACCGAAACCTAAAGAAGCCGTAGAGGCAGTTTTTGTAAATTTTATAAAGTTACAAAACCTAGATAATACTAGGGGGACTAAATCTGCCATAAGCCGAAACTTAAACAAGCCCTAGGTACCAAATGTGTAATAATCCAAAAGTTTACTTGCTTAAAAATATGGAGGGACTAGTTTTGCCACATTTCGAAACATTAACAAGCCCTAACCCTAAAAGCTATTTTAATTATAATAAAACATAATTAAAAGTATAGATCCTGAGGATTAATGTAGAAGCTTAAATTTGTGATAAATAAATTATTTTATGAATATTAAATAACTTAGGAAAACTTTTGAGTTAAATAAAATAATATTTTTTTTATGAAATATTTATTTATATTTGCTTTACAAACTAAATTGTATAAACAAGATGAATATGTATTATTAAAACATGTACTCCTATACTTTTAAGAAATAAAATTATATGAACGTTAATTAAATTGAATGTTACTACGTAAATATGTTATAAGTAAAACCCCTTATGTTTACTTAAATATAGAACTTGGTTATAAATTTAATTGGATGTTACTGATATAGGTACTATAAACATTGATTAATATTTTAAGTGAAACATTTTCTTTTATGTTTACTTAAATGTAAAACTTAATTGTAAGATTGAATGAGTATTATTACATGTATGGTACTTGATATTAATAGTTAAATATTTTATGTTTACTTAGAAACGAAACTTATACAGATAAGTTAAATGAATATTTATATCACTTGAACTACGATTATTTAAATAAATACCGTAGCATAAATGAACTGACTAAAATCTGTATAAGCATACATATATGTTCCTTGTACTATCTATTAAGACTATACTATCTGATTAGGCATAACTTTGGTGTGAGCTTTAATTGTATATCCGTGTTAAACAAGCAATTGCCTACTCCCAGGTGAGTTTACATCCCCATATAAACTTTTGATAAAACTTTCCCTTTTGGGAAAGAAAATATGCAAACATATATTGGACACAACTGGATTGTATAAACTTGATTATGATTGATTACTATTGAAACTGTTAAATTGTTGTAAATCGCCCGAATGTTATAAATAGATCTATTAGGGATTGACCATCCCCGTCTGGGTGAGTCATGCTCACTATGCCTTGGCCGGGACAACAGACGTATAGCATGTTGGAACTGGAATGGGTGTCTTTTTGTAAGACACTAAGTCCTCATCTGTTGAGGACTATGGGGTTAAGCTTCAATTTCTAATAATAAACAAATATTATTTACATTTTAGTAAGAATGCTTTGTGCATTATTACTTCTATGAATATTGTATGTCCAAACTAATTAATTTTTAAAAACTGTAAATTCACCAACTTTATGTTGACCCCCGTTAGTATGTTTTGCACAAAAATGTGAAGTTAGTACGTGGTGTGTGCATGGACTCCAACATCTTAGAAATCTGCATCATAGGACTCGTCAGGGGTTATATTTGGGAAACAAAAAAAATCACAAACTGTCATGTTTAAGACAATTTTTATTTATTTGTTTAAATAAACAAGTAATCAGATTTGACTAACTTTTTATCTTATGCTCTATGGACTATATGTTATCAATCCACCCTTGTGCAATCTCCGGGGATATTTTCGGCATATTTTGACCCTACCCGGGGTGTCACATAGAATGGTATTAGAGCATTAGTTATAGAGAACCAGATAAATTTTTAAATAAAATAAAAATAAAATGATTTTTCTTTTATTTAAAACTGGATATAACTTATAAAAATCTTTTTGGGATTTTATTTTGAGACCGTATTAGTTAAGCATATAGATCTTAGGGCATTTAATGCTATGTGAACTAATTGTATATATATATATATATATATATATATATATATATATATATATATATATATATATATATATATATATATATATATATATATATATATATATATATATATATATATATATATATATATATATATATATATATATATATATATATATATATATATATATATATATATATATATATATATATATATATATATATATATATATATATATATATATATATATATATATATATATATATATATATATATATATATATATATATATGTTTACTAAACTTGATTATTAATATTGTTTAGTGGGATATTGTTATATGTTAGACGTGCTAAACTTGAAATGTAAAATACTGAAAATGAGAATATGGGTAATATTAAACTAAAATTCACACTTACAAATTGATAAATGAACTACTTACATGATAATATATATATATATATATATATATATATATATATATATATATATATATATATATATATATATATATATATATATATATATATATATATATATATATATATATATATATATATATATATATATATATATATATATATATATATATATATATATATATATATATATATATATATATATATATATATATATATATATATATATATATATATATATATATATATATATATATATATATATATATATATATATATCTATATATATATATATGTTTACTACACTTGATTATAGTATAAATATTTGTAACCTTAAAACATTCTAATAATTGTTTAAAAGGGGTATATTTCATAAAGCATGTAATCTAAATAATATTGTTCCTTGTTTGTAAGCTTATACTCACTTCAAACTTAAAATAATAATATTTCAGAGCATCATGACTCTGCCTACTGCATCCACGACTCTTCTACCCAGAGTAGCTCCTACTCCAGTTGTTTGTTCATCTCCACGATCGACGCAATGTGGATGGTTGTCAGCCTCAGATTCAGAGGATGACCCAGCCATTGAGGTTGTACTCCCAGAGGACCCTTTTTCTGTCTCAGCGTCAGCCACACCGGCCCCAACCTCTATGGAGGAGGACCGGGTCCCTCCTAGCATACCATCTTCCATGCCTCCATCCTTATCATCGGGCTATTTCTCCGGGCCCACACCCGTCTCCACTTATGAGATCGGGGAAGGCTCAGGGGCAGGACGTGTCGATTCCGTCCAGACCCAGATCTCTGCATTGGCTGCACGCCATGAGCGAGAGATATCCGACCTCCGCAGCCAGTTGACAGTCAGTCAACAGAGCCATGACGTCATCTATGAATGTATCGACACTCTTTTCCGCACTATCAGGGGAGACTCCCAGACTGCTATAGGCATCCAGGCTAGGACGTACGAGGCATTAAAGTAGTTATTGGTTGAGAACTACCGCCTCTACCAGCGCATTCAGGTCATGGAGGGTCTGCAGCATCAGACCCATGCTGCTCTTGCCACTTAGGAGAAATCATTCCATCTTCTTTGATCTCGTCACTGTCCGACATGATGAGGTTACTAGGGAGATGGCTTATCTCCGAGGGGTCGTCGATAGACTCCAGAACCAGCTACTGTCTGCACTCCGTACGCTCAAGAAGACCCGAACGACAGTTCAAACTTTGTGGAACACCAGGAGGAATTCTGCAGCCCCACCAGCTCCATCCGCACCATCAGCCCCGGCATCATCTAGTGGACCATCCAGGCAGGATTAGTATAGACATACTAGACTTCTTGTACGTCATGATAAGCTCACGGGTTACATCCCGGCAATCATGATATAGGGCCTTTGTACTTTTATCTCTTTTTCAGTTTTGGTGATGTAATCCCGTACTATATCTTTCCTTTCTCTTTGGGCATGTATTTTGGATATGATGTACTTAAGGCAATGTGTATCACTACCCGGGGCAAGGCTAGCTAAACCTTGTTCCGGATTTGATATGCTTGATGAATGTTTAAAATTCCCTATGGAACTTTGCATGAAATCACTCTCTTATGATATGTCTGTTATGCAATGTATTATATTATGAAATCCTGACAGGTTATCCAAATTTGTTATGAATTTTATGCATGAAATCATTCTCTTGCAAATAATATAAAAAGCTACACCGACGATTGAATTAATAATCTCATTTTGTGTATGATTATAGACAAATGGTGATTTCACAATCGAACCCCAATAATGCAATTGCCTCCGATACCGCTAATACTGAAGTACCTGAAGCTACTCATAATGTTACCGCTGCTCAAATCCGGGAGATGATTGGTGAAGGCATTTCGGCAGCTATGGCAGCCAGAGAAGCTAATGTGGGCAATGACCCAAACCCCAACATGCACAGAAACAACTTCAAAAGGGGTTGTTCGTACACCGACTTCTTTAAATGGAAACCCTCATACTACCGAGGAAAAGAAGGAGTTGTTGAACTAATGCAATGGTTTGAAAGACTAGAGACAGTTTTCTGCATCAGGGATTGTGCTGACGAGAACAGAGTTAAGTATGCTACATACACTCTACTCGATAGCGCCCTTACTTGGTGGAACTCTGTGGTCGCCACCCTTGGACATGCCACTGCTTATACCCTCACTTGGGCCAACCTCAAGGAGAGAATGACTGAGAAATACTTCCCTAGAGGAGAAATAAAGAAGTTGGAAGTCGAGCTGTGGGATCTAAAGTGTAAGAACAATGATATCCTTTGGTACAACCAAAAATTTCAAGAGTTAAGCTTGATGTGCACCAGAATGTTTCCTCTAAGGAGTGACAAGATTGAAAAGTATGTGAGTGGACTCCCTAACCACATTCATGACAGTGTGCTAGCTTCACGACCCACCACTGTTGAAGGTGCTATGGAATTTGCAACTGAGCTGATCAGTAAGCAAGCCCGTAATCCGTCTGATAGGCAAACGGTCAGCAAGAGAAAATCGATGAAAGATCTTATAGTCAGGGCCAGCAGTCTTCCAAAAAGCAAAACGTTGGGCAAGCAGATGACACTACCCCCAAAACCTGGACCAAGAACTACTCAGGGACAAAGCCCAAGTGTTCGACGTGCAACTACCATCATGTTGCTGGAGGACAATGTCAAGGATGCTACAGGTGTGGCCAACAAGGCCATTTTGCTCGCCATTTTTCAACCAATGTTGCTACCCCAGGTCGACCCAACACCAATCCTAGAAACAGCAACAAGGGCAAGTCTAACGCACGAGGGAGTGGAAGTGGGCAATAGGGAAACCAAAACCCCACTGGTGGGAGCGGTAGTGGACCGAAGAAAGCTATGGTATGTTACGAATATGGAACCCTTGGGCATGTGAGACCTGATTGTCCCAAGTGGGCCAACCAGAAGAAGGACAACAAGGAACTCCTTCGCAAGTGTACATGGCCGACAATGCCCCAACAAATCTAGGCTCCAACACCGTACCTGGTACGATCTTACTAAACCAATGATATGCATCTACCTTGTCTGATACATGTGTAGACCAAAGCACTACAACTGCTAAATTTAGTAAGGTAATGGAAATCCCTCCGATAGTTCTAGACTCCCACTATACGGTGAAATAGTCGACGGAAAAGTTATGATAGTTAAACACCATCATTCGAGGTTGTTCCTTAAGAACTTTCCAAATCTGCTGCTTTACACCAATCAGATCCTAGAAAGCCTTGATAGCTTTGATGTCGTTATTAGCACAAATTGACTAGCAAGTATCTTGCAATTATCCTATATAACCAAAAATGGGTTTGTGTGCATTGGTGAGATGAAACCTTGATTATACTGGGGAGCCATAACCTCGAAATAGTTAACACTAGACTTAGTGTCATCTCTAGCACCAACGGGCTAAAGAATATTTGGTCTGAGAATATCCCATTTCCCTAACCTTTACTTCCCTGCCTAAACCTGAAAGATACACCCATCTCACAATGGGTGTATTTTGTAGGGTTACTTCCGCCACCTAGGTAACCCTATACCTGAAAGGCACATCCAACTCACAATGGGTGTACTTTGTAGGGCTATGTTCGACATCCCCCGTAAGGAGATGTTGAATGTCCTATGTTTTTGGTCATTCCTCTTTCCTCTTCGGGTCCAATTAGTTCGACAATACCATCACCCACTAGACGCTGGGAGATGTGAATTCCCCTCTTTAGAAGTCAAAATTTGTACAAATTTTGAACCAGTAATAGTGAATGCATGACCCTTGTTACGACACCCTACAAGGCGCGCACTTCTTTATTCTTGGTATATTCTTTTATTTCCACCATTTGAAGTACTTCTTTTCTGTGCCCCTCTCGCTCAACCCCGCGGCGAATGAAGCAGATTCCTTGCAACTTCTTACGCAAACGCCATCGAAAACTATCTTAACCTCTTTGTTGGGTAGAAAATTTAGTACCATTAACTAATGTTTGTGTCCCGCTGGCTTGAGGTAAATATTGTAAGTCTTTTCTTAAAGCTATTAATATAGGAGGGGTTATAGTTAAAATGTTTTGTTTTACCTTCAACCGCAAATTTTCATCATCGGGTGTGGAGATATAACCAGTATCCCACCCGTGAAAAGGATGCAGATATAGTATATCCCCAGCTTCCCAGTGTATAAAGCATGCTAGCGTGTCCTCCTCATATCAAAAACCATTTGCAATGGATTTTTCCTCCTAACCAAATCCACAACGCCATTGGTTTTCTCTGTTAAGCAGCCCGCGCCTATTCATCCACAGCAGCAGTCTCCTTTTCCTGCTTAATCGGATGTATAGTGTGATCCAGATAAAGATCTCTTTGCATTCCTTTCCTATCCATCCAGATCAGCTGTCTCCTTCACTGCTCAATAGGATGTATAGTGCGATCCAGATAAAGATCTTTTTGCATTCCTTCCCTATCCATCCACAGCAGCAGTCTCCTTTACTTCTCAATCGGATGTATAGTGCGATCCAGATAAAGATCTCTTTGCATTCCTTCCCTATCCATCCACAGCAGCAGTCTCCTTTACTACTCAATCGGATGTATAGTGCGATCCAGATAAAGATCTATTTGCATTCCTTCCCTATCAATCCACAGCAGCAGTCTCCTTTACCACTCAATCGGATGTATAGTGCGATCTGGATAAAGATCTCTTTGCATTGTTCCTATCCATCCATAGCAGTATTCTTTTCTACTGCTTAATAGGATGAATTGTGCAACCTGGATAAAAAATCTCTTTGTGTTCTCTTCTATTCACCTGTAATGATAGAAGCTTCCATTGATGCCGAATCAGACGTATAAAAGTAACCTAGGTATAGACCATTTCACGTTCATGCCGCCATCCGCACCTGAGAGAGAGAACCTGAAACAAATAATATACTTAGAACATCTAACACTTAAAAGATAACTACATTTTTAATAGCTGTGAGGACAAAGCTAAAATAACGGGGTGGTGCTGTAAAATCCATGATTTTACCATGATTTTATATAACAAAATCTCACCCATTATGTCTTAGAACAAACTCATGTATTATATCTCTATAAGTCATGTGTGAACTTGTCCAATGTGCACATATATTTTTACATACATACTTGTTATAATAAGTTTGACTATGTAAACTATATACATAAAACAAGTAGTAAACAAATGCATAACCCACATTTGATTAAACAACACTTAACAAAAACTAGAAAAACATACTACACCATATATAGTCGTATATATATGTATGCCTATTATAGGCATCCCTAAACCTTCTTGGACTAGCCCAAGATCATGTACTCTTTGTGTTAAGCCCAACATAAGCCCATGACCAAAGCCCATCCTTTTCCCCCCTTTGGTGAGTATCACACGGCACAAGTGAAATGTGTATAATGCAAGTTCGTTTTCTCAGTTCTTAACTAATAGAAAGTCCAATCAATATCAAATTTATAATTGTTTTTGGTTGTTCAAGCTTGCTTGGTAATCTATTGCTAATTCAAACAACACTAAGTAAAAATGAAAAATATAAACCTACTTATACGTAAAACAAGTTGCAAATTCCAAAATTTATTCAAGTAAAATATAAAAATGCAAAATTTAAAACTATAAGGACTGAAAATGTAATTTCTATGAAATGAAAATGCTTGAAATGTAAATTCTAAAAGTTATAAGGACTAAAAATGTAAAACAGTTAACTATAAGGACTAAACTTGTAAAAACTTTAACAAACTAACCAAATTTTAACAAACTAACAAACTTTAAAACTGAAATTTAACAAACTAACAAAGTAAAGGACTGAATTATGCAATTACCACAAAATAAGGAAGATTAGCTAGGTTTAGAAACAGTTTAAACTTCTAGGGACTAAAATGCAATAAAACCAAAATTTTAACTAAAAACGGGCAACAAGAAAGATTAAGCTCGTTTGAGCTTATTTCTCAACCAAATAAGCTGAAACAACTTGCAAACAACTTCAAATCCGATTTAAGAAACGTGTGTTCAAGGAAAATAGCTAAAAGTCCAAAATAAGCAATTGAGTGCTTATCAATAAGCTCAAAATAAGCTACAGCCTAATCCAAACATCCACAACTTGATTTTATTATCAAAACTGATTAAGCAATTGATTTAAGGAAGGGGAAATCAAATTAGAACAAATTTCATCCAGTAATAAGCTAGATATCTGAAAATAAGCTCAAATGAGCTTATGTTGACCAAACGTTGACCACTTTTATGAAAAAGCTCAAAATTTCAAAACTTCACATTCAATACTTTTTAAATGGAAATGTGAAAGAAAATCAAGACTTTTCTGAAGTGGATAATGAGAACTAGCAAAACAGTAACCCTTTCACATCAGAGAATGACATTTGCTCAAGCTTGAGCTAAAAAGCTGTTTTCTAGCTTATTTCTTGAAACTGTAGATTTTCCTCTTAGAGACTGAAAGTTTATGTTATAAGCTATAACTAGAAACTGGTTTGAGCAAATTTCATCAAGTAATGAAGGAGAAACAATCAATTGAAATTGGCAAGTTTTGAAATAAAAGCTGATAACAAGTATGACCCAAACTTTTTTGATTACCAATTACCTGTTTGACTATTTTTATGACTTACAAAAGACTGAAAACTACTTATTACCACTTAATGACTAGAAACAAACTTCTAAACACCAATTCCTAACACTTGAAAGCTGAATCAAAGCTACTCCCAAACACTCCCTTAAAGCTTTTAATCAAACTTTTTCAAAGACTTATTGAGTTATGGTTTAAACTGATTAAAGAGCTATAACAGACTTGTTTTAGTGAACAAAATGCAATGTATTCAAGCTAATAACAAGCAATAACCAAGACTAGAACTGAAAGTAGCTATTGGACTAAAATGTTACTGAAAATATGCAGAAACTACAAAACTGAACACAATAGCACAAGATCAAGCTACAAATCACTAGAATCACTCAATCAACAACTACTTATCAATTAAAACAGGCAGCCATCAAAGTTATCTAGGAAAATGAGCATGCAAGTACTGATTTAGAGGAACATAAAACAGAAGCCTTAGAACCTATTGTAGAGGTCCTTTGGGAAGAAGAGGAGCGCTGAGCTCTCTTGCCCTAGTGATACCACCACCTATCACTAGCTATCAACTCAAATCAACAATCAAAACAGCTACAAATCATCATTCTGCCATGAATTCTTCAAGAACAATGGAAATGCTAGAATTCTGATCAAACAGCAACAAGTCTTCAACAAAGTCAGTTATGATCAATGTATGATCATAACAAACTTCTAACAGCAACAATGGAATCACACAACAGCAGGAAAGTAGCAGGAATTGAAGAACAGAATTTGGCGGGAAAACTTGAATTTGAAATTTTATTGATGAAATCAGTTACAAAAGGTAGTTACAAGCTTCTAACTAACTAACTGACTCAAGAGTTTGTCAGACTCTTGAGTAGTTAGGTGAAAAGGAGGGAAAAAGGGAAAGGAGAAATTTAAGAACTATGTGTTTACAAATTTAAGCTACTACTTGAAATGAAATACAAGCTAGGTATTTATAGACATGAAAGGGAGATTCTGTTGGAGTTGTGACGTGTTCGGGCCAATCATGGCTTGACACGTGGAGGAATTCTGCAAATCCACTTTGAAGGTGATGAACTTGAATTGGGGGTTTTTGATTCAATGGATGATATGTTAATTGGATAACACCATTGGATTCCTCTCTTCAAAACGAGCAAAATTGGTGTTTTGATCTTTACTTGAAATGCCTTCTATCAAAATCCCGTTCCTGGAAATGTTTTTGTTAAAGAAGATGGACACGTGTCATCTTCTTATTGGTTGAGAAAGAGAGTTGCGGATTGCACTGTTGTGATTGGGTATTAATTGTGACGGCTGTGAGTGGACATTAATTGCTTGATCCGTGTGAACTCTTTTCTCTCTTCTCATTGGTTAAGCCCTTTTCACTTGGATTAAACATTGCATAACTTTCCAAAATTGGCAGATTAAGTCCCTTGACTTGGCAGATTGCTATTTAAGGCCAGAATCTTCATTCCTTTGACATTTTTGGCCCTTCAACTTTGATTCTTCAACAAAATGGCCCTTTGACTTGAGTTGACTTTGTAGTTGACCAAATTTGACTTTAATCTTGACTTTCCATAATTTGCACTTTAAGTCCTCCAACTTTCACAACTTGTCAAGATAGGTCCTTTAACTTCAAAGTCTTGTCACTTTTGATCCTCTTTTGTCTTTTTCATCCATTTGAGCTTGGTTTTTCCTTGTTTGCTTGAAATTGTATCCTTTTACCTACATAAGAGCACACAAACACAAACATACCACATAACACTGCTTTTTACAAGATAAATGGGTATTTTGCTTCATGTTTTAGGGTTATTTGTTGTCAAAAGGATATGAGTTTAAGCTCATATCAAATTCCCCTACACTTGAGCATTGCCATGTCCTCATGCAATATTATCTTTCAAGGTTTAAAAATTTACATTTCCCTCATAATTAATCCACCTTGGCCATATGAGATGCATCTACACTACTCTAAACTAGATGATGCATGATTTTGACTTTTAATAATGCAATGAATCAAAATACAATTCTATCTATATCTTTTTGATTTTTCTTGAAATGGTTTTGATGGAAATAACTCATAAAGAATTCAATGACTTGGATTAGGGCTTGGATACCATGAACACTTATCACCCTCAAGTTTCACTTTCCCCATACCAAGCTAGTAAATAGGATCATTGTATTCACAAGTAAAAAGTGCATCAACTTATTCATGACAATTAAATGTGGAACCGGTTATTAATTGAGCAAATTGCTTGTGGGCAAATTTGTCATTATTAAAGTGTGAAATATAAGAAATGTAAAATCCAAAAATAAGGAAGCACGGTTTTAATCCTAAGTAATCTTCTCATCCATTACTTGAAAAACCGCTCACAATTAACACAAGTCCGTATTGAGAGTAATAAGTCATTCGCCTTATGTGTAAAATCCTCATGCCATGCTTTCATAAGTAACTACTCACTCGCTAAGGAAAGAAAAATAAAACTCACGCAATAATTTACATCCTCATCTTTTTGAGATTTTGGATCTTCAACCCCGCAACCCGTCAAGGTAATATTGGATTGGAGCAATCTATTGAATCCCCGCAACCCGTCAAGGTAATATTGGAACTCAATAGTCACTATAATTAACACCACACTGCCCCTCTTGGGAGTCTTGCATTATATATTTTTTTTTTCTTTTTCTTTTTTTTTTTCTAGCCACTCATTTTTTTCATAAGCCGCTCTTATTTTTCTTTATTCCTCACCAAAAAAAATTTTGCAAAGAAGAAAAGGAAAAACACCCGCTAAATATGGAGCATGACACAAGTCTAGTACACATAAAACGTGCTAACTTAGAATCTTAAGACGTACTCATATCAACCATAAATGATTAGCCAAAAATGCATAAGAGATTACGAACCAATTAAAACCGTACTTGATTATTTATTAACAATTATATACAAGCGAAGAAAATAGAGGTCAAGAAGAGAAGAGTTTAGCCACAAGTAATTGCCATGAAGTCTATCTAGCCCTTTTACACTTGCTTCAACTCTATCATTTCCCATTCTCCACAAATTTAAAATTTCAAAGAATGAAATTGGTGGAAGCTTAGCCTAATAGACCAATGAAGGACTACATGGTTAAGGATACTAGCTAGAGAGTGCTAAAATAAGCAAACTCGGGTTGAGTCAAAATATCCATGGTGGGCCTAATATGTCAAAGAAGTCTAAACTTGTTAAAACCATGTTTTATTATTTTTTTTTTCCTTTTTATATATTTTTGATGAAAAATAAAAGAAGAAATATATACAATGCAAATGTGTTATGCAAATGAAAAATGATTGATGCAAAAATTATGAATGCATATTTTTGTTGGCCAAAGTAGATCAAAAATTTGAAAAATGTTGAAAATTCAATTTTCCATGTTATCATGCAAGACAATGACAAGTTCTAGGTAAGGTCACTTCGATAGAAGACCCCCCTACACTTAAGCTAAACATTGTCCTCAATGTTTAAGAGCATGGAAGTATAAAAACTTCCCCTACACTTATGACAATGAATAGACTTTGCTTAACCCAAGTTAAGGAAAGGACTACTATTAGTGAAATCATGTTTAAGCACAAGGTGTCAATGAAAAATCACTAAAGTAACGAAGTGAACCGGATACAAGGGCCTCCTCCATAAGCTCCAAAGCATGAGATGAGTGAGCAACCCTACAAACAAGCATGAAGACAAAAGAAGGTCTCCCCTACACTTATCTCCAAATCTATGCCTTTATTTCTAACCTACAACACTCTAACCTAATTATACGATGCTTGAGTTAATGAGTCTCTAGCTCGACTCGTCCCTCAATGAATTAATTCATGGGGAAAATGGGGACCTCTTGGACCATTTCAACTGAAATGTCCTCCCCAAAGTAATGCTTAACACGGTGACCATTCACTTTAAAATTTGGACCATCGGGTTGGGACAACTCAAGAGTTCCGTATGGAAACACTTGAGCAATAGTGAATGGACCGGACCATTTCGACTTAAGCTTGCCCGCAAAAAGCTTCAATCTTGAGTTAAAGAGAAGAACCGGCTCTCCAACTTTGAACTCACGATTCTTAATCTTAGCATCATGCAATTTATTAGTCTTTTCCTTGTATAGCAAAGAATTCTCATAGGCATTGGCTCTCAACTCATCCATCTCATTGATTTGATCTTTCCTATGTGAACCGGCTTGGTTTAAATCAAAGTTAGCCCACTTGAGAGCCCAAGATGCCTTATGTTCTAACTCGAATGGGAGGTGGCACGCTTTTCCATAGACAAGCCTATAAGGAGTACAACCAATTGGTGTCTTAAAAGCCGTCCTAAACGCCCACAAAGCATCATCAAGCTTATCCGACCAAGAAGCTCTATGCTCTCCCACTGTTCTCTCTAAAATTCTCTTTAAACCACGATTTGTGACCTCGGTTTGACCATTTGTTTGAGGGTGATACGCGGTAGAAAGTCTATGATTCACTCCATATTTCTTCATAACTCTAGTGAATTGATCATTACAAAAGTGCGTACCACGATCACTTATGATAGCCCGAGGTACACCAAATCTAGCAAACAATTGTTTCAAGAACTTTACAACCACTCTAGCATCATTAGTAGGTAAGGCTTTAGCCTCCACCCACTTGGACACATAATCCACCGCCACAAGTATATACTTGTTTCCCTTAGAGGATGGAAAAGGTCCCATGAAATCTATTCCCCATACATCAAATATCTCACACTCTTGGATAAAATTTTGTGGCATCTCATCACGTTGTGTAATTTTTCCTTGTCTTTGACAAACATCACAAAATTTCACCATCTCTTGAGCATCCTTGTAAATGGAAGGCCAATAGTAACCCGAATCAAAGACTTTCTTGGCGGTGTAGTTAGGCCCAAAATGTCCACCCGTAGGTCCTTTATGACATGCTTCTAAGATTTTAAATGCCTCGGGCCCATCTACACACCGTCTAATGATTTGGTCCGCACATTGTCTAAAAAGATATGGATCATCCCAAAAGTAATACTTAACTTCCTTAAGAAACTTTTTCTTTTGTTGGTAAGTAAGACCCTCAATAAGCACATTGCCCACAAGATAGTTTGCAATATCCGCAAACCAAGGTGTGGCATCCTCTTGGGAAGAGATAGACATGAGCTCCTCTAATGGAAAGGATTCATTGATTTCTTGATGTGGGAAATCTCCTTGAAAAGGATGCTCAAGTCTACTCAAATGATCCGCCGCTAAATTCTCGGCCCCTTTTTTATCACGAATCTCTATCTTAAACTCTTGAAGCAACAAAACCCATCTCAAAAGCCTAGGCTTAGCATCTTGTTTTGTCATAAGATACTTGAGAGCGGAATGATCCGTATACACTATGGTCTTAGAAAGCACAAGGTATGGTCGAAACTTCTCAAAAGCATATACTATAGCAAGCAACTCTTTTTCCGTGGTAGTGTAATGAAGTTGTGCACCGGTCATGGTTTTACTCGCATAGTGTATAGGTTGGAAATGCTTATTAACTCTTTGTCCTAAGACGGCCCCCACCGCATAATCACTAGCGTCACACATAAGCTCAAAAGGTAATTCCCAATTTGGAGAAACCAAAACGGGAGCCTTTGTCAATTTTTCCTTAAGTGTCTCAAAAGAATCTAAACAAGCTTGATCAAAAATGAAAGGAGCCTCTTTCTCCAAGAGATGAGTCATCGGTCTAGCTATCTTAGAGAAATCTTGTATAAAGCGCCTATAAAAACCCGCATGACCTAAGAAACTCCTCACACCTTTAACCGAGGTGGGTGGGGGAAGCTTAGCAATCACATCAATTTTGGCCCGATCAACTTCTAATCCCTTATTGGATATCTTGTGGCCTAAAACAATCCCCTCTTTCACCATAAAGTGACATTTCTCCCAATTAAGCACCAAACGTGTTTCCTCACAACGCTTAAGCATTCTCTCAAGATTGGTGAGACAAGAGCTAAAGGAGTTCCCAAATACGGAAAAATCATCCATAAAAACCTCCATGGTTTGCTCTATCATATCATGGAAAATTGCCATCATGCACCTTTGAAACGTCCCCGGTGCATTACATAGGCCAAAAGGCATCCTCTTGTAAGCAAATGTACCGTATGGACAAGTGAATGTGGTCTTTTCTTGATCCTTAGGGTCAATGGGTATTTGAAAATAACCCGAAAAGCCATCAAGAAAACAATAGTACTCATTTCCCGCTAAGCGTTCAAGCATTTGATCCATAAAAGGAAGCGGGAAATGGTCTTTCCTAGTTGCCTCATTAAGTTTTCTATAATCAATGCAAACTCTCCACCCGGTTACAAGTCTCGTGGGAATAAGCTCATTGTTCTCATTAGGCACCACGGTGATTCCACCCTTCTTTGGAACACAATGAACCGGGCTAACCCATGGAGAGTCGGAAATGGGGTAAATCATACCCGCATCTAAGAGTTTAATCACTTCCTTCTTAATAACCTCATGAATTTTTGGGTTAACTCTCCTTTGGTTTTGAATGGCGGGTTTATAATCATCCTCCATAAGGATTTTGTGAGTACAAAAATGTGGATCAATTCCCCTTATGTCGGATATTTTCCATGCTAAAGCTTTCTTATGTTTCTTAAGGACTTCAATAAGTTGCTTCTTCTCATCCTCTTTCAATTCCTTAGCAATAATCACCGGTAATTGGTCTTTTCCTTCTAAGAAAGCATATTCTAAGTGGGATGGAAGTTCCTTAAGTTCAATGGGAGGTGGACTCTCTATGGAAGGTTTCACTATGGAAGGTTCCTTAATGGTAATCTCTTGTGGAATAGGGGAAGGAATAGGGTCCTCATTGAGCAACTTTTGGATTGTAAGAATATCTTCTTCCCAATTAATGGGAGAATCATCATCACCAAGAAAGTTGGACTCAAATTCCTCCAAGAGGAAATCACTCTCTCCAAAAGGTGTTAAAGAGGGAGCAATTGAGGCCACGGTTTCAACATGTGGAATCTCATCACTAGCATTCTTACAAGCATCATGAAAGTGTTCATTACACACTTCATCTAGCACATCCACAATGTTAATCGTCTCACAAGGTCTAGACTCCTTAACCTCTTTTCTATCACAAACTTTCCCTAACTTAAACACCACTTTCTCATCCTCTACTCTCATAATTAATTCTCCTTCCGCCACATCTATCAAGGTACGACCCGTTCTCAAAAACGGTCTACCAACAATCAAAGGCACTCTAGGATCCATGTCATAATCGACCACTACAAAGTCGGCCGGAAAGGTAAACTTATCCACACCTACAAACACATCTTCCGCTATACCTACGGGGTGAGCTATGGTTCGGTTGGCTAGTTCAAGAGTCATCCTAGTGGGGGTGAGCTCGGGAAGAGAGAGTTGTTTCCAAACCGATAAAGGCATGAGATTTATGCTTGCCCCTAAATCCGCCAAAGCCATGCAATTTTCAACACCGGGAAAATTGCAAGGTATCAAGAAGCGCCCCGGATCTCCAAGTTTTGTTGGTAAGGTTTTAAGTAACACCGCGGAACAATTTTCATTAAGTGATGTGTTGGGCAAATCAACTAATTTTTCTTTGTTTGAGAGCAAATCCTTGAACATCTTAGCAAACTTTGGCATATAAGCAAGAGCTTCCGCAAAGGATATGTTGATATTGAGTTGCTTGAACATCCTTAAGAAATTGGAGACTTGTATGTCATCTTTGTTCTTTAACTTGTCCTTTTTCAACCTTGAAGGGTATGGAAGAGTAGGTTTGAGTGTAGGTGGAATAGGTGTTGTAGTGAAAGATTTGTCTTTGTTAGCCTCTTCATTGGGAAGTGTGGAAGGTAAAGGAGAAGTATGAGGTGGTTGAGAAGGTGTGTTTGAGTGAATAGGAGCACTTTGAGGAGGTGGAATAGAAGTAGAAGGCTTATCACAAGTAGGAGCACAAGTAGGTTGAACAATAGTAGGTTTAGGAGGTGAAGGATCCTTTGTTGTTGTACCACTTCTTGTTGTAATGGCATTGACATTGGCCCTAGGATTTGTTTGTGTGTTGGAAGGTAAAGCTCCTTGTGGTCTTTGATTTAATGCCATGAAAAGCTTATTGAATTGGTCATTCATTTTCTTGTCCATAGCTTGGAATTTCTTTTCAGTCTCTTGATTCATCTTTTGCAAAAGATCCATTGTGTTTAACTCTTGTGGCACATAACCTTGAAAACCTTGAGGTTGGAAAGGTAAAGGTTGAGAGTTAAATCCTTGATTTGGTGGATAAAAGGTACTTGCTTGAGGTTGAAATTGATTTGGTGCCTTGTAGTTATTTCCTTGGTATGGTTGTCTTTGCCCTTGATTCCTTGCTAAAATTTGAGGAGGATTTTGTTGAATTTGGGTGGGTGGTTGGGGTGGAAAGCCGGGTGGAGTAAGGTAATTTTGGGATTTGTAAGAAAGGTTATTTGGATTGATGTTAGGCTTGAAGTGTTCACGGTGTTCCTCTTGGTAAGCATAGCATTCCCCTTGATAACCTTGCACCTTGTCACATTGTTCATAAGAATGAGGACCTCCACAAGTAACACAAGAAATGGTGATGGCATTCACATTGTTTGAGGAATTGTTCAATGTCATGCTCTTCAAGGCTTGAACTAACTCTTGAGTCATTTCTTGTTGTCCTTGTTTGACTTGTTGAAGGATCTCTTGGTGATATTTAAGGAATTGGTTATCACAAGGTGTTTGAGAAGTGTTTTGGATAACATGAACTCTTTCTTCAAATGGATCGTTTGTTTGAACCATTGCCTTAGTCTCAATAATGGTCAAAGCCTCATGGTATGTCTTGAAATGAATACTCCCTCCCGCGGAAGCATTTAGTGAATCTTGGTGGTGAGGTTTAAGGCCATTATAAAAGGTATTGATTTGGCTTAGATCATCCATTCCATGATTAGGGCATCGCCTCAACAACTCACTATACTCTTCCCAAGCATCACCAAAGGATTGACTAGGTTTTTGTGTAAAGCCCATAATCAAATTCCTCAAAGCCATAGTCTTTTGTGGAGGAAAGAATTTGTTCAAAAACTTAGTGGTAAAATCATCCCATGTGGTGATACTATCGGGTGGTTGGGTGTCTAACCAATGCTTAGCACTCCCATCTAATGAAAATGACACTAACATCAATCTAATGACATCAGGTGGAACCCCATTATGCTTAATGGTATTGCAAAGTGAAAGGAATCTCTTAAGATGAGCATGGGGATCCTCATTTTGTTTTCCATAGAAAGGTGATGCAGCAACCATATTGATCATAGATGTATGTAGCTCAAATGTGTTAGCGGGATAGTCGGGAATCTTAATGGCACTAACAAATCCATGAATGTTGGATTGCATACGTTCAAACAAAGTACGGTTATCAATAGCCATGGCTCCTTGTGGTGGTGACAAAGCACGATTCTCGTGATCGGCTTGGTGAACGGTGGTGGTCTTACTCTTTCTCTTTTTCTTCCTTTTCGGAGGAAGAGGTTGTACACCAATCGGTATTTGTGCACGCCCGCGAGTGAGCATGCAACTCAATACGAGGAATGAGAGAGAAGCTCTCGTGTGACTTTGAAAAGAATAAGATTATCCTCTTCGAGTTTCAATATTAAATATCCACAAGAAAGTAACAATATATATAATACTACTTTGGGTGCAAGACCCTCAATGAAGCTTTCCTTCTTAGAATACTCCCAAGTGAACGGGGGGTTAGGTGGCGCGAAGCACTTAAGTACCTATTGACCCTTAGATGGCATTTTAAAGCACATCGCCTTTCTATTCACTTAAATGTTCGTATTCTTCAAATTATTGCTTATTGAGAGTATTTATCTATTCTTGCTTTATTTTGTTTGATCGATACGCGTGTCAAGGACCGGAACGCCCCTCAACACGGTGTATTGCCTCGGCAATACTTATGGAAGATATGTAGATTGATTGTTCTTATACGTATACGTATTTACTTATAATAATAATATGGAAAATATTTTTGTATGTATGAGTTTTTATTGGAAAATACTATATGTACATAAAAACCGAGAGAATCCAATAATATATATTTTTGGGTGCAATCTCTTAGGAAAAAGATTGCTTTTTGAATTTTTTAATTTTTTTTTTTGGTCAATTCTTTAGGAAAAGAATTGTTTTGTTAATTTTTTAGTTTTTATATATTTTTATATTTTTGATTTTTTTATTTGTTTTTGATTTATAATACGTAAAAATAACGTTCACAAAGTGAACGGATCCCAAAAGCCAATGAAAACCGTCAATCGATAGTCTCTCGTGTAGTCAAAGAACCGGCAGCGGCGCCATTTGAAATATGTATAATGCAAGTTCGTTTTCTCAGTTCTTAACTAATAGAAAGTCCAATCAATATCAAATTTATAATTGTTTTTGGTTGTTCAAGCTTGCTTGGTAATCTATTGCTAATTCAAACAACACTAAGTAAAAATGAAAAATATAAACCTACTTATACGTAAAACAAGTTGCAAATTCCAAAATTTATTCAAGTAAAATATAAAAATGCAAAATTTAAAACTATAAGGACTGAAAATGTAATTTCTATGAAATGAAAATGCTTGAAATGTAAATTCTAAAAGTTATAAGGACTAAAAATGTAAAACAGTTAACTATAAGGACTAAACTTGTAAAAACTTTAACAAACTAACCAAATTTTAACAAACTAACAAACTTTAAAACTGAAATTTAACAAACTAACAAAGTAAAGGACTGAATTATGCAATTACCACAAAATAAGGAAGATTAGCTAGGTTTAGAAACAGTTTAAACTTCTAGGGACTAAAATGCAATAAAACCAAAATTTTAACTAAAAACGGGCAACAAGAAAGATTAAGCTCGTTTGAGCTTATTTCTCAACCAAATAAGCTGAAACAACTTGCAAACAACTTCAAATCCGATTTAAGAAACGTGTGTTCAAGGAAAATAGCTAAAAGTCCAAAATAAGCAATTGAGTGCTTATCAATAAGCTCAAAATAAGCTACAGCCTAATCCAAACATCCACAACTTGATTTTATTATCAAAACTGATTAAGCAATTGATTTAAGGAAGGGGAAATCAAATTAGAACAAATTTCATCCAGTAATAAGCTAGATATCTGAAAATAAGCTCAAATGAGCTTATGTTGACCAAACGTTGACCACTTTTATGAAAAAGCTCAAAATTTCAAAACTTCACATTCAATACTTTTTAAATGGAAATGTGAAAGAAAATCAAGACTTTTCTGAAGTGGATAATGAGAACTAGCAAAACAGTAACCCTTTCACATCAGAGAATGACATTTGCTCAAGCTTGAGCTAAAAAGCTGTTTTCTAGCTTATTTCTTGAAACTGTAGATTTTCCTCTTAGAGACTGAAAGTTTATGTTATAAGCTATAACTAGAAACTGGTTTGAGCAAATTTCATCAAGTAATGAAGGAGAAACAATCAATTGAAATTGGCAAGTTTTGAAATAAAAGCTGATAACAAGTATGACCCAAACTTTTTGATTACCAATTACCTGTTTGACTATTTTTATGACTTACAAAAGACTGAAAACTACTTATTACCACTTAATGACTAGAAACAAACTTCTAAACACCAATTCCTAACACTTGAAAGCTGAATCAAAGCTACTCCCAAACACTCCCTTAAAGCTTTTAATCAAACTTTTTCAAAGACTTATTGAGTTATGGTTTAAACTGATTAAAGAGCTATAGCAGACTTGTTTTAGTGAACAAAATGCAATGTATTCAAGCTAATAACAAGCAATAACCAAGACTAGAACTGAAAGTAGCTATTGGACTAAAATGTTACTGAAAATATGCAGAAACTACAAAACTGAACACAATAGCACAAGATCAAGCTACAAATCACTAGAATCACTCAATCAACAACTACTTATCAATTAAAACAGGCAGCCATCAAAGTTATCTAGGAAAATGAGCATGCAAGTACTGATTTAGAGGAACATAAAACAGAAGCCTTAGAACCTATTGTAGAGGTCATTTGGGAAGAAGAGGAGCGCTGAGCTCTCTTGCCCTAGTGATACCACCACCTATCACTAGCTATCAACTCAAATCAACAATCAAAACAGCTACAAATCATCATTCTGCCATGAATTCTTCAAGAACAATGGAAATGCTAGAATTCTGATCAAACAGCAACAAGTCTTCAACAAAGTCAGTTATGATCAATGTATGATCATAACAAACTTCTAACAGCAACAATGGAATCACACAACAGCAGGAAAGTAGCAGGAATTGAAGAACAGAATTTGGCGGGAAAACTTGAATTTGAAATTTTATTGATGAAATCAGTTACAAAAGGTAGTTACAAGCTTCTAACTAACTAACTGACTCAAGAGTTTGTCAGACTCTTGAGTAGTTAGGTGAAAAGGAGGGAAAAAGGGAAAGGAGAAATTTAAGAACTATGTGTTTACAAATTTAAGCTACTACTTGAAATGAAATACAAGCTAGGTATTTATAGA
The DNA here is from genome assembly GCA_025667525.1 of Glebionis coronaria. Classification (NCBI taxonomy): domain Eukaryota; kingdom Viridiplantae; phylum Streptophyta; class Magnoliopsida; order Asterales; family Asteraceae; genus Glebionis; species Glebionis coronaria. The sequence goes on along the minus strand of CM046880.1, from coordinate 121,273,356 downwards.
CATGAAAGGGAGATTCTGTTGGAGTTGTGACGTGTTCGGGCCAATCATGGCTTGACACGTGGAGGAATTCTGCAAATCCACTTTGAAGGTGATGAACTTGAATTGGGGGTTTTTGATTCAATGGATGATATGTTAATTGGATAACACCATTGGATTCCTCTCTTCAAAACGAGCAAAATTGGTGTTTTGATCTTTACTTGAAATGCCTTCTATCAAAATCCCGTTCCTGGAAATGTTTTTGTTAAAGAAGATGGACACGTGTCATCTTCTTATTGGTTGAGAAAGAGAGTTGTGGATTGCACTGTTGTGATTGGGTATTAATTGTGACGGCTGTGAGTGGACATTAATTGCTTGATCCGTGTGAACTCTTTTCTCTCTTCTCATTGGTTAAGCCCTTTTCACTTGGATTAAACATTGCATAACTTTCCAAAATTGGCAGATTAAGTCCCTTGACTTGGCAGATTGCTATTTAAGGCCAGAATCTTCATTCCTTTGACCTTTTTGGCCCTTCAACTTTGATTCTTCAACAAAATGGCCCTTTGACTTGAGTTGACTTTGTAGTTGACCAAATTTGACTTTAATCTTGACTTTCCATAATTTGCACTTTAAGTCCTCCAACTTTCACAACTTGTCAAGATAGGTCCTTTAACTTCAAAGTCTTGTCACTTTTGATCCTCTTTTGTCTTTTTCATCCATTTGAGCTTGGTTTTTCCTTGTTTGCTTGAAATTGTATCCTTTTACCTACATAAGAGCACACAAACACAAACATACCACATAACACTGCTTTTTACAAGATAAATGGGTATTTTGCTTCATGTTTTAGGGTTATTTGTTGTCAAAAGGATATGAGTTTAAGCTCATATCAACAAGCTTGTGTGGAAGAAAGAGAGTTGCCTTGGAAAGACAAAAGGGGACACTTGGCATGATATGTATTACCAAGGTAAATCATACCTTTTGCCATTCCTTTCCCTCTCTCCTCTTTAAGCTAAAACACACACACATTCTCACATACATGCAATTTAATCTTGTTCTCTCACCCTCTTCTCTCTCAATCATATGGCTTAAAGCCATATACATCCAAAAACCAAGTATTAAATCCACCAATATCCTTGTCTTATCCTTACTACAAATCATTTGTAGTATCATTCTCATGGAATCACTATAAACAAGCCCTAGCTAAATCATCAAGGCCACGGCTTGGCTTGTATTAGGGTTTTCTTCATCACTTTGAGTAGATCTCAAACCTCTTTGTTCATCTAGATCATTCTTGGTACCTTTAGGCAAGAAAGGTATACACATCATATTCTTTCATTCTTTCATGCATGCATCATCATACACATATAAATACAAGTAAATAACATGTTAAAATCAAGATTTTATAAAGCTATGACCCTTATAGGTCACGACCTATTTATGCAAATCATGTTCATGATTTAAAAATATTATAACAAGAAACTTATGACTTATATGTTATGTTTAAACTTGATTTAAAAACCATATGAAGCCTTTTATAAATCTAGACATTGCATTAGTTACAAATCTTGTTTTATGGGACTTTGGTTAACTAATAACCAAAGATCTCATGAAATGAACTTGTGCAACTTAAAGATCAAGAAAACAATGACCGTAAAGGTCACGGCTAAATTAAGTGGAGACTATATGATTGGTTTTCTAAGTTTTTAATGAAAGAATATGAAATGTAACGTGCTAAATGGAATGTTAAAAATCACAAATACAACTTATGTGTATAAATGTAGCCGTGGGTTACACTAGACCTAAAATGAGTTAGATGTACATGAATGCTTATATAAACCTAGTTCTAATGATAAGTGCTAACTTAACATGGAATACATGAAATAAGTTAGTAGATCTTATGGGAATATTGGGAGAAACAATTAGCCGTGGGCTACACATTGTTTCTTGGAATAATTGTAGCCTTGGAAACATGCATGTAACCTAGATAATCATGATGTGTTTTTGTGAATATTTACAAAACTTAAAAAGTAGTTAAAGGGATACCTTTGAAATACCAAGATCTAAAAATATATCCGTGAGCTATATATGAGGGTACATGGATCTATGTTTGATTTTTAGGTCTAGACATAGTTTATATCTCATTTTGAACTTGTGACTTGTTTTCTTGATTGTGTACATAGTTAGATCTAATTTTGTAACACTTATAAAAACTACATGAAACCTTAAAATAAGACTTGACTTATCTTAATAAGCTATAACTAATATTAGCCGTGGGATATAAGCTCCTACTAAGGCTTATGACTTACTTGTAACCTTATGACACACCTAGATCTAATTTGGTATAATACATAAAATAAATTTTGCGTTTTATTCATATATTTAGATTGAAAACTAAATATTAATAAGCTCATAATAAGCTTATAAAAATATCCTAAGTTAAAACTTACATAAAATGAAAAGTAGTGTTAATGGAGTATTGCCCATGAAATGTTAATTCCAAACTTAATGGACCCAATAAGCCCATTTAATAAATCCTAGTAACTTAATGGACTTAAGATTACACTTAGGCCTATTTAACTAATTAAAGGGGACTTAAAAATGTATTATGCCCAATAAATGATTTAAAGGCCCTTTTAAATAAATTAGTGGACTTGAAATATATTTAAGCCCACTAAAATAGCCCATTAGATGCTTAGCCCATTTAATGAGCCCATTTAAAGTTTAAATGTTAAAATAAAAGTTTTTACAATAAAATATAACTTATAAAAACTTTTTGGATGAAAATGACAATTTACAAAACTTAAAGACTAAAACCGTAACATATGAAACTTGTTTTGATAAACTAGTAAGCACAAGGACTGAAAATGTAAATATCCAAAAGTATAGGGTTTAATAATTACTAACCGTGGCAAATTAACCCCTAGGGACCATTTTGGGAAGTTTCTAAAAGTTATTTTGTCATTTTAAAACCCTAAGGACTATTTTTGTAATCTACCGAAACCTAAAGAAGCCCTAGGGGCTGTTTTTGTAAATTTTATAAAGTTACAAAACCTACATAATACTAGGGGGACTAAATCTGCCATAAGCCGAAACTTAAACAAGCCCTAGGTACCAAATGTGTAATAATCCGAAAGTTTACTTGCTTAAAAATATGGAGGGACTAGTTTTGCCACGTTCCGAAACATTAACAAGCCCTAACCCTAAAAGCTATTTTAATTATAATAAAACATAATTAAAAGTCTAGATCATGAGGATTAATGTATAAGCTTAAATTTGTGATAAATAAATTATTTTATGAATATTAAATAACTTAGGAAAACTTTAGAGTTAAATAAAATAATATTTTTTTTATGAAATATTTATTTATATTTGTTTTACAAAATAAATTGTATAAACAAGATGAATATGTATTATTAAAACATGTACGCATATACTTTTAAGAAATAAAATTATATGAACGTTAATTAAATTGAATGTTACTACGTAAATATGTTATAAGTAAAACCCCTTATGTTTAATTAAATATAGAACTTGGTTATAAATTTAATTGGATGTTATTGATACAAGTACTATAAACATAGATTAATATTTTAAGTGAAACATTTTCTTTTATGTTTACTTAAATGTAAAACTTAATTGTAAGATTGAATGAGTATTATTACATGTATGCTACTTGATATTAATAACATTTTATGTTTACTTAGAAACAAAACTTATACAGATAATAAATGAATATTTATAGCACTTGAACTACGGTTATTTAAATAAATACCGTAGCATAAATGAACTGACTAAAATCTGTATAAGCATACATATATGTTCCTTGTACTATCTATTAAGACTATACTATCTGATTAGGCATAACTTTGGTGTGAGATTTAATTGGATATCCGTGTTAAACAAGCAATTGCCTACTCTTAGGTGAGTTTACAACCCCATATAAACTTTTGATAAAACTTTCCCTTTTGGGAAAGAAAATATACAAACATATATTGGACACAACTGGATTGTATAAACTTGATTATGATTGATTATTATTGAAACTGTTAAATTGTTGTAAATCGCCGGAATGTTATAAATAGATCTATTAGGCACTGACCATCCCCGTCTGGGTGAGTCATGCTCACTGTGCCTTGGCCGGGACAACAGACGTATACCATGTTGGAACTGGAATGGGTGTCTTTTTGTAAGACACTACGTCCTCATCTGTTGAGGACTATGGGGTTAAGCTTCAGTTTCTAATAATAAACAAATGTTATTTACATTTTAGTAAGAATGCTTTGTGCATTATTACTTCTATGAATATTGTATGTCCAAACTAATTAATTGTTAAAATCTGTAAATTCACCAAATTTATGTTGACCCCCGTTAGTATGTTTTGCACAGGAATATGAAGTTAGTACGTGGTGTGCGCATGGTCTCCAACATCTTAGAAATCTGCATCATAGGACTCGTCAGGGGTTCTATTTAGGAAACAAAAACAATCACCAACTGTCATGTTTAAGACAATTTTTATTTATTTGTTTAAATAAACATGCAATCTGATTTGACTAACTTTTTATCTTATTCTCTATGGACTATATGCTATCGATCCACCCTTGTAACATCTCCGGGGATATTTTCCGCATATTTTGACCCTACCCGGGGTGTCACATAAAACAAGGTTGTTTTGTGTTTTTTTAGATTCTCAAATCTTTGTAATCTGCTATGCTATTGATAATCTAGGTTTATTGGTAGATTAGTTGTGATTTGGTTAGGATTTAATTAAGTTATGCTTGTTTGAAAGTCACCAAATTACCGAAAAGTTCAGCAAAAGTACCCAGACCATATTTCTGGTTCATAGTAACTACATATTGCTTATTTGGTGTGATTTCTTTGCTTGGAGCTTGTTATTTTTGTGCTTATCTTGACTCCTCACACTCCACTGAGTGTGGGGGTGCCTTTACTTTCCAAAGAAACCAAGTAAAAAGCTATAAATCATCCAAAAACAAGTTACTGAGGTTCATCAGTGGAAACAAGGTTCTCACTGCATAAGGACAAAAGTCCCTAGCTGTCACTTTCAGTTTTGCTTATTTTTTGTCCTTAGTGGTGAAAATTAAATATTTTTCATAGTTTTTAATTTTCCCTGTTTTATTTAATTATTTTATGATTTTTCATAAAGTTTATTTTTATTTTACTGTTCATTTTAGTATTTTTAGAATTAATTTTAGATTTAAATAGTTTTTATTAGACTGTTTTTGTCTTTTAGAGAAAAAAAATTAGTATTTTTTAGTTTTAAAATTTTTCTTATTTTAAGTTAATTATTTTAAGAATTTTAAAATAGAAATTTCACTGTTCACTTTATTTTATGAATTTTTAGGATTAATTTAAGGTAAATTAGGTTTTTAATTAAAACTATTTTGTCTTTTAGTGGTAAAAATTACTTTTTTCAAACTTTTTCATTTTTCTATTGTTTAGTAATATAAGTTAAGATTTTTCAAACAATAAATTTCTTTTTAGCATTATTTTAGTATTTTCTATCATTATTTTAGTTTAAAAAGTGTTTTTAGTGCTTTAAAAATAGAAAAATAGTTTCTAAAATTTAGGAAAATACTTTTTAGTGTTTAATTAGTATAAGTAAGATATTTGTTTGATAAAATAATATTTTGGGCTTTATGTTAATTATATTTAATTTTTAGGTCTTTAATTAGCATTTAAAATTGAATATTTAATTACTAAAAGGTTTTAAAATTTATTTATTGAATTTTTATTCTTATTTATATTATTTTAGACTTAGTCTTAATTTTTAAATTGTTTTTAGGTTTTATTTTTAATTTCGTCGCGTTTTGCGTCTTTTCGTCAACGTTTTTTACGTCATACGTCGTAGTGTAATCGTAGTGTAACTCGTCTTTTAATTTTGTTTCTCAAAACCCAAAAAACGACACTAATCCAAACTTGATTTTATTATATTGGCCTAACATACACACCTCCGCCAAGAACAAACTTGGACTTTTCGTCTTTACGGTTTTCCTAAACCGTATCGATTAATACTTGCCCGCTTTACTCTTTGTTTTCCTAAACAAGTGTATAAATACGCCCATCAATTTTGGCGCGGCTGCCGGGTAGGTGTGTTAGCCTTATATATATCGTGTTTGTGTGAGTAGTGCGTTTTTGCTTTTCAAATTTTTGGGAAGCGTATATAACGTACATACTCATTTTTGTTATTTTTCTCTACTATATTATAATATCCAAATAAATCGTGTTTAATTTTCCTAAATTAAACACAAAAAATCCTTTTACTATATTGTAGATATATTGGTTTTCGTTTTACTTGTGAATATTATTAATATATTGTATAGTATCACAATAAATATACAATATCTACAAAAGCGTGAAAACGCAACCTTAATTGGGATTTCATCACTCAATTATTGTATTCGAATCCAAAGAAAAAATGAAAAAGGCAAAATAGCTAAATATTTTCATGAGGTTTAATTTTGATTAACACAATCTATAGGGTGGGTAAATGGCGGTTGTATTTCATGACCTAAGGGAAAAAGGCTCTTAAGTGCTTAGCGCCGCCTCGTTTCCCACGCTTGCTTGTGCAAGTTTTGAGAAAGAGGGCTAACCAAGGGTTTGCCGCCCAAGTATTATCTATGTATATTATATTTGCTTGTTTTCAAGATTAAACCCTCTTGAACGTTTTGGTGTTCCACCAACGTTCTAAAGTCATCGAAGACGTTCACTCCACGTGATCGTTTTCATTCCTTGAGGCTCCTTTAATCGAGAAATTGATTCGAGGAGATATTTGTAGATTTGAGTCTACGTAATACAACAAAAATCCAAAAAAAATAAATAAAACAATCAAAAAACAAAAAAAATTGAAAAAAAAACAAAAAACCCCAAAAAGAATCTTCTTTGCTACCCCCCATTCTACACTTAATGCATGCGCACTCGATCGAAGGATTATTCTAATTCTAGCGACGCTTCGAATCGACGCAATCGAAATCAAAGGAATCGACGACGTAGACGAGAATTAGAAACCGACGTTCCTAATATCGTTTTTGAAGAGACTGTAGACGAGATGGCCGACAATCGTTCGATGATGGAATTGCTTCAAGCGCCCACCGAGGGTTATGGAGACGCGATCGTAATTCCCACTATCGAAGCGGATAATTTTGAGATTAAGAGCGGAATGCTTACGTTGATTCAAGCTACGAAGGTTTGAGGTCGTGAGACGGATAATCCTCACGGTCACATTCGGAATTTTGATCGTCTTTTGGCCACGAGCAAGTTTAAGAACTTCGACACCGATGTCGTCAAGCTTATTCTTTTTCCTTACTCGATCGATGGTGCCGCCAAGGATTGGTACGAGAAAGAGCCACCTAATTCCATAATTACGTGGAAGGATCTCGTTTCCAAGTTCGTTAATCATTTTTTCCCACCGTCTAAGACGACATTTTTCAAAAACGAGATTACGAGATTTGAGTAAAAACCGAATGAATCTTTTAGAGACGCGTGGGATCGTTTTAAGGAATTTCTTAGGCAATGTACTCACCATGGATTTTCCGAGTTGCACCAAATCGATACGTTTTACAACGGTCTTAGTTTTCAAGAACAAGATTCGTTGAATTCCGCCGCCGGAGGCAACTTTTTGTGTAAAACTCCGAAAGATGCATTAATGATGATCGAAATAGATCCAAGTTTTACCAACTCCGCAACGCACCGAGTGTTGCCAATGTCGCCAATGTTAGTAATTCTAATCGCGACATTGAGAGGTTTGATGCGAAAGTCGATAAGTTGACGAATGTGTTTACGTCTTTTCTCATTGAGATGCAAAAGAAAGACGCTCCCGCTACGGTGAAAGCGGTTGAGGCATCGTGCATGTTGTGTGGTGGACCTCATAATTATTACGAGTGTGCGGCTATGGATGGCCAAACGTCGAATGTTACCGCATTAAACAACAATTTTCAATATCAAAATAACACGGGTCCATCACAAGGCAATTATAACTAAGGCAACAATTTTAATCAAAACCGAAACAATTTTCAAGGAAATAATCAACAAGGAAATTTTTCGAATCAAGGTAATAATAAAGGTCGTAATTTGAGTTGGCAAAATCGTGATAACAACAACAACCAAAACTCGAATTTATCAAACAACAACAATCAAGGAAACAATTTTTCTAGTGGTAATCAAGGAAATTTTCAAAGAAATAACCAAAACCAAGGGAACTTTAATTCAAATCAAAATAGTTCGTCAAACGATTTTCAAGAATATATGAAAACAGATAAGGCTAATATGAGAAGTTTAGAGGGACAAATTCGTACTTTGAAAAACGACTTTTCCAACACTTTGAAAATCAAAACACGAAGATCGAGAAAGGACAAATCGACATAAAAAAAATGTTTTCAGCTATTACGAACAAGGCCTCAAGTGCGTCATCGAGCTCGTTACCTAGTGACACCATTGCAAATCCGAAGGAACAATGTAAAGCCGCCTCGTCTCGTGAGAAAAGTCGTGTGATTACCCCTAACCTTGATGGATTTGAGTTGTTCCTTCTTCTCAACCCTCGACTTCTAAGACGCCTTCATGTTCTAAAGTCGATGGGGTGAACGTGGCGACCAAGGAAAAGAGTGCACACCCTCGTGTACCTTGAATTCCATCCACAGTTCAAAAAGAGAGCTTTATCGAACTCACCCAAGTAACCGTGGAAGAAACTTGTGCTTCGATCCATCTTAAAAAACCCAAAAGGCATATGACGAGAAAGGAAGAGGATCCGGGACAATTTGTACTACCTTGTGATTTTTCCAAAATTGAGGGATGTTTAGCCCTTGCCTATTTAGGTGATAGCATCAATCTCATGCCTCATTCTCTTTGGAAATTGATGAGATTGCCTAGACTCACCCCCACGAACATGACTATCAAGCTAGCAAATTGTACACCACTTAAGCCAATTGGAATAGCCGAGGATTTCTATGTTAGGATTGGAAAGTTTGTTTTTCCCGCGTACTTCGTCATATCCGATTATGAGTGTGATCCTAAATGTCCCATTATTTTAGGTCGACTCTTTTAATCGACGGCTCGAGCCGTAATCGACGTCCACGGTGGGAAACTTACTATGAGATATGGGGAGGAACAAATGGACTTTTTCACGAATAAATCCCAAGTTTCAAATGATCATGATAAAACTGAGATGTCAAATTCTAATGATTTCAAAATGTTAACTTTAGAGGAAAATATGAGGCTTGATGCATGTTTTGAAAGAATTAAAATGAACAGTTTTAAATATGACGATCTTAATAATAAAGAATACGTTTACTTATTTCAAAAGGGTATTCGCAGATTTATGGATGAAAAATCATATTTGGATTTATTCAGTGAAACAAGTGAACAACCAATTCTGAACGGCGACGTTAGTGCCATCACGACAATGACCAATATGGACTCGTCTTCACCACCTTCGAAAGACCATGTCTTTGAGGCTTCAACTTCTAAATCCATTGAAGTGCCTCCATTACCTAGCCCAACACCCTTTGAGGCTAAAGGTTTCATCGACATCGATCCTATCGTCATAGAAAAGTCACCTAAGTATAGCCCTAGGGCTTGTAAGACCATGGTTGTGAGTGCTCACATCGACTCTTTCTTTGACGATGACGATGGCGATTTTGCCGATATTGATCATGTGCTTCAAAATCCACATGCCATTTTTTATTCTCCTAAAAAGAATTCTAAGTGTGGTAAGTACGATGATTATGAGTTTGATCCCGAGATTGAGGAAATTATCAAACGAGAGCTAGCTCTTTTGCCTCCACTTCCACCTACGAGTGAGGTAGATCTTTCCAAAATCGAGGATGAACTTAATGAGTTGGAACGTCTTATTTTCGATGACGAACCAAATCACGTGACCCAAAATCCCATTCTCTAGGAGTTACCAAATCAATACTCCTCAAATGAGAATGAAGTTTATCACATTCATGAGGAGTTACCTAATCAACACTCCTCCCTTATGAATGGTGATTTTGTGCTTGATCGTGATCTCTTCGAGAGAATTTCAAATATCATTAATGAGGATTATGAAGAAATTTGGTTCGATAAGCCTATTTACGATGAAGAAATCGATGAGATTCATGATCATGAGGATGAAGAATATGTTGACCCCGAGGGGCGGTGTTCTTTGTTGATCAACGTTTTGAGAACTTATACAATCCACCACCCCCTAACCGCGACTTAAATGTGAGGATTTTCAGCGTGACTAATCTTGAATTTGAAACGCCTAATATTTTCGACATAATCAAATCGGGTTTTCATAAATAGTTTTTAAACGATGAAAAAGGAAAGGATTTTAAAATTGATTTAAAAGATTTTTCTACAAGTTTAACTCCGTCATCACATCGTTACTTGAGTGCTACCACCTCTTCTACTCCTTTTGAGGACGGCTGGTGTGGATCTAGTGTGGGGGGAAGCCCCTTATGTTACCTCACATTTCTCCACCGACGACGAGATATTCGATCCTTGAATTGCTTGTAAAGGGAAATCTCGGTCTTCCACCGATGCAATAAACGGAAAAATTATCTATTTGCTTGGTGTGAGTCTACCTCGAGTAGCTCATGGTTTTAGTGCCCCACCCATTGTCCCACCCTTCCATCTTCTTTCTATTTTGCGTTCTCTTCTATTCACCTGTAATGACAGAAGCTTCCATTGATGCCGAATCAGACGTATAAAAGTAACCTAGGTATAGACCATTTCACGTTCATGTTGCCATCCGCACCTGAGAGAGAGAACCTGAAACAAATAATATACTTAGAACATCTAACACTTAAAAGATAACTACATTTTTAATAGCTTTGAGGACAAAGCTAAAATAACGGGGTGGTGCTGTAAAATCCACGATTTTACCATGATTTTATATAACAAAATCTCACCCATTATGTCTTAGAAAAAACTCATATATTATATCTCTGTAAGTCATGTGTGAACTTGTCCAATGTGCACATATATTTTTACATACATACTTGTTATAATAAGTTTGACTATGTAAACTATATACATAAAACAAGTAGTTAACAAATTCATAACCCACATTTGATTAAACAACACTTAACGAAAACTAGAAAAACATACTACACCATATATAGCCGTGTATATATGTATGCCTATTATAGGCATCCCTAAACCTTATTGGACTAGCCCAAGATCATGTACTCTTTGTGTTAAGCCCAACATAAGCCCATGACCAAAGCCCATTCTTTTCCCCCCTTTGGTGAGTATCACACGGCACAGGCTTGTGTGGAAGAAAGAGAGTTACCTTGGAAAGGCAAAAGGGGACACTTGGCATGATATGTATTACCAAGGTAAATAATACCTTTTTCCATTCCTTTCCCTCTCTCCTCTTTAAGCCGAAACACACACACATTCTCACATACATGCAATCCAATCTTGTTCTCTCACCCTCTTCTCTCTCAATCATACGGCTTAAAGCCATATACATCCAAAAACCAAGTATTAAACCTACCAAGATCCTTGTCTTATCTTTACTACAAATAATTAGTAGTATCATTCTCATGGAATCACTATAAACAAGCCCTAGCTAAATCATCAAGGCCACGACTTGGCTTGTATTAGGGTTTTCTTCATCACTTTGAGTAGATCTCAAACCTCTTTGTTCATCTAGATCATTCTTGGTACCTTTAGGCAAGAAAGGTATACACATCATATTCTTTCATTATTTCATGCGTGCATCATCATACACATATAAACACAAGTAAATAACATGTTAAAATCAAGATTTGATAAAGCTATGACCCTTATAGGTCACGACCTATTTATGTAAATCATGTTCATGATTTAAAAATATTTTAGCAAGAAACTTATGACTTATATGTTATGTTTAAACTTGATTTAAAAACCATATGAAACCTTTTATAAATCTAGACATTGCATTAGTCACAAATCTTGTTTTATGGGACTTTGGTTAACTAATAACCAAAGATCTCATGAAATGAACTTGTGCAACTTAAAGATCAAGAAAACCATGACCTTAAAGGTCACGGCTAAATTAAGTGGAGACTATATGATTGGTTTTCTAAGTTTTTAAAGATAGAATATGAAATGTAACGTGCTAAATGGAATGTTAAAAATCACAAATACAACTTATGTGTATAAATGTAGCCGTGGGTTACACTAGACCTAAAATGAGTTAGATGTACATGCATGCTTATATAAACCTAGTTCTAATGATAAGTGCTAACTTAACATGGTATACATGAAATAAGCTAGTAGATATTATGGGAATATTGGGAGAAATAATTAGCCGTGGGCTATACATTGTTTCTTGGAATAATAGTAGCCTTGGAAACATGCATGAAACCTAGATAATCATGATGTGTTTTTTGAATATTTACAAAACATAAAAACTAGTTAAAGGGATACCTTTGAAATACCAAGATCTAAAAATATAGCCGTGAGCTATATATGAGTGTACATGGATCTATGTTTGATTTTTAGGTCTAGACATAGTTTAGATCTCATTTTGAACTTGTGACTTGTTTTCTTGATTGTGTACATAGTTAGATCTAATTTTGAAACACTTATAAACTACATGAAACCTTAAAATAAGACTTGACTTATCTTAATAAGCTATAACTAATATTAGCCGTGGGATATAAGCTCCTACTAAGGCTTATGACTTACTTGTAACCTTATGACACACCTAGATCTAATTTGGTATAATATATAAAATAAATTTTGCGTTTTATTCATCTATTTAGATTGAAAACTAAATATTAATAAGCTCATAATAAGCTTATAAAAATATCCTAAGTTAAAACTTACATAAAATGAAAAGTAGTGTTAATGGAGTATTTAAGCCCATGAAATGTTAATTCCAAACTTAATGGACCCAAAAGCCCATTTAATAAATCCTAGTAACTTAATGGACTTAAGATTACACTTAGGCCTATTTAACTAATTAAAGGGGACTTAAAAATATATTATGCCCAATAAATGATTTAAAGGCCCATTTAAATAAATTACTGGACTTGAAATATATTTAAGCCCACTAAAATAGCCCATTAGATTTTTAGCCCATTTAATGAGCCCATTTAAAGTTTAAATGTTAAAATAAAAGTTTTTATAATAAAATATAACTTATAAAAACTTTTTGGATGAAAATGACAATTTACAAAACTTAAAGACTAAAACCGTAACATATGAAACTTGTTTTGATAAACTAGTAAGCACAAGGACTGAAAATGTAAATATCCAAAAGTCTAGGGTTTAATAATTACTAACCGTGGCAAATTAAACCCTAGGGACCATTTTGGGAAGTTTCTAAAAGTTATTTTGTCATTTTAAAACCCTAAGGACTATTTTTGTAATCTACCGAAACCAAAAGAAGCCCTAGGGGCTGTTTTTGTAAATTTTATAAAGTTACAAAACCTAGATAATACTAGGGGGACTAAATCTGCCATAAGCCGAAACTTAAACAAGCCCTAGGTACCAAATGTGTAATAATCCGAAAGTTTACTTGCTTAAAAATATGGAGGGACTAGTTTTGCCACGTTCCGAAACATTAACAAGCCCTAACCCTAAAAGCTATTTTAATTATAATAAAACATAATTAAAAGTCTAGATCATGAGGATTAATGTATAAGCTTAAATTTGTGATAAATAAATTATTTTATGAATATTAAATAACTTAGGAAAACTTTAGAGTTAAATAAAATAATATTTTTTTATGAAATATTTATTTATATTTGCTTTACAAAATAAATTGTATAAACAAGATGAATATGTATTATTAAAACACGTACGCATATACTTTTAAGAAATAAAATTATATGAACGTTAATTAAATTGAATGTTACTACGTAAATATGTTATAAGTAAAACCCCTTATGTTTACTTAAATATATAACTTGGTTATAAATTTAATTGGATGTTACTGATACAAGTACTATAAACATAGATTAATAATTTAAGTGAAACATTTTCTTTTATGTTTACTTAAATGTAAAACTTAATTGTAAGATTGAATGAGTATTATTACATGTATGCTACTTGATATTAATAGTTAAACATTTTATGTTTACTTAGAAACGAAACTTATACAGATAAGTTAAATGAATATTTATAGCACTTGAACTACGGTTATTTAATTAAATACCATAGCATAAATGAACTGACTAAAATCTGTATAAGCATACATATATGTTCCTTGTACTATCTATTAAGACTATACTATCTGACTAGGCATAACTTTGGTGTGAGCTTTAATTGGATATCCGTGTTAAACAAGCAATTGCCTACTCCCAGGTGAGTTTACAGCCCCATATAAACTTTTGATAAAACTTTCCATTTTGGGAAAGAAAATATACAAACATATATTGGACACAACTGGATTGTATAAACTTGATTATGATTGATTATTATTGAAACTGTTAAATTGTTGTAAATCGCCGGAATGTTATAAATAGATCTATTAGGCATTGACCATCCCCGTCTGGGTGAGTCATGCTCACTGTGCCTTGGCCGGGACAACAGACGTATACCATGTTGGAACTGGAATGGGTGTCTTTTTGTAAGACACTACGTCCTCATCTGTTGAGGACTATGGGGTTAAGCTTCAGTTTCTAATAATAAACAAATGTTATTTACATTTTAGTAAGAATGCTTTGTGCATTATTACTTCTATGAATATTGTATGTCCAAACTAATTAATTGTTAAAATCTGTAAATTCACCAACATTATGTTGACCCCCGTTAGTATGTTTTGCACAGGAATATGAAGTTAGTACGTGGTGTGCGCATGGTCTCCAACATCTTAGAAATCTGCATCATAGGACTCGTCACGGGTTCTATTTGGGAAACAAAAACAATCACCAACTGTCATGTTTAAGACAATTTTTATTTATTTGTTTAAATAAACATGCAATCTGATTTGACTAACTTTTTATCTTATGCTCTATGGACTATATGCTATCGATCCACCCTTGTAACATCTCCGGGGATATTTTCCGCATATTTTGACCCTACCCGGGGTGTCACATAAAACAAGGTTGTTTTGTGTTTTTTTAGATTCTCAAATCTTTGTAATCTGCTATGCTATTGATAATCTAGGTTTATTGGTAGATTAGTTGTGATTTGGTGAGGATTTAATTAAGTTATGCTTGTTTGAAAGTCACCAAATTACCAAAAAGTTCAGCAAAAGTACCCAGACCATATTTCTGGTTCACAGTAACTACATATTGCCTATTTGGTGTGATTTCTTTGCTTGGAGCTTGTTATTTTGTGCTTATCCTGACTCCTCACACTCCACTGAGTGTGGGGTGCCTTTGCTTTCCAAAGAAACCAAGTAAAAAGCTATAAATCATCCAAAAACAAGTTACTGAGGTTCATTAGTGGAAACAAGGTTCCCACTGCATAAGGACAAAAGTCCCTAGCTGTCACTTTTAGTTTTGCTTATTTTTTGTCCTTAGTGGTGAAAATTAAATATTTTTCATAGTTTTTAATTTTCCCTGTTTATTTAATTATTTTATGATTTTTCATAAAGTTTATTTTTATTTTACTGTTCATTTTAGTATTTTTAGAATTAATTTTAGATTTAAATAGTTTTTATTATACTGTTTTTGTCTTTTAGTGAAAAAAATTAGTATTTTTTAGTTTTAAAACTTTTCTTATTTTAAGTTAATTATTTTAAGATTTTTAAAATATAAATTTCACTGTTCACTTTATTTTATGAATTTTTAGAATTAATTTAAGGTAAATTAGGTTTTTAATTAAAACTATTTTGTCTTTTAGTGGTAAAAATTACTTTTTTCAAACTTTTTCATTTTTCTATTGTTTAGTAATATAAGTTAAGATTTTTCAAACAATAAATTTCTTTTTAGCATTATTTTAGTATTTTTTATCATTATTTTAGTTTAAAAAGTGTTTTTAGTGCTTTAAAAATAGAAAAATAGTTTCTAAAATTTAGGAAAATACTTTTTAGTGTCTAATTAGTATAAGTAAGATATTTGTTTGATAAAATAATATTTTGGGCTTTTTGTTAATTATATTAAATTTTTAGGGCTTTAATTAGCATTTAAAATTGAATATTTAATTACTAAAAGGTTTTAAAATTTATTTATTGAATTTTTATTCTTATTTATATTATTTTAGACTTAGTCTTAATTTTTAAATTGTTTTTAGGTTTTATTTTTAATTTCGTCGCGTTTTGCGTCTTTTCGTCAATGTTTTTTTACGTCATACGTCGTAGTGTAATCGTAGTGTAACTCGTCTTTTAATTTTCTTTCTCAAAACCCAAAAAACGACACTAATCCAAACTTGATTTTATTATATTGTCCTAACATACACACCTCCACCAAGAACGAACTTGGACTATCGTCTTTACGGTTTTCCTAAACCGTATCGATTAATACTTGCCCGCTTTACTCTTTGTTTTCCTAAACAAGTGTATAAATACGCCCATCAATTTTGGCATGACTGCCGGGTAGGTGTGTTAGCCTTATATATATCGTGTTTGTGTGAGTAGTGCGTTTTTGATTTTCAAATTTTTGGGAAGCGTATATAACGTACATACTCATTTTTGTTATTTTTCTCTACTATATTATAATATCCAAATAAATCGTGTTTAATTTTCCTAAATTAAACACAAAACAATCTTTTTAGTATATTGTAGATATATTGGTTTTCGTTTTTCTTGTGAATATTATTAATATATTGTATACGTATCACAATAAATATACAATATCTGCAAAAGCGTGAAAACGCAACCTTAATTGGGATTTCATCACTCAATTATTGTATTCGAATCCAAAGAAAAAATGAAAAAGGCAAAATAGATAAATATTTTCATGAGGTTTAATTTTGATGAACACAATCTATAAGGTGGGTATATGGCGGTTGTATTTCATGACCTAAGGGAAAAAGGCTCTTAAGTGCTTAGCGCCGCCTCGTTTCCCCCGCTTGCTTGTGCGTGTTTTGAGAAAGAGGGCTAACCAAGGGTTTGCCGCCCAAGTATTATCTATGTATATTATATTTGCTTGTTTTCAAGATTAAACCCTCTTGAACATTTTGGCGTTCCACCAACGTTCTAAAGTCATCAAAGACGTTCACTCCACGCGATCGTTTTCATTCCTTGAGGCTCCTTTAATCAAGAAATTGATTCAAGGAGATATTTGTAGATTTGAGTCTACGTAATAGACCAAAAACCAAAAAAATTAAATAAAACAATCAAAAAACCAAAAAAATTGAAAAAAAAACGAAAAACCCCAAAAAGAATCTTCTTTGCTACCCCCCATTCTACACTTAATGCATGCGCACTCGATCGAAGGATTATTCTAATTCTAGCGACGCTTCGAATCGACGCAATCGAAATCGAAGGAATCGACGACGTAGAAGAGAATTAGAAACCGACACTCCTAATATCGTTTTTGAAGAGACTGTAGACGAGATGGCCGACAATCGTTCGATGATGGAATTTCTTCAAGCGCCCACCGAGGGTTATGGAGACGCGATCGTAATTCCCGCTATCGAAGCGGATAATTTTGAGATTAAGAGCGGAATGCTTTCGTTGATTCAAGCTACGAAGGTTTGAGGTCGTGAGGCGGATAATCCTCAAGATCACATTCGGAATTTTGATCGTCTTTTGGCCATGAGCATGTTTAAGAACTTAGACACCAATGTCGTCAAGCTTATTCTTTTTCCGTACTCGATCGATGGTGCCGCCAAGGATTGGTACGAGAAAGAGCCACCTAATTCCATAATTACGTGGAAGGATCTCGTTTCCAAGTTCGTTAATCATTTTTTCCCACCGTCTAAGACGACATATTTCAAAAACGAGATTACGAGATTTGAGTAAAAACCGAATGAATCTTTTAGAGTCACGTGGGATCGTTTTAAAGAATTTATTAGGCAATGTACTCACCATGGATTTTCCGTGTTGCACCAAATCGATACGTTTTACAACGGTCTTAGTTTTCAAGAACAAGATTCGTTGAATTCCGCCACCGGAGGCAACTTTTTTGTAAAAATCCGAAAGATGCATTAATGATTATCGAAATAGATCCAAGTTTTTCCAACTCCGCAACGCACCGAGTGTTGCCAATGTCGCCAATGTTAGTAATTCTAATCGCG
Organism: Glebionis coronaria; assembly: GCA_025667525.1. Taxonomy (NCBI): domain Eukaryota; kingdom Viridiplantae; phylum Streptophyta; class Magnoliopsida; order Asterales; family Asteraceae; genus Glebionis; species Glebionis coronaria. Next base: position 121,255,263 of record CM046880.1, on the reverse strand, counting down.
ACATTGAGAGGGTTGATGAGAAAGTCGATAAGTTGACGAATGTGTTTACGTCTTTTCTCATTGAGATGCAAAAGAAAGACGCTCCCGCTATGGTGAAAGAGGTTGAGGCATCGTGTATGTTGTGTGGTGGACCTCATAATTATTACGAGTGTGCGGCTATGGATGGCCAAACGTCGAATGTTACAGCATTAAACAACAATTTTCAAAATCAAAATAACACGGGTCCATCACAAGGCAATTATAACCAAGGCAACAATTTTAATCAAAACCAAAACAATTTTCAAGGAAATAATCAACAAGGAAATTTTTCGAATCAAGGTAATAATAAAGGTCGTAATTTGAGTTGGCAAAATCGAGATAACAACAACAACCAAAACTCGAATTTATCAAACAACAACAATCAAGGAAACAATTTTTCGAGTGGTAATCAAGGAAATTTTCAAAGAAATAACCAAAACCAAGGGAACTTTAATTCAAATCAAAATAGTTCGTCAAACGATTTTCAAGAATATATGAAAACAAATCAGGCTAATATGAGGAGTTTAGAGGGACAAATTCGTACTTTGAAAAACGAATTTTCCAACACTTTGAAAATCAAAACACGAAGATCAAGCAAGGACAAATCGACATAAAAAAGATGTTTTCAGCTATTACAAACAAGGCCTCAGGTGCGTCATCGAGTTTGTTACCTAGTGACACCATTGCAAATCCGAAGGAACAATGTAAAGCCGCCTCGTCTCGTGAGAAAATTCGTGTGATTACTCCTAACCTTGATGGATTTAGAGTTGTTCCTTCTTCTCAACCCTCGACTTCTAAGACGCCTTCATGTTCTAATGTCGATGGGGTGAATGTGGCGACCAAGGAAAAGAGTGCACACCCTCGTGTACCTTGAATTCCATCCACGGTTCAAAAAGAGAGATTTATCGAACTCACCCAAGTAACCCTTGAAGAAACTTGTGCTTCGATCCATCTTAAAAAACCCAAAAGGCATATGACGAGAAAGGAAGAGGATCCGGGACAATTTGTACTACCTTGTGATTTTTCCAAAATTGAGGGATGTTTAGCCCTTGCCGATTTAGGTGCTAGCATCAATCTCATGCCTCATTCTCTTTGGAAATTGATGAGATTGCCTAGACTCACCCCCACGAACATGACTATCGAGCTAGCAAATTGTACACCACTTAAGCCAATTGGAATAGCCGAGGATGTCTATGTTAGGATTGGAAAGTTTGTTTTTCCCGCGTACTTCGTCATATCCGATTATGAGTGTGATCCTAAATGTCCCATTATTTTAGGTCGACCCTTTTTATCGACGACTCGAGCCGTAATCGACGTCCACGGTGGGAAACTTACTATGAGATATGGGGAGGAACAAATGGACTTTTTCACGAATAAATCTCAAGTTTCAAATGATCATGATAAAACCGAGATGTCAAATTCTAATGATTTCAAAATGTTAACTTTAGAGGAAAATATGAGGCTTGATGCATGTTTTGAAAGAATTAAAATGAACAGTTTTAAATATGACGATTTTAATAATAAAGAATACGTTTACTTATTTCAAAAGGGTATTCGCAGATTTATGGATGAAAAATCATATTGGGATTTATTCGGTGAAACAAGAGAACAACCAATTCCGAACGGCGACGTTAGTGCCATCACGACAATGACCAATATGGACTCGTCTTCACCACCTTCGAAAGACCATGTCTTTGAGGCTTCAGCTTCTAAATCCATTGAAGTGCCTCCATTACCTAGCCCAACACCCTTTGAGGCTAAAGGTTTCATCGACATCGATCCTATCGTCATAGAAAAGTCACCTAAATATAGCCCTAGGGCTTGTAAGACCATGGTTGTGAGTGCTCACATCGACTCTTTCTTTGACGATGACGATGGAGATTTTGTCGAGATTGATCACGTTCTTCAAAATCCACATGCCATTTTTGATTCTCCTAAAAAGTATTCTAAGTGTGGTAAGTATGATGATTATGAGTTTGATCCCGAGATTGAGGAAATTATCAAACGAGAGCTAGCTCTTTTGCCTCCACTTCCACCTATGAGTGAGGTAGATCTTTCCAAAATCGAGGATGAACTTAATGAGTTAGAACGTCTTATTTTCGATGACGAACCAACTCACGTGACCCAAAATCCCATTCTCTAGGAGTTACCTAATCAATACTCCTCAAATGAGAATGAAGTTTATCACATTCATGAGGAGTTACCTAATCAACACTCCTCCCTTATGAATGGTGATTTTGTGCTTGATCGTGATCTCTTCGAGAGAATTTCAAATATCATTAATGAGGATTATGAAGAAATTTGGTTTGATAAGCCTATTTACGATGAAGAAATCGATGAGATTCATGATCATGAGGATGATGAATATGTTGACCCCGAGGGGCGGTGTTCTTTATTGATCAATGTTTTGAGAACTTATACAATCCACCACCCCCTAACCGCGACTTAAATGTGAGGATTTTTAGCGTGACTAATCTTAAATTTGAAACGCCTAATATTTTCGACATAATCAAATCGGGTTTTCATAAATAGTTTTTAAACGATGAAAAAGGAAAGGATTTTAAAATTGATTTAAAAGATTTTTCTGCAAGTTTAACACCGTCATCACATCGTTACTTGAGTGCTACCACCTCTTCTAGTCCTTTTGACGACGGCTGGTGTGGATCTAGTGTGGGGGGAAGCCCCTTATGTTACCTCACATTTCTCCACCGACGACGAGATATTCGATCCTGGAATTGCTTGTAAAGGGAAATCTCGGTCTTCCACCTATGCAATAAACGGAAAAATTATCTATTTGCTTGGTGTGAGTCTACGTCGAGTAGCTCATGGTTTTAGTGCCCCACCCATTGTCCCACCCTTCCATCTTATTTCTATTTTCTTTGACCTCTTTGAGGTTCCACTATTGGTTGAAGTAGAGTTGTTTCGTCTTTCATCCGAAAACGAAGAAGCCATCTTTGACCCCGGTATACGTTTATCAGGTTTTTAAAGTACTCCACGTACTTTTGGGCATTGTTTATCATGTAAGCCCTACCAAAAATGACCAAACCATGATTATCCCTAAATGATCACATTTATGGGGATTCGAGTCGAGCTTTTGACTCGGTTAAAAAAAACAAGGTGCCTCGTGTGGGATTCTCATGCTTATCCTTGTAAATATTATCGTTTTCTAATAGTGTAACGAGGGGACTTGTGCTCTTCCTACCTTTGTTCTGTGGTTGTTTGTGATTGTGATTTATTAGGTTCATCATCATCATTGAAGCCACTGGTGTTCGTTTTACGTATCACTCGAGCTTTGATCGTTGCCTTTGGAGATTCTGATATCCGATGATATCCTTTTATGTTCTAACGATTATCTTATTAGCATAATTCATAAACAGCTTTTAGGTTATTCGTTTTACCCTTTTCATGCTCGAGATTAAGCATACGAATTTCGTCTCTAGTATGGGGGTGTTTCAGCCCTAGACTCGAAACATTGAGGACAATGTTTAATTTTAGTATGGGGGTGAGTAGATACTTCACCTTGCTTATGTCATCACGCAATCCAAATTTCATCTTTTGGTTATCGTTTTATGCAAAATAAGGCAAAAAATGGCCAAATTTTAAAACTTTTCTTGTTTTTCATAAGTGTTTAAGACACGAATGTAGGTTTTCCAATGGTGAGAATAAGAGTAGTTTTTTACTCGATGGTGTGTGTTGAGCACTTAGCTTCGATTCCTTAACTTATTAGGCTAAGTCTCTTAAATGAGGACGAGAAATGATAGAGTTAATTGTAAGTTACGTAATCTTTCATAATCTCATGTGTAGTAATTATTAGCTTATTCTCTCCACGCTTTTGTTTAAATAAATGCAATACGTAAGGTCGTACGATTTAAAAGGTTACTTAGCTTCTAGCCCAAGATCGTTTAAAAGTTGCTCGTGTTCGAATAGAGTTCATAGCTAAGGCATAACTTATTGAAGCGGGATGTGAAGATTAACAAAGTTCCAAAAAGGCCTAACAAGGAATGAGGAACTCCATTTTGTTGCTAAAGATCCAAGATGATGTGAAGCATCATTATTCCAAAATCAATATGAAGGATCGAGATACACGACGAGAAGCAATATAATCCCTTAAAGATCATGGAGAAGTCTATCAAAAAAGACCCTAACAAGGTATGAGGATAAATATATCCAAGTCCGAAAAGGAGGCGGATCATTCTATATCAAAATCCCAAATAAATATTGAAGATAAATGATGAAGTCGTGGTCCAAGTTTGAAGAAATTCCATATATGAAGAGAAGACCATTATTTCAAGAACGTCTTCCATGATTTGAAGTACGAAACGCATGCCAAATATCGGTCCGAGAAAGGTCTCAAATCATGAAACGAGTTATGCCAAGATATGAATTTAAGGAGATTACGAGAAGCCGTTTAAAAGATCGTGTCCCTTAGCTAACTATCAATTAAATCGTCCTACTTTATTTTCGGCCTTAAAAAAATATTGAAATAAGTCAAATGCATCCTCGTGATCATTAAGACAAAAATAAAATATAAGAGATACCAATTAGGAATAAGGGAGTCTAAGTACGTAGTTAACACTCATGAGTAATGATTGTGTTGCTAACTTATAATGACAATGATCTCGTTACACGCTTAGCATGAAATTGGGTAAAAATCGAGGATGACGAACTTATCTCTATGAGGCATTCACGTGTTCTTATTCTATGATCCTAAAAGTCACTTAATCATGATGAAAACAATACATTATGTCTAAAACGCATGTAGTAGTTTATTTAAAGTTTACGTTTCAATAAATGTCACATAAAAATGGTTTTTGGAAGTGCTATGATACTTAATTCTAGCATTGCGTGGGGACACGACAATGGTTTAGTATGAGGGAGTGATGAGACTAATAGTCTCATCGTCCAAATCGGTCTTAAAACGCTTAAAATATCATTAAAATACCCCAAAATATGCTTGTGTTTGTTCATTGTGTATTTTATGTACGGATATCGTGAAATCAATAAAAGATTACAAGAATAAAGGAAAAACGAACACGGGAAACGAAGCCGCACAAAGAACCGGACCCGAATCATGAATTTCCAAAATGGTCCTTGAAGTTTTGAAGATTGTCAACTTTGGTCCCTCATCTTTGAAGATTTAGCAAGAGAGGTCCTTGGAGACATCATATTTGGCAAGAAAAGTCCTCCATACTTGAAGATTATACAAAAGAAGCCCTTAAAATATGTCAAAATTGCACCATTGGTCCTTGTGATAACTTTACAAAAGTTATTGTGGCAAAAATGGGAAAATGCAAAGTTTATTATAAAAGGAACAGAGGGGATGGCTGTTATAAACTTTGTTTGCAAACACTTTGGAAATAGAGGGACTTGTTGTATCTAGACAACAAAACCACCACCCACCACTCCTGGCCTCACACGTCACCCCACTTCACCTCTCCACCAATCATACTTCATCACCCTGCCAGCTCACCAATGCCATGTCACACCACCAGTTATTAATAAACTAGTCAAAAAAGTCAAACTTATTTTGCCACTAAACACCTTTTTAAATTTAATCCCTGATTGCAACACACACATATGAACAAACCCTAAATCCCTAATCCCTTTATAACAAAGGGGTTTTCCCTAATTGATTATAGATCACTGATTAAACCCTATATCAGCTTATCCCCACCTTCAAACAACATCTAGCTCATGGGTAGGACCCCATTCATGCTCCCCTGTCTCACCAAAGATAGTAAACTTGGAATCCTATAGCAATCCAACACATCTCCTTCATTTCTTGGTCCCATAGAGATATTTTAAAGGCCAAGATAAGTCAAACACCAGCTGGACATCACATGATGTATTTGACTAATTTCAAAAGTTCAAGACTCAAGGGCATTTTAGGATTATCAGCATCTAGGATTTTGGCAATTGTATTTTATATTAAGTATTCTAGAATAGTCCTAGATCTAGTATAAATAAAATGTGGCATGTCACTTGTATTTTTGTTCCAGAATGTTTAATTTGTAAACCCTTTTTACTAAATAGTTAAAATTGTTTTTTTGGCCTTGCAATTTATTGTTCTGAGTTCCATGTTTACAATTTATGCAATCTAAATTTGTTTTGTTTACTCATTGTTAATACCAAAGTATTTTTTATCAAAGTTTTGGTTGAAAATTTTTGGGACCTAAGTTGTATAAGTTTTTGCTTATGCTTGGATTGACATACAAGCATAAAGAGACTTATCGAACTTGTTTGATTTTTGTTGAACACCCTTGAGTTCTTGTTTAATGATTTTCTTTAAAAGTTGCTATAAGTTTTTACTCAAAATTCTTGTTTTTGGTGAACTTATTGTTACAAAAGCTCTTCCTACAAGCTTACTGACAATAAGCTTGTAAGAAGGTTTTGTGAACTTCCCATTTTTTGTTTGTCTTTTTCTTAGCAGGATCAAAAGAAGGGCATAACCCTCACATAACTGTTGTAGTTTTGTGAGGGTTTTGACTGTTGTTGCCCCTTTCATTTCATTCAAACAAGCCCTAAACCCTCAGAAGCTAGCTAATATGGTGATGGCATCAGCAGGCCATAGCTTGGCCTGGATGTAGGTCAGGCAGGTATAGCTTGAACCAATGATATTTTGTGATTTTTGATGCCTATGTGACTTGTTGTGGAATTTTTTTGATGCTTGTCTTCGTGCTTTATTCATGTTCATTTAGTAGTTTTGATGCATGTTAGATAGAATATATTCAGATTTAAGTGTTTTGTTGAAAATTTTGTTTGCAAAATTTTATATTAAGTAGATAAAGGGGTGTTTGGATCTGGTATATGCTACCTTGGGTGACACTTGAGTGGGATATAATTAGTTATAAAATGCTCTAAGTAGGATTTTTTAGTCATACTTCACTTGTTTGGTGGTTCTTATAGTGTAAAAATTGGATTTTGTGTTTCAAGTTTGCAAAAATAGTCACTTTAATCAGTAATCTAAAACAAGGCTGTTTGGTGTTTTTTTAGATTCTCAAATCTTTGTAATTTGCTATGCTATTGATAATCTAGGTTTATTGATAGATTATTTGTGATCTGGTTAGGATTTAATCAAGTTATGCTTGTTATTTTTATGCTTATCTTGACTCCCCACACTCCACTCAGTGTGGGGGTGCCTTTGCTTTCAAAAGAAACCAAGTAAAAAGCTATAAATCGTCCAAAAACAAGTTACTAAGGTTCATTAGTGGGAACAAGGTTCCCACTGGTTGTGTTGAGTTTCCCACTGACAAGCATAAGGACAAAAGTCCCTAGCTGTCACATTCAGTTTTGCATATTTTTTATCTTTAGTGGTGAAAATATTTTTCATAGTTTTTTACTTTCCCTGTTTTATTTAATTATTTTATGATTTTTCATAAAGTTTATTTTTATTTTACTGTTCATTTTACTATTTTTAGAATTAATTTTATATTAAAATAGTTTTTATTATACTGTTTTTGTCTTTTAATAAAAAAATTAGTATTTTTCATTTTTAAAATTTTTCTTATTTTAAGTTAATTATTTTAAGATTTAAATAGAAATTTCACGGTTCACCTTGTTTTATGAATTTTTAGAATTAATTTAAGTTAAATTAAGTTTTTAATTAAAACTGTTTTGTCTTAGTGGTAAAAATTACTTTTTTCAAACTTTTTCATTTTTCTACTATTTAGTAATATAAGTTAGAATTTTTCAAACAGTAAATTATTTTTAGCATATTTTATTATTTTTTATCATTATTTTATTTTAAAAAGTGTTTTTAGTGTTTTAAAAATAGAAAAATAGTTTTTAAAATTTAGGAAAAAAACTTTTTAGTGTTTAATTAATATAAGTAAGATATTTGTTTGATAAAATAATATTTTTGGCTTTTTGTTGAGTATATTTAATTTTAGGGCTTTAATTATGATAGGTGTGAAAACACCCATCCTTTTACCACTTATTTCTTGCTAAAACGAGACCAAAACGCGTATTTAATGTCATTTATTTGGAATTATGCATGGTTTTTGTGTTTGTTGTGTTTTCAGAGCCAACCGGATAAATATTAAAGAAAACATGGGATTGCACGGGTTTTATCGAAGAAAAAGACGAAAAGACGAAGTCTATAGTCCAAGAGATGCAAAAGATTTGAAGTCAATGGGTCTTTTTGAAGATTTATCGAAGAAAAGGGCCAAAGATGGAAGATTTACATATGTCGAAGAACTCAAGTCTATTAAATGAAGAAAATAAAAGAGGAGTTGAATTTATTCGTCGACAAATCTCGAATCGAAATCGAAAACGTCAACTTTTCTGAAAAGACGAGAAGACAAAAAGAAAGTAAGAAAGTCCAATCACCAACCAAAGACAAGGCCTATAAATAGCCCTTCCCTTCACATTTTCAAGACTAGTTTTTCCTTTCTGTTATTTTTCTTCCTAGTTCGTAGGAAACACCAACTCCCTTAAGGAGATTGGTGGTTTTTTATTTTCTTTGATTCCTCCATAATCTTGTATGTTTAATCTTTCCATTTTGTTTGTTTGAATCTTAATCCTTAATACAAGTTTCTATTTCATCTTGTTCTTCCTTTTCTTATTGATTCAAAGTTCTAAGGTTTTTATTTTATTGGTTTTGATCATCAAAAGTAAGTGGGTTTTGAGTTTTTGTTGATTTGGTTTGATGTTTATCATTAGTAAATGATTAGTGGTTAAATTAGTTTAAGTTTTGGTTAAAAACTTGGTGGATTTTGATTAAATTCGTAGTGTTTGTTTTTCCCCTGTTCTTCGTCTTCATATACCTTCCCAGATTCCGAATGAAGGATTTGGGTTAAATATTCCGGATCAACGTTTTCTCCTTATTATTCCGCATAAAGCTTATTATTCCGAGTAAAGGTTTCTTTTAAAACATTCCGGATAAAGTAAAATATTCCGAGCGAAGAGTTCTCTTTATTTATTCTGGATGAACGAAATGTTCCGGATGAGTCTTATGTGTTAATTATTCCGCATCAACAAGATATTCCGAACCAGCTCTTTTTTCTTAATTATTCCGAGTGAAGCACTGTTCCGAGTCAAGTAATATATTCCGAATAAACTTTATTCCGGGTCAGTTGTTATTCCGAATCAGTGTCCTTTTGATTATTCCGAATGAATGAATATTCCGAGTGAAGCTAATATATTCCAGATCGACATATTTATTCCGAGTCAAGCAAATATTCCGGATCAAGATTAACATTCCGGATCAACACATTTATTCCGAATCAAGCACATTCGGAATGAAGGAAGTTTGGTTGAACATTCCGAATGAAGCAAATTCAAGATATTCCGGATGAAGGTTTTTGTCTAAGATATTCCGAATAAAGGTTATATTCCGGATCAAGCATTACATTCCGAATCAGCTGTTTTTCTCAGTTGAGGTATTTTACTGTTTTAAGTTTTAAGTTTAATCCAGGCTTTATTATTATTAATTGCTTTTCGCATTTACCTTTTAAGTAGATATAGATCGAAAGCTCCCCCTTTTTTAGTTACCAAGAACAACAATTCCACTTTGAACCGTGATCGATTCGAGAAGATACCGAGAACGAAACAACGACATATATAATTGGGTACGAGCAACATAAAGAAAGATCTTGCAACAAATCTTTTTATTAACTAACTAAAAATCAGTTATTAAAATGGCGCCGCTGCCGGCTCTTTTCGTAAGGATCAACGGTTTCTTGTGAGAAAAATTGGATTTTGGGATCCGTTCTTTCGGGAACGTTATTTTCAAGCAGAAAAATTTTCAAAAACCCATAAAAATATAAAATTTTCAAAAATACAAAAAAATTAAAAAACCTATAAAAACCAAAAATATTTTCTCTTGCATTTTCTTTTTAGTGTATGCGTACTCGATCAACGTCTTATCCCGAGCACGAGACTCTCGATAATTTAGACATGGCCGGTGTACACAACAAAAATAATAATCCACCTCAACCCAACATGAATAATCCACCCCTACCCTACCTACGAACCATGGAGGAGCTATGTCAACCTATGATGAACGGACGTGGAGGCCCGATTGTGCCGATGCAAATCACGGCTCAAGAGTTTTTGTTTGAAGCATCACATGATCCAACAAGTGCAAACTAATCCATTTCGCGGAATTCCAAATGATGATGCCAACAAACACCTCGACAAATTCATTACCATCACCCAAAGAATGAAGTCACCCGGTGTTTCTATGGATGAACTTCGCCTTCAACTATTTCCCCACTCGCTTCTCACCATGCTGAAAAATGGTTTGACCGTCTCCCAAAGAATTCTATTCATACTTGGGACGACATGACTCAAACGCTTTTTGTCGCGCTACTTCCCACCATACATGGTCACGAGCCTTCGTAACCAAATTAGTGGATTCATGCAAGAAGATGATGAGTCGCTCTTTGTTGCTTGGGAACGATACTATGATTTGATCGACCGTTTTCCAAATCATAACATGCTCCCCGTCACTCTCATTGATACTTTCTACAATGGTCTCACTTTTCGTGATCGTGACACGATCAACGCCGCCGCCGGTGGTACTTTTATGAAAAGGAGACCGGAGGAGTGTAGAGAGTTGATTGAAAACATGACTACTCACCACAAGAATTGGGATTCATCCGCATCCTCAAGATCTAATAAGAGATTCAATGTTTCTTCTACTACTTCCAATCCCGAGATAGCCAAACTTACCCGACAAGTCGCGGAGATGAACAAGAATTACATGACCATGGCCACAAACCACTTTCAACAAGCTAAAGCCGTTTCTATTTCTTGTGACACATGTGGTGGTCCTCATTCTTACAATGATTGTCCTTCTACTCAAGGCAATTTTTTTGAAAACGTTAACGCGGCATACGGTACTTATCCTACGGGAGGCTATCAAGCTCGTCCTCAAGGAGACCGTAACTTGATAAGTTATCGTTCAAACAACTATCTTGCACCACCCGGTTTTACTCCTCCAAACCAACACCAACAACAAAGCTATAACCGAATAACCAATCCCAACCTCGTGCTAACAATCAATATCAATCCCAAAGAAACCCATACCCACCTCAAGGAAATTCTCAAGCTTACCAAGCTCCACCTCTGAATCAACTGATGGCATTGAATCAAGACGTCGAGACGTTCATGAGGACTAATAGAGAGATGGTGACGAATCTTCAGAGTCAATTCATCAACTTGAAGGGAGAAATGGCGAAACAAAGGAGCGATATTCGAGCCGAGCTAAGGAATGACATGGCGAAACAAAGCAATGATATTCGTGCAGACATGAGAGACTCTTTCAGCACTCAAGCGGATAACATGCGTGATATGATCGGTTCGCTCTTCCAAGGTAATCAACCCTCTTCTTCGGGTACTCTTCCGAGTAACACCGTTGCAAATCCACGAGGGGAGATGAAAGCAATCACCACTCGTAGTGGAAAAGGTTATACGGAACCCGAGCTTCCTACACATCCACCCGTGATTGTGAACAAGGAAAAAGAGCAACTTTCTTCACCTCCTTTGTGAGTGATCCTATTCCCCTAAAGCCTTCCTCTTCATCCGATATACCTTATCCTTCAAGGTTGAAGAAAGAGAAGCAAAAGAGCAAGGATGATATTCAAGTTTCAAACTTTCTTAAAATGTTTAAACAATTGAATTTTAACATCTCCTTTGCCGAGGCTCTCGCTCACATGCCTAAATATGCGAAGATGTTTAAAGATCTTCTTAGTGACAAGGAGAAGCTTCTTGAAATTGCTCAGACCCAACTTAATGAGAATTGCTCCGCGGTTCTCTTAAGGAAATTGCCCACCAAACTTTGTGATCCGGGTCGCTTCTTGATTCCTTGCAACTTCCCCGGAGTAGAGAATTGCATGGCCCTAGCCAATCTAGGTGCCAGTATAAACTTAATGCCTTTAAGTGTTTGGAAGCAATTATCTCTCCCCGAGCTAGTCCCCACCAAAATGACTTTGGAACTAGCTAACCGTACGGTTGCTTATCCAGTGGGGATAGCCGAAGACGTCTTCGTTGGCGTTGACAAATTCACCTTCTGGGCGGATTTTGTTGTCGTTGACTATGAAATGGACCCCCGTGTTCCATTAATCGTTGGACGTCCCTTCTTGAGGACCAGTCGCACTCTCATTGATGTAGCCGCGGGCGAAATAATCATGAGAGTTGGTGACGATAAAATTGTCTTCAACATGGGTATGATTTCTAAGCAACCTTATTCATATGAGAGTGTTAATGCTATTGATGTTCTCGATGAGGCTTGTGAAGAACACTTTCATGATGCTTGTAAAAGTAATCTCTCTTCTCTACCCAATGTTGAGACCGTTGCCTCAATCGCTCCGTCATTGACTCCTTTTGGAGAAAGTGACTTTCTTTTGGATGAATTTGAAGCTAGTTTGGGTCCACTTGATATTAAGTATGATGATTCTCCCACCGATTGGGAAGAAGACATTCGTAAAATTGAGAAACTTCTCAATGAAGACCCGTTTTCTCCTCCTTCTCCTAAAGAGGTGACTAATGATGATCAATCGTTAGTTACACCATCTATTGAGGATCCTCCCACTCTTGAGCTTAAGGACTTACCTCCCCATATCGAGTATGTTTTCTTAGAAGGCATTTATCAACTTCCCGTTATCATTGCTAAGGACTTAAAAGCCGATGAGAAAACTCGTCTCATTAAAGTTCTCAAGAAACATAAAAGAGCTATCGCTTGGAAAATCTCCGATATTCGCGGAATTGAACCTCACTTTTGCACACATAAAATTCTCATGGATGACGACTTTAAGCCCACAATTAAAAGCCAACGAAGGGTGAATCCTAAAATCCATGACGTTATCAAAAAAGAGGTTATCAAACTTCTTGATGCGGGCATGATTTACCCTATTTCGGATTCACCATGGGTTAGTCGAGTCCATTGTATGCCTAAGAAAGGCGGAATCATCGTTGTGCCCAATGTAAACAACGAGTTGATTCCTACACGTCTCGTTACTGGGTGGAGAGTTTGTATAGACTATCGCAAACTCAATGATGCCACGAGAAAGGATCATTTCCTTCTTCCTTTTATGGAATAAATGCTTGAACGTTTAGCGGGTAATGAATGATACTGCTTTCTTGATGGTTTCTCGGGTTATTTCCAAATACACATCGATCCCCAAGATCAAGAGAAGACAACATTCACTTGTCCCTATGGCACATTTGCCTACAAAAGAATGCCTTTTAGCTTATGCAATGCCCCCGTGACTTTCCAAAGGTGCATGTTATCTATTTTCCATGACATGGTTGAGCAAACCATAGAAGTCTTCATGGATGATTTCTCGGTCTTTGGGGATTCATTCTCTTCTTGCCTTGCCAATTTAGAACGTATGCTTAAGCGGTGCGAAGACACTCGCCTTGTTCTAATTTGGGAAAAATGCCATTTTATGGTAAAAGAAGGCATTGTGCTAGGACACAAAATCTCTAAAGCCGGTCTTGAAGTCGACCGTGCTAAAGTGGATGTCATAGCCAAATTACCTCCACCTTCAACCGTGAAGGGTGTGAGAAGTTTTCTCGGTCATGCGGGATTCTATCGTCGATTCATTCAGGATTTCTCTAAAATCGCTCGCCCGATGACCCACCTCTTGGAAAAAGATACTCCTTTTATCTTTTCTAAAGAGTGTATTGAAGCCTTCAATCTTCTTAAGGATAAGATAACTCAGGCACCGGTCTTGGTTACCCCTAATTGGGAGCTAGCTTTTGAGTTGATGTGCGATGCTAGCGACTTTGCTATTGGAGCGGTTTTGGGACAAAGGATCAACAAACACTTCCAACCAATCCATTATACTAGCAAGACAATGACGGGGGCTCAATTTCGTTATACGACAACCGAAAAAGAGCTTTTAGCTATTGTCTATGCTTTTGAAAAATTTCGCCCCTATCTTGTTTTATCCACCACCATCGTATACACGGACCATTCCGCGTTGAAGTACTTGATGACTAAGCATGACTCTAAGCCAAGACTTCTTTGCTGGGTTTTACTCCTTCAAGAATTCAACATTGAAATTCGTGACAAGAAGGGAGCCGAAAACCTAGCCGCGGATCATCTAAGTAGACTTGAGGATCCATATCAAGGGGATCATCCGGACAAAGAGATCAATGACTCTTTTCCCCTTGAGACCTTACTGTCTATTTGTGCCAATCTTGATGACACCCCGTGGTTTGCCGACATTGCAAACTACTTAGCGGGTGGTGTTCTCATGAAAGGGTTAACATCCCAACAAAAGAAAAAGTTCTTGAATGATGTTAAGACTTACTTTTGGGATGACCCTTTTCTCTTCAAACAATGCGCTGATTTGATTATTTGTCGATGTGTTGACGGACGGGCAGCTTTAGAAATTCTCGAGGCTTGCCACAAAGGATCCACCGGTGGTCACTTTGGTCCCAACTACACCGCCAAAAAAGTGTTTGACTCGGGATTCTATTGGCCCACCATTTATCGTGACGCTCACACAATGGTTAAAAACTGTGATGATTTCCAAAGACAAGGAAAGATCACACATAAAGATGAGATGCCTCAAAATTTCATACAAGAATGTGAAATCTTTGATGTATGGGGCATTGACTTTATGGGGACATTCCCTTCTTCTAAAGGAAACAAATACATCTTTGTCGCCGTTGACTACGTTTCTAAATGGGTTGAAGCCAAAGCTTTACCCACTAATGACGCAAGGGTGGTTTGTAATTTCTTGAAACAACTGTTTGCTCGATTCGGTGTTCCTCGTGTAATAATCAGTGACCGCGAGACTCATTTTTGCAATGATCAATTTGGAAGAGTCATGGCTAAGTATGGTGTCAATCAACGTCTTTCCACCGCTTACCATCCTCAAACCAACGGTCAAGCCGAGATATCCAACCGTGGATTGAAGCGAATTTTGGAACGTACTGTGGGAGAGCATCGTGCCTCGTGGGCCGATAAACTTGATGATGCTCTGTGGGCTTTCTGTATCGCCTATAAGACACCGATTGGTTGTACACCTTATCGTCTTGTGTACGGGAAAGCATGCCACCTCCCTATCGAGCTGGAACATAAGGCATACTGGGCCTTGAAGTGGGCTAACTTCGACATCAACAAAGCCGGTGATCTTTGCAAGATTCAACTCAACGAGCTACATGAATTGAGGAATGAAGCTTACGAGAACTCATTGATCTACAAGGAGAAGACCAAGATTATCCACGATGTTAGAATTAAGAACCGAGAGTTCCACGTTGGTGATCAAGTCTTACTTTTTAACTCTCGGTTGAAGATCTTCTCGGGCAAGTTGAAGAGCCGCTGGTCTGGTCCATTCACCATCGCCAATGTCTTTCCCTATGGCACCATTGATCTTTCTCAGCCAAATGGGCCCAATTTTAAGGTGAATGAGAAGCGTTTGAAGTTGTACTTTGGTGAGGACATCTCTCATGAGATGATTCCATCCCTCACCACGTTTCCCATGAATTAGTTCGGGACCGAGTCAGGCTCGTGACTCGGTTAACAAAAACAAGCGCTCCTCGGGAGGCAACCCGAGTATCTATCCCCCCTTTTCCCGTTTTTCTTCCTAAGTGTAAGGGGAGCTATATAGGTTGCTTGTGTTTGTATGGTGATGTGATTACAGGGATAAGTGCACTCTTGGAATCTTTGAAGAACCGTGCTCCCATGTTATCCGCAATTCCGGTTCCATCTCTTAACTATCGTGACTCAATTTTCTTCATACTCACATTTGAAATTGATCACTTTAGTTGTCTCCTCCTTAACTTGATTTAACCAACGTGCACAATGTCATAAGTGTAGGGGAGACTTTTCCCACATGCTTAAACATTGAGGACAATGTTTATATTAAGTGTAGGGAAGACTTCTATCGAAGTTTTAAGAGGACTTTTCCATCAAAGTGCCTTCATTTAACCGGAAAATTCGATTTTTCGACATTTTTCAAAATTTTTAATCTATTTTGGCCTAGTTGTATAGTTGTATTTTCCTTTGTTATGTTGATTTTCTTTCCTTGCTAGAATAAAATTTCAATAAAGTGGTTTTAAATTTTTCAAAGTCGTGAATATTTTGACTCAACCCGAGTTTACTTATCTTAGTTTACTCTAGCTTGTATCCTTAACGTGTTTAAGTCAAGTTTTGCTAGGCTTTTATATAAGGAGCTTTAAAACGCGAAAGTATTAACTCTCACGGGTTAAGAACAAGAACTTTTCGCCAGTTCCTATAATTGATCCTAGAGAGTCGTTTATCAAGGGAACTTTAAAAAGCAAATTCTAAACTTGAAAGAGTCTAAGAAGATGCAAGATCCTATAGGCGACTCGATAACCCAAAACTTTGATTTAATTGGCTAAGCATCCACGAGTCTCATTCCTTGAGATTTTAAATTGTGGAGAACGAGAGATGATAGAGTCAATTATAAGTTTGGTATTCTTTCGTGAATTTGTGTGAGTTGATTATAAGCCTATTCTCCCATCGCTTGCTAATAAATTTATCTGCAATAAATAAGGTTGTACGATTTGAAAAGTTACTTAGCTTCTAGCCCAAGATCGTTTAAAAGTTTCTCGGTATTAATTAGAGTTCATAGCCAAGGCATAACTTATTGAAGCGGGATGCGAAGATTGGCGAGTCCGAAAAGGTCCTAACAAGACATGAGGGCTACATTTTGTTGCTAAATATCAAAAAGTGATGTGAAGAATCATTTATCGAAAATCAATAGGAAGGATCGAGACACACGACGAAAAGCAAAAACTCCCCAAAAGTCATGGAGAAGTCTATCCGAAAAGACCCTAGCAAGGTATGAGGATAAATAGATCCAAGTCCTAAAAGGAGGCGGATCGTTGTATATCAAAGTCCAAAATAAAGATTGGAGAAAAATGAAGAAGTCGTGGTCCAAATATGAAGAATCTCTCAAAACTTCAAGTGAAGGAATTCCTATTATGAAGAGAAGACCATAATTCCAAGAACGTCTCTCAAAGATTCGAAGTATGAAGTCGCTGCCAAATATCGGTTCGAGAAAGGTCTCAAATCGTGAAGCGAGTTATGCCAAGATATGAACTTTATGAGGTCCCGAGAAGCAGTTTTAAAATATTTTGTCCTTTAGCTAACTATTGATTAAATCGTCCCACTTTGTTTTCAGCCTAAATAACTATCGAAATAAGTCAAACAATGCATCCTCGTGATCATTCCAGACAAAAATAAAATATAAGAGATACACCTAGGAATAAGGGAGTCTAAGTGAATAATTGGGCCACATGAGTTCGTGTTAGTTTGCTAACTTATAATAACAATGATCTCATTTTTAAGCTTGGTATGGGGAACGTGAAACTTGAGAATGATGAACATTCATGACAATCTAAAACCCCAATGTAAGTCTTTAAATACTTTACTTGTTTTGTTCTTTTGGTTTCCTTAGTGTTTAGAATTTAATAAAGGCCAAGGTGGGTTATTTATGATGAGAAATGTAAACCGTGCTTTAAAATTATAGAATTGCATGAGGGCATGACAATGGTTAAGTGTAGGGGATTTGATAGGTGTGAAAACACCCATCCTTTTACTACGTATTTCTTGCTAAAACGAGACCAAAACGCGTATTTAATGTCATTTGTTTGGAATTATGCGTGGTTTGTGTGTTTGTTGTGTTTTCATAGCCAACCGGATAAATATTAAAGAAAACATGGGATTGCACGGGTTTTATCGAAGAAAAAGACGAAAAGACGAAGTCTATAGTCCAAGAGATGCAAAAGATTTGAAGTCAATGGGCCTTTTTGAAGATTTATCGAAGAAAAGGGCCAAAGATGGAAGATTTACATATGTCGAAGAACTCAATTCTATTAAATGAAGAAATTAAAAGACGAGTTGAATTTATTCGTCGACAAATCCCGAATCGAAATCGAAAACGTCAACTTTTCTGAAAAGATAAGAAGTGAAAAAGAAAGGAAGAAAGCCCACTCACCAACCAAAGACAAGGCCTATAAATAGCCCTTCCCTTCACATTTTCAAGACTAGTTTTTCCTTTCTGTTATTTTTCTTCCTAGTTCGTAGGAAACACCAACTCCCTTAAGGAGATTGGTGGTTTTTTATTTTATTTGACTCCTCCATAATCTTGTAAGTTTAATCTTTCCATTTTGTTTGTTTGAATCTTAATCCTTAATACAAGTTTCTATTTCATCTTGTTCTTCCTTTTCTTATTGATTCAAAGTTCTAAGGTTTTTATTTTATTGGTTTTGATCTTCAAAAGTAAGTGGGTTTTGAGTTTTTGTTGATTTGGTTTGATGTTTATCATTAGTAAATGATTAGTGGTTAAATTAGTTTATGTTTTGGTTAAAAACTTGGTGGATTTTGATTAAATTCGTGGTGTTTGTTTTAACCCTGTTCTTCGTCTTCATATACCTTCCCAGATTCCGAATGAAGGATTTGGGTTAAATATTCCGGATCAACGTTTTCTCCTTATTATTCTGCATAAAGCTTATTATTCCGAGTAAAGGTTTCTTTTAAAACATTCCGGATAAAGTAAAATATTCCGAGAGAAGAGTTCTCTTTATGTATTCCAGATGAACGAAATGTTCCGGATGAGTCTTATGTGTTAATTATTCCGCATCAACAAGATATTCCGAACCCGCTCTTTTTGCTTAATTATTCCGAAAGAAGCACTGTTCCGAGTCAAGTAATATATTCCGAATACACTTTATTCCAGGTCAGTTGTTATTCCGAATCAGTGTCCTTTTGATTATTCCGAATGAAGGAATATTCTGAGTGAAGCTAATATATTCCGGATCGACATATTTATTCTGAGTCAAGCAAATATTCCGGATCAAGATTAACATTCCGGATCAACACATTTATTCCGAATCAAGCACATTTCGAATGAAGGAAGTTTGGTTGAACATTCCGAATGAAGCAATTTCAAGATATTCCGGATGAAGGTTTTTGTCTAAGACATTCCGAATAAAGGTTATATTCCGGATCAAGCATTACATTCCGAATCAGCTGTTTTTCTCAGTTGAGGTATTTTACTGTTTTAAGTTTAATCCAGGATTTATTATTATTAACTGCTTTTCGCATTTACCTTTTAAGTAGATATAGATCAAAAGCTCCCCCTTTTTAGTTACCAAGAACAACAATTCCACTTTGAACTGTGATCGATTCGAGAAGATACCGAGAACGAAACAACGACATATATAATTGGGTACGAGCAACACAAAGAAAGATCTTGCAACAAACCTTTTTATTAACTAACTAAAAATCAGTTATTAAATTAGCATTTAAAATTTAATATTTAATTAATAAAAGGTTTTAAAATTTATTTATTGAATTTTTATTCTTATTTATATTATTTTGGACTTAGTCTTTATTTTTAAATTGTTTTTAGGATTTATTTTTAATTTCATCGCTTTTACGTCTTTTCGTCAACCTTTTTTACGTCATACGTCGTAGTGTAATCGTAGTGTAACTCGTCTTTTAATTTTCTTTCTCAAAACCCAAAAGACGACACTAATCCAAACTTGATTTTATTATATTGGCCTAACATACACACCTTTGCCGAGAACGAACTTGGACTTTTCGTCTTTACGGTTTTCCTAAACCGTATTGATTAATACTTGCCCGCTTTACGCTTTGTTTTCCTAAACAAGTGTAAAAATACGTACATCAGCTAACTATGGATTAAATTGTCCTACTTTATTTTCAGCCTTAATAAGTTATCGAAATAAGTCCGAAATGCATCATCGTGATCATTCAAGACAAAAATAGAATACAAGAGATACACCGTAGGAATAAGGGGGTCTAAGTGAAAAATTAAACCACATGAGTAAGTGTTAGCTTTACTAACTTGTAATTACAATGATCTTGTTTTTATGCTTGGAGGAGGAACGTGAAACTTGAGGGTGATAAATATTCATGACACCAAAAACCCTAATTAAGTCTTAGATTTCCTTACAAGTTCTTCCATCAAACAATTTCAAAGTTAATAAATTGGATGAAATTGTTATATCTTTTATAAATTTTTGATCTTTTCATCGTTGTTAAGTTTCTTTTATTGTAGTAGTAGTAGTATATCGTAATAAAGGCCGAGATGGGTTAATTATTATGAAAAATGTAAATTTGTGCTTTAAAATCGTGCCTTGCATGGGGACATTGTAATGGTAAAGTGTAGGGGATTTAATAAGTGTGTAAACACTTATCCTTTTACCACTTAAAACAAGGAAAAACCAAACCAAAACGTGTATTTAATATCTTAAAAGTCGGCATTACGCGTGGTTTTGTGTGAAATATGTACAAAAGATCATAAACGAAGAAAACACGGGAATTCACGGACAATTATCAAAGAAAAAGTCAAAGGAGCAAAAGTGCCAAAAAGAATGAAGTTTTTAGGGATAATGATGAAGATTTAATAAAGTCTTAACAACGAGGACTGTTTTTGCCATTCTCCAAAAGTCATCCACTAACATACTAGATAGAAGAGCATAAAATTACGAAGACAACGGTCCTGACCTCGCGTCGTAACTCCTCACGGTTTATTTTCTATGAATTTTCTAAGTTTATTAGTTTTTAAATTAAATAAATAAATAATATAAATAAAATAAATTTTCGAAAATTATTATTAATAAATTATTAATATAAAGTTTTTATAAAACAAAAATAATTTTCGTATTATTATTATTATAATTGTTATTATTATTATTTTTTTTATTTTTTTATAAAACCATCACTTTTATTATTATTATTATTATTATTATTATTATTATTATTATTATTATTATTATTATTATTATTATTATTATTATTATTATTATTATTATTATTATTATTAATAATATAATTAGCAAGTTAATAAAAGGAAGGGTCAAAAAAATCGCCAGGCCATATTAGAAAGGGGGGTCTTATTTTATTTTGTGGACTTATAAACGTGAAAGGCTGCCTAACTCAGTTGGAAGCCTCTCGTTCCTTAAGATTTGGCACACACGACCCGAGCTCGAACCCTGGCGAGAGCAAAGGGTGAGGATTATTGAGCCAGTGACACGTGGCACTCTCTGATTGGTCCACGTGGCGACCAGTTTAGACCAGACCTCAGACCGGCTGGCGTCATCATGACAAAAGCCTGACACGTGGCGGCGGCTGGCCAATGCCAGCGCGCCACGTGTCACTGAAAATCAATGATTATGTGTAGGTATGAGGACCAGAACGGTGGCGGCGGCTGACCAATGAGGTGCTGACACATGGCAGTTACAGAGATGCAGTACGAGGTGGCAGCTGGCGCTGACACGTTAGTCTGACGTGTCAGTACAAGGTTCTGACATGGCAGAGGTACAGTGGCGGATGACCAACCAGGAGGTGACACGTGGCAGCGGCACCGCCACGTCAGTACGAGGTTGTAGATGTGGCTGACACATTAGGCGACTGACCAATGGGTGCGTGCCACGTGGCACCTGGCACGCGTCAGTCCTAGGTAAGCGTGTGTCAGGCTTATGATTGCACATGATCCCAAAATCCTCTACAGCTGGCTTCTAGAAGCGGAGAAAATAAGAAATGTGCGATGAATCCAAAGGCCAGCTGTCCATTTTTATATTAACAAGGCAAAAGAAGTGGCGAAATTACTATTCTGCCCCTAAGATCAGCAGCTTATAAATTCATCCACTTTCCATTGTATTTGGAGTTTTTTTTTGTTTTTCCATTGTATTTTTATTTTTTCACATAGTTGTAATTTTTCCTTTCAAGCTTTTGTAACTATCTTTTTAATAATCACTTTATTATCAATAAAAGTTTATGTTTAGCTTATTCTCATTCTACCTTTCTTAATCTTTCTTAATAATCTAGCTTATTATTTTGGGATTAGTTTTTGATAGCTTTTTCCAAATAAGTCTAGATTTATATATAAGTTTGAAATAAGTTATCTTATTTCAAGCTTATTGTGGGCTTATTTTTCTAGATCTACCTTATTATGGGTGATTTGTTCATATAGCTTTTAAGCTTTTTGAATCACATAAGTTTTAATCTTAGGCTTACAACTTATTTATAAGCTAGCTTTTTAATTAATTACTTTTAGTTTAGATCTATTAGTTTTTTATAAAAATAGTTTAGATCTATTAGTTTTAAGTTTAAAAATTAAAGTATTTTCATAAAAACATAAAAAAAAGTTTAGATCTATTAGTTTTTTATACAAAATAGTTTAGATGTATAAGTTTTAAGTTTAAAAATTAAAGTAGTTTCATAAAACCACAAGAAAAATTAGTTTAGATCTATTAGGTATTTGATAAAATAGTGTAGATCTATTAATTTTTAGTTTAAAAATTAATATATTTTTATAAAACTTAAAAAATATTCTAGATCAATTAGTTTTGTTTGAATCTATTTATTAAATATTAATAGTTGCTTATTATTCTAACCTCTTGTGTTATTGTGATCTTCGCGTATCGATTCATCAAGTTTGGTAAAGAGCTTATGGTTTAATAAATTTGGTTCGAGTTTGATTTGGTTGGCCATGTACTATATGGGCCGGGTTACGCTTAGATCAAGTTTGATTTGGTTGGCTGTGTATTTTACGGGCCGTATTTTGTTGCTTTTGGTTGGCCGTGTACTTTACGGGCCATATTTTGTTGCTTATGATTGATTATGTTTAGAGCGTTATCTTCAGACCACGGGTACCAAAGTTCTCTCCTTTTTAAATTTATAGCTTAATCGTTTTAGTTTAATTAATTAGATCAATATAGTTTAAATTGTTTTTAAAAAATATTTTTATATATGAATCGGTTTAATTAGTTTTAAATATTATTGTTGTTTTAAAAAATAGATTTAAAGGTTTAAAAATTAGTTTTTATTTTGGATAAGCTTATTATTAGTATAAAGTTTACACCTTTTGTGATTACTAAGCTTATTAGTATATAAAACTTCAAGTTTTATCATCTAAAATATTAATTAGCTAAAAAGGTTAAAGCTTTACGCTTTATTTTTAAGTTTATCTTTGTGATTTCATTTTTTTGTCATTTTTACTTGTTATTACGTGCTTGCATTTAGATTAATATATATATTTTTTAATTATAATATAGATTTGTTGCATCTTAGATTTAATTACTTTAATTTGTAGTATAATTGTTTTGCATTTTAGTATAATTTTATGTGAACTACTTGCGCTTTTTATTTCTATATATTCCCTACCCTAAATAATTTTCCTCATTTTTAGTTTAAATAGAAATATATTCCAAACAAGTACTATTAACCAAGAACAATTGATCTCTACGATAAAATTGGATTTCAATTCGAGTCGATTTGAGGAACAAAAAATACATTAAATAACTTGCTAAAACTATGGTTATTAATTGCCTAAAATTTTAAAAAGAGCTTATACCTGCATCCAGGCCAGCCCGTTGATGAAGAAAGATATAACACACCTACTAGTACACAACTACACTAATAACATCAACAAACTTCAACCAAAACACACAGATACCAGATATGTGTGTTTAAACAGAATTTCCCGCCAAAACATGGATCAGCTTCAATACTTAAGCAAATGAAACCAATCAAGTTCCTAAAGCTCTTTTTTAAGCTCTATAACAGGAATCAACCATAACTTAACAATTCAAACAGTAGAATAGCAACAGAAATCAAAACGAGATGAACACTATTTTTTTAATTTTTATTTTTATTGATGAACGAAAGTGAGTAAAAAGCTGAAAGGAAGTTACATAAGGTATGACTAATACAAACTACAACTAAATTTTTGGAAATTGAAAGATAAAATAAGCAGGGAAAAGAACACGCATATGAGGTGAGGATGAGAGTATTTATAGGAGGTTTTTAGGTGTTAAATGAGGTGTTTGAGGGGTGTAAGGAAGCGTGGGAGTGAGAGAAAGTTTCTAGAACTGACAGGTTGGCAGGAATTTCAGTATAAAGGCCTAATTAGAATGTTCCACGTGGTTAGGGTTTGAGGTCGTTTTGTGAAATTGGATTGGGGGTTTGTGATTGAGTGAACGACATTGGTTGAGAGTAGTACCGTTGGGTTTGTCTCTTGTGACAACCGTGGTTTTGAGGTTCGTCACTTGGTCTTATTTTAAGGTTAATTTATGTGTGACTATGTGATTTGCGTGTTTACATGTTATTTTGCGTGAACGAGGTTTGTGTGGATATAGTTTATGGGTATAAAGTACTCATAAGTAAATCGAGGAACGGTTATTTCATGTTCATGAGCTAAAAATTAGTGACTATGAAATGAAATGGTGTTATTTTGGTGTTTACGTATACGTATAAGTATTATAGTAAATTGTATTTTTTTTTAGGATTTGGGGTTTAGCATTTAGAGGTCTCGGGTAAGGTGTTTAGTCATGTGATTATTTTTCGGGATGGTTTTAAATCATTTAGGACTTAGTTATAAAGTTTATTTCAAAATTTAAGATTTTTTTTAAAACTGTATATTTTACGTTTTTTTACGGTATACGCGTAAATTTGACTAGTTTTACAGTTTTGAGGTTTTGAAGGCTTTAAGAGCTGGAATAAATTAAGCAAAATTTACGTAATATTGTTATTAGAATTATTAATTAGTTTAATATAGAAAAAAAACGAAATTATGGGGGGTAAGGGTCGGTTAAAACAAAAGGAAGGAAAAAAAATGAAAAAAGGAAAGTGGGCAATTATACTTGGGCTAGGACTTTTCAAGAACTATAAAAGGTGTAAAATAAGATGGAAAAGACATGATCCCTGGAGCAAAAGAAAAAAACGACGGCCAATTGAGAAAAGTTAGGGTTCTTCAAAAAAATCTTGGTTTCCATTAATCTTAAGGTAAAACCTTCAAATCCCTTTTCAATTTAATTGTTTTTAATTCTTTCTCAATCATCTTATGATGGATTTAGGTTAGGGTTTAAATTAAAATATGTATATTAATGATATTATAATGATTAGGTGAATTAGGGCTTGTAATTAGTGGAGTTATGGGTAATTAATTACACTAATTATGTTAAAATCGTTTTTAAAAAACTGGGCAGAAATTTAGGTCAATTGTTTTGACCATATATAGTGTTCTACAAATTCTTATTTTACGATCCAAGTATCCCTGGAAAGGTAATTGAGTTGGCTTTCAAATGCAAGAAACGAGAACTAAATTGGAGGTAGGGAAGTGGGTCAAAAACAGGTTACAAAAGTCGGAGGTCAAAACAGTTTTGAAATCAGTGGGTTTTCAATTAATGTTTTAGGGTGATTGGGGTACTTAGGAGTACACTTGAGCCCTATAATGAGCATGGGAGTTGTTTTATATATTTAATAAGAGGCCTGGAGGAGGGCTAAGCAAATGGGTTAGGGTAAGACCCCCTAATCATAACAAACTTTTTTTATGTTCGAAATCAGTAAAATACGGATAGACAAAAGTATATATATATATATATATATATATATATATATATATATATATATATATATATATATATATATATATATATATATATATGTATATCGGGGCCTTAACAGTAGCTTTAAGGTTGGGGCAAAGGGGAAGAGTTAGATAATATATGTAAAGGCATAGGGTTTCCTTTACCGAGGTCATGGGTATGGTTAGGTGGGCGTTTGGCTTATAGTTTGGAGACCTAAAAACCGGGACTGTTTTGGGTAAAATGTTAACGAGACAGGTTATGAAGTAAACTAAGTTAAGGGCTTTATAGAGGGGTGTAATGAGATGCTATGAGCATATAAATGGGGTATATATATGGGAGAAGGTTAGATGTCCATCATGGATTGATGAGCCATCTTAGTGTTTGATAAGTGTGTAAACACCCATCCTTTTTATCACTTAATTACAATAATCATCGAGCCAAAACGTGTATTTTATGTCATTTATGTCGGAATTATGCGTGGTTTGTGTTTTTGTTGTGATTTAGGACGAAATTGTGAAAAGGGAAGAAAACACGGGCCTTTACGGGCTATTATCGAAGAAAAAGACGAAAGACGAAGCCGAGAAGTCAAGAGTGCAAAAAAAAAACGGAATTCCAAGACCAGTTCTAAAGATTTATCGAAGAAAAAGTCAAAAGACGGAAGTTTACCAAAAGCCGAAGAACTCAAGTCTAATTTATTGAAGAATTACAAGACGAGTTCAAAGAAATCTCGAGACAAAGTCATTATAGTCCAAGATTTAAGAAGATTAAAGACTTAAGGACCTAATGATTCAATTAAGAGAAGATGAAAGAGGGAGGAAGCTTCCTAAGCACTCCCTAATTCTCCCCTATATATAGTTTAGGATTTCATTTCATTAGTTTTTGTTGGATAGCTTGACAAACTATTTCTTCCATTTTAATTACCTTGCACATTTAAATACATGTCATTTAATTTCTTGTCCAATTTAAATACTTGTCTTGCACCTTAAATTCCTTTAATTTCAAGTAAGTTTCCTTTTAATTCTTGTCAATCTTTATTTTTATTGTTCATCTCCTATCTACCTTTCTTTAATCTTTGATTTTTATGTTTATGTTCATGTTTATGTTTTGAGTTTTTATTGATTAAAGTGGGTTTTGTTTATTTTGGTTATATTTGTTAGTTTGATTGTTTTGGATTGTTTGTTTATGATTAGTAGATGTTTATTGATTAGTTTGATTTAATCTTGTGGTTTATTTTGATTAGTTTTTATTAGATTCGTGTATATTGTTCTCTCCTTGTTGTTTGACTGTCTGTTACTATATTCCCAGGTAGTATTCCGTATCAAGCCAGTTATTCCGAGTGAAGGAGTTGTGCAAGACTTTATTCCGGATAAGTGACAAATTCCGGATAAAGGATTTATTCCGGATCAAGGGTTTTGGTCAATATTCCGAGTGAAGAAGAATCATTCATTTTAATGTAGGGATTTTGCTAGGTTCAATTGTTCATTTCTCGGTATCTTAACGAATTCATTTCCGGTTCAAAGTACGACCCTATTGTTTTTGGTGAAACAAATATTTTTGGTTGTTTTAAAATGAAAGTGCAAAGAC
The DNA here is from genome assembly GCA_025667525.1 of Glebionis coronaria. NCBI lineage: Eukaryota > Viridiplantae > Streptophyta > Magnoliopsida > Asterales > Asteraceae > Glebionis > Glebionis coronaria. The sequence continues at coordinate 121,228,338 of CM046880.1, read as the reverse complement.
TTAAAATTAAATGACATTAAAGTAAATCTAAGTCTAATTAAAATAAAAGGCGAGTATTTAAAAGCGTGACGAAAATTAAAAGGCACTAAAAGTAAATAACGCAAACTTAAATCTAACTAAGGCAAACTTAAATACGCAACTAAAACTTAAAACTAAGGCAAGGGTAAAATAAATCTAAGGCAAATAAACTTAAAGTGCGACTAAGGAAAAAGGCGGGAAAAATAAAGCTTGAAAATTAAAAACTAAAAACAGAAACTAAAAGAACCTAAAAATAGCTCATCCGGAATAATCCTTCGTTCGGAATGTAGCTTTGATCCAGAATGTTGTTGATCCGGAATAGTATTCCGAATAGAACTCTTTGATCCGGAATATGTCACTTATTCCGGATGGAAGCCCTTGATCCGGAATATCTCCTTGATCCGGAATGTGAGGTTGATCCGGAATATTCCCTTGATCCGGAATATTCTGTTGATCCGGAATGTTTGGTTGATCCGAAACTTTTGGTTGATCCGGAATAATTGATTATTCCAGATGAAGAACCTTGATGCGGAATAATAACTATTCCGAATGAACTCAATCGATCTGGAATAAACTTGCACAACTCTTTCACTCGAAATAACTGGCTTGATCCGGAATAATACCTGGTAATACAGTAACAGACAGGCGAAGAACAAGGAGAGAACAATATACACGAATCTAATAAAAACTAATCAAAATCAACCACAAGATTAAATCAAACTAATCAATAAACATCTATTAATCATAAACAAACAATCCAAAACAATCAAACTAACAAATATAACCAAAATAAACAAAACCCACTTTAATCAATAAAAACTCAAAACATAAACATGAACATAAACATAAAAATCAAAGATTAAAGAAAGGTAGATAGGATATGAACAATAAAAATAAAGATTGACAAGAATTAAAAGGAATCTTACTTGAAATTAAAGGAATTTAAGGTGCAAGACAAGTATTTAAATTGGACAAGAAATTAAATGACATGTATTTAAATGTGCAAGGTAATTAAAATGGAAGAAATAGTTTGTCAAGCTATCCAACAAAAACTAATGAAATGAAATCCTAAATTATATATAGGGGAGGATTAGGGAGTGCTTAGGAAGCTTCCTCCCTCTTTCATCTTCTCTTAATTGCATCATTAGGTCCTTAAGTCTTTAATCTTCTTAAATCTTGGACGATAATGACTTTGTCTCGGGATTTCTTTGAAATCGTCTTGTAATTCTTCCATAAATTAGACTTGAGTTCTTCGGCTTTTGGTAAACTTTTGTCTTTTGACTTTTTCTTCGATAAATCTTCAGAATTGGTCTTGGACTTCCGTTTTTTTTTGCACTCTTGACTTCTCGACTTCGTCTTTCGTCTTTTTATTCGATAAAAGCCCGTAAATGCCCGTGTTTTCTCCCCTTTTCACAATTTCGTCCTAAATCACAACAAAAACACAAACCACGCATAATTCTGACATAAATGACATAAAATACACGTTTTGGCTCGGTGATTATTGTAATTAAGTGGTAAAAAGGATGGGTGTTTACACACCTATCAAATCCCCTACACTTGACCATTGCAATGTCCTCATGCAATGCATTAATTACAAAGCACGTTTAGATTTTTCATCAAAATCAATCCACCTTGGCCTTTATTAAAGAGATAGAAAACTATAAACATTCAAAGTAAAGAAATCAAAATCATACCTTGGGTTTTGGAAAAATCATGAATGATCATCATCCTCAAGTTTTCACTTTCTCCAAACCAAGCTTAAAAACGAGATCATTGTTATTATAAGTTAGCAAACTAACACGAACTCATGTGGGCCAATTATTCACTTAGACTCCCTTATTCCTAGGTGTATCTCTTATATTTTATTGTTGTCTCGAATGATCACGAGGATGCATTTTTAACTTATTTCGATAGTTATTTAGGCTGAAAATAAAGTGAACGATTTAATCAATAGTTAGCTAAAGGACAAAATCTTTTAAAACTGCTTCCCGGGACCTCATAAAGTTCATATCTTGGCATAACTCGCTTCGCGATTTGAGACCTTTCTCGGACCGATATTTGGCAGCGACTTCATACTTCAAACCTTGAGAGACGTTCATGAAATAATGGTCTTCTCTTCATAATAGGAATTTCTTCACTTGAAATTTTGATCCTTCATACTGATTTTCGATAAATGATTCTTCACATCACTTGGGATCTTTAGCAACAAAATGTATCCCTCATGCCTTGTTAGGGCCTTTTCGGACTCGCCAATCTTCGCATCCCTCTTCAATAAGTTATGCCTTGGCTATGAACTCTAATCCATACCGAGCAACTTTTAAACGATCTTGGGCTAGAAGCTAAGTAACTTTTCAAATCGTACAACCTTATTTATTGCAGATAAATTTATTAACAAGCGATGGGAGAATAGGCTTATAATTAACTTACATAAATTCACGAAAGAATACCGAACTTATAATTGGCTCTATCATCTCTCGTTCTCCACAGTTTAAAATCTCAAAGAATGAGACTCGTGGATGCTTAGCCTATTAAATCCAAGTTTTGGGTTTTCGAGTCGCCTATAGGATCTTGCAAATTCTTAGACTTTTTCAAGTTTAGAAATCGCATCTTAAAGTTCCCTTGATAAACGACTCTCTAGGATCAATTATAGGAACTTGCGAAAAGTTCTTGTTCTTAACCCGTGAGAGTTAAGACTTTCGCGTTTTATAGCTCCCTATATAAAAGCCTAGCAAAACTTGACTTAAACACGTTAAGGATACTAGCTAGAGTAAACTTAGATAAGTAAACTCGGGTTGAGTCAAAAGATTCACAACGTTTGAAAATTAAAACCACTTTATTAAGATTTATTCTAGCAAGGAAAGAAAAAAACTATACAAAGTGAAAAACTAATATGCCAAAATAGATAAAAAATTTTGAAAAATGTCGAAAAATTTATTTTCCGGTTAAAATGAGGACAAATACAAAGAAAAGGCCACTTAACTTCGATAGAAGTCCCCCCTACACTTAAGATAAACATTGTCCTCAATGTTTAAGCACGTGGGAGTAAACTCCCCTACACTTAGGACTGTGCACGTTGTTTAAATCTCGTAAGGAAAAGACAACTAAAGAGATTCCTATTTTAATATTGAGAAAATATAAAATAGTGAATCGAAAAAAGTTTAGGATAGAACCGAGAAGAAGGGAACACGCACGGGTCGTCAAAATCATCAAGAGTGGATCATTGAGCGCTCGATTCCCTGAATAGAAGAAGAGAGGAAATAGCAAACACCAACGGGTCTCCCCTACACTTAGGATAAAGAAAGCTAAAAGATAGATACATGGGTTGCCTCCCAAGAAGCGCTTGATTTTTGTTAACCGAGTCGTGAGCCTGACTCGACCTTGATTAGCATAGGAAAAAGCATGAAACACATCCACCGGGATCAAAGACATAGTTTTCGTCCATCAAATAGCAGAAGCTTAAGGCGAACAAGGCAAGCCAAAGAATAATAGGCAAGGTTCCCCTAAGCAAAGACGGAGCACGGTGGGAGGAAGGGTGAAGTGGTGCAAGCATATCTTCAAAAGTTCCAAAGATGTTTCCTTTTCTTTCATCAGGTGGATACTGAGATGGCTGCAGAATATCGATACCGGGGTCGAACACCTTTTCCTTTAAGGGAAAATAGCACTCAGGCTAAGCAGAATGTGAAGAAGATCCGCGAAGAAGATGCACAACCTCGTCCTCAGAAGGTGGACAAAGAGGTGTTAACTCATACGTGTTGCGGATGGTGGTGTCGACCGGTTTATTCTCCTTTGAAAGAATTTTCTTCAAATCCAAAGTAGGATCAAGACCATAATTATCAAAGTCCAAAGGAGGTGCATCACTCTCATGAAGGAAGTAAGTATTGAGAAATGTAGAGAAGTCTTCCTCAAATGAGTAATCGTCCAAAGTAGGATCGAGTGATGGCGGAGGATCTTCATTATGTGAAGAATCACTCGAAAGAGTATCGGCCTCATCAAAATCATCATATGTGGGCAGATCGGGATACTCGGATGTAGAATCATCATAATCATCCGTATCTGAGCTAGAATCATCATCATAAGCATCAAAGATCGGTGGAGAATCATAAATGGGTGAAGGTTCCAAATTGGAGAGAGAATCATCCACATCATCTTGAAAAAGTGGATTATCAATGCAAGAATCGAATAGAGGATTGTTGTAGATGACAAAATCATCGAGCACATTGATCATATTCGCAGATTCTCGTCCATAGGATTTGTTTGTAAGCTTCCCCATTTTAAACACTTGTGCATCATCCCCGACTCTTAAGATGAGCTCACCTTCGGCAACATCAACTAGAGCTCATCCGGTTCTCAAAAATGGCCGACCAAGTATTAAAGGAATACGAGGGTCCATTTCATAATCAACAACGACAAAGTCGACCGGGAAAGTGAAGGTGCCAACTTTAATGAACACATCTTCGGTAATACCAACGGGGTAAGCGAGAGTGCGATTGGCTAGCTCAAGAGTCATCTTCGTTGTAGTAAGGTCGGGTAATGATAGTGTTTTCCAAACATTTAATGGCATGAGATTTATACTGGCCCCGAGATCAGCTAGGGCAGTAAATTCTTCGGTTTTGTTAAAGATACAAGGCAACACAAAACGACCGGGATCTCCAAGTTTTTCCGGAAGTTCTTTATGAATAACTGCAGAACAGTTTTCATTTAAGCGTGTGTTGGCGAGCTCAATCAGCTTCTCCATCTTGTTAAGCAATTCCTTGAATGCTTTGACAAATTTCAGCATGTGGACAAGTGCTTCAACAAGGCTAATGTTGAAAGTCATTTGAGATATCATCTTCAAATAATTCGATACTTGAATTTCATTCTTTGTGTGCATTTTGGTCTTGCCTAAGCGAGATGGAAAAGGAATATTGGGGTTGGGTGGTGAAGGTGTAGGTGTAGGTAAAGTTTGAGATGTTGAAGGTGGGGTTGGTGGAGGATTCTTGGTGGGTGCTTCATCACGACGAGGCGGAGACGGTAATGGTGCACTAATACTAGGTGTAGGAGGAGTAGGGATAAATGGTGGTGGAGGAGGTGTAGATGATGGGGGCGGGATAGGTGGTCCTACTATGGTAACTCCACTACGGGTAGTAATAGCACTCACATTTGCTCGCGGATTGGTGACGGTGTTTGAAGGTAGAGAACTCGAGGAAGAAGGTTGAGTTGTGGGCAAGAAACTAGCCAGCATATTCTTTAAATCATTCGTTTGATTGCTGAAGGAGGATTAGATATTATCTCGAAGCTCGGATATGATGTCATTCCCTTGCTTGTTGATATCTCCTTTCAGATTGATAATTTGGCTCTGTAGAATCTTGATTTGCTCACTTTGGGTTCTCATTAATGCTTCAACATCGGGGTTAATGGGTGGGGCTTGTTGAGCGAGTGGGTGATAAGGATTAGAAGCTCTAGGTGGGATTTGGTTACTTCTAGTGTAGTTGTTGGCGGGGTTTTGGTTTTGAGGAGAAAAACCGGGTGAAAGGTAATTGTTGGATCGGTAACTCAACAAATTTCTATCCCCTTGAGGTCGAGCTTGGTAATTTTCCGGTGAATAATAAGATGCATACACATTTTCCGGATTTCCTTGAGTAGAAGGACAATCGGTGTATGAGTGTGGACTGCTGCATGTTTCACAAGAAGGTGCAACCGCTTTAAGTTGTTGTTGTTGGTTTGTAGCGAGAAGCAAGATATTTTTGTTCATTTCAGTCATCATGCGGGTGAATTCGGTCATGTCAGGGCTTGCTGAAGTAGAAGAAACATTGACTCTCGGGTTGTTCCTTGAAGAAGCGAAGGAATCCCAATTTTTGTGATGAGTAGTCATGTTTTCAATAATCTCTCTACACTCCTCGGGTCTCCTTTTCATAAATGTGCCACCGGCGGCTGCATTAATCGTATCACGATCTCGAAAAGTCAAACCGTTGTAGAATGTGACAAATCTAACATTTTCAGGTAGTGAAATATTTTCTCGTATAATATTTTGAAACTTATTTTTGTGTTGGTTGACGAACTCACAATTTACGGATTTAAATTTGGGCTTACGTGCATAATTTGGCGTCTTTTACGACTAAACCGGAAACCTTAGGATTACGTATTTACGTTTTTGAACTCCGTTTTTGATGAGACAATTTTTATTGGATTCGTTTTGTGACGGTGATTCATAATTTATAAAAACGTTTTTCGTAAAACGACCCGAGGGCAAAAGTGGTGAGATGGGACAAAACACTTTGTCCCACCCCACTAGCAAAAGTGGACGGCAATGTTGACACACCACACTTAGGTGGCATCAAGTCTTAACTTGTTTACACAAGTGTAAGCTTGTGCTTACACCTTAAGCTAACTACTTCCACCTTTACAACAAAACTAGCAAATTGTTTCATTCTTACCATTTCATCCATGCAATCCACTCTAAAACTCTCTCTACTCCACCCTTGTGCCGTCCCAAATCAAGCAACAAACACCCTCATTGATTTTTTCTAGCTACAAACCACATGTTTACTAGTCCTATTAAGGTGTTTCCTTGAAGCCTTGATCATTTGGTGGCCATATAAACAACTTTGGAGGTGATTTGCTTGTGTCCTAGGGCTGATTTTCCAACCTATGTTCTTGATATTTGATGGTCTTGGAGATACTTGTTGTGTTCATCAAGTTCTTGCCTTCCTAAAACAAGAAATCCACTTGGATTGGTAAAGAAGATCATCCTCTACATTTTTCTCTTATTATTTTGTAAAGAACAAATGTATTTTCTTTCATTTTGTATATGTATATGATGTATATATGATGATAAAAATGTTGTGTGGGGATCAAGTGTTGATAAACATGCTTAAAAATGATGATAACCATAAGAAATGAAGCTAAAATCATGACTAATTAGTTGGCTGTATAAAAACAGTAGATAACTAAAAGATGAACTGATAAAAATGCATGGTTTGATCTATTTACAGTAAGTAGATGATGTTATACACATGTGAGAGTTGGCCATGCAATGGAATCAAAATAATGAGTGAGATATGATCAAAACAAGTTAGGTGGTACATCTGAATAAGCAGTTTTGTAGGGACTGTTAAGGAAACTTAGACTCAAAATGGATAGTAGCTATAACTAAGTTATATGTAGCACATATTATGAAGAAGTTGTCATCCAAAAATGAGCATCTAAGTCTGTTAGAAATACGTTTTAACGTATATTAGAAGTATCGGTCACTCCACAATATGATTTATGTTATAATAGCTCGTAGTTAACAAATAGTTATTAGTTACTTATTAAGTTAAGTAAGAACCGGTCCATGGGCTTGTCATGGACCGGCCCAAGCCCATTGTAAGCTTGGAGTATAAATACCCCTTTCCACCATGGAAAGGGGTTGGTTGTTGTTCATGTTTTCACATTAATAAAGACACATTTTCTCTCACTTTCTCTCTCTAGTTTCTCTCACTAGAAAACATCAACCCACTTCATAGATTCATAGGTTATCAATATTCTACATTTGGTATCAAGAGCTATGGGGTGATTTAAGGTAAGGATTGTGTTGCTTTTTTAGTTGTTGAATCAATTAGTGATCTTTAGAAAAAATCAATCTTGAATCTTGTTGTTTTTGTTATTGGGATTGATTGATAAGGATTGGGTTTAGCTTATTTTGGTAAAAATCATAAAACTTTTTGTGGTTTTTGATCAAAAAATCGGATTTAAAGCTGTTTTTCAAGTCTCGAACTATTTTTTTCCAGTTTATTCCGAATAGGGATTCCGAATAGGATAGTATTCAGAATAGCCAGATTTTTCCGAATAGACTTTCCGGATAGAAGAGTTTTTCCGAATAGCAATTCTTTCCGAATAGCCAGTTTTTCCGAATAGCCAAAAACTTTCCGAATAGCCACTTTTTCCGAATAGCCAAAAACTTTCCGAATAGCCAATTTTTTTCCGAATAGCCACAATTTTTCCGCATAACCAAACTTTCCGAATAGCTTTCCGAATAGCCCATCATTCCGAATAGCAAGTTTTCCGAATAGCCAATAGCCAGATATTCCGAATTGAAGAATTGAAGAATTATTCCGCATAAGGGTTTTTCCGCATAAGGGTTATTCAGCATAGGGGTTATTCCGAATATGGCATTTTCAGAATAGGGTTATTCCGCATAGGGTTATTCAGTATAAGGGTTTTTCAGCATAGGGTTATTCCGAATAGGATTGATTCCGAATAGGGTTTATTCTGAGTTAGGGTTATTCCGTATAAGCAAGTTCAAGGGGTATTTGAGTTTTTTCGACGATCTTTAGTGGATTTTATCTTGATTACAACCAACACAACACAAATTCTCAACCTTTCTTCACTGCTCGATCAACCGATAATCTTTGAGTCATTTAAGTGATCACAATGAATCCGAGTTCATTAATGCCTCAGATGACATCTCTTACGGATATCTCAATCATAACGGGAACTGATAGTCGTCCACCGATGCTTATTAAAGAGGTGTTTGAGGCATGGCAGGGCCGTATGATGCAATACTTGAAGGGCAAACCAACATACGGAAGGCTTATGGTCAAATCGATTTTGAATGGTCCACTCGACTATGGTACCATTGTGGCAAATAACGTGTCTCGACCAAGAGAATATGAAGAACTCACACCGGCACAACAACTCATTGCTGATGCTGATGAAAAGGCTCTACAGACTCTTCTCCAAGCTCTTCCGCATGATATTTATCGCATGGTTAGTCAATATACGGTTGCCAAAGATTTATGGGAACGTCTAAAGGTGTTGCTACAAGGTACGTCTCTTACCAAACAGGAAAGGGAATGTCAGTTGTATGATCTGTTTGATCGATTCACGTACAGCCCAGGGGAAACACTACACGACTATTACTTCAGATTCACTACTCTAATGAATGATCTGAATGTATACAATCTCGTGATTGCTCCATTCCAGGTTAACACCAAGTTCTTGAATACTTTACCTCAAGTTGAATGGGGTGAGTATATTACCGATGTTAAGTTAACCTGGGATTTGCATAAGTGCAATTTAGATCAAATCTATGCTTTTCTTCAGCAACATGAGAAACATGTGATTATGCACCGTTATCCTCGAGGTATGTACCCTGATTCCTTAGCTTTGATGGCGAATCAACCAAGCTTGTCACACAACAACACACCTTATATCTTGGGACATCAAGCCTATCATCCATCACCTTACATGACACCAACCTTCCCCCAATACTCGATTCTACCGCAACCACCCACCTCACATCAGCAACAATATCGGTTCAATGCACCTTCACCACAGTATGCTTCTCAACTTCATCAAGCAAATATTCCACCTTATGCTCAGCAGTCATATTCTTCTTATCAAGAGAATACAGCATATCCAACAAGCTACCCTGATCAAATGAGTATTCCTTCTAGTGATTATGCAGCTCATCAAGACCAAGCAATGTATTGTGATGATGAGGAAGTCCCCATTCCTGTATTCCAACAAGGAGCTGACCCAGTTGAAGTGCTAACTACTATGTCTGCTTATCTCACAAGGACTTTAAGCAAACGAGGATACAGAGGATCAGCTCCAACCAACAATCAGTTGAGGAATTCATCCAATTCTCGTCAACAAGCTACTATTGAGAATGGCAGGGTAATGGTTCGGCCTATTCAACAATATCAGGGGAGACCTACCACATCAACTACCAATGCTCGCACGGTCAATCAGGCACCAATGGTCAATCCTGCTCCACGGGCTAATTCCACGGGCAAGTTGAGAATGATTACATGTTACAATTGCAAGGAAGAGGGTCACATGTCCAGGGATTATAAGAAACCCAAGAGGAGAAGGGATGGACAATGGTTTGCAGAGAAGATCTATCTGGTTAATGCTCAGGCACAAGGAAGGGAACTTGATGAAGAGGAGCTTGCATTTCTTGCTGATCCAGGGATTGCTGAACAAGACGTTGTCACTACACAGAATGCAGCTTACCAAGCCGATGATCTTGATGCGTATGACTTAGACTGTGACGACTTTCAATCTGCAAAGGCTGCTCTCATGGCAACTATCTCCAGCTTAGGGCCAGAAAAGAGATCTGAGGTACTTATTAATACCACCGATAATACCACTGATGCTAGTATTCAACCACATCAAGTTGTGCAAGAGAGTGCTGATTCGAATGAATCTTCGGTGGTGAGTCTTTCAAATGAGGAAACAAACAATGATAGCAATATCAATGTGAGTCCCCAGACTTTGAGTGAATCACAACCGGGACCCATTTCACATACGCCTACTCCTGCTCAACAAGATTTGGTCATGGTTCCTGCTACATTACTTAGCCAAATGAATGTTGCACTCTTAGAAACCTTAGCTAAGAATAAGAATTTGTCTGATGAGCTTGCCTTAAGCAATGAGAAAGTTCAAACCTTGGAATTAGTGCCTTCGTCTAGTGTTCTAACTAATCCTGAATATGATCATTTTGGAAACAAACAAATGGGTCACTTGCAAGAAATTGAAAACTTAAGAGCAAATTTGTCTAATGAACTTAAAGAAAAGGAGTTAGTGGTCACTAATTTTCAAAAACTTCAAACAGATTTTGAATCACTCGAGTCTAAGAAGAATGAAATGGAGATTAATGCTACTAATAAGATTAGAAGTCTAGATTATTTGCTTTTAAGACAATACGCTGCTTCTCAGCTAGTGCACTTATTTGATGCTTCATTTAGAGAATTTAACTTATCACGTCAAAAAGGCCTTCCCCCTAATCCACTATATGCAATACAAGCTTTAAGACATAGTCCTAGACTTTATAATGCAACTCAATTAGGATTGGCCTTAGACCCGATTGTTTTTCCCGATGATCGAACAAGTAAGGATCTAGTTGATGCGGATCGGTCATACAATTCTGCAAAATATCCCGAGTGTGATTATTTTAAAATAAATAAGGAGCTTGCAAAAACGGATTTTAGAATTCGCTTCCATATGGACAAAGATCTCATTACAGCACCAACCTACATGTTGAATGAAGAAAACCCTAGTACATTTCCTACACTTGTCAACATGGAAGGTCCTAAGGAAATTCCAAAGGATCTTCCACCGGTTAGCACTGTATGGTTAAACTTGCAAGAGATTAATCAATACTTTACTAATTTTGACAAGGTCATTTTAGAATGTACGACTTCAAATGGCCTAAACGCCGGTGAATGGGCTTTCGAACACATGAACGAGGTGTTTAAAACTAAGATCAATCCGTTTGTCGAAAGTCTAAAAGGAACTTTTGCATCTCTTAAGGAAAATCTTGTGTTTGAAATTGGTGAAGTTCAAAAAGTGTTTTATGAAATGGACACCGCTTACGAACTACAACTAATTGAAAAAGAAAAGATTTTAACCGAATATGACCGATTCTTGTCTGCAGTAATCTCGTGTGATGTGCTTACTACTGTAAATGTTAATTATTCGAATGAGCTTACATCCGCCATGATTAATTGTGATACTGTGAATATTTGTGATGATAATTGTGATGATGTTTGTGATCTCTCTGTAAATGTTGCTGATACTGTAAATGAGGTAGATAATCATTCTTGTCACGAATCTAACGCTGAGTTTTTAAAGCTACAAGATTCTTACAATTTACTTTCAAAATGCTTTAATCAACTAGAACAACATTGTATATCTTTAGAATTAAAACAACAAACTCAAAATGAGAATCTTTTGATATCAAATGGTTGTGAAAACGGTGTTGAGACGAGTGACAAGATGATTGCAATTGTTAATGAATTAGAGGAAGAGATTATGAGATTGAAGAGAGAAGTGTCATCAAATGAAACACTCAAATTGGAACTAGAGGCTGCAGAGTCTAAAAACCAGGTCTTAGAAATTAGACTTTCGTCTGTTCTAGGGGAGATGGATCGGACAAGACAGGGACTATCCGCTCTTTTTGGTTCACTAGAAGAATGCTTCGCTTTTAATGCGGCACAGCAACAATCTTATGTTGAACAACTGAACCAAAAGTGCGAGGAAATCTCTGATTTGAACATCCTGCTCATTGACAAAAATATGGTTTTGGCTGAGTTAAAGGAGACACTTCTTCTCACCCGACAAGAAGTTGTTGATAACTTAGCTACCGACTCTGCACCGTCCACTAGTGCTCCAACAACCAAGTCAATAGTGCTTTATAAGAACCCGCTTCATAAGAGAAACCCGGTTACCTACGATGATTATATGAGGAATGCCATTAAGCATGTCGATCTTCTTAGGGATATTTTAGACGATCTTTATGCCTTAGATCCCTCAAGTAGCGACTATTAATCGGCTCATGAATATATTAAGCGAGTTTAATATTGCTTAGCATATTTGCAATACATAGGTACACCAGGTTCTGCACTACTTAATAATAGGCCCATTGCTGTAACTCCATTTAATAAGACTCCAGGAGCAAAACCGTCATTGGCACAATCAAGTAAGGCACCTTTAAAATCTGTTGCTAATATTCCCACTTTGCCTTCTACAGGATTAAAAGAGACTACTAAGGCTAAAGGATCGCCACTCAAGAAAGATAAGATCAAGCCCTCCACTAGTAGTGCCAAAAAGAAGAAAGTAGAAGTTCACAATAGGAATGCTAGTTCAGTTTTAAATAAAAAGAATCATGTTAAGACTAAAAGCTCTGCGCCTGTGCAGAAGCCAAAACCATTCGTGAATTCTAATTTGAATTGTTGGAATTGTAATGAATGTATGTTTTCCCAACGTCATGATTTGTGTCTGATTGATCATGTGAATGAAATGAATGCTATTAAGAATGGTCTTGAATGGAAGCCAACGGGTAGAACTCGTGCCCAAGTTGGCTGGCAATGGCGTCCCACTGGTAGGACCTTTACATTAGATGGAAAAATGTGCCCTTTAACTAGGAATGCATCCATTGAGGTTAGGTCTGAGCGTCCTTTAGTTAGGAACACTCGCACTCAAGTATGGAAACAGCGCCCTTTAATTAGGTCAGCCCCCACTATAGTGCCTATCAGTGAAGAAATACCTCAGGATTTAAGCCAACTAGAATCTACACTACTTATTAAGAAAAAAAAGGCTAGGAAATCTAAGAAACCTAGAGTTAGCAAATCTAAGATTATTAAATCTGTACCTGCTAATAACAAGGAACACTCAGATTCCGATACCTCTACACTGTCTTCGTGTGGTGATATTTTCAGGTGGTCCAAATCATCCTGTGGTATTTGGACTCCGGTTGTTCAAAACATATGACCGGAAATCGCTCGATGCTCCGAAATTTCGTCAGCAAGTTTCTTGGTACGGTTAAATTCAGGAATGATCATATAGCAAAGATAATGGGGTATGGTGAATATCAGATTGGAAACGTGATGATTTCAAGGGTATACTATGTAGAAGGTCTTGGTCATAATTTATTCTCAGTAGGACAGTTTTGTGATTCCAACCTTGAGGTTGCTTTTCGACAACACACTTGTTTCATCCGTAACTTAGAAGGAAAAGATTTGTTGAAGGGATCTCGTGGTGCAAATCTTTATACCTTGTCCTTACAAGACATGATGGCCGCCTCTCCAGTATGTCTTCTCTCTAAAGCATCTAAGACCAAGTCATGGTTATGGCATCGCAGATTATCTCATCTTAACTTTGATGCTATTAATCATCTGGCTAAAAACGAATTAGTTCGTGGTCTTCCAAAGCTTAAATTTCACAAGGACCATTTATGTTCCGCGTGTTCAAGGGGGAAAAGCACCAAGAAATCTTACAAGCCCAAAGCTGAAGACACCAATCAAGAAAAACTTCATCTTTTTCATATGGATCTTTGTGGACCAATGAGAACTGAAAGTGTGAGCGGTAAGAAATTCATTCTCGTCATTGTGGATGATTTCTCCAGGTTTACATGGGTTAGATTTCTACGTACAAAGGATGAAGCACCGAAGGCTATCATCACTTTTCTAAAATTCATTCAGGTACGTTTGAATACTACTGTCCGCCGTATTCGTACAGACAATGGTACAGAGTTCGTCAACCAGACTCTTCGTGATTATTATGAAGGAGTTGGTATCTCACATGAAACATCTGTTGCACGCACTCCACAACAAAACGGTGTCGTTGAAAGACGGAATCGTACACTTATGGAAGCTGCTAGGACCATGCTTATTTACGCGAACGCTCCATTGTTCTTGTGGGCAGAGGCTATATCTACTGCATGTTTCACCCAAAACCGTTCTATCATTCGGAAACACCATGGAAAAACACCTTATGAGCTTCTACATGACCGTAAACCCGATGTTTCATTTTTTCATGTGTTTGGTGCTCTTTGTTATCCAAACATCAATAGTGAGAACTTGGGTAAGCTTCAACCGAAAGCCGATATAGGTATTTTCATTGGTTACTCACCGTCCAGGAGAGCATACCGAATCTATAACCGTCGTCTTGGCAAGATTGTAGAAACTATGGACGCAGATTTCGATGAGCTGACAGCGATGGCTTCTGAGCAACACAGCTCTGAACCCGCGCTTCATGAGATGGGAACCGGTGCTATTAGTTCCGGATTAGTTCCCAATAATCCTACTTCTACATCATTTTTACCACCATCAAGGCCCGAGTGGGATACACTGTTTCAACCGTTGTTTGATGAATTCTTCGATCCCCTGACTGATGAAGTTCCAGCACCTGTAGTAATTGATCCAATCCCTGAAGTGGTTGCTCAAGCTAATGAACCTTTATCTAATGCATCTACAATTCACATTGAACCGGATGCACCCTCACCAAGTGATTCTCAAACTACACCTGAATCGTCACCCCTACTTGTGCCTAATAATGTGGAAGAGGATTCTATTGATCACGACTTGGAATATGCTCACCTACAAGAGCTTCCTTTCTTTGGTGTAGCGATACTTGATAACCCTTCAGCCGTGTCTACCTCAGAAGAAGCTCCTTCTATTGTTCACTCCATACCACCTAGGATTGAAAACCATAGCACTAAATGGACAAAAGATCACCCAATTAGGAATGTCATTGGAGATCTAGATCGACCAGTCTCTACACGTCATCAATTACAAGAGAGTGCACTTTATTGCTACTTTGATGCATTTCTCTCTGAAGTTGAACCTAAAAATTGGCAGCAGGCTATGACCCAATCATCTTGGATTGAAGCTATGCAGGAGGAACTAAATGAATTTCAAAGACTTGAAGTATGGGAATTGGTTCCTCTCCCTGACAAGGTTAACATCCTTACTTTGTTATGGGTTTATAAGGTTAAACTTGATGAGATGGGTGCGGTATTGAAGAATAAGGCAAGATTGGTCGCTAGAGGATATAAACAAGCCTTGGGTATAGACTTTGAAGAATCTTTTGCTCCTGTGGCAAGATTGGAGGCGATCAGACTATTCCTTGCGTATGCTGCTCATATGAACATGATCGTCTATCAAATGAATGTGAAGACGACATTTTTGAACGGTGAACTAAGGGAAGAAGTTTATGTTAGTCAACCGGATGGGTTCGTCAGTACGGAGTTTCCTAATCATGTGTACAAGCTTAAGAAGGCTCTCTATGGGTTGAAACAAGCTCCACGCGCGTGGTATGATCTCCTGTCAACATATCTCATTTCGGAAGGCTTCTCCAAAGGCAAGGTGGACCCCACTCTATTCAGTCTCAAGGAAGGCAACGACATGCTTCTAGTACAAATTTATGTTGATGATATAATATTTGCTGCCAATAACATACAGTTGTCAAATCAATTTGAGAAGATATGTCCACACGCTTTCAGATGTCCATGATGGGAAAAATTTCATTTTTCTTAGGATTACAGATGTAAAACCCGCTTGCTTTTACCATGAACAGTAACCTTAAGATCGTACGTCGCAGATTAAAAACTTTCCTTTTTCAGTATGATCACATTCACGTACTATTATTTAAGTATTACATACGTGTATAAACATGATAAGTATCGATTACGTACGAACACATGATAAGTAATTAACATTTATTTAATCACGAACGTAATTAAAACGCGAACTAATAATAATTACGTATATGGATATATATTTATTACGAACATGAATAAATAATATATTTAGTCACGACAGAAACTAATTAAATTACGTAAACTACGTAACACGTAATCACGGACATTTGAACGATTATTATTATTATGTATATTTAATTTAACACGACAAGTAATTATATACGTAATAATTACGTTTAACACAGGTAATTACGTAATTATTATCACGTTAAACACGCATGATAATAACAAGGATAATTCACGACATTAAAAGACAAGAACCCGAGTACGTATTAAATACACGATTACGCGTAACATTTTTGCTAGTCGCGTATTAATTAAAATAAAGAACTAGTGGGCTTCGGGCTTTTGGACAAGAAAGGGGTGGAAAGGCAAATGGGCCGTGGCCCAATGTAGGATCCAAACCGACCCTTTATATTTATAAAACGGGGGGGGAGTGCTTGTTTTTGTGCTCTTCCTTTTTCCAGCCGACACAAACACAAACACAGAAACCCTAATCTCATAAAAAAAAGCAGCCGCATAGGTTTTGTGTTTTCTTCTTCCCTGCCGAGACCCACACCAAGGAATCAAGAAGCTTGTATCGGGGTTATCTTAGAAGAACAAGGTTCGTTTGTTTTGGAAACCCTAAATATTAAGTAAGTAAAAAGAAACCCTAATTCTTTTTTTTTCTTTTCTTTAATCCGAATTAAAGGATTTTAAACATGTCCAAAACAATAATTCAAGGGAGGGGGTTTCGTTGTTGTTGTTGAGTTCGTCATGCACACAAACCGAGACTCATATGAGTCTCGGTGGTGATTTAAGCCACCAGCCGCTACCCTAATTAGGGTTTGGCTGGGTTTGGCTGGGTTTGTGCTAGCAGGGGAAACGGAGAACAAGCAGGGGAAAAACCACTGGCTGCGCCAGTGGTGAATTCGTTCTAACAGGGGGAACCGAGACCATCTAGGTCTCGGTGGGAAATTTTATACGGGCAGGGGAAACCGGCGCTTGCCGGTGGCACCAACAACACTGCCAGTGGAAACTGGCAGTGTGGGTGTGTTTGGCTTTTGGTTCTAAAAACAGTAAGGGTGTGTTTGGCAACCAATTTTATAAACAAGATTTAGGGCTGTTTGGCAATAGGTTTAAGAACATTTTAAAGGGCTGTTTGGTTTGACTTATATATGAAAACACCACGTTTTACATGGGTTTCCACGGGTTCGTTTCACGACACATGTTAATAAATAATACACGGTTTCGGGGCATTAATTTTTACGAGATTAATCATTTTAACACGTACATTAATTACAAGACAATTGAACTAATAAATCATGACTCATTATAACAAGAATTATTTATTTCAAGTTAATTAAATTAATTTGCTATATAATTAATTTAATTAAAACCTGGACTTAGGTTTATTATTACTAATTGATAATACATGATTTTAACCTAAGTTATTAGTTATTAAATTAGACTAAGTAATTAATTAATTATTAAAAACCATGACTTATAATTAATTAATTCTCATGACTTAGGTTATATTAATATAATTAATAATACATGTTTTAACCTAAGTATTTAACCTTATTTAATTAAAAACAGGATATATTTAATTAAATACTTTTAACCTATAGTTATTTAAATGACATGTAATAATTAATAAACTATACGTTATATCATTATGACTCAGATTATTAATCAGTAAACACTTAAGCTTATTTATTAGCTTATTTAACCGGCTTAAATTCTATTTTAGGAAACTTTCTACTTTTGGAAACTTTCTATTTTTGGAAACTTTCTATTTTTGGAAACCTTCTATTTTTGGAAACCTGCTATTTTTGGAAAGTTACTTATTATTACACAGTAAGTATAATAATACATGAAATACCAGTAATACTTAAACAGATTAATCAGAATACAAGATAAACACAGTTTAAGGCTTTAAACAGTGAACCATGACCTAAAACATACCAAGTCAGCTAAAATGAGACATAAAACCCAGTACGTAATCAGTGAATCGATACTTATACACGTGTGTATTCATGTAGCTTTAGTGATCCAGAAGTAGGAGTCTTTCTTCCGTTCATTCACTGGACTTGAGGTACGGATTCCCGTCCTTTCAGTATGGACATTCTTTCCTTATTAGGATTTCCCCGTATGCAGCCAACTGTTTTCCCCAGTATTTGTTTTATTGTTTTGAACTGCTTATGTTTAATTAGCATAATCTATAGCCATATACAAGCATGACCAGTTTCACCTAGTTATGGAGGTACCATAACCATAGCATTGGAGGCACCGATGTTATGACTTCCCCACGGCAGAGTGATTGCTCGTGGCGTCCCTTTCAGTTTTGGCCATATTATTATATCATGTGGGGCGTATGGGTGCATCCTAGTTACATGTTTATTCAGTATTTCATGGTGAATGTGGTGTGTGCCTTGCACCCTTCACAAGGAGTTGATCCCTCCTACCCAAACCAGTATATTAATTAGAGGCATCCCCTCTAATCAGCATGATGAGGTCACCCCTCCAAGTATTCATGCACGTGACCTTTTCATGACCTATATGGGCTATGGTATATATATGTTAAAACAGTTTTCATAAGATAAACATAAGGCTTTTCAAACTATAAAACTAGTGTTCTCAATACTTAACCAGTCTACTCAGAACTTAGTCTTCCGCTGTTATATGTTACATGCTTATCCTATTTCATGCTATATTGTATATCCGTGCACTGAGCGTTTTGCTCAGCCGTTACTTTCCTTTCCATGTCCCAAAACGGCAGGTACCCAAGACTCGAGCATTTGGAGGACATGCATAGGATGGAAGCTGTCATAGACTTCTTCTCCTGTTTCCTTCATATATTTATGCTTGTTTAGTCTTTCATTCAGTTCATTTACTTTCTTATGTTTTGGGCTTATGTTTAGGAACCGATGTTTGATTCCGGTTTTCCCTATGGTCATGTATGTTTTACTACAAATTACCTTGCATGCTTTGATGACACGCCATAATTACGCGTGACATTCCATTTATCAAAATGGGGTGTTACAATTATGGTATCAGAGCCAAGGCTTCGACCTGTAGGCTCTAAAACTCGACCTGTGACTAGTGGGTAGTCACCAGGAGCTTCCTAAGTCAACGCTTGTTATTCCACGTATTGATGCGTTCAGCACCTTTTTATTTTAACCATGACGTTTTCAGCACCTTGTTGTTTTAACCATGATGTTTTCACCAGTATCGTTTTACCAATATGGAATGAACAACCGTCATCCATATTTAGTTATGTGTCAGTGTCTATGCATGATGTTCCTAGTGAACTGTGATTATGTGAACTGAACCCTGGTAGTTCATGATTTTCACATAAATTTTTTTTTTTTTTTCTGTTAAGTTTTGACAATGACTTTTAATTATTTATGTTTCATGCATTCATGAATTTATATCATATGTCATCTATTGCAGGAATTTTGACTAAGTAATGGTTGGTACAGGACTGGCCCTATTTAGTCGCATGTGCTTTTATCGAAACTTTTAACTTTGGGACCGACCCATAGGCGTCCCCTCGCCATGTCTTTTGTTTTGGAACCGACCCATAGGCGTTCCCTCGCACATATAAAGGTTTTATAAACTACATTACGCATTCATGCACTGTTTTTCTTGCATAAAATTTTTCTCATGATTTAAATTGGCATAAAAAAAAAAAATTTTCATGTCCCATCATAAGTTATTATGTTTTTATGTCAAGTATGCCTTCATACTGTTATGGTTAACTTCAGTTTCATGCTGATTATGTTATACACTTCTTCGTAATAGATGGTTTCATGTTTCCTCATGATAATTCCGTCTTCATGTTGATTATATTTCACGCCTCTTTTGTTATTTATGCTTTCACGCAAGACATTGTTGGATTTCATTGAATTCTGCTTTCATGATAGTCATGGTTGGTTTTCATTGATCATGCTGTCAGGCAAATCATCGTTGAACTTTGTGTAACCACACTTTAGCATTTCTCTATGCAACCAGAATGATGTCTATGCTAATACTCCCAGGTTATCATGGTGGTTTTCCTAACCGTTTAACCGATTTACTTTCCTTAAATCATGACAAATGATCGAGCTCATACCGATCATTTCAGGTGCATTCCATGTGTACTCCACGTACCGTATTTCATGTGTATTACATGTACCTTAATCCATGTGTAGTCCACTTGCAATACTTCACGAGTATTCGCTAGTCGATTCTAAATCATCTCAGGCGTATGTTCACTTGCTGATATTCTACAAGGTTGTCGATGCCGCTCATAGCTGGGAGATGTTATCGAACGTTGATGCTGCTGATGTTGGGAGACGCTACGAGATGCTGATGCTGATGCTGTTCACAACCTGGAGATCCTGAAAGACGAAGACAAAGGTGTTGGAGCAAAGCAATTGGACGAGAAGATGCTTCACCATCAGACAATTCCCATCAATCATTGTCCAAATTCATAGTTACATGTCACACGTCGTTCGGCTGTCATTTCAGCCATTTGAGTGCAAACCAGTCCCAGCCGGCCACTCAGCTAAAAAGTTACACGAGTCACGGTCATAAGAATGACCGTCATGGAACCTACAGACAAGATGATAGTAACCACTACTATGACATCAACTATCTTAGAAATCACACCGAGGCTCCGGCCACGGACGTGATCAGACATACAAATGATCAGTAGTTCAACAGATCCGCCAATTCTGGCATATTAACCTAATATTTGTAGTTCTAATTGTTTCACATCTCGAGACACATTTCAATGCATCAGTCAAGACACATGTCTCACGTATACTTTCTGAGGACACATGTCAAGATACCAGTCAAGACATATGTCACACTTACATTTCTCAAGACACGAGTCAAGATACATGACTCACGTCTAATTATGGAACATTTCTAAGAAATTCAGGGTACCCTCCAAGAGTATATCTATGTTGTTGTGCCAGGTATTAATCAGGCCACGAGAATTTCAATACCATTATCGGCGCATCAGTGAGAACTGTCATGTTGCCGATGTCACTTTCATTTCTTTCACCATAGTTCATATATTCCTTACCATGAAGGACGCCTTTCGTATTCCCACGTATACGAAGATTTTCCGTCAGCTTAATGATGAGATCCAAGCTGCTAACGCATTTCCTCGGACAGACACGAGATGAATTTTATCCTAATTATGTACTATGAACACCACACCATGCTATGATTCATAATTATGTACAGTAATGTTCAGGCTCCTGAATACATTCAGCTTGATTTTCCATCGGGAAAATCTGTAAAAATTATCTATGCTTTTCAAGCACGTGCTTTGTTAGCCATATTACCAAAATTTTCTAGCTGTCAGTAAGACACGACTACTAAGGTCCTTTTACGCATAACCAACGGATTATTCCAAAATTGTTCCTTACACTCCAGAAGAACCTTCAAGGAGAAGGATGGTACCATGAGATTATGTGTCGACTACCGTCGACTTAAACAAATCACCATTTATGACCGTTATTCTCCTCCTCATATTGACAACATGTCCAGTCAACCGTATGGTGCTAATAATTTTTTTTTCCAAGATCAAATTCATGATCATGCTGCCAACAGTGACGAGTGAAAAAGCAGGACATGTCTGTGACTGCTATTCGTGCACGACTCGGTCATGCTAGATTTATGATTTTGATTCAGTCTCATCAATGCTCCAACAACATTATGGACTTAATAAATTGAGTTTCCATGAACTCCTAAACAAATTTACCAGCGTTTTCATTGAGGATAACCTGATTTCCTGTAAGCCCAGAAAAGAACAGGAGGACCATATCTGCACTATGTTACAAATTCTATGACAAGAGAAATTTTACCCTAGAAATTTTCCAATATCAATTCTGTTTCATTACAGTGACACGCTGAATCACATGGGTTTCTATGGTTAATCTTACCATGACTCAGCTTATGCGTAACGGAGAGAACCCTACACTACATTAGGTGTTCTATAAAATCCTACGCTAGGAGAAGTCTAGATTCAGAGAATCAGAGTTTCGCAACCTTCTATGTATCAAGTTTCTACGAAGCAGGATACAGTTACGTTCATATCTTCATACCTGTTATACAAACAGGCTAAGATAGGACACCAACAGACTGGTATGTTTTCATCATATGAAATTGTGAATCGAAAAGGGACAAGATCTCCATGGATTTTAGTTACCAGATTTCATCAAACTAAGAAGAAGCATGATGCTATCTGGGTTATTGTCAACAGTTTGATCAAGTCTGTAGAATCCTTACATCCGTACGGATTTCAGAACCAACATATTGAACGAACATGTTCCAGCCAAGGATCATCCGATCACTTGGCAATTCCTCAGCTATCGGGTCAGACAAAGATTCGTCATTGTACTCCTAACTTACTTCACGTCTTCATTCTAATTCCACGACTTGATTTCGCGCTCACGTTCATGACACTATTCACGTTCATGATCGTATTTTGGCTTACGATTTTACGTTCTTTTCTTTTCTCATTCTGGGAAGTTTTCAAGAACTTGTGAGACCTTACCCAAGTTTAGTATAACTCTCCATCATCAGATAGACGTTTCACGTCATATTCCACGTCTCACCTTGTAGCGTTTGGCGTTACCGCCATTATATTCTATGATCACGATATGTCTCACATGTCATGTTCATTCCACGTTCCTCATATCATGATCAAGATATGTTAGACGTATCATGGATCACGATAGGTTTACTCATACTACACTCGCCATATCTCCACGTAGCACGTTCAAAATTTTTCATGTAACACGTTCAAAATTTTTCACGTACTACGTTTCTTTATGTCTTGCGCATCGTTTCTAATTATCAGTTAAGTCAGATTGTCTGGCATCGTAACGTTTCAGTTACCCTTGCACGTTAACTCTTATTTTCCTCGATCGACTTTAGGGGATCTACCTTCCGTTGATAAACAAGAATTTCTTCGTATTCCAAGTCAAGGTCAGGAGGACCAAGATTTATCATTAGTGTCAGGATCTTCTGAAGGAACCGTTCCAAGAGGGAGGCCACTTGGAAACGGAGAAGTTCATCTGGACTTCTTATCCATTTTTTTTTCTCTTATCGATTAGATATGTCCTTTCAGTCACGTCACGTTCCATGTATTTTCAAGACAGGTCACGTTCCACGTTCCCTTCTACCATGTCATTTTCATTTCCGTTATTTTGCATACCTTTCCAGTTTGATTCGAGTATGTTCCGCTTCCAGTTACTTTATCTATAATTCGGGGACGAATTATTCTTTTTAGGGGGGAAGAATTATAAAACCCGCTTGCTTTTACCATGAACAGTAACCTTAAGATCGTACGTCGCAGATTAAAAACTTTCCTTTTTCAGTATGATCACATTCACGTACTATTATTTAAGTATTACATACGTGTATAAACATGATAAGTATCGATTACGTACGAACACATGATAAGTAATTAACATTTATTTAATCACGAACGTAATTAAAACGCGAACTAATAATAATTACGTATATGGATATATATTTATTACGAACATGAATAAATAATATATTTAGTCACGACAGAAACTAATTAAATTACGTAAACTACGTAACACGTAATCACGGACATTTGAACGATTATTATTATTATGTATATTTAATTTAACACGACAAGTAATTATATACGTAATAATTACGTTTAACACAGGTAATTACGTAATTATTATCACGTTAAACACGCATGATAATAACAAGGATAATTCACGACATTAAAAGACAAGAACCCGAGTACGTATTAAATACACGATTACGCGTAACATTTTTGCTAGTCGCGTATTAATTAAAATAAAGAACTAGTGGGCTTCGGGCTTTTGGACAAGAAAGGGGTGGAAAGGCAAATGGGCCGTGGCCCAATGTAGGATCCAAACCGACCCTTTATATTTATAAAACGGGGGGGAGTGCTTGTTTTTGTCCTCTTCCTTTTTCCAGCCGACACAAACACAAACACAGAAACCCTAATCTCATAAAAAAAAGCAGCCGCATAGGTTTTGTGTTTTCTTCTTCCCTGCCGAGACCCACACCAAGGAATCAAGAAGCTTGTATCGGGGTTATCTTAGAAGAACAAGGTTCGTTTGTTTTGGAAACCCTAAATATTAAGTAAGTAAAAAGAAACCCTAATTCTTTTTTTTTCTTTTCTTTAATCCGAATTAAAGGATTTTAAACATGTCCAAAACAATAATTCAAGGGAGGGGGTTTCGTTGTTGTTGTTGAGTTCGTCATGCACACAAACCGAGAATCATATGAGTCTCGGTGGTGATTTAAGCCACCAGCCGCTACCCTAATTAGGGTTTGGCTGGGTTTGTGCTAGCAGGGGAAATGGAGAACAAGCAGGGGAAAAACCACTGGCTGCGCCAGTGGTGAATTCGTTCTAACAGGGGGAACCGAGACCATCTAGGTCTCGGTAGGAAATTTTATACGGGCAGGGGAAACCGGCGCTTGCCGGTGGCACCAACAACACTGCCAGTGGAAACTGGCAGTGTGGGTGTGTTTGGCTTTTGGTTCTAAAAACAGTAAGGGTGTGTTTGGCAACCAATTTTATAAACAAGATTTAGGGCTGTTTGGCAATAGGTTTAAGAACATTTTAAAGGGCTGTTTGGTTCGACTTATATATGAAAACACCACGTTTTACATGGGTTTCCACGGGTTCGTTTCACGACACATGTTAATAAATAATACACGGTTTCGGGGCATTAATTTTTACGAGATTAATCATTTTAACACGTACATTAATTACAAGACAATTGAACTAATAAATCATGACTCATTATTACAAGAATTATTTATTTCAAGTTAATTAAATTAATTTTCTATATAATTAATTTAATTAAAACATGGACTTAGGTTTATTATTACTAATTGATAATACATGATTTTAACCTAAGTTATTAGTTATTAAATTAGACTAAGTAATTAATTAATTATTAAAAACCATGACTTATAATTAATTAATTCTCATGACTTAGGTTATATTAATATAATTAATAATACATGTTTTAACCTAAGTATTTAACCTTATTTAATTAAAAACAGGATATATTTAATTAAATACTTTTAACCTATAGTTATTTAAATGACATGTAATAATTAATAAACTATACGTTATATCATTATGACTCAGATTATTAATCAGTAAACACTTAAGCTTATTTATTAGCTTATTTAACCAGCTTAAATTCTATTTTAGGAAACTTTCTATTTTTGGAAACTTTCTATTTTTGGAAACTTTCTATTTTTGGAAACCTTCTATTTTTGGAAACCTGCTATTTTTGGAAAGTTACTTATTATTACACAGTAAGTATAATAATACATGAAATACCAGTAATACTTAAACAGATTAATCAGAATACAAGATAAACACAGTTTAAGGCTTTAAACAGTGAACCATGACCTAAAACATACCAAGTCAGCTAAAATGAGACATAAAACCCAGTACGTAATCAGTGAATCGATACTTATACACGTGTGTATTCATGTAGCTTTAGTGATCCAGAAGTAGGAGTCTTTCTTCCGTTCATTCACTGGACTTGAGGTACGGATTCCCGTCCTTTCAGTATGAACATTCTTTCCTTATTAGGATTTCCCCGTATGCAGCCAACTGTTTTCCCCAGTATTTGTTTTATTGTTTTGAACTGCTTATGTTTAATTAGCATAATCTATAGCCATATACAAGCATGACCAGTTTCACCTAGTTATGGAGGTACCATAACCATAGCATTGGAGGCACCGATGTTATGACTTCCCCACGACGGAGTGATTGCTCGTGGCGTCCCTTTCAGTTTTGGCCATATTATTATATCATGTGGGGCGTATGGGTGCATCCTAGTTACATGTTTATTCAGTATTTCATGGTGAATGTGGTGTGTGCCTTGCACCCTTCACAAGGAGTTGATCCCTCCTACCCAAACCAGTATATTAATTAGAGGCATCCCCTCTAATCAACATGATGAGGTCACCCCTCCAAGTATTCATGCACGTGACCTTTTCATGACCTATATGGGCTATGGTATATATATGTTAAAACAGTTTTCATAAGATAAACATAAGGCTTTTCAAACTATAAAACCAGTGTTCTCAATACTTAACCAGTCTACTCAGAACTTAGTCTTCCGCTGTTATATGTTACATGCTTATCCTATTTCATGCTATATTGTATATCCGTGCACTGAGCGTTTTGCTCAGCCGTTACTTTCCTTTCCATGTCCCAAAACGGCAGGTACCCAAGACTCGAGCATTTGGAGGACATGCATAGGATGGAAGCTGCCATAGACTTCTTCTCCTGTTTCCTTCATATATTTATGCTTGTTTAGTCTTTCATTCAGTTCATTTACTTTCTTATGTTTTGGGCTTATGTTTGGGAACCGATGTTTGATTCCGGTTTTCCCTATGGTCATGTATGTTTTACTACATATTACCTTGCATGCTTTGATGACACGTCATAATTACGCGTGACATTCCATTTATCAAAATGGGGTGTTACAACAGATTTCTCAAAATCCCAGAGGCATCTTTATTAATCAATCCAAATATGCTCTAGAATCTCTTAAGAAATATAACTTTGAAAATTGTGACCCCGTGGACACTCCAATGGTGGAGAAATCCAAGTTAGATGAAGATAGGAATGGGACTATTGTCGATCCAAAACTTTACCGTGGGATGATCGGCACCCTTCTATATCTGACTGCTAGCAGGCCTGATTTGCAATTTGCTGTATGCATGTGTGCCCGGTATCAGGCTCGGCCTACCGAAAAGCACCTACATGTAGTTAAAAGGATCTTTCGGTATCTAAAAGGAACACTTCATCGTGGTCTATGGTATCCGAAAGATTCCTCGATTGCCTTAATATCATACGCAGATGCCGATCATGCTGGATGTCAAGACACGAGGCGTAGCACTTCTGGATCTGTGCAACTCCTAGGAGATAGATTGATCAGTTGGTCTTCAAAAAGGCAGAAAAGCGCTGCAATTTCTAGCACGGAGGCTGAATACATCGCCATGTCCGGTTGTTGTGCTCAAGTCCTTTGGATGAGATCACAATTAACTGACTACGGTTTGGGATTTAACAAAATCCCGATGTATTGTGACAACAAGAGCGCCATTGCCCTTTGCTGCAACTATGTTCAACACTCCCGGGCCAAGCACATAGATATTCGCTACCATTTCATTAAGGAGCAGGTGGAGAATGGAGTGATCGAGCTGTATTTTGTCACTACTGAGTACCAGCTGGCGGATATGTTCACCAAAGCCTTAGATCGAGGACGAATCGAGTTTTTGATTGACAAGCTTGGCATGAAATCATTCACCCCAGCGACTCTCAAAGAGTTGGCAGAAGAATCAGCTGAATAGTCGTGGTAAACTATTCAGAGTATCCTTTGTTCGTGATCATGTATATTATCGTAAATATATAAACCACAAAAAGAAAATACAAAAATATAAAACCAAGAAAAACCATAAAAAATATAAAACCTACAAAAACCATAAAAAACATATAAAACCTACAAAAACCATAAAAATTATAAAATCAAGAAAAACCAAAAAGATTCTTCGTTTTTAAATCGGGCATGTCTTTTAGTACGGTAATATTTACGGCCTTAGAAATTTCAATCAATATTGACACGGAGCCATAAATAGAGTCCGTATAAAAGTTCTACCTTTTTAAAACATGCCCATTATGGCTTGTAGTTATTTCTGACTGCAACCCGGTTTTCATATTAAAGTCACGTATTTCCTTGGAAAACGTTGGCTCACAACGGGAATTAATTTTCTCGGGCGTGATTTACAAGCCAAATCATGCAAAGGGATCAAGTTTACCATACAACTTGGTCTAACACGAATTAATGTACGTCTCAGTGCATTAATTTGTCCAAATAAGAGAAATCTTATTGCCACCTCGAATCAAACTTTTCAAGATATCAATTGGGAAATGTTTTTCATCATCATGTGCCTCGTTAAACAATGACTACAGCTCTTTAAATAGAAAACGGGTCATCGTTTAAGGGGGAGAAAATGTTACATCATCTTTCACATCAAAAAGATCTTCAAAAGTTTTCAAGGAAACTCAAAACACTCAATGGTTAATGGTTGGATTGCTTTGGCATTTGTCTTGTTGTTGCTTATAAGTTTATCATGAATAGTTTTGTGCTTCTGTTAAGATAGGTTAATCACTGAGGCTAGGGTAGTTCACATAAGATAGGTCAAAATGACAAGAATTAGAACTTGGAAAAACAAAAGAATTTTGATTAAAGAAAGAGGAAAAGTTGAGGGGATAAAGTTGACAATATGTCAAACTTGTGAAAATTTGACCTAGTCAAATTCATCCCCCCCGTCTCTTCTCTCTCTTTCACTGTTCTGATTGTTTATCTCCTTTGCCCGCCATTAACAAACCTACGAACACACGAAATCAAACAAAACAACTCAAAATCGTTCATCTTCTTGTTCAAGATCTTCAAAAGGTATCAATTTAGCTTAATCATTCATGAAAAACAATTTAATTAACTCTTTTTAATTGAAAATCACTCGAATGAAGTTTCTGCTTAATTAGGGTTTAAATTAATTGGGGGTTTTTCCTGGGGTTGATACGGAATAGCACGAATTAAACTGCTAAGGCCTTTAGAACACTTGAAACAAACGATTTCGTGCTTAATTAGAAAATACCTAAGTGTTGAAAACGTTCTGCATAAGAATGTCTTTCCGAATAAGAGATTTATTCAGAATAGAAAGAACTTTCCGCATGGAGAAATCTTTCCGCATAGAAGCTATTTTCCGAATAGAAAGGTTTTTTCCGCATAGACAAAATTTTTCCGAATAGAATTTTTTTATTCCGCATAGAAAAATCTTTCCGAATAGGAGATGCTTGATTTATTCCGCATAGGCCCAATGTTCCGAATAGGGATTTTATTCCGCATAGGCCAAATGTTCCGAATAGGGATTTTATTCCGCATAGGCCCGATGTTCCGAATAGGGATTTTATTCCACATAGGCCAAATGTTCCGAATAGAGATTTTATTCCGCATAGGCCAAATGTTCCGAATAGACTTTTTTATTCAGAATAGGGATTTTATTCCGCATAGGCCAAATGTTCTGAATAGACTTTTTTATTCAGAATAGGGATTTTATTCCGCATAGGCTAAATGTTCCGAATAGACTTTTTTATTCAGAATAGGGATTTTATTCCGCATAAGCCTAATGTTCCGAATAGACTTTTTATTCCGCATAGGCCTTATGTTCCGAATAGACTTTTTATTCCGCATAGGCCTTATGTTCCGAATAGACTTATCATTCCGCATAGGATTTATATTCAGCATAGACCAAGTATTCCGAATTGAATGATTATTCCGTATAGAAGATGTTTGTATGGTTTACAAGCTTAAGGGATTAGGTCATATGTTCAATGCTTAGGTTTAAAGTCATATTGATATTCATATTTGTATGTTTCAACCTTTGTGTTTTATCTTAAGCAGAGACGATGACTAACCCTACAGTACAACAAATACAACACACCAGAGCCACCGCCATTGCCGAAGCCAAGACTCTAAAGTTTATTCCAAACAACTTCCGTTTGAAGGAGGTATCTCATTCTACCCATAATGGATTTAAGGTAGGTACAGCCATGCTTGATAAATCTCATCTAAAGCATGCGCTAAGAAGAAGTGCTTCAGTGCCCTATGACTACCTTTACGAGTTCTGGGCTACCAAAGAGAGAACGTCGAACAAAATCACATTTTCCTTGGACAACAAGCAGCAGACGCTTACTGTGTCAGACTTCAGGAAGATCTTTGGATTTCGGCCGACACTCAAAGACCTTTCATACTCAGCCAACCCGACTAAGGACCAAATCATGGAAATGTTCACTGCCATTGGTTGTCTTGACATAAGAACCGCGTCTGAGTTTACTACTGCCAAAGTTGGTCAACCATGGAAAGCTATTTTTGGAATTCTAAGTCGATGTTTAACACCCAAAACAACTGGGTTTGATGTTGTTCGTCCGCCAATCATCAACATGTTTTATGGTATGTTTAAAGGTATGGGTATTGATTATGCATCACTGCTGTGGGAGGAGTTTACTTTTCAACTCTTCACAAACACGAAGGGTAAGGTTAAAAGTTACCAGTACCCTAGGTTTATTAAGTTGATCATACATTACTTTATGGAAAACGATGCATCCATTAACAAGCGTGCAGGTAGTCGTCACCACACGATGGATGATGATGATTTGGTAGACTTAAGGCAGGAGACTCATTCGAATACGGTTATTCCTAGTCCCATTCCCAGTCATCTTCTGACCGATGAGATTATCGCATCTGATGATTACAAGAACTTGCTAACAAAAATTGAGAATCAACGAGCAAGCATTCTAGCAGGTGAAGACTCTTCCACCACGCTTAAGAGCAAAGGTAAACGGAAGCAAACAGATTTACCTGAACCCAAAGCCAAAAAGAAGAAGACTGCAGTTAAGAAGGGAAAGGGTACGGCTGATGAGTTAGTTCTCCACGATGAAGAAGATATTGATGATCTTGCTCTTAACAAGGCTGAGAGAAAAGCGATGAAAATAGCTATGGAAAGGAGTAGGAAAGACACGGGAGGCAGCGGTTCGGGTGCACGGGTAAATATTGAAGAAGAGTACGTGGAACCAGATGATGTGTTTGAGTTTGGATCACCTGAAAAGTATTCTACTTCGAAGGAGACATCCACCCCCCTGTTTCAGCAAGTGTTGCAAAGAGGACGGGTGCTCCTACAATCATAGAATCTACTCAACCTTTAGCAACTCAACTTCCACCAAAACAACCGTACCAACCAGACCGGTTTCAACACCATTTCTTCCACCACCAATAACTCCCATCCTTAGTACCGTAGTAACAACCGAGCCTATTCCATCAACCCAGAGCAGCTCTGCAACGTCTACAATGGCTGCATTGGTAATGGCCGAAATGTTGGATAAACATACGGACAATCACAAAAGAGAGATGGATGAGCTTCGCCAAGAGCTAAATAGACGAGTTCAAAGTGAAGAAGCATCTAGGAAAGCTCAAGAAGAGTTGATTGCTAATTTCGTTGCAGACATGGAATTTACACGTAAAGCTCATGCAGAAGAACTTGCTCGGGTTAAAAAGGCTGAAGCTGATAGGCATCAAGCACGAATTACGAGACTTAAAGCTATTAAGGATGACTTTAAAGAGCAGAAAGAAGCCCTTGAAGCTTCTATTGAGCAGAGAGTGAAAGACTCCGTTGAATCCCTAATGCCTAAACTGCGTGATGAGTTCTGCTGATAACTTGATGATCAAATCATCCAATCCTTCAGAAGCCGCCTACAAGATTGCTTATGACTTGACGGATTTTGAATTGAAAAAGATCCTCAAAGCTCGTATGAGGGAACTTGGATCGTTTGATAAATCTAGGATTCAACGGGCTCTCTTCAAATCCCTGAATGACGCTATCATGGAGGATGATAGGTTGTTCAAGACGTTTGGAAGTGTGGTACCCTACCACATTCTCCCTGAGGAAGAAAGGGAAGAGAGTGAAGAAGAAGAGGGTACTGGTGGAGAAGAGGAAGAAGAAGAAGAAGAAGATAAGGGTGATGATGATGATGAAGATGATGATGACAAGAATGATGATGATGATGAGGATGATGATGATACGAATGATGATGATGATGACGATGATGATGATGGCGATGATGGTGGTGATGGTAATGAGGAGAGTGTTAGAGGGAGCAACGGGGATGATGATGGGGGTAAACAGCCTGAGAAAGGGGATAAGGTTGCCAGCTCAAAGAAACCTGCTAAGTCTGGCACCAAGTCCAAGAAAGATGCAGCAGCAAAGGAAAAATCTACTTCCACGGAATCCAGACGATCCAAGTGGCACCACGATGTGAATGCCACTACAGCGTTATCTATTCCTGGTACATTTATCGCTGCATCCATACCTGTTACCACTAAACCTGTTAGTTCTATTGTTGTTGTTCCTGTGATTGCAGAATCGGTAACCGAACCTGAAGCTGCACAACACTCACCCGTTCATGACACTGCCGACATGCCTGAATCAGAACAAGCAGATGTTCACGTCTCCACTCCTCTACAACAAGACCCACAATCTACTGTTCCAAGCACAAGGGACTGGGCAGACACGTTGGATATTGACGAGACTGCACCACCACAAGCTTGGATTACGGCAGCGGCGCAATATGATCCGATCACAGATGCTGACAAATATGTCTTGTATCTCCGTATCCGCAGTGCGATTGACTTATGTGCATTTCTTGCTCATGAGTATAAGACTTCGGTTACTCCATATTTGGTGAAGAAAGCACTGAAGGATAAGAGACTTCGTGCCAAAACCCGGTTGACCCAAATGGAGTTCGAGTATTATGCCGATGAGATCCTGAAAGCTCTGAACACCGTTCAATGGCCAGGTCTTCATGACTCAGAAAGAGCCCCACCTCCACTTGACCCTACTCAAGATAATCAGATTGCTCTCGACTTCTTCGTCACCAACGATCTTGTGTATCTTCTGAAGGGGTCCTCAAAGTACGCAACATCCCTGACCTTGCTGAAAGCTGCCAACTGGGGGACAATACCCTTTATCAACGAAAAGGTAAACCGACTCTGGGTCCCAAAGGTAAATCATAATTATGATATGTATGCTGTCATAGGTGCATCACACTGGGACGAACGAGTTCGAAGGGCATACAGGGGCTGCTGTCTAGTCAACTCAGGGAGTAACTTTCGATCCGATATCCGCATCTCCAGCATCTTAGGGTTGAAAACTGAAGCCAAGAATGGCTACTATCATGTGACGGAGATTCGTTTGAAAAGGGAGGATGACAGAGAATACAAAATCCAGCAGGGAGATTTCTCTATCATTCGCCTTGAGGATATTGAAGATATGTTGCTTCTGATGACCCGAGATCAACTCACACATATTCCTCGTGAAGACCTCATTGCCTTGAATACAGCACTTCGTATGTTCACACGAAGCGTTGTTATCAAGAAAAGAGTTGAATATCTTCAGTTGGGAGTCGAAAGCTATCAAAGGAAGCTCAACTTAACCCGTCCAGTGAATAAAGTTCTACCTCAACACGTAGAAAGATGTCCTTATACCGGCATCTCTATTCCGAATTGCGGCATTTTCTACTTGAACAGTCGAGGTTTAATGAAGTTTATGAGGGTGGGTGAGCTTTACAAGTACAGTGATGGGACTCTTCTACAAGTTAGAGGAAAGTTGGAGCATCTGAACTCGGGTGGGACTTTGCCAGAGATGACCGAGGATTGGCATAAGGGTTATAGGCAGATGGCGAATTATGTGATCAAGAAGATCGATCAAAAGCTCCGTGAACGTAGATTGATGAGGAGCTTGGAAAGATTCGTGGGTGGTAGACCATATTTAGTGCACCACAAGCTACTGCAACGATCAATCTAATGGGTCGTACATTTCAGGTCCACTTTATATTGGTTTTCAATTGTGAATATGTATATTTGTGAATATTGTGCTGTAATGGCTTGATGTAGTGTTAAGGTATGATAATTTTTCAAGAATTTCTCACGAGATTCTAAATCTTTCAAAATATATCATACTAAAGCACTACAACTATCCCTTATTAATTTAAGGGGGAGCATGAACATGTTCTATGGCCAAACATCGATTTCATTTTTACCCAAAGACCGGTTAATCCATTCAATATCCCAAATATTAATGGTTAACATTTTGGATAAGGGGAGAAAATGGGATTAAGGAGATTTAAATGATACTTGGCTAAAGATGAAAAAGACTTAACGATTATCCAACTTAATATGTGTAAAGCACGTGTTAAGGGGGAGCGTTTTTGATGAACAAAACACCTAAGGTACAAAACTTTTGATTTCAATATCACAAGTACCTTAAGTGATTTTTTTCAATGATTTTTCATGGTGGCAATTTCTTCCCAAAACATGCTTAATTCACGACGAATGTGGTGACAAAAGGGTGGTAGGAATAGGTTTAGTCCAATGATTCATCAGAGCCGATGGAATCTTCCCAAGGACAATTCCCTAGATAGAATTAGAAGTCCTAGGAAAGATGGAGAAAGAATGTGAACGTAGCTGAATGCCGACCAAGTACTTAAGCTAGCACTGGAACAATCACAACAAGGTGCTAGTGATGACGTATTGGTAAGCATTGAAGGGGTTGAAGAATGAAAAAGAATTGTAAAGATAAAGGGTGTAAAGAAAGAAGCCCTCCTTAAAACTTTAGGCAGAAACCGGGTCAATACATATGCTATTGAGGTCATTTTTGCTAATGATTCTCGGTATTGAAGAAAGACATCATGGACCCAGTGATGC
Organism: Glebionis coronaria; assembly: GCA_025667525.1. NCBI lineage: Eukaryota > Viridiplantae > Streptophyta > Magnoliopsida > Asterales > Asteraceae > Glebionis > Glebionis coronaria. The sequence continues at coordinate 121,193,967 of CM046880.1, read as the reverse complement.
AATGCACAACCCTTCCCAGCTAACTCAAATATCTCTCAAAAGGTATTTGTTTTAATCACACGGAGATCAACACGTTATCTATTGGTTTATTCACTCCGAATAGACTGGTATTGAAAAGGTGGCACTCCTCTCCAGTCATCGCTCACTAAATCAAAACGCACAATCGAGTCTAGAGCCAAGAGATCATCAAAAGTCTCATTAGGACACTTTCCATTTATTCCTTGCTTTCTCACACACTGTGAAAAGTAAGAGATTTTTATGAGTCCTACGCAGTATTCCTGTAATATTGCCAGAACATCCGAGTAATACGCAAGTATTACAATGAAGATGGAAATCCTGCTTGAGCCAACATCAAACAAGCTCATGGTAGGTTACACGTGCGGTTCTTTTAGAACCAATCTTGTGAAAAACTGGAAGGAAACAGTGGATTAATTCTTAATTGAACTTAAACTCGTTCCAGGCCTCTACGCATTATCATATGATCTTGCCAGAACACTCAGAGTGACTCTTTATTGATCACAGTGACGAGTGGAAATCCTTCTGGTGTTAACATCAAACAGCACTTGGTAGGTGACGTGCAAGATTCTTTATGAATTGAGCTCGTGACAACTGGAAAACAACGATGGTGAAAATCTTAATTGAATTTCACTTGTTCCAGGTTTCATGAATTGACGGCTTCAAATCACAAGGATAATTTATCCAAGTGATTCACTCTTTATGTTCGCAGTCAGCTTTGGACGGTCGAATAAAGAGAACGGGTTTACCCTGTCAGGAAGTTACTTAATTGAAACTATCCGTCACGGGTACGATATTTAATATCGTCCAACGGTCTTCACCAACCGGAGGTAAAATGCTACCGAATTAGAATAAAATGTTCAAAGCCATTTTATTCGTGTCGTTGCTGTGTACCTGTTAAAGACGGTGGCGTTGCTGTGTACCTGTTGAAGACGGTGGCGTTGCTGTGTACCAGTTAAAGACGGTGGTGTTGCGGTGTACCTGATGAAGTCGTTTCCACATGCTTATGTTCTTTTTCTGCATCGAAGTTAAGCAAAAAATTCAAGAAAGTACAAGATGAAGTCTTCCGCTGTAACAAACTTTGAAACTTTCGAGAATTCAACAAAAAGACATAAGTGTGTGGAACATGGAGTCACGAGGAGGCAAAATTCACAAGAAAGGCAAAGATCGCACGTGAAAGGCCAAAGAACAATGCTCTCAAGCCAAAGCCTAAAAGATCAAACCAACATATTCACAACAAAAGAAAGAAAAGAAGAAAAGACTACGAGCTAGGTTTAGAACTTTGTAACGTGGAGTGACCTCCCTTAGGGGGAGATTGTTAGAAATACGTTTTAACATATATTAGAAGTATCGGTCACTCCACAATATGATTTATGTTATAATAGCTCGTAGTTAACAAATAGTTATTAGTTACTTATTAAGTTAAGTAAGAACCGGTCCATGGGCTTGTCATGGACCGGCCCAAGCCCATTGTAAGCTTGGAGTATAAATACCCCTTTCCACCATGGAAAGGGGTTGGTTGTTGTTCATGTTTTCACATTAATAAAGACACATTTTCTCTCACTTTCTCTCTCTAGTTTCTCTCACTAGAAAACATCAACCCACTTCATAGATTCATAGGTTATCAATATTCTACAAAGTCATTGTAGAACTCTAGATATGATAAAAATAGTGAATATGAAGTTAAAAATCAGATTTTGGAAATAATGTTTATTATTATTATATAAGCACTCACTTTATAATGTATAAAATATAAAACATAAACCCACTAACTTATAAAACTTATTTATATAAATGTATAAAAGGTTAATTAAATGGGTAACTTATATAAATGGTGGTAAAAATAATATTTATAAGTAATAAAAACTATAAACTTGATTTTTACGACTTTTTCGGCTATCGCCGTGAAATTAACGTTTTTCGCCAAATAAAACTTAGACGACCAAACCCGTCTAATGTAAAGTTTATAAAAGTTATATACTGATGTATAGATAACTAAGACAAGTAAAAACCGATAAAACCCGAACTATAAGAATTACGGACATTTACGAGCTAACTAAACCTATTAGACTAATAATTGGACTTAATAAGATAAATACTTGTAAAAAGAATTATTTGGGCTTAAACCATTTGGGCCCAACATGAAAAGTATATATACTGATCATATAGGTATAAAATGGGTAAAAACAAGTAAAAGAACTTATAAAAGAATTAATGGACTTAAAATAGGTAAAATCGTTAAAACTAGTGAACTAGTAAGACGATACTAAAACGTAAACACTAAAATGAGTAAATGAGGATTTATAAACCCACTTGATCATCAACATATGTACAATAATCATATATATGTATATTGTTATTTTGATAAAAGTCATTGGACCGAGTCTAAGACCGATTATTATTTATATAGGTTTCCGTGACCGAAGCACGCCCGTAGCCGATAATCCGCCTTTCATTAACAACGTGAGTTCATAGCCTCGCACTCTTTTAAATGTTTTATAAAATGATTTGTAAACCCGCGAGGGAGATAACATGCTAGATTTTTATAAAAGAGAACACAAGTAGTCCCGATTGTATGCTTAATGAGATGGACCCGAATGATGCTATGACCCTATATTCGAGACTAAAAGGATTATTAGTAGTTAGGTTATGTCACTTAAAGTCCCATTAGCATGAATTGTGAACTACCGGGTTTTGGTAGACGCTTATGCATTTGATAGTACTATTTGGGGACGATCACCCCAGTTCGCGCCTTGACGGTTGATCCCCGTCGTACCACATTGATTGGTAAGCGAATTTATGTATGAGAAGATTCCATAGCGTGATTTTTGTGACGACACGCTAACTTAGATGGGCAAATTGTTTGTCGGGTTCGCGGCCCGCTGTTTTCACAGTAAGGTAACAATGTCATGCGGCTAATAATAATCCTAATCCAAATAAAAATGTATCTTATATATGATAACGACGCTATTAACGATGAATATATTACCTATCATGGTAATATAGAGACTACGGTCTCATGGACGGTTTAAGATGTATGCTGGATATATATTGCCTGACTAGCAATATGTGGACTTACTTCCGATATTATACTTGTGTTCTGATTTTAAACGAATGTAAATGATTGTTTTATATAACGGTTTTTATTAAACTCTATGAATTCACTCGGCATTCGCTGATATGATTTTTGCATGTTTTCTATCTCAGGTGCTTGAAGGTAATCCGGAAGGAGATGGACTCTGATGGCCCACACTTAATATTAAAAATGTTCATTCGATCTGTGTTTTGTAAACTTAATGACCTGTATAATTTAGGACCTGTTGTACACTTTTGAAACTTTTTATCAAATGAATGTTTGTTAAACCTTGTACAACCATTTTTATGTGTTGTCTATGATTGGAGTTATTGTGCTATCCCGTAACACTCTGAAAGACCCTTCCGTTGTACCGATACGAAAAATGAGAGTGTTACAGTTTGGTACCAGAGCTCTCGTTGTAGAGAACAAAAGATTTTAAAAACCAAGGTTTTGAACAAAACTTTTCAAAATCTTTTGACAATGAACATTTAAGAAAATATTTGAAAAATCTTTTGACTATAACGGTGCCAGAGATCTCCGACGTTACCAACAAGCCCTATTGAGAAGATATATATTTTTATATATATAATATAATTTATATATATGTATATATCGAGATTTCATTATGTAATTGTTTAACTAGTATGTTATCCTAATACGAGATAAATATATATAAATGCAGATTGTCATGGCTGACCCTAATATTCCTGTAGAAAACCATGCTATTCCCGAACCTAATATAGAAGATGATCCTTATTTAGACTTAGTAGATTTTGATATTGATGATGAGGAGGAACCATTTGAGGATCCCGAGCCCGAGTTAGGACTAGGAGATCAGATTGCCCCTCAGGTTGACTTAGTAGAGAATGAAATTGAGAATGTGGGTAATGAGAATGAGATTGAGAATGTGGGTAATGAGGACGTGGATATTGAGAATGCTGATATTGAGAACAATGATGAGATTGGGTTAGATGAGTTAGATGATGAGATTGACGACGAGGATGTCGAGGAGGACGTAGGTATAGATGTTGAGGTTGATGACGATGAGGAAGCTGAGCTTATTTATCCGTATGATGTTCCAGAGGGCGAGCCTTTGCCCACACCAGTTTGTTTGTCTGATTCTGAAGATGAGTTACCTAGGGATGAAATGTCTGAATCGTCTGAATCTGATTCTGAATCAGAGGAGGATGAGGATGATGATGCACCTGACGGTACTAATGGTATTGCTACTCGTAGACGTGAGATAGGAGAGTCGTCTAGTACTCGAGAGGCTACTCATATTGATGGTCTTGCACAATGGGCCTTGAGACGTGATCTAGATGCTTCCCGTGTTAAGAGTTGTGTGACAGAGGTTGGATTAGGTGTTGTTCAGACTCAGGTTTCTTATTTGGAGTCGAAGACTAAGGTTGGCGAGAAAGAGCGAGAATTGCTTAGTTTGGATTTGAGTGATGTAGAACGTGGTTTGAATGAGGCTTTTAGGAGGTTATCAGTGTTGGAAAGTGGTGAGTATGCTGCTATGAAGAGAAAGGTGAATACTATGGAAATTCAGGTGAGTGTGGCTCGTGCGATGTGTGAGAAAGCCGAAAAGGAGCTGAATATATCAGTGGGTTGGAACAGTAGATTTTATGCTGACATGGTTGAAAGAGGAGTAATCCGTAAGCGCCCAGCTGAAGATGTGTCTAGTGATCGTCCGGCGAAGATCCAGAAGATGATGGATGATGGACCATCTGGCGGTTCTCAGTAGACCAGTCTCTATTTAGTAGTGACTTTTATATCTTTTGTGTTTATAGCTTTGACTGAACCGACTTGTTAGTAATAGACTTGGCACGAATTTTGAGTGTATATAGTGTTAGAACTTTGATATGGATGTACTAAGACAATACTTTTGTTTCAGATCGAATGAAATATGTATATTGTCTTGAATTCCATATTGTGCCTTATTTGTATCTTGATTATGAATTCGATCCATATTATATGAATCCTTTGTTGGATGAATGTTTAATGCTTTGAAATTGTGGAATTATAGAACTATGCCGCCCAAGAAGGCTGTGACTGAGGATGATGTACGTAGGATTATTACGGAGCAAGTTACCGCATCTATGACTGAATTTATGGCAAATGCTAGAAATGAAGCTGGCGGTAGTGGAGCTGGCGGTAGTGGAGCTGGCGGTAGTGGAGCTGGCGGTAGTGGAGCTGGCGGTAGTGGAATTGGCGGTACTAATGTGAATGTGAATGCTAATAATGTGAATGCCAATGCTGGAGGAAATGTAGGAGGACTTGGAATGAATGCACCTGAAGTTGGTGGATGTACTTATGTGACGTTCATGAAGTGTGAACCTCTACCTTTTAATGGAACTGAAGGTGCTGTAGGATTAAGCCAATGGATTGAAAAGATTGAATCGGTGTTTAGGATTAGTAAGTGTAAGGAGGAAGATAAGGTGACTTTTGCTATAGCTACTCTTAAAGTTCGTGCGTTGACTTGGTGGAACGGGAGAATTGATTTCATGGGTCTTGATGCTGCTAATGCTACTCCTTGGGCTGAAATCAAGAAGTGGATGACTTTGGAGTTTTGTCCTCGTAGTGTGATTATTAGGTTAGAGCAAGAGTTGATTCATCTGAGAATGAAAGGTGTGGACATTGATAGTTACACGAATCGATTCCATGAGTTGGCCTTGCTATGTCCTCGATTGGTTGAACCCGAAGAGATCCGAATTGAGCAATATGTGAAAGGGTTGACCAGGAATATCCGGGGGGACGTAACATCATCGAAACCACTTACCATTGATAAGGTTGTTCGAATGGCTTACCAACTCATTGGACAAATAATTCAGGATAAGGAAGATGAAGCCCGTGTAGGTGAGAAAAGAAAGGGAGACGGTGATCGTGTAGATAGAGGTGATTATAGGAAGAATTTCAATCGCCGTCAGAACAAGAGAAAGGGGAATGCAAATGCTATTACCAACAATGCACCGCGCAACAATGATAGATGTCCTAAGTGTGGCAACAAGAGGCATCCTGGCGACTGTTGGAAGTGCCGAAATTGCGGAAAGCTTGGACACAAGGTTGAAAGGTGTAAGAAGGGAACGATTTGCTTCAACTGTAATGAAGAAGGTCATAGGAAATCGGAATGCCCCAAGTTGAAAGCGATTGTACCTGGAAGAAACCCCCAGGGTGGTATCTACCAACTTGGAATAATTGAGGTGAAGAAAGAGGATCCGAATGTCGTTACCGGTACGTTTTTACTCAACAATCATTATGCTGTCGCTTTATTCGATTCGGGTGCCGATAGGAGCTTTGTATCCACTAAATTTAGTGCCCTTATTGATATTGAACCTGTTGAGATAAGTACCAGTTACGAGGTGGAATTGGCTGATGGTAAATTAGTGAAAACTAATAAGCTATTAGAAGGATGCTCTCTAAATCTCTTGAACCATTCCTTTCCGATTGATTTGATGTTGATAGAATTAGGTAGTTTCGATATTATTATTGGTATGGATTGGTTGTCGCTGAATAATGCTACTATTTTATGTGGAGAGAAGAAGGTTAAGATTCCTCTTAGGAACAGGACGTTAGTAATTGATGGTAGTCGAGGTGAATCCCGTTTGAAAATCGTTTCATGTATTAAAGTCCAAAAGTACATCAGGAACGGTTGTGAGTTATTCTTAGCTCAAGTGACCGGGAATGAGTCTAGGGAGAAACGATTGGAAGATGTACCTATTATTTGTGAATTTCCTGAGGTATTTCCTAAAGATTTACCAGGACTTCCACCGATAAGGCAAGTAGAGTTTCGAATCGATTTAATTCCTGGTGCTGCACCGGTGGCACGTGCGCCTTACCGATTAGCCCCTTCTGAATTAAAGGAGTTATCTGAGCAACTTAAAGAGTTGTCTGATAAAGGTTTTATTCGACCGAGCTCGTCGCCTTGGGGAGCTCCAGTCTTGTTCGTTAAGAAGAAGGATGGATCTTTTCGTATGTGCATTGATTATAGGGAACTGAATAAGTTGACAATTAAAAATCGATATCCTTTACCTAGGATTGATGATTTGTTTGATCAACTGCAAGGATCTAGTGTGTATTCTAAGATAGATTTGCGGTCAGGATATCACCAACTTCGCGTCCGTGAAGAAGATATTCCTATAACTGCATTTAGAACTCGTTATGGACACTATGAATTTCAAGTAATGCCATTTGGGTTAACTAACGCACCTGTGGTTTTCATGGATTTAATGAATCGAGTGTGCAAGCCCTACTTGGATAAATTTGTGATTGTGTTTATTGACGATATTCTAATCTATTCTAAGAATGAAGATGAGCATAGAGAACATTTGAGGATTGTTTTGAAGTTGTTGAAGGATGAAAGGTTGTATGCTAAGTTTTCGAAGTGTGATTTCTGGTTGGATTCTGTGCAATTTCTTGGTCATGTGATTAACAGAGATGGAATTCATGTTGATCCTGCAAAGGTTGAAGCTATTAAGAATTGGTCTGCACCGACAACGCCAACGGAAGTGCGACAGTTCTTAGGATTGGCTGGCTATTATAGACGATTCATTAAAGAATTTTCTTTGATAGCTAAACCCTTGACTAAGCTTACTCAGAAGAATAAACCTTTCGTTTGGGGAAGTGATGAAGATGGAGCATTTCAGATATTGAAGCAAAAATTATGTAGTGCGCCAATCTTATCATTACCCGACGGGAGTGAAGATTTTGTAGTGTATTGTGATGCATCTCTTAAAGGTTATGGAGCTGTTTTGATGCAGAGAGAGAAAGTGATAGCTTATGCTTCTAGGCAATTGAGGAAGAATGAGGAGAATTATACTACTCATGATCTTGAGTTAGGAGCTGTAGTCTTTGCTCTTAGGTTGTGGAGACATTATCTGTATGGCACCAAGTGTACGGTATTCACCGATCACAAAAGCCTACAGTATATTCTCGACCAGAAGGAATTGAACATGAGGCAACGAAGATGGATAGAGTTGTTAAGTGATTATGAGTGTGATATAAAATATCACCCAGGAAAAGCCAATGTTGTTGCTGATGCGTTGAGTAGGAAAGATAGAGAGCCTATCAGGGTGCGTTCTCTAGTCTTGACCGTGCACAATAATTTGCCTGAGCAAATTAGAAATGCACAAATAGAAGCTTGTAAGAAGGAGAATTTTGTTAATGAAGGGTTCCGAGGAGAAGGAGATCCTTTAGAGGTTAGAGCTGATGGAGTGAAATGTTTAAGAGGTCGTATGTGGATACCTAAGTTTGGAGGCTTAAGAGATTTGGTTATGTTAGAATCCCATAAATCTAAGTATTCCATTCATCTGAGATCTGATAAGATGTACCATGATTTGAAGAAGTTGTATTGGTGGCCGAATATGAAAGCTGACATAGCTATGTATGTTCTTCAATGCTTGACTTGTGCTAGAGTTAAAGCTGAACATCAAAAGCCATCAGGACTACTTCAACAGCCAAAGATTCCTGAATGTAAGTGGGAGCGAATTACAATGGACTTTATCACCAAGCTTCCTAGAACATCATCTGGAAACAATTCGATTTGGGTTATTGTCGATAGACTGACCAAATCAGCACACTTCATTCCGGTTAAGGAGCAGTTCTCACTGGAGAAGCTGACTCGAATATACCTTGATAATGTTGTATGCAAGCATGGAGTGCCTGTATCGATCATTTCAGATCGAGATCCTAGATTCGCATCGAATTTTTGGAAATCTCTCCAAAGATCTTTGGGAACGAATCTCGATATGAGCACTGCTTATCACCCCCAAACTGATGGGCAGAGCGAAAGGACGATACAAACACTTGAAGATATGTTGAGAGCTTGTGTGTTAGACTTTGGTAAGAATTGGGATAAACATTTGTCGTTAGCAGAGTTTTCGTATAATAATAGTTACCATTCTAGTATTAAGGCTGCACCGTTTGAAGCTTTGTATGGTAGGAAGTGTAGATCTCCTGTATGTTGGAGTGAAGTTGGGGATACCCAGCTCACGGGACCGGAATTGATCCGGGAGACTACGGAGATGATAGTTCAGATTAAGAAGAGGTTGTTGACTGCCCGAAGTAGACAGAAAAGTTACGCGGATGTGCGGCGGAAGCCAATGGAGTTTGAAGTGGGTGACCGAGTAATGTTGAAAGTATCGCCATGGAAAGGCGCTATAAGATTTGGAAAGCGAGGAAAATTGAATCCCCGTTATATTGGACCCTTTAAGATTTTATCTAGAGTAGGTCCGGTGGCTTACAAACTAGAGTTACCCCCAGAACTTCATGGTGTTCACAACACATTCCATGTATCTAATCTGAAGAAATGTCTAGCAGTGAGTGATGAGAAAATTCCGTTAGGTAAGGTTCGAATAGATGGGAAGTTGCATTTTATCGAAGAGCCCGTAGAAGTTATGGACCGTGAGGTAAAGCAACTGAAACAAAGTCGGATACCTATTGTCAAGATCCGATGTAATTCAAAGCATGGACCGGAGTATACTTGGGAACGAGAGAATGAAATGTGGAAGAAATATCCGCACCTCTTCGATTTCAATAAGAAACGGACATCCAAATGAAATGGATCACGAGGACGTTGATCCCTTTTAGGAGGAAAAGCTGTGACAAATCTAACATTTTCAGGTAGTGAAATATTTTCTCGTATAATATTTTGAAACTTATTTTTGTGTTGGTTGACGAACTCACAATTTACGGATTTAAATTTGGGCTTACGTGCATAATTTGGCGTCTTTTACGACTAAACCGGAAACCTTAGGATTACGTATTTATGTTTTTGAACTCCGTTTTTGATGAGACAATTTTTATTGGATTCGTTTTGTGACGGTGATTCATAATTTATAAAAACGTTTTTCGTAAAACGACCCGAGGGCACGCAAATCGAGAAAACTAGAATCGAGAAATACCCGTAAACTAGTGAGATGGGACAAAACACTTTGTCCCACCCCACTAGCAAAAGTGGACGGCAATGTTGACACACCACACTTAGGTGGCATCAAGTCTTAACTTGTTTACACAAGTGTAAGCTTGTGCTTACACCTTAAGCTAACTACTTCCACCTTTACAACAAAACTAGCAAATGGTTTCATTCTTACCATTTCATCCATGCAATCCACTCTAAAACTCTCTCTACTCCACCCTTGTGCCGTCCCAAATCAAGCAACAAACACCCTCATTGATCTTTTCTAGCTACAAACCACATGTTTACTAGTCCTATTAAGGTGTTTCCTTGAAGCCTTGATCATTTGGTGGCCATATAAACAACTTTGGAGGTGATTTGCTTGTGTCCTAGGGCTGATTTTCCAACCTAAGTTCTTGATATTTGATGGTCTTGGAGATACTTGTTGTGTTCATCAAGTTCTTGCCTTCCTAAAACAAGAAATCCACTTGGATTGCTAAAGAAGATCATCCTCTACATTTTTCTCTTATTATTTTGTAAAGAACAAATGTATTTTCTTTCATTTTGTATATGTATATGATGTATATATGATGATAAAAATGTTGTGTGGGGATCAAGTGTTGATAAACATGCTTAAAAATGATGATAACCATAAGAAATGAAGCTAAAATCATGACTAATTAGTTGGCTGTATAAAAACAGTAGATAACTAAATGATGAACTGATAAAATGCATGGTTTGATCTATTTACAGTAAGTAGATGATTTTATACACATGTGAGAGTTGACCATGCAATGGAATCAAAATAATGAGTGAGATATGATCAAAACAAGTTAGGTGGTACAATCTGAATAAGCAGTTTTGTAGGGACTGTTAAGGCAACTTAGACTCAAAATGGGCAGTAGCTATAACTAAGTTATATGTAGCACATATTATGAAGAAGTTGTCATCCAAAAATGAGCTTCTAAGTCATTGTAGAACTCTAGATATGATAAAAATGGTGAATATGAAGTTAAAAATCAGATTTTGGAAATAATGTTTATTATTATTATGTAAGCACTCACTTTATAATGTATAAAATGTAAAACATAAACCCACTAACTTATAAAACTTATTTATATAAATGTATAAAAGGTTAATTAAATGGGTAACTTATATAAATGGTGGTAAAAATAATATTTATAAGTAATAAAAACTATAAACTTGATTTTTACGACTTTTTCGGCTATCGCCGTGAAATTAACGTTTCGCCAAATAAAACTTAGACGACCAAACCCGTATAATGTAAAGTTTATAAAAGTTATATACTGATGTATAGATAACTAAGACAAGTAAAAACCGATAAAACCCGAACTATAAGAATTACGGACATTTACGAGCTAACTAAACCTATTAGACTAATAATTAGACTTAATAAGATAAATACTTGTAAAAAGAATTATTTGGGCTTAAACCATTTGGGCCCAACATGAAAAGTATATATACTGATCATATAGGTATAAAATGGGTAAAAACAAGTAAAAGAACTTATAAAAGAATTAATGGACTTAAAATAGGTAAAATCGGTAAAACTAGTGAACTAGTAAGACGATACTAAAACGTAAACACTAAAATGAGTAAATGAGGATTTATAAACCCACTTGATCATCATCATATGTACAATAATCATATATATGTATATTGTTATTTTGATAAAAGTCATTGGACCGAGTCTAAGACCGATTATTATTTATATAGGTTTCCGTGACCGAAGCACGCCCGTAGCCGATAATCCGCCTTTCATTAACAACGTGAGTTCATAGCCTCGCACTCTTTTAAATGTTTTATAAAATGATTTGTAAACCCGCGAGGGAGATAACATGCTAGATTTTTATAAAATAGAACACAAGTAGTCCCGATTGTATGCTTAATGAGATGGACCCGAATGATGCTATGACCCTATATTCGAGACTAAAAGGATTATTAGTAGTTAGGTTATGTCACTTAAAGTCCCATTAGCATGAATTGTGAACTACCGGGTTTTGGTAGACGCTTATGCATTTGATAGTACTATTTGGGGACGATCACCCCAGTTCGCGCCTTGACGGTTGATCCCCATCGTACCACATTGATTGGTAAGCGAATTTATGTATGAGAAGATTCCATAGCGTGATTTTTGTGACGACACGCTAACTTAGATGGGCAAATTGTTTGTCGGGTTCGCGGCCCGCTGTTTTCACAGTAAGGTAACAATGTCATGCGGCTAATAATAATCCTAATCCAAATAAAAATGTATCTTATATATGATAACGACGCTATTAACGATGAATATATTACCTATCATGGTAATATAGAGACTACGGTCTCATGGACGGTTTAAGATGTATGCTGGATATATATTGCCTGACTAGCAATATGTGGACTTACTTCCGATATTATACTTGTGTTCTGATTTTAAACGAATGTAAATGATTGTTTTATATAACGGTTTTTATTAAACTCTATGAATTCACTCGGCATTCGCTGATATGATTTTTGCATGTTTTCTATCTCAGGTGCTTGAAGGTAATCCGGAAGGAGATCGACTCTGATGGCCCACACTTAATATTAAAAATGTTCATTCGATCTGTGTTTTGTAAACTTAATGACCTGTATAATTTGGGACCTGTTGTATACTTTTGAAACTTTTTATCGAATGAATGTTTGTTAAACCTTGTACAACCATTTTTATGTGTTGTCTATGATTGGAGTTATTGTGTTATCCCGTAACACTCTGAAAGACCCTTCCGCTGTACCGATACAAAAAATGAGAGTGTTACATAGAAAGTATCAATTAAGGTCACAGGGAGCATGTTGTGGTTTGGACAACGATCGATCAAGACATTATATCTTTCCCAAGCATCAAAAAGAGATTCATCGGGTCTTGCATGAAACCGCTGATTTTATTGTGAAGGCTCGTGACCATGGATGGTGGAAAGTAGCGCGACAAAAAGCGTTGAGTCATGTCATCCCGACTATGAATGGAATTATTCGAGAGACGATCAAACCATTTCTTGGCGTGATGTGATAAATTATGTGGAAAGAGTTGAAGGCGAAGAACATCCATTGTGGCACCGGGAAACTTCATGCTTTGGGTGATTGTAATGAACTTGTCGAGGTGTTTGTTGGCATCATCATCAGGCATTCCGGTGAATGGATTAGTTTGCACTTGCTGAATCATGTGGTGCTTCAACGACAGCTCCGGAGCCGTGATTTGCATCGGCGCAATCGGTCCTCCTCGTCCAAACATTGTTTATCCGAAGATCGGGCTGTGGAAGAACATTGTTGTTATTGTTGAGGTGCGGTAGATTATTGTTGTTGTTCACACCTGCCATACTTAAATCTTCTCGAGTCTCGGGCTCTTGATAATTAGAAGATCTAGTACGCATACACCTACAAAGGCAAAAGAAAACAATACCAAACACAAAGAGAATATATATACACAATAAAGATAAAATCTTTTTGGATTTTTGAAATTTTTAATTTTTATGGATTTTTAACAATTTTTAATTTTTATGGTTTTTTGAATTTTTAAGCAAGAAAATAACGTTCACATGTGAACGGATCCCAAAAAGCAACGCGTCTCTCACAGAAAAACGTTAATCTTTACGATAGTTTTTAATTTTTTAGTGTTTGGTTCATGTTTTGATTGTGTGCTTTTATTTGTTAGCTTTTTGCTAGTGCGCGGATTTTTGGAGAAGCTCAATCAGGTGAGTTTCATAGTCCCATGTCTTTTTATGATTTTAATTCCAGATGGGATGGAAGAGACACTCTATGGTTTTGTAACTAATGCTGTGAATGTTTTTATGGTTTGTGATGGACTTGTGTGTACACTTATGTGATTAACTGCTATGTGATTCTTGATTGTGTTTATGATTTGGATCGGGGGACACGTACCGTCTCAGTTATTGTGGTTTGACTTGGTACCAAGGGGATGTTGACAAGGCGGGGCCTTGGGGATGTACATAGAAGTGTGAGCATCTATAGGACCAATGGATAATGAAAAGGCGGGGCCTTGGGATTGGAACATAGGTGTATGGGCGCCTATGATACCATGGTGTTTGGTAAGGCTGGGAGCCTTAGATTTGGTTTGGAATGATTGATCTTGAATGTTAGTTGTTAATGCATACTTGTAGCACATTGTCCATATGTTTTAGTGGTTTATGGTTGTTCACAGCTTATAATAATCTATTTTCGGTTGGAGTATAAAGCTATGACTCTCACCAACATTATGATGACGTGTTTTAGTGTCTCTTTCAGTTATTAAAGTGGTTAAGCGTGAGAACATATGTGGCTAGGATTGGAGTCGCGTAGGAATGCATTTAGAAGGAGATCCCCGTTCCTTCTTAGTTTATTTTTATGTTTGTTTAACTAAGTGATACTATGAACCTATATGTTGATTTGTTTGTGTTATTTGTTTGTCTTGGGTAAGAGGTAGGACTGTTACCTACTTACCTAGACTCCTACATTGATGAGATATTGTCATGACATTTGTGTCACCTTTTATGACATTTCTAATTCATATAGTTCTCTCTATGGACACGCTATTGTTGTGATGATATCCATGCGTCGCGTCCCATATTCCGCCATGGTGGGGTGTGACAGAATGGTATCAGAGACAATGGTTATAGAGAATTAGGTTGCCTAATCTAGTAACCTAGTCTATAGCTTAAGGGTCCCTGCATATAGGCGTCATAGGAGTATGTGTGCATTTTATATTAATTAAAGGTTTTTGGATGTTATTGGTTTTTACTTGCGATGTTTGTTATGTTTTGACTAGTATAGGTTGAACCATAGTAGTTCATACTTAGCCACATGTTATTTTCTTTCGGTTGTGACTAGTGTAGGTTGAACCATAATCATCCACGCTAGTCATTGTTGTTTTTTTGCTTAACTTGTACATTATAGTACATAATTTGGTACATGGTAGTTTCTGTCTTTTGTTAAGTTATTTTATATACCTGAGGTATAGTATTTTTCTTTTGATGTTTAAGTCATGTACCCTAAGAATCATGTGGTGGTTAGAGTGGGCGACATGACTTATAACTGATTATGTTTCCACTCTTATGGGCGACATGACTTATAACTGATTATGTTTTCGTTTTGGATTTAGTCTATGCTGTTTTAGCTGGACTATGGATTTATGTATTCCAATAGTTTGACTATATTATTTTAATGGATGGAGTTTTGGAATTTATTGGTTATGTGGTTATGAGCTTATGTGAGTAGATGGATATATGTGTTATGTGTTGTATTAATTCTTATAAGTGTCATCATAGGAGGGAGTGCATTGGGGAAAGGTTAATTATATAAGTATGGTGGCCAATATAGTTATACAAGCACCACAACTTCAATTGATTCCTAAGTATGATTGCATGAAAGAAGGTTAATACATGCTTGTATAGTAGATGTTGGACGGATTTAAGTATATGTTTCCCGATATGCCTACATATGTATGATCCCTTGCAATTATCGATTGTATCCTTAGGAGGGTGGCTAGATCGCTTATGTTTAGATATTCAACCTCCGTTGTAGCGTATTCTTTGAGTTTCGTATTTCACGTGTACCTTTTAGAATGGTGTTCTTGGTTTTAAGTCTATTGAAATAACTTGGGATTTATTTTGGGATAATGAAATCTTTTGTGTTGGGTCTTACATTTCTTTTGGTCGGTATATATTGAAAAAAAAGACTTGGAAATCTACTATAGTGTTAGATAGTTGGTTGTATTCGGTAAAATAAAGGTAAGGTGTTTGGATTGTGTTGGAAACAAGATGTAACATAAGATTTTTTATCAACACTTATTTATTTCAAATTCTAAAAGACTTTCTTTAAAATAAAGCGAAATAAAATTTCTTTCTACTTAAATAGTTTATATAAGTGAGCTTAATCAATATACGTCATTTATAATTATTTATGCAATACTAAATAAAGTTCATGAAAATTTCACATACATTTATTTCTTTTCATCTAAAAAGGATTACGTTAATTAGTAAGAGGATTCTTTAGCTTTTTTAAAAAACAACTAGTATAAAACTATTTTGGTCATAACTTGTTCGTTTTTAAAGCTTTTTGGGTGATTCAAAAGCCTAAAATTATGTACTCGGAATATCTTCTCAAATATTTGGTATGTATAGTCATGGGGTGTTAGTAGCTTGATCAAAATTTTGGTACAAATGACAGGTTCAAGGTTGAGTTTTGAATAGTAGTTTTTTTATGATTTGGGATGCACGGGATACCTAGTCTTTGAGTTAGTTTTGAGATCGTCTAGAAGGTTGTTTGTAGATTGTTTGAGTCACATAGATGTGGTGAGGAAAGAAAAAAAATATTCTTTTGGAAATGTCGATCTTGTGCACGGTTTAAATAATATGTCGTGGGGCATAAGATGTTTTGGTTGCCATTAAGTGTCTCTTGGATCATTTTTCTTTGTCATGAGTCATTTGAATTGGTACATGTTTGAGTTTTCCTTTTTAGTTTTCGTGGTGTTGGTCTGTTTTAACTCGTGCACATGAAATGTCGTTAGTTATCCGTGGGTTTGATTCGTTGATCGTATCTAGTGGATTCAGGATGTAGTTTTGGGTTCGTATTGATTGGGAGCGTTGAGGTAGACATATGAAAGACTTGGTCGCGCCTACACGATTAAGTAGGTGGCCCTGAGAGAATGGTCGGAATGCCCTTAATGGGGATGAAAGAATTAAAAGTTCGTAGACGAACTAATGTGGTCATGAGGTCTCTTAGGAGTGCCAAGGGAGATGAATAGAGATTTGTATAATGTATGGATAATGGCACAAGTAACGCGCCATAGAGAGTGATGAAGGGGATATAATACCTCAAATGTATTTATGATTGTTCGTAAGGCATGAAAGTTTTTCGAAAATTTCCTAAGATTTAGTAGGTTTGCCTATTACTGTGAGGTAGAACCATAAATATAGCAAGTAGGAGAAGTGAGAGGAGTTGTATTTAGTGCCTTTCCAAGGAAATTGTTGATGGAATGATTTTAAGAGCAAGAGTTGGTAGAAATTGCAACGGATGCAAGGTAAAATTTGAGTTGCTTAGTAGTAGATTGGCTGTGAAAAGCGGTTGAGTGGTCTGATAAGAGGAAGTATTGGTCTTTTAGAATACGTGTAGATTTTCGCGAGTAGAACGAGGTAGAAATTTATTCGTATTGCTTCTAACAGAGGGTGCAAGGAGGACGAAGTTGAAACTGCTAAGGATGTTGTATGAACACTTTGGGTTTACGGTTATGATTTTGGCTTCGACGAGGCGCTAGCAGTTTTCATGGGGTCAATGAACCAGGGGTGCATGAAAATATATAAACGAGTTGTCATCGGGAGCATCGACGACATCTTGATCTACTCAAATCTAAGAAGGAAAGTGAGGCGAATTATGAGTTGGTTTTGGAGTTGTTAGGAAAGGGAATTATACGTGAGATTTTCAAGTGTGAGTTTTTGGATTAAGTTGGCCAGGACGAGTAGTCAGAGATCATGGAATATCGTGGAAACAGCAAGGGGCAAAGTTAAGAAGGGTGAGGAAGCGTTTTGGAGGCTGAAGAGGTGGATTGGATAATGAGCATATCTTGGAATTATCGGAAGGACTGGATGAATTCGCGAAGCATGATGATACGTGGAGCAAGGATTTGGATGTATACGATAACGACAAAGAAAGGCGGTTGTTTATACGTTGTGGGAACTAAGATTTGGAAGAACTAGTTAGACTTAGTTAGTGGAGCTGGATTGTTATATCTGCCTAGAATGCTAGAGGCATTTGGGGTACGAGACGTAGAGACTGATCTATACATATCATGAACGTCTCCAACACATATTTAATCATCTTGATTGAACATTTGGAAAAGGTGATGGGTGGAGTTAAGTGATGAAAGAAAATTGCAAGGCAAAGTACCATCTGGGAAAGGCAAGCATGGTTGATGAGACATGGAATAAGAAGAATGAAGTGAAGCTGAGACGAACTTGACCTATATGGATGACGTATTAGGGTGGTTTAGATGAAGGATGTAGGTTGCACGAGTTGAGTTGTCTAAAGTAGAGAATGCGTCAACATGTATGTTGCGTGGCTTGGAAAATCATATGGAGAAAAGGGACGTATCCTACATAGATAGGAGTATTTTAGAAAGGGCGATGTAAGGACGAAGTTGGTGAAAGGGATACATAATGGGGTGGAGGAATAAGTACGACAAGAGTTGGGTGATGGACGATAGACTAACTAATTCATCTCATATTTCAAGAGGAATGAGAAGTCACGTAGTTGAGAAGTTGGAAGGATTACGTACGGATGTGATGGAATATAGGGTTTTACGTAAAAGTGAGCCTAATATGTATGGAATGTCATATGAAGGATTATGGCAAGGGAAGAAACGATGGGAAGCAAGCGTAGTATACCGTTGATAGACTAATGTTTGGTATGAGCTTACTATAGGGGTAATTGAGAAAGACGCCTAGAGCATTGGCGTGAGACTTGGAGATAGTTGAAGAACGCATTATATTAGGAAGAATTCTCCTACAAAGAGACAGTCACCGGTGAGAGGGGCATATTCCCCATTGATGAGGATGTAAGGAATAAAGGAGGAAACACCTAAGTTATAGGCTGAAGACGGGATATTAGATGGTATGGAAATTAAGATTGTGGAGAGACAAGCGAAAATTAGTATGGAGGAAGAATGATTCGAGGGAGCAAGAGATTGTGAATATAGTGGGGTGATATTGAAGAGAAACCGTTAGAACAAGAGGTTAGTAGTCACGAACAATGGAACGTCCACCTAGAGAAAAGGTGTAACATATGTTAGTATGAAGGATGGTTAGTTACTTGGTGACGAGCATGGGAAAGCAAGGATGAGGTGGTGGTTATGACATGTTTCTTGTGAATATTATGGGAAGCTTTTGGTTATGCAATCCTGCATATACAATTGGATGTGTTTAGGGTTGGGAGAACTTCCGAATGATGGAAAATCCGTAGAGGATAGAAGCCATTAGGTATGGTGATAGGAATTGTAGTAGAAACTGCTGGAGTTAATTCATAGGAGATGAAGTGGATCACCGTTACAGTGGGATGAAGTTAGAAGCGGCCAACGTATTGGACCGGAGGTGGATCGAAAAACTATGGAGGTGGTGGCAGTGACTAAGTAGAGGTTGAAAATAGCAAAGAACAGACAAGAGAGCTATGCGGACAAGAGGCGTAAGCCGATGAGATTTGAGATAAAGTTATGCTAAAGGTTTCACCATGGAAAGGGGTGATGCGTTTTGGAAAGAAAAGGGAAGTTATCACCTAGATTTGTGGGTCCATTTGAAATCCTTGAAAGGATTGGGCTAGATGCGTATAGGTTGAGATTACCGGAGGAATTGAGTAATGTGCATGACGTATTTCATGTATCAAACTTGAGGAAATGTTTAGAAAGAACTGACTTGCAAGTACCGTTAGATGATATTAGTATGGATACGAGTCTTCGTTTTATCGAAGAGCCGATAGAGATTTTGGGTCGTGAAGCTAGGACGTTGGATAAAAAGGGTAATATACCGTAGTTATGGGTAGATGGAATTTGGAACGTGGACTAGAGTTCACGTGGAAATGGGAAGGATTTTTGAGGAGCAAGTATCCTTAGCTAATTGATAATGAAGATCCTAAGGAGTAAATCTCGGGACGAGATTTTTATTAGGAGGGAGTGATGTGACAACCGTGGTTTTGAGGTTCGTCACTTGGTCTTATTTTAAGGTTAATTTATGTGTGACTATGTGATTTGCGTGTTTACATGTTATTTTGCGTGAACGAGGTTGGTGTGGATATCGTTTATGGGTATAAAGTACTCATAATTAAATCAAGGAACGGTTATTTCATGTTCATGAGCTCACAAATTAGTGACTATGAAATGAAATGGTGTTATTTTGGTGTTTACGTATTCGTATAAGTATTATAGTAAATTGTATTTTTTTTAGGATTTGGGGTTTAGCATTTAGAGGTCTCGGGTAAGGTGTTTAGTCATGTGAGTATTTTTCGGGAAGGTTTTAAGTCATTTAGGACTTAGTTATAAAGTTTATTTCAAAATTTAAGATTTTTTTTAAAACTGTATATTTGACGTTTTTACGTTATACGCGTAGATTTGACTAGTTTTACGGTTTTGAGGTTTTGAAGGCTTTAGGAGCTGAAATAAATTAAGGAAAATTAAGGTAATATTATTATTACAATTATTAATTAGCTTAATAAAAAACGAAATTATGGGGGGTAAGGGTCGGTTAAAACAAAAGGAAGGAAAAAAAAAAGAAAAAAAAAGAAAAAAAAGGAAAGTGAGCAATTATACTTGGGATAGGACTTATCAATAACTATATAAGGTGTAAAAAGAAGATGGAAAAGACATAATCCCTGGAGCAAAAGAAAAAAACGACGGCCAATTGAGAAAAGTTAGGGTTCTTCAAAAAAATCTTGGTTTCCATTAATCTTAAGGTAAAACCTTCAAATCCCTTTTCAATTTAATTTTTTTTAATTCTTTCTCAATCATCTTATGATGGATTTAGATTATGGTTTAAATTAAAATCTGTATATTAATGATATTATAATGATTAGGTGAATTAGGGCTTGTAATTAGTGGAGTTATGAGTAATTAATTAGACTAATTATGTTAAAATCATTTTTAAAAACTGGGCAGAATTTTAGGTCAATTGTTTTGACCATATATAGAGTTATACAAACTCTTATTTTATGATCCAAGTATTCCTGGAAAGGTAATTGAGTTGGATTTCAAATGAAAGCAACGAGAACTAAATTGGAGGTCGGTAAGTGGGTCAAAAACAGGTTACAACAGTCGGAGGTCAAAACAGTTTTGAAATCAGTGGGTTTTCAATTAATGTTTTAGGGTGATTGGGATACTTAGGAGTACACTTGATCCCTCTAATGAGCATGGGAGTTGGTTTATATATTAAATAAGAGTCATGGAGGAGGGCTAAGCAAATGGGTTAGGGTAAGACCCCCTAATCATAACAAACTTTTTGTATGTTCAAAATCAGTAAAATCCGGATAGACAAAAGTATATATATATATATATATATATATATATATATATATCGGGGCCTTAACAGTAGTTTTAAGGTTGGGGTAAAAGGGAGGAGTTAGCTAACATATGTAAGGGAATAGGGTTTCTTTTACAGAGGTCATGGGTATGGTTAGGTGGGCGTTTGGATTATAGTTTGGAGACCTAAAAACCGGGACTGTTTTGGGTAAAATGTTAACGAGACGGGTTATGAAGTAAACTAAGTTAAAGGCTTTATAGAGGGGTGTAATGAGATGCTTAGAGCATATAAATGGGGTATATATATGGGAGAAGGTTAGATGTCCATCATGGATCGATGAGTCATCTTAGTGTTTGGTTCATGTTTTGATTGTGTGCTTTTGATTGTTAGCTTTTTGCTAGTGCGCGGATTTTTGGAGAAGCTCAATCAGGTGAGTTTCATAGTCCCATGTCTTTTTATGATTTGAATTCCAGATGGGATGGAAGAGACACTCTATCGTTTTGTAACTAATGTTGTGAATGTTTTTATTGTTTGTGGTGGACTTGTGTGTGCACTTATGTGATTAACTGCTATGTGATTCTTGATTGTGTTTATGATTTGGATCGGGGGACACGTACCGTCTCAGTTATTGTGGTTTGATTTGGTACCAAGGGGATGTTGACCTGGCGGGGCCTTGAGGAGGTACATAGATATGTGAGCATCTATGGGACCAATGGATAATGACAAGGCGGAGCCTTGGGATTGGTACATAGGTGTAAGGGCGCCTATGGTACCATGGTGTTTGGTAAGGCTGGGAGCCTTGTATTTTGTTTGGAATGATTGATCTTGAATGTTAGTTGTTAATGCATACTTGTAGCACATTGTCCATATGTTTTAGTGGTTTATGGTTGTTCACAGATTATAATAATCTATTTTCGGTTGGAGTCTAAACCTATGACTCTCACCAACATTATGTTGACGTGTTTTAGTGTCTCTTTCAGGTATTAAAGTGGTTAAGCGTGAGAACATATGTGGCTAGGATTGGAGTCGCGTAGGAATGCATTTAGAAGGAGATCCCCGTTCCTTCTTAGTTTATTTTTCTGTTTGTTTCAATAAGTAATACTATGAACCTATATGTTGATTTGTTTGTGTTATTAGTTTGACTTGGGTAAGAGGTAGGACTGTTACCTTCTTACCTAGACTCCTGCATTGATGAGATACTGTCATGACATTTGTGTCACCTTTTATGACATTTCTAATTCATATAGTTCTCTCTGTGGACACGCTATTGTTGTGATGATATCCATGCGTCGCGTCCCATATTCCGCCATGGTGGGGTGTGACATCTCTTCAGGGCGATTAAGATTGGTGTTGAACATTTTCTCTTAATCGAGCTTTATCGTCCTCCATGATCTGCTGAAGCTAGCCAAAGAAACACAGCCACGTGTCAAGCAATTAGTGGCCTTCTTCTGAAAAGTGAGTGGGTGATGTTGATGATCCGTGTGAAAGGTTTCTTGGGCTGTGATTGGTCCACGTTGGATTCCACTCAGCTAAATCTTTCACTTTGGCAGATTTAGCCCTTGGAAGTTTTACACTCTTACAACTTGTTTTTAATACTTCCAAAACTTTTACAAGGCATAATAATCTTTCATTTCAGCCTCTAGACTTTTGAGTTTGCAACTTTAGTCCCTCAACTTTGTAAACTTTTGATCTTTAACATATGTCTTCTATACATCTTCATCTCTAACCCTTGATCTTTAAAACTTTTACACTTTTGGTCCTTGTCTTCAATAGATTTGAACTTTGGAACTTTTGCACTTTTGGTCCTTTTACTTTGACTTTGTATTTTTCCTTGACTTTTCTTCAATAAATGACCGTGAAATCTCGTGTTTTCTTCATTTATTATCTTTTGTACCTATTTCACACAAAAACATAAAAACACGTATAATTCCGACATTTACGATATTAAATACATGATTAGGTCTTGTTGTTCCTTGTTTGAAGTGGTAAAATGATAAATGTTTACACACTTATTATGGACAAAATAAAAACTTTTTCTAAAAATTACTAAAACTTTAAATTAAATACCTAAAAATATAACCAAGGTTTACAAATAAACAAAACTTCTTGTAACTTTTTAAATTAATTAATATTTAATTTTTAAATGCTAATTAAATCCCTAAATTTAAATAAATTAACAAAAAGCCCAAACAAAGATTTTAAAAGTTGTAAACCACAAAAATATTCGAATTAAGCTAAAAACTATTTTTGCAAAAATTTAAACCTATTAAAACTATTTTAAAATCCTAAAAACGCTTTTTTAATTAAAAATTTAAAACCGAAAAACGTGACAAAAAATGAAATTTACCTACAAATTAATAAAATGTACCAAAAATTCTTAAATAATATAACTAAGATATAAAAACCAAAAAAAAACTTTTTTATACCTTTTAAATAATTTTATATTAATTTTTAAAGATTTATTAAAAACCTTAAAAATCAAATAAAATCTTAAAAAGTCCAATGTGGGTTTTTATGATTTGTAAACCTCTAATATATTATTATTAGTCTAAAAAGTATTTTTTCTAAATTTTTAAAAACAAAAATCTATTTTTAATGACTAAAAATAAAAACATATTAAAAATAATACTAGAAAATAAATAAATGAAGAGAAAATCTAATTTTTTACCAAAAAGTTTAAAATATTAATAGGAAGCTAGGAAAATTCAAATAAGCTATAAACTGAATCCCAATAAGCTACAATAAGCTGATTATGCTACGACTTATATTATAAAAAGCCAAACTAAAATGTGTTTAAATATCAAATATTGCAAATGGATAACAAAAAAGACCTTAGGGCGAGTTGGTTGTGTGTGGGCGTGTTGAGGCGTTCATAAAGGGTTGATCATGTGGGTCAGGGGATCAAACCTTAGGGTTCCCCTTGGCTTCCGTGATTCCCTTTTTCTTTTTTTCTTTCTTTCTTTCATTAACCCAACTCTTAAACACAAATCCAAACCCTTGATACTTGTTATATCCAAAGATTAAACAACAAAATCATGATCATATCACTATAGTAACAAAGAACAATGAGAACAAACTTGTTTTCCAAACAGTGAATCAAGAGGCGATTTTGGTGCCCTTTTTTGAATGATGGTGTCTTGTTGGGCTAACAAGGAACCCTCACACCAATTGCAGTGTAAGGAGTCAAACACAAATACACAAAATGAGCAATGATCACAAATCTATGCCAAAAGGACCACAAATGAAAAAAAAACCAAGGAAAAATGAAGTTGCTAATTTTATGAGGCAAACAGTGGACTTTTGATGCAATTTTGACCCACCAAAACCTGATGAAACCTAAAGACCAGATAATATACACTTATTCCTAACCCTAAACTAGGTCTATACCAAATTTCAACCACAAAAGATCAAAATCAAAACCTAGAGGCATGCTGATATGTTTGGTAAATAGAAAAAATGTTTTACTGATATGTTTGACCAAATCATGAATTTTTAGCAACTAATTCTTGTTTTTCAATAACAACCTACCTTTTCTATAAAATGAAGCCTTATAACTCTAACTTAGCTAATTGGAGACCAGATATCAAATCACAAAACACGATAAACAAACCCTTAGCCTACTGATTAGACAGAATGCATATTTTCTTCATGTGAGCAAGAAATTTGATATTTAAAGCCACGAATCTTGAAATATTGATTGTCGTAAACATACGTCTTTTAGGAAAAAGAGCGTAATTAGGGTAAGTACGACGGTTAAGCAAAACCGTGCACAAATGACCCAAAAGTGAGTTCATTCTCAAGGAGGCTAGTGTGTTGTGAATTAACTTTGTGATTATAATTATTAGAAAAGAAAAAGAGAAAGGATGACGGTTACGATTATTAATTAAACTAAGACGAAAAGTCGTGCACGTAAAACCGTAGAATATGACAAAATTTGAAAATTAACCTAAAAATTCCTAGAAAATTGCAATAAATCCTAAAAAAAGTAATTAGAGTTTACAAAAAATCAAAAATCACTGAAACCTTTTATTTAATTAAATATAAATTTTTTAATGCTAATTAAAGCCCAAAAAATCAATTTAATTAACAAAAAGCCCAAAATGAGTTTTTCACTCTGTAAACCTCTAAAATGACTTAACTAAATTTAAAACTATTTTTGACAATTTTAAAATTAATTAAAACTATTTAAAAATTATTAAAAACTATAAAAACTTAAAATAATTCTAAAAATTAATCTAATGACACTAAAATTAATCTAAAAATTTTAAAATTCCTAACTTAATGTATTGGAACTAAAAAAATGAAAAACTTGCAAAAATCTAAAATTTAGTTTTTAATAATAAAATAATAATAATATAATATTAAAAATCCAAGGTTTAGAAATAATTCTAAAATGTTGTAAACTAGTTTATTTTAACCTAATAAACACAAAAATGAACCTGAAATTACCAAAATACCCCTATTGGGCCTTTAAATGGGCCAAAATGAAAAACAGTCCACTATATTGGGCTTTTTGGCCAAATAAGCAAAAAGATCATCAAATAAGCCCAAAATCACCTACTTGACTCAAAATTCAATTTTAAGAACAAAACTCTAAAGGCCCAAAAGCTGAAAATGAGCTTATCATAGCTTAATTGTCAACAGCTTATTCTTAATGGGCTTTTTGGCCCATTAAGCCATAAGCTAATGCCATAAGCTCTAATTTGACACACAAGCTTCTTTTGGGATACTCAAGAGCTCTGTGAAAAGAAATTTTGAAAAAACCCAATAAATAAGCCTGAAATAAGCCAAAGCTCTGTATAGAAAACGACAAAATAGTCGTTTTTGAGTTCTAGGCTACCTCAAGTGCTGATTCAACTTGCAAAAGGTTTTAATTGACAAAACTAAGCTTAATATTCAAAAATATTTCAAATAAGCACAATGAATAAGCTGGAAAAAGCAATAAGCACTTAATGTAAAAGTCAACTTGTTTGGTTTTCTAGTCAAACCTAAAAGTCAAACCCTAGAAAGCTCCAGATTAGTTCAATGGGTCAAATAAGGAAGATTGATTACAAAAACTAAGTTATTGCAAGTCCAAATAAGCTAGAATAGCTTATGAATAAGCTGATGATCAAATTACACTAGTAGTGGCTAGCAACAGGGGAAAGGAGTTCCTACTGCTTGACTATTTTGACTTTTTGTCTTATATGGATTGTTGTTGGATTCAAGCCACAAAAAGGCTCTCTTATAACCAGTGGGTTATAAGGAGTCAATAGCAATCACAAAAACACAAATTCAACAAGCCAATTAGTACAGTTTAATCAAAAGATCACTAGATAGCACACAGACATGTTCATAAGCAGTTTTCACACAAATAAGCAATTCTAGAAAGAATAAGCCAACCAAATTGAACCAAATACACATAACAACTTATATTAATTCAAATGAACATAAATCAACTGGTTTCATGCAATGAATCAAGGTTTAGAACAAGATTCAAGCCAATAAATGTTACTGATGAACAAAGAACAAGCAGATTTCAAACTTTGTTGATATACTTGACCACAAATCCAATTTTAAACCCTCAAATCTTCTTAACAGGTTATATAAACGTTTTTTAATCACTTGTTAGACCTAAGCATGCATACTATCTATGCGTTTCCCAGATTTTAGGTTAAAACAAGCAGATTTCAAAAAGATATAGCACAATCAAGAAATTGATGTTCAAAAGCCAAAAACTTGCAGACAATAGCACTCAACCAAACCCTTAAACAATAACACAAAATCAATTTGCAAACTCAAATCAGTAAACCCAAACACCCCTTTCACTTTTTAAATCCAATTTTAACTAAGCAAATGTGTGATTCAGTTTAACCAAAGCCTAATCTAGCATCATATCATCAATATTATGTAGTATCAAGCAGATTTAAGCCACAAGAACAACATTTATAACAGTAGAACACAAAATCACCAAAAATCAAGTATTTTATCATATTTTGGGTAAGAATGCTCAAACCTCATGAATGTACATCCACACTTACGAATTTTTGAGCTGATGTGTCTAGCTAAACAAGACACAAGCTTCCTATAGCACCTTCTAAGATTCAACAAGGTTAAAGGCACAATTCATATAAAACAGAAAAATGGAAAAAGCTTGATTAATGCAACCTTGTTCCCACTCCTTGATTATCCCCAAACCACATGCTCACAATCTTTGAAAACAGGTTTTGAGAACAATCAAAAACATATAACATAAACAAGCAAAGATTAAAGTTGGCACTTGGATTTCATCAGCAATATCAAACACTTTTTCATAAATTGAAAGAAGGATTTACAGATTTGTGATAAAGGAAAAACCAAGAGAAAAAACTAATGTTGCAGCCCTATGCCTTTATATAGGCTACAGTGATGAACTTGAAAACATAAAAAACGTAAACCCTAGTTGGTAGAAGCCCCACAGTACCCTTGCAGATTTTTGAATTTTGCTAACATGTGAACTTTCCTTGGCAGCTTGTGAGGGTGTAAATGTGGTGGAAATGTGATCAATGGCTCATATTAAGCTTAAGTTGTAAGTTTGAATGTGAGTGGTAGGATGGATGGCATAATTTAGCTTCTTCTTCAAAAGTTGTATAGGAAGGTGATACATGTGAGCATACGAGTGACGTGGCAAGTGGTTCAAGGGTTGGGTTTCACCATGTTCAAAAAAACTGGAAGAGAATAAATGGTCAAAAGAGTTGTCAACGCCAGAACTAGGACTGTCAACGTTTGAGCCATCAACACCTGAATTTGGCCTATCAGCGGTAAATTTTCCTTTGTCAGCGCTTGAAGATCCATGCATGTTTTCATCAACTGGTGTTTCTTGTGGACCACCTTTTTCCTTTCCAGCAGCAGCAGCAAATCCATCTGTCTAAATAGGAATGGTGACATACTCAAGTATGGGAGCTGATTTGTCAACATGTGACCCTACTTCCTTATCAACCTGTATACCTGAAATTTCAACAACTGGTTCTTCCATAACATTTGAATTTACTTTCACAATGTCTGGATTAGTAACATGCATATAATTCAAGGTTCTCGATAGAGGTTCTAAATCAAAGAGCCAATTTGGTCCACTCTCAGGATCACTAGGTTTACTTTCTAAAAACCTAACATGTACCTTTTAAAGTATACGTTTTTCTTTCTTCATGTAGACCCTATATCCTCTAGTCTACACTGAATAGCCCATAAAGTAGCCTTCGTCACCTTTAGCACTAAACTTTCCTAAGGCATCACTAGTATCTAGTACAACTACATGACATCCAAAGGGTCTAAGAAAACCAATATTAGGTTTCCTACTCCAAAATAGCTCATAAGGTGTCTTATTGTGGATTTTATTGATCAATGGTCTATTCTGAACATAGCAGGCTGTATTCACAGCCTTAGCCCAAAATGCAATGGGAATGTGAGCATCAGCCAACATTGTCCTAGCTGCTTCTATGAGTGATATATTCTTCCTTTCAGCCACCCTATTTTGTTGTCGGGTTCTAGCTACACTAAACTGCCTAGTAATCCCTTTCTTGACACAGAAGTAATCTAGTAGCTTATTTCTAAAC
The DNA here is from genome assembly GCA_025667525.1 of Glebionis coronaria. NCBI lineage: Eukaryota > Viridiplantae > Streptophyta > Magnoliopsida > Asterales > Asteraceae > Glebionis > Glebionis coronaria. Next base: position 121,165,386 of record CM046880.1, on the reverse strand, counting down.
TCACCACCATTGTCACTTCTAAGAATTTTAACCTTATTCCTAGTTTTCTTTTCAATTTTGGTAATAAAGTTAATCAAAACAGTAGTAGTTTCACTTTTCAAAGCCAAAAAGAAAGTCCAAGTAAATCTAGCAAAATCATTAGTTATGACAAAACAAAAAGATTTACCATTTAAACTTTCTATATTAGTTGGACCAAAGAAGTCCATATGCAGTAAGTGAAGTGTTTTAGAACTAGAATGCATAAGTTTAGACTTAAAGGAGACTTTGTGCTGCTTGCCTTTAACGCATGCAACACAAGAGTGATCATTGTGGAAAGCCTTTTCAGGTAAACCATAAACTAAACCATGTCTCACAAGTCTATTTATGTTCTTAAAATTTATGTGCCCTAACTTTTTGTGCCAAAGATTACTCTCATCAACTGAAGCCTTAGCATATAGACATAACAGATTATTATTCATCCTAATTCCATTAAGATTCACATTATCAATGTCCTTATGCCTAGGTGTTCTATAATCAATGAACTTCTCATCAGGTATTTTAAAATCTTTGCTTAACACCAAGCATTCAGTATCAGTGAAAAGAATCTTATTTTTGTTATCACAAACTTGTGATACACTAAACAAATTATAATGAAGTTCTTTTACTAGAAATACGTTTTCAAAACGCAAGTTGTTGGTGATAAGAGTGCCTTTGCGAGTAATAGTTCCATATCCTCCTCCAAAGTACACGTTGTCACCATCTTTAATGGGGGTAAAGTTTGTCAAATAATCTTCCTTCCCCTTCATGTGCCTAGAGCATCCACTACCCCAATAGCCATGATCATTAACCTGCTTTTGAATGCCCTACACATAAAGAAAATAAATTAGTTTTCTTTGGGAAACCAAGCCTCAGTAGACTTGGATTCATTTGGTTGTTCAATAAGAACAGCCTTTGTCCTTATAACAACCCCTTGTTCATCCCTTTTTGGATTAAACACCCAGTTAACCCCAATTGGTTTAGTTATGACCTTTGAAATATAATGAAATCTGTTATAGGTTATAGAAATCCTACTTGAATTAGGGTTTTGGTCTTGTTTGGGTCTCCATGTCAAGCTAGAAGAAGCTTTAGACCTCTTTCCCTTTGGTTGCAAGTATTTGGCATTACTTGGTCTAAGAACGTTAGAAACATTCCTATCAACGTTAAAATTATTCTTGTCAACGCTGAAATTGCACTTGTCGGCGCCAAAACTAGGGTTTGCTATAGGAACCCATTGTCTGTTAGACCATGTATTGGTCTTTTCAAAAGGTCTTTGTCCATAAGTATTAGACCCTTTAGTAAAGAATTGAGTTGGTCTAATGTCTTGTGGACTTTGCTGGACAAAAGGTCTGGGTTTGACCATGGTTGACTTTCTATCAGCGTTAACCTTTGAAGCATTGACACACTTATAAGCCAAATGAGAAAAAATCCCACAACTATAACAAGCTCTTCTAGACATAACTCTAGGTCTAGATGAAAAGAAACCTGTCCCATTATCACTAACTTGACTCTTTGGTGACCTAGGTTTTCTATACATTTCTGCATACTTAACACTAGGTTTTCTATCAACGTTTAATCCAAGGTCAACAGTCTTTCTAGTAGTAGGGTTGGTTAGTTTTATGGGTGTAGACTCAATTGGGCTTTCACTAAGCATGCCATCTTTAACAAACAAAGTGGGGTTGGCTTTCTTCCATTGGTCCAAATCAGTCAATTTCTGTGTATATTCCTCAACTGGAGTAAGAATTCTTGGTGGTGGAATAAATTCCTTTTCTTGGAGTTCTGGTATACCAGTCCAAGACAAATCCTTTCTAAGGACACCATAGAAGTTCTCAGCAGGTGGTGGAACACCAGCATACTCTTTCATCCTAATCCGAGTCATATCCCTAGAATCTCTCTGTTCACTAACACATTTTTCTAGGGTTTAAGAAGCTTTATCAAATCTTTGATTTTTAAGCCCTACATTATCTTTGTTTTTAATGGCCTCATCCAACTCAGCTTGTATAACACCTTTGGATCTCTCCAAGATTCCCTAATCTCAATACTAGCATTGAGGTCATGAGTAAAAACAATGATTTGATCTTTTAGGTCAAGCTCCTTTATCTTATAGTCAACCACAGTATTTTCAGTTTGAACAAGTGGAAGTTGATAATTAGATAACTTGCACTTTTCATCAAAAACATCTGATTTTAACTTTAAAATTTCTTTGTTAAGTTTTTTAGTGTTTAAACAACAACCTTTACTACAAAATGCATCATCATATACCTCATTATCTGATGAAGATGACGAATGTGCCATGAGAGCATAGTGAACATGATCTTCTTCTTCCCCCTCTGCAATCAAAGCCTTGTTCTCTACCACATCTTTGGCCAAAAAGCTCCAGTCCCAGCCAACACCATCAATCTCTTACATGGCAACCATAGATTTTGTATCTTCAGCCTTGATGATTTGGCTTGAAGGCTTTCTAGCATCAAATCTTCTTGGAGATCTGCATTCTCTCATAAAGTGACCCATTCTATGGCAATTGTAACACTCAACCTTGGATTTATCAAACCCAACAGTGTCTTTAACATTAAAGGTCATCTTCTTCCTGAATCTCATATTCCATATATTGGCCCTTATGCTCGCAAGTGCCATATTCCACTTTATGTCCATCTCCTCCAAATGCTCATCACTAATTTGCTCAAGGTCCTCATATGTAATCACTGAACCATTGGGCAATAAAGCAATGTATGCACACACTATATCTAGATCAATACCAGCAGGCTTAATCCTTGGTGAGTCAACATTGTATGTGTCAGCGTCTGCATGTGGGACGCTGAAAAAGCTTGATCCAACGTTGACATAAGGTGATCTAGTAACGGGGTGCACGTATGACTCCCTTTGATCAAATTGACCTTCACTGTGTGAGAAGAAGGCCATGTTTTCATTGGTAGATCTGCTTCCTTGATCCAAAAGGATTTCATTCTCTACAATCTTCAGTTTATTATAGACGTCATCAAAAGTGGAACTTTTGTGAGCATTAGTAGCAATTATAGACCTTGCTTCAATCTTCCATGCATCACCAAGACTTTTAAGGAAAGTGGTAACGATATCAGCATCATCATGCATTGTTCCCCTAAATGACAATTTGCTTGTGATGTCAAGAAGTCTGCTTCTTACCCTACTTAGCTTTTCATTGGGAAGAGCTTTGAACACAGCATACTCATGCAATAGTTGCTTCTTTTTCTCGGAGGCAGTATCATCATTACCACCATAAGTGACTTGAAGGGCTGCCCAAAGCTCTTTAGCAAACTCAAAACCTCTATACTTGTGATATTGGCTGGTCCCAAAGAAAGTTTGGGAATGCTTAGAGTTTTCATGTAACACCCCCAAATTTATACAATTCAATACAGCGGAAGACTCGTTGGTGTTACGGGATAGCACATTACTCACATCATAGACAACGCGTAAAAATCGCGTCGTTTAATAACAAAACATTTCCATTCATAAATATCAAATTTACATAGGTCCCAAGTCATTGTATTTCATACAGGTTTTCCAAAGCATTTGAATGGAAATTATTATTTAAGTGCGGGCCATGAATTCTTGTTGTCGAGAATTACCTTCAAGTACCCGAGATAAAACATGTTAAAAGAAAAGGTCAGCGATAACGCCGAGTGAATTCATAGAGTTTAATAAAATCCATCAATATAACATCGGTATAAAATTATTACCAAAAATCATTTTGTACAAATCTTTGATAGGCCATAAAATAGCCAAAGTCATTTTATTCAAATCCTTGTCAAAAATCATAATATAGGCTTTCGCCTTCAAAATCATTATACGAACCATTGTCGTTAAAAACATGATACAATACGTTTTATAACGTTGTATAAGGTTAAATAAAAACCGTTATATGAATATGGTTATATAAAACCAAAACACGAACATAATATTAGTAATAAGACCCTGTATTGCTAGTCAGGCAATATATCGTAATTCAATGCATAAACCAGTATTTTCGTTATTTGGATTATTATAAGCCGCACGACATTGTTACCTTACTACAACAAACAACGGGTAGCTAACCCGAAATTCATTTTCCCATCTAAATTAGCGTGTCGTCACAATAATCACGCTTGTGTAAATCTTCTCATATATAAATTCGCTTACCAATCAATGTGGCACGACGGGGATCAACCGTCAAGGCGCGAACTGGGGTGATCGTCCCCAAATAGTACTATTATATGCATAAGCGTCAACCAAATCCCGGTAGTTTACAATTCATGTTAAGGGGACTTTTAGTGACACAACCTAACTTTAGTAATCCATTTTATTTCATCTATCGGGTCATATAATCATTCATCGGGTCATACAATCATTCGGGTCCAAATCAATAAACAAACAATCGGGACAAATGGTGTCCTATTTTATCAAAACTAACATGTTATCTCCCTTGCGGGTTTATAAAACATTTCATAAAAAAATTTAAAAGAGTGCGAGGCTATGAACTCACGTTGATGTGGGAAAGCGGGTTATCGGCAATTCGGATGTACGGTACGTGCTTCAATCACGGAAACCTAGACAAATAATACTCGTCTTAGACTCTTGTCCAATGACTTTATAAAAATAAAAAATATACATATGATGATTTTGTACATATGATGATGATCAAGTGGGTTTATATATTCTTATTTACTCATTTTAGTGTTTATGTATTGGTAACTTTTTACTAGTTTTTTAGTTTTACCTATTTACATGTTTTAGGTCCAATAAGCCTATTATAAGTTCATTAACTTGTATTAATCCATTTTATACTTGTATTATCAGTATTTATACTTTACATGTTGGGCCCAAATGGGTTAAGCCCAATAAGTAATTTTTTATTAGTGTTTAACTTATTTAGTTAAATTATTAGTCCAAATATGCTAACTTAGCTCGTTAATGTCCGTATGTCATATAGTTCGGGTTTTATCGGTTTTTACTTGTATTAGGTACTTATACATCAGTATATGACTTTTAAAAACTTTACATTAGACGGGTTTGATCGTCTAAGTTTTAATTAGCTAAAAATGTTAATTTTACGGTAATAGCCGAAAAAGTCGTAAAAATCATGTTTATAGTTTTTATAACTTATAAATCTTATTCAACTACCATTTTTTATAAAGTGTCCATTTATTTAACCTTATATATATTTATATAAATGAAATTTATAAGTTAGTGGGTTTTAATCATATTTTATACTATATTAGTTTGAGTGCTAATATAATACTATTAAACATTAATTCTTCAAAATCTGATTTTTAGTTTCATCTTCACCATTTTTATCATATCTTGAGTTCTATAAGGAGATAGAAGCTCATTTTTGGATGGCATAAACTTCATATTATGTGCTACAAATAAGTTAGTTATAGCTACTGCTCATTTCATGTCTAACTATCCTTAACAGTCCCTACAAACCAGACTATTCAGATTGGTACACTAATCTTGTTTTGATCATATCTCACTCATTTTGATGATTCCATTGCATGGCCAACTCTCACATGTGTATGAAATCTAACACTTACTGTAAATGAGTTCCACCATGCAATTTTATCAGTTCATAACTTGGTTACTTAGTGTTTTTATACAGCCAACAATTTAAGCAAGATTTTAGCCTTGTTTCTTATGGTTTTTCATGTTTTTAATCATATTTATCAACACTTGATCCCCACAAAACATTTTTATCATCATATATTCATCATATACATATTCAGTAAGAAATAAAATACATGATTACATAATCAAAATAACAAGAGGATGGGAAGAACAATCTTTATACCACCATGATTAAGTAGTTTGAAGGATCAAGACATGGTTTTGGGTCACCAAATCTTATGAAATCTTGTATGAAATCTTCAAGATCACCAAGGGAGATGTTGGTCTTTTAAAATCAGCCCTACTTCATCTTGCAAACTTCTCTTTGGATGTTAAAATCACCACAAATCTATAGAGCTTCAAAAGGGTTTCATCATATGTGTGAATAACACATGATTTCATGGTTAAAATTGATCAAATGAGGGTGTTTTTGGTGGAGATGGGACGAAATTTTAGAGAGAGTAAAGGGACGATGAGTGGTTTTTCATGTAAGAGTTTAGTGGAAATGGTATGTGTGAAATAGTTTGAATGGTTTTGTGAAAAGTTAGCTTACATTGTAAGCTTTAAGCAACAAGTGTAACACTTGTTTGTTAAGTGTTGACACCTAAGGGTGTGGTGGAGCTACTTGGCCGTCCCATATAGTGGGGTGGGGCAAAACTTGTTTTGTCTCATCCCACTAATTTACGGGTATTCCTCGATTCTAGTTTCCTCGATTTGCGTGCCCTCGGGTCGTTTTACGAAAAACGTTTTTATAAATTATGAATCAACGGCACAAAATGAATCTACTAAAAATTGTCTCATAAAAAACGGAGTTCGAAAACGTAAATACGTAATCCTAAGGTTTCCGGTTTAGTCGTAAAGGACGTTAAATTATAATCGTAAGTCCTAATATCTTCTCGTAAATTTTTGAGTTTATGAACCAACACAAATTTAAATTTCCAAAATAATATTCACGGATAAATTTATTTTCTGAAATGTCGGACTATCACCAAAACGGTGTATGTAAACGTAAGCACATAACGTTGAATCCTCCGGTTTAGACGTAGTCGATGCTACTTAAAGACGTAAATCCAAATTTCTTCCCAAAAATAAGTGAGTTCATAATATAACATTAAAATAATGTTTTTAAATAATACTTGAGAATGAAATATCAACCATAAATTGACGGATTGTCACAGCATTTACCCCTAAACAGGATTTTTGTCCTCAAAGATCATCTTATATTACTACTCGCTTCTTATAGAGTTAAAGCCAGGTGGGTATTTCCTTCACATCCGATCTTTTCTCATAAGTGTAATCCATTACAATATGCGAGTTACTTCAAACATAACTACGGGAACAAGATCAGGCTAAATGTTGACTTACTTTCTCTATCTATGATGTTCCCGGGTTTCTGATGAATGCAACTTTTCGCCGATCTAAACTTTACTAAGAAACAATCAGATTCTCACTTGATAGACATTTTATCAACTTCGATATACGAAACATAGTTCAAGCAGCTCTTGAAGTCATAGGGTAGATCCAGCTTATATGCCTTTCAAAACAACTTTTACATCATCTCAATGGTCCCGTACAACGGGGACTTATATCCCATGATTTTTCAGATCATCAATTTATTTTTCCATAGTTAAAATTTTTGGCATAACTTCGTTACCCATCTGGCACTTCAAGATCTACATTTCATATTCACATAACCTCCTGCCCACTACCGGCAGTCAATAATCAGATCCTAATTTCAACAATCATTTCAGGTCTCGCGGGTTGGGTATTTTGCAAGGTTAGGTTCGCCATCATAGGAAACCTTAAACCTAAAAGACATGTCCAACTCACAATGGGTGTATGTCGGGTGTCTTCATCCTAACTCTGCTTACAGATGCTCTAACATATATCCTCACAAGATTCGATCTCGATCCTAATACGATATTTATCAATGATAACCTCTCCAAATGAAAAGTATTATACGGTTTATTACCAAAGGTCAATCATTCAAACATAAAACAAGACTTCTAGTATTTTGTATCATTACTTTACCTCGCCCCTTCGATTGGGGTAGTACACAGTACTCTCATCAAGATTCGTTCTCAATGACTTCTGAGCAAATCTCTAGAAATTCGATGCGAAGCGAGGATCTTGATTGAGATGACCGATACAGGCACACCATGTTTACACAACTCCTTTAAATACAAAAGGGTCAATTTCTTCATCAAGAATCTATCATTAACAGGAATGATATTAGCAGATTTGGTCAGTTTGTCGACGATTACCCATATCAAATCAAATTCAGATGATGACCTTTGCAATAATTATACGTTTACTAATGTATGAGGCGGTGTCTGCCTTCATAATCGCCATCAGCACAACTTCTTCTGATAATGATACATTAAATCAGAAATGACAGGAATAGAATACTTATACTTACAAGATTCCAACATAACTATATCTCAATATTTAGACAACCACAAGTGGCCTTTTATACATTTAACGCCATCGGCTTCTCAATTTTGATGGTTCACATTAGCCGCGAACCCCTTTTTATTATCTATATTATCCTTTTTACAATCATTGTTTATATTTCAGGTTTGCTTGGCAATTTATTTTGCACAGTCATTATTAAGAAACACCTCCTAATTGATTCTTTTATCCTTCCTATATAATGTGTCAGTAATTACGTTCACTTTCCTAGATGGAATAAATATCATGACCGTATTTATTCGAAAATTCTTTCTTCATATTTTCTAAGTTTTAGTCTCGTCTTAACTATCATTTTTATCAGTTTTTCTCAATCCGACGTTTAAAGCGTCGATGATTATTACAAGTAATTAAATAATGAATATTTAATGTTTATGAAACGTAAACGTAAAATTTTTAAATTTCTTAATTCGACCAATTATATAAAATGTTCAAAATAAATTTGAATTTAAATTACAAAATTTTTATTGATTTATCGAAAATGTTTAATAAGATTCGTAAATGTTCGAAAAATCTTTGGTTATACTTTGGTCAAAATTTTCTTAGTTGAAAAGTAAAAATTGTCGTTTCAAATTTCAAGTCATAAGTTATATAGTTTCCTCAATTATTCTAAAGTTGTCTAGAAGTACGCACAAACATTTACCGCTAAACAGGAGTTTAGTTAAATGTTCTGGGTATAAGGGAAGAATCCCTCAAAAAATCTTTTTGATAAAACATTTGTCAAAACATTTATGTACTTTCTTTTTGGTAAAACCCAAAGTCTTAATTGGCTCTAATCTTTGAAGAGTCAATATATTCCATTATCTATTAATCACACGGTCAAAATATAAAGGATTAAGTCTTAAATCACATGTTAATTATTCAAGGTACATGGTTTTTTTTAATTGTTCGGCCAATTCAGGGCAGTCTATATATTATTATTAACTCCTTCTTATTCTTATAAACAAACAAATGGTCCTTAATGATCACAAGCATGAATTTATCAAATTACAACCTACACATGATTCACCAAATTTTGGATGCTAAATGTGCATTGGTCAATCCAAACAACATAACATGAAACTCATAATGTTCATCACAAGTTCTGGATGTAGTGATTGGAATAGATAATCTTCTTTGCGGATGCGAAGTTGATTATAACCATGCTGTAGATCAAATTTTTGAATATACACTAGAACCTTGTAAATGATCGAACAAATCTATCATCTTGGGTAGTGGATATCGATTTCGATCGTCAATTTACTTAGTTCACGGTAATCAGTAAACATAAGGAATAATAACACTATAGCTCTTCATGATGACGAGCTTGGTAGAATAAAATCTTTCTCCGACAACTCTCTCAGTTGTATGGTAATTCCTTTAATTCAGATGGTGCTGACGTGCAGTGCACAAGTCACAGGTGCAGCACCAGGAATATAATCAATACCAAATTCAACTTGCTTTAATGGCAAAAGTCTAGGTAATTCACCAGCAAATACTTCTTAAAGTTTCATATAACGAAAACATCTTTTAATAGATTCATATTAGGTTCTTTCTAGATTATAAGGTCTATGACTAATTTATAACCATTCACGGTATAATTTCAAGTCTAAATGCGGGATATGGTCACCCATCAAGAATTATTTAGATCACTTTTGATAATCAACATCTTATCTTTTAGGGGAATTCTACTCGAGTTCCCATCAATTAAGACAATGTCGTCATGTCATAATCAATCAATCCATTCTATTGGCACTATCAACTTTTCATTTTTATTGCCGTCGATAAGATGTGAACTTCTCAAAAGACTAATAATAACTCACAATCCTTCACAATTCAAGGATATCTGGAGACATAACTAACCTTAAAAGAGTAAGGTCAACGCATAATCTATGCGAGAGAATTTCAAATCAGATACAGACGAAAACATTAACGAATATGAGTATATCCCATGTTTTCATAATTTGAGTACGCATTCGAAAGCTCCTCGGATCGTTACCCAGGTCATTCAAATGAAATCAAATCAAAAGAAATTATAGGAACGTCGATACATCCAGTCGGGTATCAACACTCGGTAATCAGATACTTTTCCAAAGAATCTTACCACGGGAGAATTGGACAAGAAGGATTATCAAATAAGACAATTTTCCACAGATGATTAAATTCGACTCAGAAGAATAAATAGTACGAGCACATATGTAGGTGTCCCTAACATTATGTCCCTATTTTTCACTTCTTGCAGATCTCATAAAATTTAATCTTTCACAATCATTAAAGAAAATGTAGTGTTTATTAATTAGTTTTATGGTGACTACTAATCAGCCTTGCATGGTCCATTCCAAATTGCATGTAGGCGCGCAACTATATACAATTTCAAGATTAACGATGCAATACTTAGTTCGTCAAAATTTTATCATCATGTTTATAATGAAAACATTTTCATGCTTAATTCTTAAATAAGAATCAAAATAAATTTACAAAGATTTTCTTTGTTATGAAAACAATTAGGTTTCCAAAGTGTTTTATAAACAACTTCATTTCGATCACGATTATTTATAAGTCTCACTTTAAATAATCCATATGGTGATGAAAACCAAATTTTTCTCAAGGGATACTGTTTAATCTTTATAAAAACAATGAGGGATCTACAAAAGAGTGATGAAAGCTTGTTCACCAAGAACTAACTACGATATGCTAGGAAATGATCTTTAGCCAAATAATCATGAGGTTCATGACCTCGATGGCACTCAAAAAGAATAATTCACAACTTAACTCAATTCGCGATGAGTACTTGTTCAATGGTTGCATCACTAATGCGAACATTAGAATCAAGCAAGAAAGGATAGATAAAATCGATACATGTAGGATTTAGTAATCAAAGGTAGTATTTTCATTAATCACACACAAGTCAAAATTGTACCGTAACACATTACGTGTCACTATGTCATACAATTTCAAGAACCCATCCTACCAACTGATGTCTCAGTTAAGTTAGGGATTATTTCTAAAAGATACCACAATGAATACTAATATACAAGAGTCATTAAGTGTCCCACCTGTGCCGGAAGATCCATCGATCCCAACTCAGAAGAAGATTTCTTCAATTTATTTCTTGGACACTGGGCATCCTCATCATTGGACAATGGCCTAGGAACAACACTTAACACGAACCAACAATCATTTAAAACCTTATAATTCAATCACAGGACTTAACGACTTCGTCTTAACAATTTCTTATTCCATACAAGTTAAATTTTACTTTTATTCAAGTTTCAATCAACTTATACTCAATGCGATATCCTACCTCATTCGCCAATACTTTCAACCTTATTCTTAAACCTTAAAAGGGAAATAAAAGCTCGATATGATCAACACTTAATTTCCAATCCTATAGCTCTTTCCAACAATAATTATCAAATGATTCACTAGTATTAAATGACTCACACATTCAATTAGACTTCTCGGAAAGGTATTAGTAGCATGAGGCTTTTGGGTAAAGGCTCCAATGACAGCCTCAAGTGCAACATTCCCCCTTTCGATTTCAAATTTTAAGAATTGGGTGACAACGAATCAGATGACACCTTTCCAGGAAGTGACATTTTGTCAAACTCCACTCTATAAGGAAAGATCGTCATGACATCGATATCAGATTTAATCTCGCCAATTCTTCTTCAAGATTACAATCAACTAATATTAACGTTTCTACGAATATCAACCATTTTGTTGGGATCATAAATATCCACAACTTGGTTTAGATCTAGGATAGCTAGAATTCCTACAAGAATAGCTTCGATTAATTTACTAGGGGATTTAGGGTTCCTTGTGACAATCTACGTCGTATAAATACCTCGTATAAATATCAAAATAATCATCAAACAATCATGTAATAAAATTACATCATATATATATATAATCCAAGTTATATATATATTAAAATAACACTTCTTAGTCTGACCTTGTCGGTAACTCGGGAATTCTTCGGCACCGTTATAGTCAAAAGATTTTTAGACATTTTGTGAAAAATGTTTATAGTCAAAAGATTGTGAAATGTTTTATTCAAAACCTTGGTTTTAAAAATCTTTCGTTCTCTATAACGAGAGCTCTGATACCAAACTGTAACACCCCCAAATTCTTAAAATTCAATACAGCGGAAGACTCGTTGGTGTTACGGGATAGCACATTACTCACATCATAGACAACGCGTAAAAATCGCGTCGTTTAATAATAAAGCATTTCCATTCATAAATATCAAACTTACATAGGTCCCATGTCATTGTATTTCATACAGGTTTTACAAAGCATTTGAATGGAAATTATTATTTAAGTGCAGGCCATGAATTCTTGTTGTCTTCCCGAGAATTACCATCAAGTACCTGAGATAAAACATGTTAAAAGAAAAGGTCAACGACAACGCCGAGTGAATTCATAGAGTTTAATAAAATCCATCAATATAACATCGGTATAAAATTATTACCGAAAATCATTTTGTACAAATCTTTGTAATAGGCCATAAAATAGCCAAATTCATTTTATACAAATCCTTGTCAAAAATCATAATATAGGCTTTCGCCTTCAAAATCATTATACGAACCATTGTCGTTAAAACCATCATACAATACGTTTTATAATGTTGTATAAGGTTAAATAAAAACCGTTATATGAATATGGTTATATAAAACAAAAACACGAACATAATATCAATAATAAGACCCTGTATTGCTAGTCAGGCAATATATTGTAATTCAATGCATAAAGCAGTATTTTCGTTATTTGGATTATTGTAAGCCGCATGACATTGTTACCTTACTACAACAAACAACGGGTAGCTAACTCAAAACTCATTTGCCCATCTAAATTAGCGCGTCATCACAATAATCACGCTTGTGTAAATCTTCTCATTCATAATTTCGCTTACCAATCAATGTGGCACGACGGGGATCAACCGTCAAGGCGCGAACTGGGGTGATCGTCCCCAAATAGTACTATTATATGCATAAGCGTCTACCAAATCCCGGTAGTTCACAATTCATGCTAATGGGACTTTTAGTGACATAACCTAACTTTAATAATCCATTTTATTTCATCTATCGGGTCATATAATCATTCATCGGGTCATACAATCATTCGGGTCCAAATCAATAAACAACCAATCGGGACAAATGGTGTCCTATTTTATCAAAACTACCATGTTATCTCCCTCGCGGGTTTATAAAACATTTCATAAAAACATTTAAAAGAGTGCGAGGCTATGAACTCACGTTGATGTGGGAAAGCGGGTTATCGGAATTCGGATGTACGGTTGGTGCTTCAATCACGGAAACCTAGACAAATAATACTCGTCTTAGAATCTTGTCCAATGACTTTATAAAAATAAAAAATATACATATGATGATTTTGTACATATGATGATAATCAAGTGGGTTTATATATTCTTATTTACTCATTTTAGTGTTTATGTATTGGCAACTTTTTACTAGTTTTCTAGTTTTACCTATTTACATGTTTTAGGTCCAATAAGCCTATTATAAGTTCATTAACTTGTATTAATCCATTTTATACTTGTATTATCAGTATTTATACTTTTTATGTTGGGCCCAAATGGGTTAATCCCAATAAGTAATTTTTTATAAGTGGTTAACTTATTAGTTAAATTATTAGTCCAAATATGCTAACTTAGCTCGTTAATGTCCGTATGTCATATAGTTCGGGTTTTATCGGTTTTTACTTGTATTCGGTACTTATACATTAGTATATGACTTTCAAAAACTTTACATTAGACGGCTTTGATCGTCTAAGTTTAATTGGTGGAAAACGTTAATTTTACGGTAATAGCCGAAAAAGTCGTAAAAATCATGTTTATAGTTTTTATAACTTATAAATCTTATTCAACTACCATTTTTTATAAAGCGTCCATTTATTTAACCTTATAAATATTTATATAAATGAAATTTATAAGTTAGTGGGTTTTAATTCACATTTTATACTATATTAGTTTGAGTGCTTATATAATACTATTAAACATTAATTATTCAAAATCTGATTTTTAGTTTCATCTTCACCATTTTTATCATATCTTGAGTTCTCTAAGGAGATAGAAGCTCATTTTTGAATGGCATAAACTTCATATTATGTGCTACAAATAAGTTAGTTATAGCTACTGCTCATTCCATGTCTAACTATCCTTAACAGTCCCTACAAAACAGACTATTCAGATTGGTACACTAATCTTGTTTTGATCATATCTCACTCATTTTGATGATTCCATTGCATGGCCAACTCTCACATGTGTATGACATCTAACACTTACTGTAAATGAATTCCACCATGAAATTTTATCAGTTAATAACTTGGTTACATACTGTTTTTATACAGCCAACAATTTAAGCAAGATTTTAGCCTTGTTTCTTATGGTTTTTCATCTTTTTAATCATATTTATCAACAATTGATACCCACACAACATTTTTATCATCATATATTCATCATATACATATACAATAACAAATAAAATACATTATTACATAATCAAAATAACAAGAGGATGGGAAGAACAATCTTTATACCACCAAGATTAAGTAGTTTGAAGGATCAAGACTTGGTTTTGGGTCACTAAATCTTATGAACTCTTGTATGAAATCTTCAAGATCACCAAGGGAGATGTTGGTCTTTTAAAATCAGCCCTACTTAATCTTGCAAACTTCTCTTTGGATGTTAAAATCACCACCAATATACAGAGCTTCAAAAGGGCTTCATCATATGTGTGAATAACACATGATTTCATGGTTAAAATTGATCAAATGAGGGTATTTTTGGTGGAGATGGGATGAATTTTTAGAGAGAGGAAAGGGAGGATGTGTGGTTTTGCATGTAAGAGTTTAGTGGAAATGGTATGTGTGAAGTAGTTTGAATGGTTTTGTGAAAAGTTAGCTTACATTGTAAGCTTTAAGCAACAAGTGTAACACTTATTTGTTAAGTGTTGACACCTAAGGGTGTGGTAGAGCTACTTGGACGTCTCATATAGTGGGGTGGGGAAAAACTTGTTTTGTCTCATCCCACTAATTTACAGGTATTCCTCGATTCTAGTTTCCTCGATTTGCGCGCCCTCGGGTCATTTTACGAAAAACGTTTTTATAAATTATGAATCAACGGCACAAAATGAATCTAATAAAAATTGTATCATCAAAAACGGAGTTCGAAAACGTAAATACGTAATCCTAAGGTTTCCGGTTTAGTCGTAAAGGACGTTAAATTATAATCGTAAGTCCTAATCTCTTCTCGTAAATTTGTGAGTTTATGAACCAACACAAATTTAAAATTCCAAAATAATATTCACGGATAAATTTATTTTCTGAAATGTCGGACTGTCACCAAAACGGTGTATGTAAACGTAAGCACGTAACGTATAATCCTCCGGTTTAGACGTAGTCGATGCTACTTCAAGACGTTAATCCAAATTTCTTCCCAAAAATAAGTGAGTTCATTATATAAAATTAAAATAATGTTTTTAAATAATACTTGAGAATAAAATATCAACCATAAATTGATGGATTGTCACATTTCATGTCGTTCCTTCTCTTTGCAATGTCCTCAGTTGAGACAGCTCTCCCATATGTAGGTTGTTCTTTTCGATCTGCTTCACTTGATCCTGGAGTTGATCTTAAAGTAATAGTAGCTTGAATCTTGGCAGCCTTATCGAATGTGTTTCCATATTCAATAATTTCCCATAGGGTGTGGTCATGGATTTGATGGTACTGCTCAAAATTGAACTTCCATAGCTCAAAGTGGTCAAGATTTATCATGGGGATTTTTAGGTTATGGCTTGAGGAGGAGGTCAGCTCTGGAGTAGACATGTTGTCTGGTTTTTAGGGTTTCTTGTAAAATTAGGGTTTTTGGCGATTTAGGGTTATTAGGGTTTTGTGTTCTTTAGATCAAAGTTCCTCAACAAGCTCTGATACCACTTGTTGATCCCAAACTTGTATCGATTTAGCTTTGTGTAAACGAGAATGAATCAAGTTAAACACTTAGAGAAACTTTGTTGTATATGAAACAATCTAAGTATTATGCGGAATTAATACTTTAACAAGAACACACAAACAGAATAAACCAAACATTCACTTTGATTGATTAGTCGAACTTGCATACAATGAAAGTGTAAAACATATATTGAACTAAAACCTAAAGGCCTCCTGATGAGATGGCATTTATACATGATGTCATCGTTCTTTTCGGGATTTTAATGCATAAAAATGTCATAAAATACCATATATATGCTTGTGTTTGTTTACTTGTGTATTTTAGGTATGGATATCGTGAAAAAGACAAAAGATCACAAGATACAAGGAAAAACGGACACGAGAAACGAAGCCGTACAAAGAATCGGGCCCTAATCATGGAATATTCAACAAATACCCTTGAAGAATTGAAGACATACAAGATTGATCCTCATTTATTGAATAAATGACACTTAAAACCCTTGTATATTAATAATTACAAGATTGGTCCCTTAAGTTTGTCAAAATTACACAAATGGTCCTTCAACTTTGAAGAAATGGCAAGTTTAGTCCCTCAACTATTCAACATTGTCAATTATGATCCCTCATGATGCCAAAGATACATTAAAGACCTTTGAAGATCAAGAATGTCCAAGATCAGCCCTTGAAATATCTCAAAATGGCAAAAACAACCCTTTGAAACCTTTTTCCAAAGTTTTGTGCCAAAAGTGTCAAAAGCTGAAAGTTATTTACAAAGGAATGGAAGTTTTGGTGGCTAGAAACACGTTTTACCCATTTTCTAAAAACACAAGTGGCAAAGCTGTGCAAATGAAACATTCAAATAAATAATGCGCCAAACACTTTTCCATCCCTACAAAAATGGATCAAAGGGTTTACTATTCACCCCAAGAACCCAGTTACCACTTCACTTAAAACAAAGGGTAAAAACAAATTACCTTGGCACATGTGTGATTCACATGTGCAGAAAACCATCCCAACCCTTAAACCCTCACTCCCACTCACAATGGACCCCATCCCTAATTCCCTTTCAACCAATCAGAATGCAACTTACTCTCCAAGTAATCTGATGTATCCAAATCAACAGCCTAGGATCCTTGCTTCATTCCAAAGCTAAAATGAACAGCCTTGATCAACTTGGACAGCTCAAATGCAGAAAACGTCTAGAAGAACTTAAGGGCATTTTAGAGAATTCACTTCTATGGTTTGTGAATAGTGTAGCCAGGCATTTGCCTATAAAAGGATACCTCAACATGTGAGAGTCCCTTTGTTCCAGTCTTTACCTTTAAAACTTGTAATTCCTTTTTAAAATTTTTAAAAGTTGGTATTTTGAGAAAATTGTAATTCCTTTTTATGTTTTTTGAAAGTTGGTATTGTTTAAAGGTGATTCTGAGTTCCATTGATTGTTATAAGTGTGCTTGAATCATTTGGTTCAAGGACGTTTATGTTTGGTAAGGTTTTTCAAGTTTGAAAAAAGCTTGAAAAGAGGTTATGATTTTGCTTATTTTTGTGTACTAACCCTTAACCATAAGCTATAAGCTCTTGCAAGCTTGTTGACACCAAGCTTGTGAAGGGATTAGAGCCCTTGGTTGAGTAGTTTGCTGCTTGTGTTGAAGACATCAAGTCCTTGAGTTTCTGCTTTGAAACATCAACCAAGGCATTCATCATCTTTCTTATTGAAGTACCTTGGTCTTGTTCTAGTTGTTGAACAAGGTCCAAGGAGCATAGCTGGCCTTCCTAGGATGTTGTGGAAGGTAGGTATAACCTCTTGTTAAGATTCCTCTAAAAATTCCATGTTTATGTCTGTTTTGGATTTGGTACTTGGATTTTGAGTTCTTGTGTATGTGCTGGTAATTTTTGAGTTTGATTGTGTTAGTTGTCACCTAGTGTAGCTATCTGATCATTAAAATCAATAGGTTGAGTTTGAAAATCAGAAGTTTGTTTGAAAAGTGGTTGATAAAAGATTGTTTGGGATTACTGGTTCATAAGGCCTTGTGGCCTTGTGCCCTTGGTTCTTAGGGTTTGGGAGGTCTAACCAAGTCTTAATATACATGTTTTAGTCATTGGATAAGTTTCTGCAAGTTTGGAAAAGGGATTTGAAGTTTTGCAAAAATCTGATAAAAGTGGTTTTTGAATTGGTCAAACACATCAGTTCCAATAACTTCTTTGTTTATTTGATCTAAGGTCTGAAATCAGGTTTGGGAATAGTTTAGGTGATAAGCTATCTATTGGTTGTCTGGTTGTTGAATTTGGTGGCTTATTGTGATTGTTATAGCTTATCAAAAGTTGCTGAAGTGGTCATTTGCATCAGCAAAGTGACCACCTCATTTTGTGCTTGCTATTGTTATCCTAGTGTATGCCTTGTGATTATGCTGCTTGGAACTTGTTTATGTGCTGCTTGTGATTGGATTTTGCTATTTGGTGTGCTTTGAATCTGGCTTATAAGCTAACTGGCTTATTAAGTCCTTATTGCCCAAATTTTTCATCAAAAGGTCAATTGACCTCTTGATTCACAAGGCCTCCTCCTTGAGTCCTTCACAAAATTTGCTTATAACAAGCCCTTTGACCATTCCTGATCATTTGGTGAACTTTGGAGTACTTTGACTTTTGGTCAAATAAGCATAAATTGGCTTATTTTTGAGAACTGATTATTGGTACATGCAACAACTTGTTTTTTGTAATAGAGATCATTTTTCTTAGCTTAATATCAAATCTGGAATGTTACAAGTCTTTTGGTTAAGCTTTTGCTAGAAAACTAGCTTATTTGGCTTTTTCAGCCAGCTTATTTGCTCTTACAGCTTATTCTACTTGGCTTTTTGTGATTTTCTTGATTGATTATTCTTAGTTAAGCTATTTGTGAGCTTTTGCAACAAACTAGAGCTTCTGAGGTGACCTAAATCTCAAACCCGACTATTTTGTCTTTTAGTGAATTTTTACTTTGCTTATTTCTGGCTTATTGAGTGTGCTTTTTCAAAATTTCTTTTTACAGATCTCATAAGCATCCCAAAAGAAGGTTGTGTGTCAAATTAGAGCTTATGGCATTGGCTTATTGCTTAATGGGCTGAAAAGCCCAATAAGAATAAACTGCCTGCTTATTAAGCTATGATAAGCTCACATTCAGCTTTTGGGCCTTTAGAGTTTTGTTCTTAGAATTAAATTTTGAGTCAGATAGGGCTTTTCCAAGTTAATTGGGCCAAGTTTGACTTTTTGGGCCCAAAAGCCCATTAAGGTTGACTGTTTTTGGTTTTGGCCCATTTGAGGGCCCAATAGGGGTATTCTGGTCATTTCACTTTGATTTTCTGATTATTTAGGTAAAAATAAACTAGTTTTCAAGTTTTTAGAATTTTGTTATAATTTTTGGATTTTTAATATTATTTTATTATTATTTTATTATTATTTTTCAAATTTCACATTTTTCAACTTTTTACATTTTTCTTAGCTTTAATACATTAAAATAGGAATTTTGCAACTTTTAGAATAATTTTATCACTTCTAGATTAATTTTTATAATTATTTTAAGTTTTAATAGTTTTTAAATCATTTTAAATAGTTTTCATTAGTTTAAAAATTTCTAAAAATAGTTTTTAATCTTTTTAGGTCATTTTAGAGGTTTACCAATTGAAAAATCTTTATTTGGGCTTTTTGATAATTTATTTGATTTTTAGGGCTTTAATTAGCATTTAAAAATGGAATATTTAATTATTTAAAAGGTTTGAAAAAGTTTTGATCATTGGTAAACTCTTAGTTTATTAGTTTTGATTTTTGATGCATTTTTTGGTAATTTTTAGAATTAATTTTTATTTTTGTAGTTTTTACGGTTTTACTTTTTAACTTTCTAGTTGTAATTTTCACGTCTTCGTCATCTTCTTTTGTCATCCCTTCTAGACCAATTATTAATCTCAAATCATTTACAAGTTTTTCACACACATATACCTCCTTGGGAAACGAACTTTTCACACCATAAGGGTCATTAGTGTTTACGTTTTCCTAAACGTACACTTAATACTTACCGCTTTTACGCACCTTTTCCTAAAGGTGGTATTTTACTACAATCATTTTGGCGCCGCTGCCGGGGAGGTGTGTCGTGATTAATTTGCATTGTTGTTTTTAATATTAACCATAAATAGTATTTGTATTAGTAGAAATCTACTAATACGTATTATCGGTTTTCTTGGTTTTTTTCTTGTGAAAATAGTATTACTTTATTGTATTAAGTATCACAACAAATAAACAATATCTCCAAAAGTGTGAAAACACAACCTTAATTGGGATTTCATCACTCAATTATTGTATTCGAATCTCAAACAAAAAGAAAAAGGCAAAAATAGATAAATACTTTCGTGAAGCTCGATTTTGAAAAATACAAACTATAAGGTGGGTATAAGGCGGGTATTATAAAATATACCCTAAGGAAAAAGGCTCTTAAGTGCTTCGCGCCGCCTCGTTTCCCCGCTTGCTTGTGAGTATTTTGAGATTGAAGGCTAATCGAGGGTTTTGCCGCCCAAAGTATTATTACGTATAATATATTTGCTTGGTTTCTTTGTGATTAAACCCTCTTGAACAATTTGGTTTTCACCAAAGTTCTAAAGTCATTCGAAAGCGTTCACTCTACGTGATCGTTTTCATTCCTTTGAGGCTTCTTTAATCAAGAGTTTGATTCGAGGAGAGATTTTGTAGATTGTTGTCTACGAAGATACAACCAAAATCCAAAAAAAAAAATTAAATACAATCAAAAACACAAAAAAATTGAAAATTCACAAAACACCCAAAAAGAATCTTCTTTGCTCACCTCCCATACTTCGTGAAGTTTATGATCACTCGTAATCAAGCAAAACGAGCTCGTAAACGTCTTCAAAAGCAAGCCAATCAAGAGACGTTGATTGAAGAACAACCTCCAATTGTTGAACCTATTGTAGAACAAGAAGTCGTCATGGCTAATCGTACTATGATGGAGTTGCTACAAGCACCCACCGAGGGTTTTGGAGAGGCTATCGTGATTCCCGCCATCATTGCGGAGAATTTCGAGATTAAGACGGATTTAATGTCGATGTTGCAAGCAAATAAGTTTAGAGGTCACGAGAAAGACAACCCGCACTATCACATTAGGAATTTTAACCGTCTCACCGCTACTAGCAAGTTTAAGGATGTTCCACATGACGCCATTAAGATGATGTTGTTTCCATACTCGTTAGATGGACCCGCAAAAATTTGGCTTGAGAAAGAACCGCCAAATTCGATTTTGACATGGGCCGATCTCGTTTCTAAGTTTGTGAACAAGTTTTTTCCACCATCTAAAACAACACATTTGAAAAATGAGATTTCACGATTTGTGCAAAGAAATAATGAAAGTTTTTCAATGGCATGGGAACGCTTTAAAGAAATGTTACATGAATGTCCACACCATGATTTTTCGGAATTGCATCAAATTGATACTTTTTATAATGGTCTTAATGATCATGAACGAGATTATTTGAATGCCGCCGCGGGTGGTAATTTTTTGTGCAAGACGACAAATGAGGCTTTACAAATCATCGAGAATAGATCTAAGGTTTATAGCCCTCGTAACACACCGAGTGTTGCCAATTTGGGTTCGTCTTCATCGTTATCGTCTCGTAGCATTAATGCCTTACATGATGAAGCTAATGAGGAAAATCGGTTTTTTGATAGATTTGCTAATCTTATGTCCCATTGGAAAGCTCAAGAAGCTTCAAATTCCGCTTCGGTTAAAGCGGTTGCTAGGAGTTGTTTGTCTTGTGGTGGAGCTCATGATCTTTCCGAGTGCATTACCGCGGATGGTAACACTTCGAGTGCTTATGTAGCAACGGGAACTTACAACCAAAACGGTCAAGGTTCCCACCAAAATCAAGCTCCAACAAATCAAAATGCTAATAATTATCGAAACAACAACAAAGGTGGTAATTACCAAGGCAATTCACGCAACTACAACAAAGGGAATTATCAAAATGGGAATGGACAAGTCACTAATCAAAATCAAAACCGTGATTTTCAAAACACTACACAAGGTTTTCAAAATGCTCACACTAAAAATCTTCAAGGAGAATTTTTGGATTATGCTAAAGAAAATGATGCTAAATTTGATAACATGCAACGTGAGATGATTAGCTTAAGATCCGAGTTGAAAAACGAGCTAAAAAATGAACTTGCTAATGAACTTAAAACTCATGCAAATAAAATGGAAGGAAATGTCCAATGTCTTCAACAAAATCAACAAAAGATGGAATTAGGACAACATGAGATTAAGCAAGAGTTATTAAAAGCGGATGCTAGGCAATCAAAATTTGAGGACCGAATGGCTAAGATGTTTGAAGCAATCATGTGTAAACCCTCTTCCTCGGGTGGTCTTCCTAGTGATACCATTGCAAACCCAAAGGGAGAAATGAAGGTTATTACTACACGAAGTGGTAAAACTTTCAAGGAACCAATCTCTCGTCCAAGTACTTCTACGGAGAAGGAAATCGAGAAAGAACCCGAGGTGATGGTCGAAAAGGAGCACATTACAATCCCACGAAGTACCGCTCATACCACACCTACGGTTGAACCAATACCAATTGTGGAACCCGAGTTTCCAAGGCCGTTTCCTAATGACCAACCCACACCACCTTTACCCTACCCTTCGAAACGAAACAAAGAGAAGTTGCAAGAACGTAACAAACAACAAATCGATCTTTTTATAAAGATGTTTCAACAAGTGCACTTTGATGTGAGTTTAGCCGACGCGTTGTTATATATGCCTCGTTTCGCTTCCACTTTTAAAAGTATGATGAGCGATAAGGAAAAGCTTTCAAAGCTTGCTAATTGTTCTTCGGTTTATCTTAACCGCATACCGGAAAACGTTGGTGACCCCGGAAAGTTTCTCATTTCTTGTGACATACAAGATATGAAAGAATGCCTCGCCTTGGCCGATCTTGGTGCGAGCATTAATTTGATGCCATTTTCCATTTAGAAATCGCTTTCGCTTCCGGCTCTTATTCCTTCGAACATGTCTATCGAGATGGCCGATCATTCTACGATTTTAGCATGTGGAGTAGCCGAAGATGTTTTCATGAAAGTGGGGAAGTTCTACTATCCCGTTGATTTTATAGTAGTTTACATTCCCGCGGATCCTCAAGTTCCTCTAATTTTAGGTCGTTCATTTTTAGACACTTCGAGATCGCTTATCGATGTTCATGCAAGAACTATCACTTTGAAATTCAACGAAGAGGAACTTGTTATAAACGCTACTCAAAACTCAAAACCTTCTCATGTTTATGCAATCGCTACCATCAATTACATTGACATCGTTGATGTGGTTTGCGATGAGTTTTCACAAGAAGTGTTAGGTTTTTTCGATAGCTCGTCAAGTGGCAATCCCACTATTTTGGATCCGATTCTTGATAATTCCACACCAAATCTCACTCCATTCCGAGGAGGCGATCTCACTTCAAATGAAATCGAAAATGAAGAGGAGGTGTTGATTAGTGATGATACTTCTATTCCACCATTTATTTCACCGATGGAAGTTATGAGAGTTGAACCAAAATCTTCAATCGAGGAACCACCTATCCTTGAATTGAAAGATCTTCCTTCTCACCTTGAATACGCGATCTTGGAAGGTGATGACAAGTTGCCGGTTATTATTGCAAGAGGTCTTGCCAATGATGAAAAAACCGAGCTCTTGAAAGTTCTTAAGGCTCATAAAGGGGCAATTGTGTGGAAAATATCTGACATTAAGGGTATTGACCCAAATTTTTGTACTCACAAGATTTTAATGGAGGAGGACTACAAACCCGCAATTCATAGTCAAAGAAGGGTGAATCCCAAAATTCACGATGTCATTAAAAAGGAGGTTCTTAAACTCCTTGACGCGGGAATGATTTATCCTATATCCGATATCCTATGGGTGGGCCCAATCCATTGTGTCCCTAAAAAGGAAGGAATGACCGTTGTGCCTAATGAAAACAACGAGTTAATTCCCACTCGTGTTGTGACCGGTTGGAGGGTATGTATTGACTACCAAAAGTTAAATGACGCCACTCGTAAAGACCACTTTCCTTTGCCCTTCATGGATCAAATGTTGGAGTGACTCGCGAGAAATGAATTCTATTGCTTTCTAGATGGTTTTTCCGGTTACTTTCAAATCCCTATCGACCCTCGTGATCAAGAGAAGACTACATTTACATGTCCTTATGGAACGTTCGCTTATCGTAGAATGCCTTTCGGACTTTGTAATGCACCGGGTACGTTTCAACGGTGTATGATGGCAATTTTTCACGATATGATCGAGAAGTCGATGGAAGTGTTTATAGATGACTTTTCAGTGTTTGGCAATTCGTTCACGTCGTGTTTATCTAATCTCGAGCAAATGTTAAAACGTTGTGAAGAAACCAATCTTGTGCTTAATTGGGAAAAATGTCATTTTATGTGTAAACAAGGAATCTTCTTAGGACATAAGGTGTCGTAGGCGGGGATTGAGGTCGATAAAGCTAAGGTAGAAGTCATCGCCAAGTTACCTCATCCCAAAACCGTTAAGGAAGTTAGGAGTTTCCTAGGCCACGCGGGCTTTTATCGTCGTTTCATCAAGGACTTTCCGAAAATCTCTCGACCTATGACACACCTTCTCGAGAAGGATGATCCTTTTAATTTCAATGAGGATTGTGTTAGAGCTTTCGAAACTCTCAAAAGGAAACTTACCGAAGCTCCCATTCTTGTTGCTCCTAATTGGGAATTACCCTTTGAACTCATGTGCGATGCAAGTGATTATGCTATAGGGGACGTCTTAGGGCAACGTTATGACAAGAATTTCCGTCCTATCCACTATGCTAGTAAGACGATGACCGAGGCTCAATTAAAGTACACCACAACGGAAAAAGAATTCCTTGCCGTGGTCTATGCTTTTGAAAAATTCCGACCTTATCTCGTCTTGACTAAAAGCATCATGTATACCGACCATTCGGCTATCAAGTATCTCTTAGCTAAGAAAGATGCTAAGCCGAGATTGCTTCGTTGGATGCTCCTCCTCCAAGAATTTGATGTCACCGTGCTTGACAAAAAAGGAGCCGAGAATCTAGCGGCCGATCATCTCTCTCGTCTAGAAGTTCCTCACAAAGATGTTTTCGAGAACAAGGAAATCACCGAAACATTTCCTCTTGAGACTCTCGGTGTAGTGAATTCTAAAGACACCACCCCATGGTTTGCCGACATTGAAAATTACCATGCGGGAAATTTCATAATCAAGGGTATGACGACACAACAAAAACGAAAATTCTTTCGTGACGTCATGTTCTATTTTTGGGACGACCCTTATCTCTTTCGGGTTTGTGCGGATCAACTCGTTCGACGTTGTGTGTTTGGTGCCGAAGCTTCTAATATCCTTAGAGCTTGTCACGAGCGACCCACGGGTGGTCCCCACGGTGCTAATCTCACGGCTAAGAAAGTGTTCGATGCCGGTTTATTTTGGCCTTCTATCTATCGTGATGCACACACACTTGTGAAGTCGTGTGATTCGTGACAACGTCAAGGAAAATCGTCTCAACGTGATGAAATGACGCAAAACATAATTCATGTGTGTGAGATTTTCGACATATGGGGAATAGACTTAATGGGCCGTTCCCATCGTCTCATGGCAACAAATATATCCTCGTCGTGGTAGACTACCTTTCTAAGTGGGTGGAAGCTAAGGCTTTGCCTACTAATGATGCTCGTGTGGTAGTGAAGTTTTTGAAGCAACTATTCTCTCGGTTCAGAACCCCTCGTGCTATTATAAGCGATCGTGGAACCCATTTTTGTAATGACCAATTCGAAAAGGTTCTACAGAAATATGGAGTTACTCATCGTCTTTCTACGGCTTATCACCCGCAAACGAGTGGGCAAGTCGTGGTTTCGAACCGAGCTTTGAAGAGGATTTTAGAGAGGTCAATTGGAGAAAACCGTGCTTCATGGTCCGACAAACTTGATGACGCTTTATGGGCCTTTAGGACCGCTTATAAGACACCTATCGGTTGCACTCCTTATAAGTTAGTCTATGGGAAGAGTTGTCATTTGCCCATTGAGTTGGAGCACAAGGCATCTTGGGCCCTTAAGCATGCAAACTTTGACTTGAAGACCACGGGAGATCACCGGAAAATACAATTAAACGAATTGGATGAATTAAGAGATAATGCTTATGAAAATTCATTAATTTTTAAAGAAAACACTAAAAAGTTTCATGATTCAAAGATTAAAAACCGGGTTTTTAACGTTGGTGATCAAGTGTTGCTTTTTAACTCTCGACTTAAGATATTTTCCGGGAAATTGAAATCTCGTTGGTCGGGTCCGTTCACCATTACACAAGCGTTTCCTTATGGGACCATCGAGCAAGCTCAAGATGATGGTCCCAACTTCAAGGTGAATGGACATAGGCTTAAGCACTACTTTGGTGTGGAAATTCCTTCAATGGGTTCCCTCGACCAAGTCACCTTCCCCAATGATAATTAGCATTGAGGGGATCGAGTCGAGCTCATGACTCGGTAATCAAAAACGAGGTGCCTCGTGGGGGAGATCTCATGCTTATCTTTTATGCTTACTATTCACTAATAAGGGGACTTGTACCCTTTCAACTCGTTGTCTTGTGGTTGTTTGTGATTGTGCTATCTAAATCATCATCATCATCTACGATTGAAGACTCTCGTGTTCGTTTACGTGAGCCTCATTCGTTTGCTTGAAGTAGTTTTTCACGAATCCATGACATATCCTTTATTGTTCTAACAATTATATTTTAGCATACTTAATAAACGGCTTTAGATATATTGTTGATCACCCTTTCCATGCTAGATCCTAAGCATTCGATTCTTCGTCTCTAGTATGGGGGTGCTCCACCTTTAGACTCTAAACATTGAGGACAATGTTTGCTTTTAGTATGGGGGGTGAATAGGTACTTGCTTTTCTACGCCCTCACGCTTACCAACTTTCAATGTTTTGTTTTTGTTGTTAATAAGGCTAAAAATGGCCAAATTTTAAATTTTTTCTTAGTTTTCATAAGTGTTTTTAAGACACGAATGTATATTTTCCGTTGGGTAGAATAAGAGTTAATTTTTGACTTGATGGGCATTTGGAATCATTTACATTCCTTAACCCGCTCAATTCAAGTTTTGCTAGACTTTTATACAGGGAGCTTTAAAACGCGAAAGTCTTAATTCATACGGGTTAAGAACAAGAACTTTTCGCAAGTTCCTATAATTGATCCTAGAAAGTCACTTATCAAGGGAACTATAAAATGCATTCTCTAAACTTGAAAAAGTCCAAGAAAGTGCAAGATCCTATAGGTGGCTTGAAAACCCAAAACTTTGATTTGATATAGTCTTAATGAAAGCTAATCCAAATTTTGCTTAATTTTGACTTGCATGGCTAAGTATTCACGAGTCTCTTTAATTAGAGGTCTTTATATAGTGAAGAACGAGAAATGATAGAGTTAGACAAGTGATCATGCTAAACGTAGAACATGAAAGTGTTCTTTCAAAAACTCATATGTTTTTAATTGTGGCTTCTTCTTCCCATAATATCAATGCATTAGGAATAAATCATAATTGCAATAAGTAAGGTCGTACGATTTGAAAGGTTACTTAGCCTCTAGCGCAAGATCGTTTAAAAGTTGCTCGGGGTTGAATAGAGTTCATAGCCAAGGCATAACTTATTTGAAGCGGGACGCGAAGATTGGCAATCATCCAAAAAGGCCCTAACAAGGCATGAGGAGCTCTATTTTTTGCTAAAGATCCAAGATGATGTGAAGTGTCATTATTCCTAAATCAATATGAAGGATCGAGACACACGACGAAAAGCAATTACTCCCCTAAAGATCATGGAAAAGTCTATCCAAAAAGACCCTTACAAGGTATGAGGATAAATATATCCAAGTCCGAAAAGGAGGCGGATCGTTGTATATCAAAATCCAAAGTAAAGATTGAAGAAAAATGATGAAGTCGTGGTCCAAATATGAAGAATCTCTCAAAAACGTCAAGTGAAGAAATTCCAAATATGTGAAGAGAAGACCCTAATTTCAAGAACGTCTTCCCAAGATTTGAAGTATGAAGTGCATGCCAAATATCGGTCCGAGAAAGGTCTCAAATCGTGAAACGAGTTATGCCAAGATATGAACTTAAGGAGATACACGAGAAGCCGTTTTAAAAGATTTTGTCCTTCGGCTAACTATTGATCAAATCGTGCTACTTTGCTTTCGGACTAATAACTACTCAAATAAGTCAATATGAATCACTTGTGATCCATGACAAATAGTTAAAAAAATGTTAGTAACCCATTTCCTTTTATAATAACTAGGGTTGCGGGGAGAAAAAATATTACACAATTTGGACGTATGAGTAGTGTTAGCATTGTGACTTGTACCAACAATGATCTCGTTTTTGCACTTAACATGGAATGTATGACAATCAAGGATGACGAAGTTTACTCTAAGGGACATTTGCTTGTTTCTATTCTTTGACCCTAAAAGTCACTTTCGTGATGAAAATCATATATTATGTCTTTACACATCTTCGTAGTATGATGCAAGTCTTTTACTCTTCAATAAAGGTTAATAAAATTGAACTTTGGTGATGCTTAGATACTTTATTCTAGCATTGCGTGAGGGCACGGCAATGGCTTAGTATGGGGGAGTGATGAGATGGCATTTATACATGATCTCATCGTTCTTTTCGGGCTTTTAATGCATAAAAATGTCATAAAATACCATATATATGCTTGTGTTTGTTTACTTGTGTATTTTAGGTATGGATATCGTGAAAAAGACAAAAGATCACAAGATACAAAGAAAAACGGACACGAGAAACGAAGCCGTACAAAGAACCGGGCCCTAATCATGGAATATTCAACAAATACCCTTGAAGACTTGAAGACATACAAGATTGATCCTCATTTATTGAAGAAATGACACTTAAAACCCTTGTATATTAATAATTACAAGATTGGTCCCTTAAGTTTGTCAAAATTACACAAATGGTCCTTCAACTTTGAAGAAATGGAAAGTTTAGTCCCTCAACTATTCAACATTATCAATTATGATCCCTCATGATGCCAAAGATACATTGAAGACCTTTGAAGATCAAGAATGTCGAAGATCAGCCCTTGAAATATCTCAAAATGGCAAAAACAACCCTTTGAAACCTTTTTCCAAAGTATTGTGCCAAAAGTGTCAAAAGATGAAAGTTATTTACAAAGGAATGGAAGTTTTGGTGGATGGAAACACGTTTTACCCATTTTCTAAAAACACAAGGGGCAAAGCTGTGCAAATGAAACATTCAAATAAATAATGCGCCAAACACTTTTCCATCCCTACAAAAACGGATCAAAGGGTTTACTATTCACCTCAAGAACCCAGTTACCACTTCACTTAAAACAAAGGGTAAAAACAAATTACCTTGGCACATGTGTGATTCACATGTGCAGAAAACCATCCCAACCCTTAAACCCTCACTCCCACTCACAATGGACCCCACCCCCAATTCCCTTTCAACCAATCAGAATGAAACTTACTCTCCAAGTAATCTGACGTGTCCAAATCAACAGCCTTGGATCCTTGCTTCATCCCAAAGCTAAAATGAACAGCCTTGATCAACTTGGACAGCTCAAATGCAGAAAACATCTAGAAGAACTTAAGGGCATTTTAGAGAATTCACTTCTAGGGTTTGTGAATAGTGTAGCCAGGCATTTGCCTATAAAAGGAGACCTCAACATGTGAGAGTCCCTTTGTTCCAGTCTTTACCTTTAAAACTTGTAATTCCTTTTTAAAAATTATAAAAGTTGGTATTTTGAGAAAATTGTAATTCCTTTTTATGTTTTTTGAAAGTTGGTATTGCTTAAAGGTGATTCTGAGTTCCATTGATTGTTATAAGTGTGCTTGAATCATTTGGTTCAAGGACGTTTATGGTTGGTAAGGTTTTTCAAGTTTGAAAAAAGCTTGAAAAGAGGTTCTGATTTTGCTTATTTTTGTGTACTAACCCTTAACCATAAGCTATAAGATCTTGCAAGCTTGTTGACACCAAGCTTGTGAAGGGATTAGAGCCCTTGGTTGAGTTGTTTGCTGCTTGTGTTGAAGAAATCAAGTCCTTGAGTTTCTGCTTTGAAACATCAACCAAGGCATTCATCATCTTTCTTATTGAAGTACCTTGGTCTTGTTCTAGTTGTTGAACAAGGTCCAAGGAGCATAGTTGGCCTTCCTAGGATGTTGTGGAAGGCAGGTATAACCTCTTGTTAAGATTCCTCTAAAAATTCCATGTTTATGTCTGTTTTGGATTTGGTACTTGGATTTTGAGTTCTTGTGTTTGTGCTGGTAATTTTTGAGTTTGATTGTGTTAGTTGTCACCTAGTGTAGCTATCTGATCATTAAAGTCAATAGGTTGTGTTTGAAAATCAGAAGTTTGTTTTAAAAGTGGTTGATAAAGGATTGTTTGGGATTACTGGTTCATAAGGCCTTGTGGCCTTGTTCCCTTGGTTCTTAGGTTTTGGGGGGTCTAACCAAGTCTTAATATACAAGTTTTAGTCAATGGATAAGTTTCTGCAAGTTTGGAAAAGGGATTTGAAGTTTTCCAAAAATCTGATAAAAGTGGTTTTGGAATTGGTCAAACACATCAGTTCCAATAACTTCTTTGTTTGTTGGATCTAAGGTCTGAAATCAGGTTTGGGAATAGTTTAGGTGATAAGCTATCTATTGGTTGTCTGGTTGTTGAATTTGGTGGCATATTGTGATTGTTATAGCTTATCAAAAGTTGCTGAAGTGGTCATTTGCATCAGCAAAGTGACCACCTCATTTTGTGCTTGCTATTGTTATCCTAGTGTATGCCTTGTGATTTTGCTGCTTGGAACTTGTTTATGTGCTGCTTGTGATTGGATTTTGCTATTTGGTGTGCTTTGAATCTGGCTTATAAGCTAACTGGCTTATTAAGTCCTTAATGCCCAAATCTTTCATCAAAAGGTCAACTGACCTCTTGATTCACAAGGCCTCCTCCTTGAGTCCTTCACAAAATTTACTTATAACAAGCCCTTTAACCATTCCTGATCATTTGGTGAACTTTGAAGTACTTTGACTTTTGGTCAAATAAGCATAAATTGGCTTATTTTTTAGAACTGCTTATTGGCACATGCAACAACTTGTTTTTTGTAATAGAGATCATTTTTCTTAGCTTAATATCAAATCTGGAAGGTTACATGTCTTTTGGTTAAGCTTTTGCTAGAAAACTAGCTTATTTGGCTTTTTCAGCCAGCTTATTTGCTCTTACAGCTTAGTCTACTAGGCTTTTTGTGATTTTCTTGATTGATTATTCTTAGTTAAGCTATTTGTGTGCTTTTGCAACAAACTAGAGCTTCTGAGGTGCCCAAAATCTCAAACCCGACTATTTTGTCTTTTAGTGAATTTTTACTTTGCTTATTTCTGGCTTATTGAGTGTGCTTTTTCAAAATTTCTTTTTACAGATCTCATAATCATCCCAAAAGAAGGTTGTGTGTCAAATTAGAGCTTATGGCATTGGCTTATTGCTTAATGGGCTGAAAAGCCCAATAAGAATAAGTTGCCTGCTTATTAAGTTGTGATAAGCTCACATTCAGCTTTTGGGCCTTTAGAGTTCTGTTCTTAGAATTAAATTTTGAGTTAGATAGGGCTTTTCCAAGTCAATTAGGCCAAGTTTGACTTTTTGGGCCCAAAAGCCCATTAAGGTTGACTGTTTTTGGTTTTGGCCCATTTGAGGGCCCAATAGGGGTATTCTGGTCATTTCACTTTGATTTTCTGATTATTTAGGTAAAAATAAACTAGTTTGCAAGTTTTTAGAATTTTTTATAATTTCTGGATTTTTAATATTATTTTAATATTATTTTATTATTATTTTTCAAATTTCACATTTTTTAACTTTTTACATTTTTCTTAGCTTTAATACATTAAAATAGGAATTTAGCAACTTTTAGAATAATTTTATCACTTCTAGATTAATTTTTATAATTATTTTAAGTTTTAATAGTTTTTAAATCATTTTAAATAGTTTTTATTAGTTTAAAAATTTCTAAAAATAGTTTTTAATCTTTTTAGATCATTTTAGAGGTTTACCAATTGAAAAATCTTTATTTGGGCTTTTTGATAATTTATTTTATTTTTAGGGCTTTAATTAGCATTTAAAAATTGAATATTTAATTATTTAAAAGGTTTGAAAAAGTTTTGATCATTGGTAAACTCTTAGTTTATTAATTTTAATTTTTGGTGAATTTTTGGTAATTTTTAGAATTAATTTTTATTTTTGTAGTTTTTACGGTTTTACGTTTTAACTTTCTAGTAGTAATTTTCACGTCTTCGTCATCTTCTTTTCTCATCCCTTCTAGACCAATTATTAATCTCAAATCATTTACTAGTTTTACACACACATATACCTCCTTGGGAAACGAACTTTTCACACCATAAGGGTCATTAGTGTTTACGTTTTCCTAAACGTACACTTAATACTTACCGCTTTTACGCACCTTTTCCTAAAGGTCGTATTTTACTACAATCACCTCCTTTTATAGATTTAGGAACCTTGTACAAGAGTCTACGTATCAGCTATTTTATGTAAAGATAAACATATGAAATACATTGTCGAACATATCTTTACTAGAAACATAAAACATGTAGACTAAGTATCCTATCAGTGCTTGACTTCTTCTCATCAATGCTTGACTTCTTCTTGTCAACGCTTGATCTGACAACGCTTGATTTCTTCCTATCAACGTCCAATTTCGTCTTGTCAGCGTCTAAGTGGCTTGGCTTAATTTTATTCCCAACAGTTCTAGCAAGAATAAGCCAACCAAATTTAACCAAAATGCACACAAAAGCTTATATTAATTCAAATGAACATAAATCAACTGGTTTCATGTAATGATTCAAGGTTTGAAAAAGATTCAAGCCAATAAATGTTACTGATGAACAAAGAACAAGCAGATTTCAAACTTTGTTGATATACTTGACCACAAGTCCAATTTCAAACCCTCAAATCTTCTTAACAGGTTATATAAACTTTGTTTAATCACTTGTTAGCCCTAAGCATGCATACAATATATGTGTTTCCAAGATCTTAGGTCAAAACAAGCAGATTTCAAC
This sequence comes from Glebionis coronaria, assembly GCA_025667525.1. NCBI lineage: Eukaryota > Viridiplantae > Streptophyta > Magnoliopsida > Asterales > Asteraceae > Glebionis > Glebionis coronaria. Next base: position 121,132,196 of record CM046880.1, on the reverse strand, counting down.
AAGATATAGCACAATCAAGAAATTGATGTTCAAAAGCCAAAAACTTGCAGACAATAGCACTCAATGAAGTATTAAGCATGTACAAGAACAGAACACCCTTAAACAATAACTCATCAATTTGCAAACTCAAATCAGTAAACCCAAACACCCCTTTCACTTTTTAAATCCAATTTTAACAAAGTAAATGTGTGATTCAGTTTAACCAAAGCCTAATCTAGCATCATATCATCAATATTATGCAGTATCAAGCAGATTTAAGCCACAAGAACAACTATTATAACAACAGAACACAAAATCACCAAAAATTAAGTATTTTATCAGAATTTGGGTAAGAATGCTCAAACCTCATGAATGTACATCTACACTCACGAATTTTTGAGTTGATGTGTCTAGCTAAACAAGACACAAGCTTCCTATAACACCTTCTAAGATTCAACAAGGTTAAAGGCACAATTCATATAAAACAGAAAAATGGAAAAAGCTTGATTAATGCAACCTTGTTCCCACTCCTTGATTATCCCCAAACCACAAGCTTACAACACCTTGATAAGCTTCTTATCAGGGTGCTATAATAACTGGCAATCCAAAAGTTCCAAGGATTTGAACCAAGAACTTAGCAAAATATCAAGTTTTAGAAAATTATGCAATTTCTTGCACAATCTTTGAAAACAGGTTTTGAGTCTTAACAATCAGAAACATATAACATAAACAAGCAAAGATTAAAGTTGGAACTTGGATTTCATCAGCAATATCAAACACTTTTTCATAAATTGAAAGAAGGATTTATAGATTTGTGATAAAGGAAAAACCAAGAGCAAAAACTAATGTTGTAGCCCTATGCCTTTATATAGGCTACAATGATGAACTAGAAAGTAGAAAAAACGTAAACCCTAGTTGGTAGAAGCCCCAAAGTACCCTTACAGATTTTGAATTTTCCTAAAATGTGAACTTTCCTTGGCAGCTTGTGAGGGTGTAAAGGTGGTAGAAATATGATCAATGGCTCATATTAAGCTTAAGTTGTAAGCTTGAATGTGAGCGGTAGGATGGCTGGCAAAGTTTGGCTTCTTCCGTAAAAGTTGTATAGCAGTGTGATACATGTGAGCATATGAGTGATGTGGAAAGTGGTTCAAGGGTCGGGTTATGATTAGAACCACCCTAATCTTAAATCTGAAAGGTTTGGAGGTCTAATTTCTTCTTAAACACAAATGCCCAAATTGTGTTCTTAGTATGAATAGTGAGGTTTAATCCGTTTTGGGTTTAAAAAAGTTGTTTAGCGCCATTTACAAACTTAATTAATTAAGTTTGTTAATCCGGTTGTGAGTGGGATGGTGATGTGGAAGGATGGTGGGCTGTGATTGGTGGAGAGTGTGTAGTAGGGCACGTGTCATGGTGTGGTTGGTTAAGGTAAGGTTCATTGTCTTCCAGTTTTAGCCCCTCATTTCTTTCTTTCTTGTCTTTTGAAGTTTTAATAGCCAAAACCCGAATTCCTTTGTAATGGAAGTTTCAGTTTTCCCACTTTTGCCCCAAATACTTTTCCAAAAGTATTTCAAGGGTATTTGTTGTAATTTGATGATTTTTGAAGGGCTGTTTTGGCATTTTCTTCAAACTTTATGGTATTGACTTGTAATCTTGACTTGTTGGAGGACAAATAATGACAAGTCTTTCAATTTGAGGGGCCATTCTTGCCAGTTCTTCAAAGAGGAGGGCCCTTTTTCTAATTTGACAAACTTTAAGGACCAAACTTGTAATTATGAATATACAAGGGTTTAAAGTGTCAATTCTTCAATATTGGAGGACCCTTCTTGTATAATCTTCAAATCTTCAAGGGTTATTTTTGGAAAATCACCATTAGGGCTTGGTTCATTGTGCGGCTTCATTTCCCGTGTTCGTTTTTGCTAGTTTCTTGTGATCTTTTGTCATTTTCTCAATATCCATACCTAAAATACACATATAACAAACACAAGCATATATTTGGAATTTTTCATGATATTTAATACATTTTTAAGCCCATTTTGGACGATGAGACTATGTATAAAAGCAGTCTCATCAAATATCCTACCAAATTGACTAACTTGACCTATTAGAATCTGTGTGAAGCAAAGACACAACAAAACTTAAGATCCTAACACCTAAATATGAGTAATCCCAAACACCATTTTTAAAACTTTATGCAAAAAATTTCAAACACTTTTGAAACAGATTATTTGCAAAATATCATTCAAATAAACATCTAATACTGAAATAACAAAAAAATCAAGTGAATAACACCAACATATAGCAGATTCACATAGAAACACTTAAGCATGCAAAACAATTTAAACATAAAAATGAAAGATAGGGAAAAAGGATGAAACCTCCTCCCAAATACCTCCTTTTAGGAGGTTAGCTAAGCTCCCTTGAGTTTGGCCAACTACTAGGCTCAAACCAAGGGTATCTTGAAAGGTTTAAAGAACCTAAGTCTACAACAGACTTTGGTTGAATGATGTTTGATGGATCACAAGCACAAATAAGCAAATTCAAGTCGAAGATTTAGTTCAATATGTGGATTTGAAACTTCCTATGTACTAAACATTTGGATAGTAAGTGGTTAGGTAAAGATAGCTTAGAAGGACTTATAAAAAATTCACACCATTTTGAGAGATTAAAGTGTTTTCAATCCCCACAACTTAGCACTTTCCAAGCCTATAATCTCATAATACCTTGATAAACACTTATCAGGGTATCATGATCAATCCTAGGCCCAAGAAACCCTAGCTATTTGGACTCAACAGCTTGTCAAAGAAATGAGCAAAGAAAAATAAAACTTGATTTAAAAAAAACTTGAAAACAGATTATCTTGCATATAAAATTAAGAAGAATTCAAACATACATAAACAAGAACAGTAAAATGGCACTTGTTTTCTTCATTTTAAATTACCAACTTTCTTATATATCAAGAAAAGGACTTGCATGAAAAATGAACCAGGAAAACAAGAACAGTCCTGATAGGTGTGTAAACACCCATCCTTTTACCACTTAATTCTGGCTAAAACGAGACCAAAACGCGTATTTAATATCATTTGTTTGGAATTATGCGTGGTTTTTGTGTTTATTGTGTTTTCAGAGCCAACCGGATGGATAATGGAGAAAACATGGGATTGCACGGGTTTTATGGAAGAAAAAGACTCAAGACGAAGTCTATTGTCCAAAAGATGCAAAAGATTTGAAGTCACTGGGCCTATTTGAAGATTTATCGAAGAAAAGGACCAACGATGGAAGATTTACATATGTCGAAGAAACTCAAGTCTAATAAATGAAGAAATTAAAAGACGAGTTGAATTTAATCGACGACAAATCCCGAATCAGAATCGAAAACATCAACATTTCTGAAAAGACGAGAAGACAAAAAGAACGAGAGAAAGCCCACTCACCAACCAAAGACAAGACTATATAAAGAATTCCCTTCACACTTTTCATTGAGTTTTTTTTCATTCCTTTTTTCTCTCTTTTTCTGTTCGTAGGCATCACCAACACCATTAGGGTGTTTGGTGATTTTGATTCTTGTTTTCCAATCTTGTAGTTTAATCTTTGTCTTTTGATTGTTTAAACATTAATCTATCAATTTAATCCTTCATTTCATCTTATTCATCTTCATCTTTTTTATTCAAAGTTAAAGCTCTTATTTGGTTAATTTTGATCTTTAAAAGTTATTGGGTTTTAAGTTTTTATTGATGGGATTTGTTTTTTATGGTTAGTAGATGATTCGTGGTTAGTTTTGTTTAAGTTTTTGTTAAAAACTTGGTGGATTTTGGATTGAAATCGTATTCCCCTGTTTCTCTGTCTCCAACTGTTCTTGAGTTTTTTCCAGGTTCCGAATGAGCACAAAGTTCCGAATGAAGTCTTTAAAAAGTTCCGAATGAATGGTTTTTCAAAAGTTCCGAATCAGTTTAAAAGTTCCGAATGAATGTCTTTAAAAGTTCCGAATAAACTTCCGAATGAATGGTTTCAAAAGTTCTGAATCAATTTAATTTAAAAAGTTCCGAATGAAAGTGTTTAAAAGTTCTGAATCAATTTTGTTTAAAAGTTCCGAATAAACTTCTGAACCAATTCAAATCTTCCGAATCAATCTTTTTCAAATCTTCCGAATCAGTTTGAAAGTTCCGAATCAATTCTGCTTAGAAGTTCCGAACGAAAGTTCCGGATCAAAGAAAACTTCCGAATCAGATGTTCCGGATCAAGACTTCTGAACCAAGCTAGTTCACTCGGAAGTCTTCCGAATCAAGGAGTTCATCCGGAAGAGTTCCGGATCAAGAAGTTTCGAACCAGAGGGTTCATTCGGAAGATTTCCGAACCAAAATTCCGGATCAAGGGTAAAGTAGAAACTTCCGAATCAATTTTCTTTTGAGTATTTCGAATCAGAGTTAAGTGATATTTACTGTCTCTTTTTTAATACTTAAGTTTTAATTCAAGTTTTATTAATTGCTATTAAATTAATTAATTGCTTTTAGCTTATTCTTATCACTTTATGCTTTTAATCCTTTTAGTAGAATAGAAAATCCAAACCCCCTATTTGTCACCGAGAACAATCTTTCCACTTTGAACCGTAATCAATTCGAGAAGATACAGAGATTAATCCTAAACCATAGCAAATCAAAAATATCAAATGGCGCCGCTGCCGGCTCTACTCATTAAGATTAACAGTTTTTGTGAGAACTTGGATTTTGGGATCCGTTCACCGTGAACGTTACTTTTTCATAAATTTTTTTTTTCAAAAACCCTAAAAAAATATAAAATTTTCAAAAATCCTAAAAATTAAAAAACATAAAAAGACAAAAATATTTCTTGTTTGTTTTGTTAGTTCTTTTGCAAATGCATGCGTACACGCTCAACGTTTTATCCCGAGCCCGAGACTCTCGATAACTTAAACATGGCCGGTGTACACAACAACAACAATAACCCACCTCTCAACAACAATAATAACAACAACAATAACAATCCACCTCTCAAAAATGAGCCTCTACCAGACAATCACCCGATGATTGAACTTCTGCAAGCACATGTTGACGGGGCAACAGTGATCCAATTGTCATACCCGAGATTGCAGCCAACAATTTTGAGCTCAAATCTGGCTTTATCCAGATGGTCTCTGCTCAACCATTCTTGGGGCGTACCATTGATGATCCACATGACCACATCAAGAGATTCCTACAACTCACGAATACGGACAAATTCAATGGTGTTCCACAAGAGGTAATCCGTTTACAACTTTTTCCCTTTTCTTTAGAGGGACAAGCCCGACATTGGCTTGCTAAGGAACCGCCACAAAGTATTCTTACGTGGACGGATTTGGTGACCAAGTTTATCAACTACTTTTTCCCACCCTCTCGTACTACCGCTTTGCGGAATGAAATTATCAATTTTGAACAAAAGTACGATGAGTCTATTAGTGAATCTTGGGACCGTTTTAAAGATCTTTTAAGAAAGTGTCCACAACATGGTTTTACCAAAGTGCACCAAATTAACACTTTTTACAATGGTTTAAGCATGAATGACCAAGATTCACTAAACAGTACCTCGGGGGGTAATATTTTGGTTAAGACTTCCAATGCCGCTTGGGATATCATTGAGAATAAGTCTCGTGTGCAAACCAAGAGTGTTCGGACCAATATCGCTAGTGCTAGTACTAGTGAGAGCGATAAGCGACTTGACAAAATCACTGCGCTTCTTGAATCGCTTGCTACCCAAACCGCGAACAACACCAACAGCATCAACGCTAAAAACGCTAAAGACGCTCAAGTCAATGCTGTCAGCCAACCATGTGAGATATGCGGGGGTCCTCACTCTTACACCACTTGTACTGCCACCCAAGACTACCCTTCTGAAAATGTGAATGCAGCTTATGGCACCTATCCTCAACCCGCTTATCAAGCTCGTCCTCAAGGTGACCGTAACTTGCTTAGCTACCGCTCCAACAACTATCTCTCACCACCCGGTTTTACTCCTAGCAACCCAAACCAACAACAAAACCTCAACCGCCCTCAACAACAACAACAATCTCGTGGACCATACATACCATCTCATAAACAACCACAACCACCTCAAAGAAACAACCAAGTTTACCAGCAACTTGCTTATCAACCACCCGCATACAATGCTCCTCCCAACCAATGCACTGCTTTACACCAAGAAGTGGAAACCTACATGAGGACTAACGATGTGATCGTGGGAAATCTTCAGCGGGAAGTGCTCAACTTGAAAGTCGACCTGGTGAAACACGGGAACGATCTGAGAGCTGGTATGAGAAACACTTTTGATAGTCAAACGAATGACTTAAAGAACATGATGGCAAGTTTTTTCCAAGGTAATCAACCCTCTTCTTCGGGTACTCTCCCGAGTAACACCGTTGCGAATCCAAGAGGGGAGATGAAAGCAATCACCACTCGCAGTGGCAAAGGTACCAAGGAACCCGAGCTTCCTATACCTCCACCGGTGGTTGTGACTAAGGAGAACGAGTCACCTGCTCCTATTCCTCATCCTTCTCCTTCCCAAATTTCTCCACCTCTTACTTCTACTCCTCCTCCACCCAAGGATGTAAGTGATCCTATTCTTCCAAAGCCTTCCTCTTCTTCCGATATACCTTATCCCTCAAGGTTGAGGAAAGAGAAGCTCAAAAGCAAGGATGATATTCAGGTTTCGAACTTTCTTAAAATGTTTAAACAATTGAATTTCAACATCTCCTTCGTTGAGGCTCTCGCTCACATGCCTAAGTACGCAAAAATGTTCAAAGATCTTCTTAGCGACAAGGAGAAGCTTCTTGATATTGCTAACACCCAACTTAATGAGAATTGCTCTGCAGTGCTCTTAAGGAAATTGCCAACCAAGCTTGGTGATCCGGGTCGTTTCTTAATCCCTTGTAACTTCTCGGGAGTAGATAATTGCATGGCTCTAGCCGATCTAGGTGCCAGTATTAATCTAATGCCTCTAAGCGTTTGGAAGCAATTATCTCTCATCGATGTTGAAGCGGGTGAGCTTATCATGAGAGTGGGTGACGATAAAATTGTCTTCAACATGGGAAAGCTTTCTAAACAGCCTTATTCTAACGAGAGTGTTAATTTTATTGACGTTCTTGATGAGGCTTGTGAAGAACACTTCAAAGATGCTTGTAAAAGTATTCCTACCTCTCTTCCCAATGTTGAGACCGTTTCCTCTATCGATTCATCACTATCTCTATTTGGAAAAAGTGATTTCCTTTGGAAAGATTTGGAAGCCACCATGGGAGATGTGAACTTAGCTAATGGCGATTCTACCACCAATTTGGATGAAGATCTCCGCCTCATTGAGAACCCTCTTCAAGAAGACAATCTTTCTCCACCATCTCCCACGGTTATTGCTATCATTGCTCCGATTTTGAAAATGCCTCCCATCGAAAATCCTCCGGATTTAGAACTTAAGGAGTTGCCGCCTCATCTCGAGTACGTGTTCCTTGAAGAAGAGAAGAAGTCGCCTGTCATCATCACGAAAGACTTGAAAGAAGAAGAGAAATCTCGCCTCATCGTCGTGCTTAAAGATCATAAGAAGGCAATTGCTTGGAAAATTTCCGATATTCGCGGAATTGATCCGAACTTTTGTACTCACAAGATTCTCATGGAAGATGACTTTAACCCGCAATCCAGAGCAAAAGAAGGGTTAATCCTCGCATTCATGACGTCATCAAACAAGAGGTTATCAAACTTCTAGATGTCGGCTTGATTTACCCTATCTCGGATTCGCCATGGGTAAGTCCCGTCCATTGTGTGCCCAAGAAGGGCGGAATAACCGTTGTTTCCAATGAACACAACAAGTTGATTCCCACTCGTCTCGTTACTAGGTGGAGAGTTTGTATTGATTATCGCAAGCTCAATGATGCCACGAGAAAAGATCACTTTCCTCTTCCCTTCATGGATCAAATGCTCGAGCGTCTAGCTGGTAATGATTATTACTGTTTTTTAGACGGTTTCTCCGGGTATTTTCAAATTCCTATCGATCCCAAGGACCAAGAAAAGACCACATTCACTTGTCCCTATAGAACATTTGCTTACAAACGCATGCCTTTTGGTTTATGTAATGCTCCTGGGACGTTCCAAAGGTGTATGATGGCTATCTTCCATGACATGGTAGAAGACACTGTGGAAGTATTCATGGATGATTTCTCAGTTTATGGCGATTCTTTCTCTGCTTGCCTTGCCAATTTAGAACATATGCTTAAGCGGTGTGAAGACACTCGCCTTGTTCTTAATTGGGAAAAATGCCATTTCATGGTAAAAGAGGGCATCGTGCTAGGACACAAGATCTCCAAAGCCGGTCTTGAAGTAGACCGTGCTAAAGTCGATGTTTTCGCTAAGTTGCCTCCACCTTCAACCGTGAAGGGTGTGAGAAGTTTTCTCGGTCATGCGGGCTTTTACTGTCGATTCATCAAAGATTTTTCTCAAATCGCTCGCCCGATGACCCACCTCTTGGAAAAAGATACTCCTTTTATCTTTTCCAAAGAGTGTCTTGAAGCCTTCAACTCGCTTAAGGATAAGCTAACTAAGGCACCCGTCTTGGTTACCCCTAATTGGGAGCTGCCTTTCGAGTTGATGTGCGATGCTAGTGACTTTGCTATTGGAGCGGTTTTGGGCCAAAGAGTGAATAAACACTTCCAACCGATCCATTACGCTAGCAAGACAATGACGGGGGCCCAATTGCATTACACGACAACCAAAAAAGAGCTTTTAGCTGTTGTCTATGCCTTTGAAAAATTTCTCCCCTATCTTGTCCTTTCTACCACAATCGTTTATACCGATCATTCCGCGTTGAAGTACTTGTTGACTAAACAAGATTCCAAACCAAGGCTTCTCTGTTGGGTTTTGCTTCTCCAAGAATTTAAAATCGAAATCCGCGATAAAAAAGGAGCGGAAAACCTAGCCGCGGATCATCTCAGTAGACGTGAGGATCCTTACCAAGGGGATCATCCGAACAAAGAAATCAATGATTCTTTTCCCCTGGAGACCTTAATGTCTATCAACTCGACTTCTGATGAAACCCCGTGGTTTGCGGACATTGCAAACTACTTGGCGGGTGGAATTCTCGTCGACGGGTTAACATCCCAACAAAAGAAGAAGTTCTTCAAAGACATTAAGACTTAATTTTGGGATGACCCGTATCTATTCAAACAATGTGCCGATTTGATTATTCGCCGATGTGTTGATGGACCGGAAGCTTTAGAAATCCTTGACGCTTGCCACAAAGGACCCACCGGTGGTCACTTTGGTCCCAACTACACCGCTAAAAAAGTGTTTGACTCGTGATTTTATTGGCCCACCATCTATCGTGACGCTCACGAGATGGTTAAACGTTGTGATGCTTGCCAAAAACAAGGCAAGATCACACATAAAGACGAGATGCCTCAGAATTTCATTCAAGAATGTTAAATCTTTGATGTTTGGGGTATCGACTTTATGGGGCCATTCCCTTCATCTAAAGGAAACAAATACATCCTTGTAGCCGTTGACTACGTTTCAAAGTGGGTTAAAGCCAAAGCTTTACCTACTAATGACGCAATGGTGGTTTGTAACTTTTTGAAATCGCTATTCGCTAGATTCGGTGTGCCTCGTGCCATTATTAGTGATCGCGGGACTCATTTTTGCAATGACCAATTCGTAAGAGTCATGGCTAATTATGGTGTAAATCATCGTCTTTCCACCGCTTACCACCCACAAACTAATGGCCAGGCTGAAATATCCAACCGATGATTAAAGCAAATTCTTGAAAGAACCGTGGGAGAGCATCGTGCCTCATGGGCCGATAAACTTGATGATGCTCTGTGGGCTTTCTGTACCGCCTACAAGACTCCGATTGGTTGTACACCATATCGTCTCGTGTACGGGAAAGCATGCCACCTCCCTATTGAGTTGGAGCACAAGGCTTATTGGGCCTTGAAGTGGGCTAGTTTCGACATCAACAAAGCCGGTGACCTACGCAAGATCCAACTTAATGAGCTGAATGAACTCCGGAATGAGGCTTATGAAAATTCTTTGATCTATAAGGAAAATACTAAGCTCATTCACGACTCTAAGATTAAGAACCGAGAGTTCCATGTTGGAGACAAAGTTTTACTCTTTAACTCTCGGTTGAAAATCTTTTCGGGCAAGCTGAAATCTCGTTGGTCCGGCCAGTTCACTATTGCCCAAATTTTCCCATATGGTACTCTCGAGCTCGCTCAACCTAATGGACCTAATTTTAAGGTGAATGGCCAACGAGTGAAGTTGTACTTTGGTGAGGACATCTCTCATGAGATGATTCCATCCCTCACCACGTTTCCCATGAACTAATTTTGTGACGAGTCAGGCTCGTGACTCGGTTATCAAAAACAAGCGCTCCTCGGGAGGCAGCCCGAGTATCTATCCTTTTCCGTTTAACCTCCTAAGTGTAGGGGGACCTCTATAGGTTCTTTGTGTTTGTGTGGTGATGTGATTACAGGGATGAATGCACTTTTGGAACCTTTGAAGAACCATGCTCCCGTGTTATCCGAAATCCGGTTCTATCTCTCAACTATCGTGATTCAATTTTCTTCATACTCACATTTGAAATTGATCATTTTAGTCGTCTCTTACTTAACTTGATTTAACCAACGTGCACAATGTCATAAGTATAGGGGAGACTTTTCCCACATGCTTAAAGATCGAGGACAATGTTTATCTTAAGTGTAGGGAGGACTTCTATCGAAGTTTTAAGTGGACTTTTCCATGAAAATGCCTTCATTTAACCGGAAAATCATCTTTTTCAACATTTTTCAAATTTTTTATTAACTTTGGCCATTTAGTCGTAATTTTTAATTTTTTATCGTTGCTTTCGTATGTATATATCCCGCAATAAAGTCAAAAATATTAATAAAGTGGTGTAGCTAGTTTAGAAATCTTTGACATATTAGGCCCGTTGCGATTATTTTGACTCAACCCGAATAGACTTATCTAAGTTTATTCTAGCTAGTATCCTTAACCATGTAGACCTTAATTTATTTATTAGGCTAAGTATCCACGAGTCTCATTACTTGAGATTTTAAATTGTGGAGAACGAGAAATGATAGAGTCAATTATAAGTCGGTATTCTTGCACAAGCTCACTTGGTGTAATTATTTGCCTATTCTCCCATCACTTGCTAATAATTTATCTGCAATAAGTAAGGTCGTACGATTTGAAAAGTTACTTAGCTTCTAGCCCAAGATCGTTTAAAAGTTGCTCGGTAATGATAAGAGTTCATAGCCAAGGCATAACTTATGAAGCGGGGCGCGAAGATTGGCGAGTCCGAAAAGGCCCTAACAAGGCATGAGGATTCAATCTTATTGCTAAAGATCCAAGGTGATGTGAAAAGCATTATTCCCAAAATCAATATGAAGGATCAAGACTCACGACGAAAAGCAATCAACTCCCATAAAGATCATGGAGAAGTCTATCCGAAAAGACCCTAACAAGGTATGAGGATAAATAGATCCAAGTCCGAAAAGGAGGCGGATCGTTGTATCTCAAAATCCCAATTAGCGATTGAAGAAATAATCATGAAGTCGTGGTCAACAAAGTTGGAGTACCCCTCAAAAGTCTCCAAGTGAATAATCTCTATTAACGAAGAGAAGACCATTATCTCAAGAACGTCTCTCGAAGATATGAAGTATGAAGTACATGCCAAATATCGGCCCGAGAAAGGTCTCAAATCGTGAACCGAGTTATGCCAAGATATGAACTTTTTGATATCCCGAGAAGCAGTTTTAAGAGATTTTGTCCTTTAGCTAACTATTGATCAAATCGTCCTACTTTGCTTTCAGCCTAAATAAACTATCGCAATAAGTCCAAAAATGCATCTTCATGATCATTCTAAGACAAAAATAAAATATAAGAGATACACCTAGGAATAAGGGAGTTTAAGCATATAATTAAGCCATGTGTGTAAGTGTTTGATTTACTAACTTATAATAACAATGATCTCGTTTTTAAGATTAGTTTGGGGAACGTGAAACTTGAGGGTGATAAATCTTCGCAGCACCAAAGCCCTAATGTAAGTCCTTGATCTCTTTGCAAGTTATTTCCATGTAGCTATTTTCAAGTGAAAATGGTTTTGTATCCTTTTGTTTACTTTAAAGTTTTAATCTCTCTTAGTACTTTAATTTTAGTTTAGAAGTATGTTAATAAAGCCAAGGTTGATTAATTATGAGAAAAGTGTAAAATTGCTTTATCACTAAGCATTGCATGAGGGCATGGCAATGGTTATGTGTAGGGGATTTGATAGGTGTGTAAACACCCATCCTTTTACCACTTAATTCTAACTAAAACGAGACCAAAACGCGTATTTAATATCATTTGTTTGGAATTATGTGTGGTTTTTGTATTTATTGTGTTTTCAGAGCCAACCGGATGGATAATGGAGAAAACATTGGATTGCACGGGTTTTATGGAAGAAAAAGACTCAAGACGAAGTCTATTGTCCAAGAGATGCAAAAGATTTGAAGTCACTGGGCCTATTTGAAGATTTATCGAAGAAACGGACCAAAGATGGAAGATTTACATATGTCGAAGAAACTCAAGTCTAATAAATGAAGAAATTAAAAGACGAGTTGAATTTAATCGACGACAAATCCCGAATCAGAATCGAAAACGTCAACTTTTCTGAAAAGACGAGAAGACAAGAATAACGGGAGAAAGCCCACTCACCAACCAAAGACAAGACTATATAAAGAATTCCCTTCACACTTTTCATTGAGTTTTTTTTCATTCCTTTTTTCTCTCTTTTTCTGTTCGTAGGCATCACCAACACCATTAGGGTGTTTGGTGATTTTGATTCTTGTTTTCCAATCTTGTAGTTTAATCTTTGTCTTTTGATTGTTTAAACATTAATCTATCAATTTAAGCCTTCATTTCATCTTGTTCATCTTCATCTTTTTGATTCAAAGTTAAAGCTCTTATTTGGTTAATTTTGATCTTTAAAAGTTATTGGGTTTTAAGTTTTTATTGATGGGATTCGTTGTTTATGGTTAGTAGATGATTCGTGGTTAGTTTTGTTTAAGTTTTTGTTAAAAACTTGGTGGATTATGGATTGAAATCGTATTCCCCTGTTTCTCTGTCTCCAACTGTTCTTGAGTTTTTTCCAGGTTCCGAATGAGCACAAAGTTCCGAATGAAGTCTTTTAAAAGTTCCGAATGAATGGTTTTTCAAAAGTTCCGAGTCAGTTTAAAAGTTTCGAATGAAAGTCTTTAAATGTTCCGAATAAACTTTCGAATAAATGGTTTCAAAAGTTCCGAATCAATTTAATTTAAAAAGTTCCGAATGAAATTGTTTAAAAGTTCCGAATCAATTTTGTTTAAAAGTTCCGAATAAACTTCCGAACCAATTCAAATCTTCTGAATCAATCTTTTTCAAATCTTCTGAATCAGTTTAAAAGTTCCGAATCAATTCTGCTTAGAAGTTCCGAACGAAAATTCCGGATCAAGGAAAACTTCCGAATCAGAAGTACCGGATCAAGACTTCCGAACCAAGCTAGTTCACTAGGAAGACTTCCGAATCAAGGAGTTCATCCGGAAGAGTTCCGGATCAAGAAGTTTCGAACCAGAGGGTTCGTTCGGAAGAGTTCCGAACCAAACTTTCGGATCAAGGGTAAAGTAGAAACTTCCGAATCAATTTTCTTTTGAGTATTTCGAATTGGAGTTAAGTGATATTTACTGTCTCTTTTTTAATACTTAAGTTTTAATTAAAGTTTTATTAATTGCTATTAAATTAATTAATTGCTTTTAGCTTATTCTTATCACTTTATGCTTTTAATCCTTTTAGTAGAATAGAAAATCCAAACCCCCTATTTGTCACCGAGAACAATCTTTCCACTTTGAACCGTAATCAATTCGAGAAGATTCCGAGATTAATCCTGAACCATAGAGAATCAAAAATATCAAGTCCTAATATTATGCCTAATGCTCTTTATATAATTAGGCTTACAAGATTCTAGAAAGTGAGCATAAGAAAACCCCTAGTAGCTGAAAACCAAATCTTGCCCTTGGAGTCACTAGTATATGCTGGTTTGATGCTGAATTTGACCAAGTTCAAATCGCCCATGTGAAAGTTGCTTGTTCTCTAGTGACTTTACCAGCTGCCAAATGGATCATGATTGTTGGTGAAATGTGGAGGACAAGAAAATCCATCTCATACGTTCTTCCTCTGTGGTTCTTTGTCTTAGAGCAAAACTAATGTGTAGGGGAGGTCCCCACTCTGCACATGGGGTGATGTGGAAGGGGGTTTGGGGTTGGGATAGGTTTAGTTAAGGCTTAATCCAAAATCTGGAGAAGATGATAGGTGATTATCAAGGATTAATAGAAAACCCAATTTTAGGATTTATGTTCATACATAGGGCATTTGATCTATTTGGGTTAAGGGTTTGGTGTTTACCACCCATTTAAATTATTATTAAACTGATTTAAATTGTGTTTAATATTAATTAAAATGGATTAGTGGGGGTGACTGGGATGGGGTGTTTGATGTGGTGGGGAGTGATTGGGGGAGAGAGGTGAGGTGGCAGGGTGACATGGAGTGGGGGCTTTTAATGGCTGTTTGTGTTAGTGGGGTTAAATAAGTTAGGTTAATTGGCAAATTTAGTCCTTTTGTTACAAACACCCTTTTGTTAACTTTGCACCATTCGTCCTTGTGCCATTTCATGGTTAGTCCTTGATCATTTGCATAGTTAGTCTTTGTGTTGTTTTAAGGACATAACATGTAACTCTCATAAACTCCAAGGGCTGTTTTGACAAATCCTCAATTCTTTAAGGGTAAATCTTGCACAAAATGATTCTTGGAGGGTCATTTGTGACAAGACTTCAATACTTGAGGGACAAAACTTGACAATCTTCAATTCTTCAAGGGTCTTTTTGGAATGTTCAACACTTAGGTCCGGTTCATTGTGCGGTTTCATTTACCGTGTTCGTTTTTTCTTGATTCTTGTGATCTTTTTGTATTTTTCTCGATATCCGTACCTAAAATACAAATTGAACAAACACAAGAATATTTTTCGTATTTTTCATGATATTTTAACTGTTTTAATCCCGTTTTGGACGATATGAGTATGTATAATTGCAGTCTCATCACTCCCCATACTAAACCATTGTCGTGCCCTCACGCAATGGTAGAATAAATTATCGTAGCATCTCCAAAATACATTTTTATCGACTTTTATTGAAATCTAAACTTAATAAGCTACTACTACTTGTGTTATAGACATATGCACGGTCGAGTCAAAAATTACTCTTATTCTCACGATTAGAAAATCTACATTCGTGTCTTAAACACTTATGAAAACATGAGGAAAAAATTAAAATTTGGCCATTTTTTATCATTATTTGCAACAAAACAATAACAAAAGGATGAAAGTTGGAAAGCGTGAAGTTTTAGCAAGGTCGAGTATCTATTCACCCCCCCCCCCCAAATACTAAAGTTAAACATTGTCCTTAATGTTTCGATTCTAAGGGTGGAACACCCCCATACTAGATACAAAGAGTCGAATGCTTAATCTTGCATGGAAAGGGTATAACAATTAAAGTAAGCCGTTTACTAAGTGTGATAAAAGACCGAATGTTATAACTATCAAGGATATATCATTTGGATATCGGAAAACTCTTCAAGCAAACGATCGAGGCTTGCGTAAAACAAACACGAGAGGCTTCATTCATGAAGATGATGATCTAATTAACCATAATTCACAAACAACCACGAAACAAAGGTTGGAAGGGAACAAATACCCTCACATTAAACTACATTAGAAAACAATAATATGTACATGGATAAGTATGGGATTTCCCCCATGAAGTACCTCGTTTTTTATTACTGATTCATGAGCTCGACTCGATCACCTCAATACTAATTATCATTCGGGAAGGTGACTTGGTCGAGTTCGTCCAAAGAAGGGACTTCCCCACCAAAGCAGTGCTTAACCCTATGACCATTCACCTTGAAATTAGAACCATCATTTTGAGCTAGCTCAATGGTCCCATATGGAAACACTTGGGTGATGGTGAACGGTCCGGACCAATGGGATTTCAACTTACTGGAAAATATTTTCAATCTCGAGTTAAAAAGCAACACTTTATCTCCAATGTTAAAAACTTGGTTTTTAATTTTAGAATCGTGAAACTTTTTAGTTTTCTCTTTGTAAATCAATGAATTTTCATAAGTATTGTCTCTCAATTCATCTAATTCATTCAATTGCATTTTCTGGTGTTTTCCCACGGTCTCAATGTCATCATTACAATGCTTTAGGACCCAATAAGATTTGTGTTTGAGTTTAATTGGCAAGTGACAATTATTCCCATACACAAGCTTATAAGGAGTGCACCCAATGGGAGTCTTATGAGCGGTACGAAAGGCCCATAAAGCATCATCAAGCTTGTCCGACTAAGATTGTCGGTTCTCTCCTATTGACCTTTCTAAAATCCTTTTTAAAGATTGATTTGAAACCTTGACTTGCCCACTTGTTTGTGGGTGATAAGCCGTAGAAAGACGATGTGTAACCCTATATTTCTTTAAAACCTTTTCGTATTAGTCGTTACAAAAATGGGTTCCATGATCGCTTATGATAGCACGAGGGGTCCCAAACCGAGAAAAAAATTGATTCAAAAACTTGATTACCACACGTGCATCATTCGTAGACATAGCCTTAGCTTCCACCCACTTAGATAGGTATTCAACGGAGACAATGATGTACTTAATACCACGAGATGATGGGAACGGACCCATAAAACCAATGCCCCAAACGTCAAAGATCTCACACACTTGGATGATATTTTGTGACATGTCATCATTTTGTGAGGCTTTTCCTTGACGTTGGAATGAGTCACACGACTTGATAAGTTTGTGCGCATCTCGATAAATAGTAGGACAAAAGAAACTAGAAGCAAAGACCTTATTCGTCATGAGATTAGCACCATGGTGACCACCTTTGGGTCCCTTGTGACAAGCTCTAAGGATATTAGTAGATTCGGTGCCAAATACACAACGTCGAATGGTTTGATCCGCACAAGTCCAGAAGAGATAAGGGTCGTCCCAAAATTAAACTTGACATCACAAAAGAATTTTCGTTTTTGTTGAGTCGTCATACCCTTAATGATGAAGTTGACCGCATGGTAATTTGTGAGTCCACAAACCATGCGGTCGAAGAATCTTCCCTAGAATTCACTACACCAAGCGTCTCGAGAGGAAATGTTTCGGTGATTTCGTTATTCTCGTGAACACTTTGGTGAGGATCTTCTAACCGAGAGAGATGACCGGCCGCAAGATTCTCGGTTCCTTTTTTGTCAAGTATGGTGACATCAAATTCTTGTAGGAGGAGAATCCAACGAAGCAATCGCGGCTTAGCATCAAGTTTAGCAAAGAGATACTTGATGGCGAATGATCCGTATACACTGTGCTTTTTGTCAAAACAAGATAAGGATGGAATTTCTCAAAAGTATACACCACGGAAAGTAATTATTTTTTAGTTGTGTTGTATTTCATTTGAGCCTCTTTCATTGTTTTGCTAGCATAGTGGATCGGCAAGAAGTGTTTTGCATGACGTTGCCTCAAAACGGCCCTAATAGCGTAATCACTAACATCACACATAAGTTCAAAGGAGAGATTCCAATTTGGAGCAACAAAAATGGTAGCTTTGGTTAGTTTCCTTTTAAGAATTTCAAAGGCTCGAACACAATCTTCGTTAAATATGAAAGGGGCATCTTTTTCGAGAAGGTGTGTAATGGGCCGAGATATCTTTAAAAAGTCTTCGATGAAGCGACGATAAAAGCCTACGTGGCCTAGGAAACTCCTAACTTCCTATAATGTTTTGGGATGAGTAAATTTGGCGATGATGTTAATTTTAGCTTTATCTACCTCAATCCTCGCTTTCGTAAATCATTCCTGCGTCAAGTAGTTTTAAAACTTCCTTTTTGATGACGTCGTGAATTTTGGGGTTTACCCTTCTTTGACATTGGATTATGGGTTTGTAGTCTTACTCCATTAAAATGAAATTTTTCCCAAATAGGCACAAGGTTGGTTTCCTCACAACGTTTTAACATTTTGTCTAAGTTGTCTAAACACAACGTGAACGAATTCCCAAACACCGAAAAGCCATCCCTAAAAACTTATATATCGTCTTCTCGATCATATCCTGAAAAATATCCATAATGCACCTTTGAAAGGTTCCCGGTGCATTGCAAAGTCCGAATGGAATTTTACGATAGGCAAACGTTCCATATGGACACGTAAACGTAGTTTTTTCTTTATCACGAGGATCGATGGGAAAAACCATCTAAAAAGCAATAGAAATCGTTTCCCGCAAGACGCTCCAACATTTGATCCATGAAGGCCAAGGGAAAATGGTCTTTTTGAGTGGCGTCATTTAATTTATGATAATCAAGGCACATCCTCCAACCGGTCACGATTCGAGCTGGAATTAACTCGTTGTCATCATTTGGCACAACGATCATTCCTCCCTTTTTAGGGACACAATGGATTGGGCTCACCTAAGGGCAATCAGATATAGGGTAAATCATTCCTGCGTCCAGTAGTTTTAAAACTTTCTTTTTGATGACGTCGTGAATTTTGGGGTTTAACCTTCTTTGACATTGGATTACGGGTTTGTAGTCTTACTCCATTAAAATTTTGTGAGTACAAAATTTTGGGTCAATACCCTTAATGTCGGAAGTTTCCACGCAATTGCCCCTTTGTGAGCTTTCAAATCATCGATGAGTGCGGTTTTTTCATCATCCGAAAGATCTTTCGCAATAATAACTGGAAACTTATCATTTCCTTCCAAGAATACGTATTCAAGGTGAGGAGGAAGATCTTTCAACTCGAGGGTTGGTGGTTCCTCGATCGAAGATGTTGGTTCAACACTAATAACCTCCATCGGCGGAGGAAATGTGAAATTGTTTAGAAAATCCTTGATAATAGAAAAATCCTCATCGTTGTCGAGGTCTTCTGTAGAAGTTCGAGGTACATCGAACTTTTACAAAGTGAAACGACCTCCTTCAAATGGAGTGAAAGAAGGTGATGAATTGTCAAGTATTGGATCGAGCATAGTAGGATTGACACTATTTGCCTCATCGGCAAAGCGTAAAATTTTTTGTGAATATTCTTCGCAAACAACATCGATTAAACAACATGGTTCGTAGTCGCGATAGGATAAACATGAGAAATATTGGAATTTTGACGTGTGTTTATAACAAGTTCCTCTTCGTTGAAGCGTAAAGTGATTTTTCTAGCATGCACATCAATGATCGCTTTCGAGGTATCTAAAAATGAACGACCTAAAATGAGAGGAACTTGAGGATCCATGGGAATATCGGCTACGATAAAGTCAAACAGATAGTAGAACTGTCCCACTTTCACAAAAACGTCTTCGGCCATTCCACATGCGGGAATTGTAGAATGATCGGCCATCTCGATAGACATTTTTGAAGGAATAAGATTAGGAAGATTGAGCGACTTCCACGTCGAAAGAGGCATCAAATTAATACTAGCATCAAGATCGGCTAAGGCGTAGAATTTTCCATATCTTGGATATCACACAGAATTAAGAATTTATCGGGATCACTGACTTTTTGAGGTATGCGGTTAAGAAAAACCGATGAAAAATTAGACAATTTTTGCAATTTCTCCTTATCGTTCAACATACTTTTAAATTTGGCGGCGAATCGAGGCATCAAGATCAAAGCTTTGGCGAAACATATGTTAAAATTTAATTCACTAAACATTTTTATAAAAAGCTCAACTTGGTAATTGTTACATTTTTGCAATTTTTCCTTGTGACGTCTCGATGGGTAACGCAAGGGTGGTGTTAGGTGGGCATATGCATAGCTTTTGGAAGCTCTGGTTCCAAACTTGGTGAAGGGTCGACCATAGGTGTGGTCTGAGCAGTACTTTGTGGAATCAAAATATGCTCCTTTTTGTTGGTAATTATTTGTAAAGTACCAAGTACCGTTAGTGCAAGTACAAGTACTGTTAGTGTTGGCAAGTACCGTTAGTGTTAATGCGGTACATAGCAAGTACTGTTAGCGTTAAATGTAAGAACTACTATATGGATTAGGACAAATATATCTTTAGAAAAGATATGTCATAGTTATAGTTAGAGTATATCTTATGTGATATACTTAATAGTTTAGAATATTGATAATATATCGAATGTGATATACTTATCATAATAGAATATTCTAGGGTTCCTTACACTATAAAAGGAACATAGGTATGATGAGTTTATTGTACCTCATTGAAAGTCGATTAATAGAAGATCGAATAGTTAAAAGTAATTTTGTTCTTCTTTGCTTTATAAGTTAGATTCCGCATAACTTATTTGGTTGAGTATGTAACACCCCCAAATTTATACAACTCAATACAGCGGAAGACTAGTTGGTTTTACGGGATAGCACATTACTCACATCATAGACAACGCTTAAAAGTCGCGTCGTTTTAATAATAAAGCATTTCCATTCATAAATATCAAAGTTATGTAGGTCCCAAGTCATATTATTTCATACAAAGTTTTACAAAGTGTTTGAATGGAAATTATAATTTAAGTGCGGGCCATGAATTTTTGTTGTCTTCCCGAGAATTACCTTCAAGTATCTGAGATAAAACATGTTAAAAAGAAAAGGTCAGCGATAACGCCGAGTGAATTCATAGAGTTTAATAAAATCCATCAATATAACTTTGGTGTAAAATTATTACCAAAAATCATTTCGTACAAATCATTGTAATAGGCCATAAAATAGCCAAAGTCATTTTTATACAAATCCTTATTGAAAATTATAATATAGGCATTTGCCTTAAAAATCATTATACGAGCCAATGTCGAAAAAACATCATACAATACGTCTTACGACGTTGTATGAACATAAAAACCATTATATGAATATGGTTATGAAAACCAAAACACGAACATAATATCAATAGTATGACCCTGTATTGCTAGTCAGGCAATACATCGTAATTCGGAGCGTCTAGTAGTATTTCGTTAGTTGGATTATTATAAGCCGCATGACATTGTTACCTTACTAAACCAAACAACGGGTAGCTAACCCGATACTCAATTTTCCCATCTAAAGTAGCGTGTCGTCACAAAGGTCACGCTATGGAAATCTTCTCATACATAAATTCGCTTACCAATCAATGTGTCACGACGGGGATCAACCGTCAAGGCGCGAATTGGGGTGATCGTCCCCAAATAGTACTATTATATGCATAAGCGTCTACCAAATCCCGGTAGTTCACAATTCATGCTAATGGGACTTTTAGTGACATAACCTAACTTTAATAATCCATTTAATTTCATCTATCGGGTCCTTTAATCATTTATCGGGTCATATAATCGGGTCATACAATCATTCGGGTCCAGATCAATAAACAAACAATCGGGACAAATGGTGTCCTATTTTATAAAAACTAACATGTTATCTCCCTCGCGGGTTTATATAACATTTCATGAAAACATTTAAAAGAGTGTGAGGCTATGAACTCACGTTGATGTGGGAAGGCGGGTTATCGGCAATTCGGACGTACGGTACGTGCTTCAATCACGGAAACCTAGACAAATAATATTCGTCTTAGACTCATGTCCAATGACTTTATAAAAATAACAATTATGTATACATCTGATGATTTTATATATATGATGATCAAGTGGGTTTACATGTTCTCTTTTACTCATTTTAGTGTTTACGTATTGGTATCTTCTTACTAGTTTACTAGTTTTACCTATTTACGTGTTTTAAGTCCAATAAACTTATTATAAGTTCTTTAACTTGTATTAATCCATGTTATAATTATATTATCAGTATCTATACTTTACAATATGGGCCTAAATGGGTTAAGACCAATAATTAAGTTTATAAGTGTTTATCTTATTTAGTCCAATTATTAGTCCAATATGCTTAGTTAGCTCGTTAATGTCCGTATGTCCTATAGTTCTGGTTTTATCGGTTTTTAATTGTATTAGTTACTTATATATCAGTATATGAATTTTAAAAAAAAACTTTACATTAGACGGGTTTGATCGTCTAAGTTTTAATTGGCGAAAAACGTTAATTTTGCGGTAATAGCCGAAAAAGTCGTAAAAATCAAGTTTATAGCTTTTATTACTTATAAGTGTTATTCCACTACCATTTTTATAATTTATACACTTATTTAACGTTTTACATTTTTATATAAATAAAATCCATAAGTTAGTGGGTTTTTATTTTACATTTTATACAATATAATTTTGAGTGCTTATATAATAATAATAAACATTAATTCTCAAAATCTGATTTTTATTTTCATATTCACCAAAACTGCCATATCTAGAGTTCTATGTGGAGATATAAGCTCAAATTTTTATCACATAAACTACATGATATGTGCTCCATTTAGCTCTTTTATAGATACTGTTGAATCAGCCTCTAAGTATTTTCTAAAAATCGTCCAAAACAGTGAACTCAGATTTGTACTTTAAACTTGTTTTGATCATATCTCACTCATTACAATGATTCCATTGCATGGCCAACTCTCACATGTGTACAAGACCCATAACTTACTGTATATCAATTTATTCAAGTCATTTTACCAGTTTACCATATGATTATTTACTGTTTTATACAGCCATCTAAATTAAGCAAGATTTTAACCTTGTTTCTTATAGTTTTTCATCCTTTTAAGCATGTTTATCAACACCAAATCCCCACACAATATTTTTAATCATCATTCATCTTCATATAAATATACATAAGTAAAAGAAATACCAGATTACATAATCAAAAATAACAAGAGGATGAGGAGGACAATCTTTATACCACCAAGTTGATGTAGGTTGTGATTTGGACATGGATTTTGATGGAGAAACTTGTGAATAACCATGACCATCTTCAAGACCACCAGTCTTCATGAAAACCTTGTGTAAAATCAGCCCCAAGACTCCATGGAAACTCCTCCTTGGATGTTATAACTTGCACCAATCAATAGGGCTTCAAAAGGACTTCAACATGTGTATGAATAACATGAGATTTTGTGGTTAATTTTGATCAAATGAGGTTGTTCTTGGTGAGGATGGGACGGCATAAATGGAGTTAAGAGAGAGAGGAGAGTGTTTTGCATGGATGAAAATGAGAAGAGTGGTTTTGGCTTGTGGTTTTGTTAGATGGTTAGCTTATTTCATAAGCTTAGGACAAGTGTAAAACTTGTTAAGTAAAATTTGACACCTAAGGTGTTGGTGGAGCTAGTTAGGCTGGTTTGAGTGGTGGTGGGACAAGTGTCCCACTTGTCTCATCCCCATTTATTTACGGGTACTCCTCGATTCTAGTTTCCTCGATTTGCGTGCCCTCGGGTCGTTTTACGAAAAACGTTTTTATAAATTATGAATCAACGACACAAAACGAATCTAATAAAAATTGTCTCATCAAAAACGAAGTTCGAAAACGTAAATACGTAATCCTAGGGTTTCCGGTTTAGTCGTAAAGGATGTTAAAAATAAAATCGTAAGTCCTAATCTCTTCTCGTAAATTTGTGAGTTCATGAACCAACACAAATTTAAAATCTCAAAATAATATTCACGGACAATTTTATTTTCTGAAATGTCAGACTGTCACCAAAACGGTGTATGTAAACGTAAGCACGTAACGTTGAATCCTCCGATTTAGACGTAGTCGATGCTACTTCAAGACGTAAATCCAAATTACTTCCCCAAAAATAAGTGAGTTCATAATGTAACATTAAAATAATGTTTTTAAATAATATTCGAGAATAAAATATCAACCATAAATTGACGGATTGTCACAGCATTTACCCCTAAACAGGATCTTTGTCCTCAAAGATCATCTTACCTTACTACTCGCTTCTTATAGAGTTAAAGCCATGTGGGTATTTCCTTCACATTCGGTCTTTTCTCACAAGTGTAATTCATTACAATACGCGAGTTTCATCAAACATAACTACGGGAATAAGATCAGGCTAAATGTTGACTTACTTTCTCTATCCATGATGTTCTCGGGTTTTTGATGAATGCAACTTTTCGCCGATCTAAACATTACTAAGAAACAATCAGATTTTCACTTGATAGTTATTCTATTAAGTTCGATATTCGAAACATAATTCACGCAGTCCTTGAAGTCCTAGGGTAGATCCAGCTTATATGCCTTTCAAACCAATCTTTTTACATCATCTCAATGGTCCCATGCAACGGGTACTTATATCCCATGATTTGTCAGATCATTAATTCATTTTTCCAAGGTTAAAATTTTTGGCATAACTTCGCTACCCATCTGGCACTTCAAGATCTACATTTCATATTCACATAACCTCCTGCCCACTATCGGCAGTCAATAATCAAATCCTAATTTCAACAATCATTTCAGGTCTCGGGGGTCGAATATTTTGCAAGGTTAGGTTCGCTATCATAGGAAACCTTAAACCTAAAAGACATGTCCAACTCACAATGGGTGTATGTCGGGTGTCTTCATCTCAACTCTTGCTTACAGATGCTCTAATATTTAGATCCTAACAAGATTAGATCTCGATCCTAATACGATAATTATCAATGATAATCCTTCCAAAGGAAAACGATTATACGGTTCATTACCAAAGGTCAATCATTCAAACATAAAACAACACTTATATTACTTTGCATCATTACTTTACCTCGTCCCTTCGATTGGGGTGGTACATAGTACTCTCATCAAGATTCGTTCTTAATGACTTCTGAGCAATTCTCTAGAAATTCAATGCGAAGCGAGGATCTTGATAAAGATGTTCGATACAGGCACACTATGTTTACATAACTCCTTTGCAATTATCATTAACGGGAATGATGTCAGCAGATTTGGTCAGTCTGTCGACGATGACCCAAATCGAATCAAACTCAGATGATGACCTTTGCAATAGCTAGACGTTTACTAATGTATGAGGCGATGTCTGCCTTCATAATTTGTCATTAGTACATCTTCTTCAGATAAAGATACTTCTAGTCATAAATGACATAAATAGAATACTTATACTTACAAATTCCAACATAACTATATCTCACAATCCTCCATATTTAGATAATCACAAGTGGTCTTTTAAAACATTTAACGTTACCGGCTTCTCAATTCTAATTGTTCACATTAGCCGCGAACCTCTTTTATAATCTATATTATCCCTTTTTACAAACATTGTTTTATTTTTATATCGTTCGGCAATTTATTTTGCGCCTTCATTATTAAGGAACATGTCCTAATTGATTCTTTATCTTTTCTATATTATGTGTCAGTATCTACATTCACTTTCTCCTGATGAAATAAATATCATAACCGTATTTATTCAAAATTCTTTCTTCATATCTTCTATGTTTCAGTTTCATCTAATGTATCATTTTTATCAGTTTTTCTCAACCCGGCGTTTAAAGCGTCGATAATTATTACAATTAATTAAATAATAATTATTAAATTTTTATGAAACGTAAATGTAAAAAAAATTTAAATTTCTTAGTTCGACCAATTATATAAAATGTTCAAAATAATTTGAATTTAATTAACAAGATTTTTGTTGATTTATCGAAAATATTTAATAAGATTCGTAAATGTTTGAAGAATCTTTGGTTATATTTTGGTCAAAATTTTCTTAGTTTGAAAAGCAAAATGTATCGTTTCAAATTTCAAGTCATGGTTTAAATGTTTCCTCAATCCTTCTTAGGTTGTCTTGAGGTATACACGAACATTTACCCCTAAACAAGAGTTTAGTTAAATGTTCTAGGTATAAGAGAATAATCCCTTAAAAATCCTTTGCTAAAATATTTGTCAAAACATATTTGCATTTTCTTTTTGGTAAAACCCAAAGTCTTAAAAGGGCTCTTAATTTTTAAAGAGTCAATATAGATTCCATTATCTGTAATTACATGTTCAATTAATGTAAAGGTTAAAGTCTTTAATCACATATCAATTATTCAAGGTACATGCTTTCATTGTTCGGCCAATTTAGGGCAGTCTATAAATAATTATTAACTTCATTCTTATTCTTATAAACAAACAAATGGTCCTAAATGATCACGAGCATGAATTTATCAAATTACAGCCTACACACATGATTCACCAAATTTATGATTGCTACATGTGTATTAGTCAATCCAAACGACATCACGTCATAATGTCCATTACAAGTACCGGATGTAGTGGTTAGAATACATAATCTTTTTCGCAGATGCTAAGTTAATGATAACCATGCCATGGATCAAATCTTTAAACATACGCTAGAACCTTGTAAATGATCGAACAAATCTTCCATTTCGAGTTATGGATATCGTTTTCGATTGTCAATTTACTCAGTTCACAATAATCTATAAATATAAGGAATGATAACACCATAGCTCTTCATGATGACGAGCTTGGTAGAATAAGATCTTTCCCCGACAACTCTCTCAGTTGTATGGTAATTCCTTTAATTCAGATGGTGCTGACGTACAATGCACATGCCATAGGTGCAGCACCGGGAATATAATCAATACCAATTTCAACTTGCCTTACTGGCGAAAGTTTAGGTAATTTACCAGCAAATACCTCCTAAAGTTCAGATAACATAAACATCTTTTTAATACATTCATTTTAGGTTCTTTCTAGATTATGATATCTATGAATAATTCACAATTATTCATGGTATAATTTCAAGTCTAATTGCAGGATATGGTCATTCATCAAGAATTATTTAGATCAATTTTGATAATCAACATCTTTTCATTTAGGGGAATTCTACTTGAGTTCCCATCAATTAAGACAATGTCGTCATGTCATAATCAATCAATCCATTCTACTGGCACTATCAACTTTCCAGCTTTATTGCCGTCGATAAGATGTGAACTTCTCAAAAGACTAATAATAACTCATAGTCCTTCGCAAATTCAAGGATATATGGAGGCATAATTACCCTTAAAAAAGAGTAAGGTCAATGCATAATCTACGCGAGAGAATTTCAAATCAGATACAGACGAAAACATTTAACGAATATGAATATATCCCATGTTTTCATAATTTGAGTACGCATTCGAAAGCTCCTCGGATCGTTACCCAGGTCATTCAAATGAAATCAAATCATAAGAAATGATAAGAACGTCAATACATCCAGTCGGGTATCAACACTCGGTAATCAAATACTTTTCCTAAGAATCTCACTACAGGAGAATTGGACAAGAAAGGATCGTCAATTGTCAAATAAGACAATTTCCACAAATGAGTAAATTTGACTCAGAAGAATAGATGCTACAGGCACATATGTAGGTGTTCCTAACATTATGTCCCTATTTTCACTTCATGCAGATCTC
Organism: Glebionis coronaria; assembly: GCA_025667525.1. NCBI lineage: Eukaryota > Viridiplantae > Streptophyta > Magnoliopsida > Asterales > Asteraceae > Glebionis > Glebionis coronaria. The sequence goes on along the minus strand of CM046880.1, from coordinate 121,104,887 downwards.
ATAAAATTTAATCTTTCACAATCTTCAAAGAAAATGTAGTGTTTATTCATTAATTTTATGGTGACTACTAATCAGCCTTGCATGGTCCATTCCAAATTGTATGTAGGCGCGCAACTATATACAATTTCAAGATTAACGATGCAATACTCAGTTCGTCAAAATTTTATCATCATGTTTAAAACGTATATTCATGCTTAATTCAAAATGAATTTACAGATATGTTCTTTATCATGGAAACAATTAAGTTTTCCAAGGTGTTTCATAAACAACTTTATTTCGATAACGATTACTTATAAATCTCACTTTGAATAATCCTTATAGTGATGAAAATTTAATTTTCTCAAGGGATACTGTTTTAACATATGAAAACAATGAGTGATCTGCAAAAGAGTGATGAAGAGTTTTTCACCAAGAACTAACTACAATATAATAGGAATTGAGCTTAGCCAATTAATCATGAGGTTCATGACCTCGATGGCACTCAAAAAGAATAATCCACAACGTAACTCAATTCAAGATGAGTACTTGTTCAATGGTTGCATCACTAATCCGAACATTAGGATGTAGCAATAAAAGATAGATAACATCGATACATGTAGAATTTAGCAATCAAAGGTAGTCTTTCCATTAATCACAAACAAGTCAAATTGTACCGTAACACATTACGTGTCACTATGTCATACAATTCTCAGAACTCATCCTACCAACTGATATCTCAGTTATGTTAGGGATTTTTAAAAGATACCACAATGAATACTAATCTACAAGAGTAATTAGCCAATTAATCATGAGGTTCATGACCTCGATGGCACTCACATGTCCCGAAAGATCCATCGGTCCCAATTCAGAAGAAGATTTCTTCAATTTATTTATTGGACACTGGGCATCCTCATTAGTGGACAATGGCCTAGGAAGAACCCTTAACACGAATCAATAATCAATTAAAACCTTATAAGTCAATCACAGAACTTAATGACTTCCATTTAACAATCTCATATTCCATACGGGTTAAATTTTACTTTATTCAAGTTTCAACCAGTTTTATACTCAATTCGATATTCTACCTCATTCTCCAATACTTTCAACCTTATTTTTAGACCTTAATAGGGCAATAAAATCTCAATATGATCAACACTTAATTTCCAATCCAATAGCTCTTACAACAACAGTTATCAAATGAGTCACTAGTATGAGATGACTCATACATTCAATTAGACTTCTCGGAAAGGTATTAGTGGCATGAGGCTTTTGGGTAATGGTTCCGATGACAGCCTCAAGTGCAACATTCACCCTTTCGATTTCGATTTAAGAATTGGATGACAACAAATCAAATGACATCTTTCTAGGTGGCAACGTTTTGTCAAATTCCACTCTATAAGGAAAGATCGTCATGAAATCAATATCAGATTTAATCTCGCCAATTCTTGTTCAGTATCACAATCAACTAATATCTACATTTCTACGAATATCAACCATTTTGTTGGGATCATAAATATCCACAACTTGGTTTAGATCTAGGATAGCTAGAATTCCTACGAGAATAGCTTCGATTAATTTACTAGGAGATTTAGGGTTCCTTGTGACAATCTACGTCGTATAAATACCTCATATAAATATCAAAATAATCATCAAACAATCATGTAATAAAATTACATCATATATATATATAATCCAAGTTATATATATATTAAAATAACACTTCTCAGTCTGGCCTTGTCGGTAACTCGGGAATTCTTCGGCACCGTTATAGTCAAAAGATTTTTAGACATTTTTAGAAAAATGTTTATAGTTAAAAGATTTTGAAATGTTTTATTCAAAACCTTGGTTTTTAAAAATCTTTCGTTCTCTATAACGAGAGCTCTAGTACCAAACTGTAACACCCCCCAAATTTATACAACTCAATACAGCGGAAGACTAGTTGGTGTTACGGGATAGCACATTACTCACATCATAGACAACGCTTAAAAGTCGCGTCGTTTTAATAATAAAGCATTTCCATTCATAAATATCAAAGTTACATAGGTCCCAAGTCATATTATTTCATACAAAGTTTTACAAAGTGTTTGAATGGAAATTATATTTTAAGTGCGGGCCATGAATTTTTATTGTCTTCCCGAGAATTACCTTCAAGTACCTGAGATAAAATATGTTAAAAGAAAAGGTCAGCGATAACGCCGAGTGAATTCATAGAGTTTAATAAAATCCATCAATATAACTTTGGTGTAAAATTATTACCAAAAATCATTTCGTACAAATCATTGTAATAGGCCATAAAATAGCCAAAGTCATTTTTATACAAATCCTTATTGAAAATTATAATATAGGCATTTGCCTTAAAAAATCATTATACGAGCCAATGTCGTAAAAACATCATACAATACGTCTTACGACGTTGTATGAACATAAAAACCGTTATATGAATATGGTTATGAAAACCAAAACACAAACATAATATCAATAGTATGACCTTGTATTGCTACTCAGGCAATACATCGTAATTCGGAGCGTCTAGTAGTATTTAGTTAGTTGGATTATTATAAGCCGCATGACATTGTTACCTTACTAAACCAAACAACGGGTAGCTAACCCGATACTCAATTTGCCCATCTAAAGTAGCGTGTCGTCACAAAGGTCACGCTATGGAAATCTTCTCATACATAAATTCGCTTACCAATCAATGTGGCACGACGGGGATCAACCAGCAAGGCGCGAACTGGGGTGATCGTCCCCAAATAGTACTATTATATGCATAAGCGTTTACCAAATCCCGGTAGTTCACAATTCATGCTAATGGGACTTTTAGTGACATAACCTAACTTTAATAATCAATTTAATTTCATCTATCGGGTCCTTTAATCATTTATCGGGTCATACAATCGGGTCATACAATCATTCGAGTCCAGATCAATAAACAAACAATCGGGACAAATGGTGTCCTATTTTATAAAAACTAACATGTTATCTCCCTCGCGGGTTTATAAAACATTTCATGAAAACATTTAAAAGAGTGCGAGGCTATGAACTCATGTTGATGTGGGAAGGCGGGTTATCGGCAATTCGGACGTACGGTACGTGCTTCAATCATGGAAACCTAGAAAAATAATATTCGTCTTAGACTCATGTCCAATGACTTTATAAAAATAACAATTATGTATACATATGATGATTTTATATATATGATGATCAAGTGGGTTTACATGTTCTCTTTTACTCATTTTAGTGTTTACGTATTGGTATCTTCTTACTAGTTTACTAGTTTTACCTATTTACGTGTTTTATGTCCAATAAACTTATTATAAGTTCTTTAACTTGTATTAATCCATGTTATACTTATATTATCATTATCTATACTTTACAAGTTGGGCCTAAATGGGTTAAGCCCAATAATTAAGTTTATAAGTGTTTATCTTATTTAGTCTAATTATTAGTCCAATATGCTTAGTTAGCTCGTTAATGTCCGTATGTCCTATAGTTCGGGTTTTATCGGTTTTTACTTGTATTAGTTACTTATATATCAGTATATGACTTTTAAAATAAACTTTACATTAGACGTGTTTTATCGTCTAAGTTTTAATTGGCGAAAAACGTTAATTTTGCGGTAATAGCCGAAAAAGTCGTAAAAATCAAGTTTATAGTTTTTATTACATATAAGTGTTATTCCACTAACATTTTTATAATTTATACACTTATTTAACCTTTTTTATATTTATATAAATAAAATCCATAAGTTAGTGGGTTTTTATTTTACAATTTATACAATATAATTTTGAGTGCTTATATAATAATAATAAACATTAATTCTCAAAATCTGATTTTTATTTTCATATTCACCAAAACTGCCATATCTAGAGTTCTATGTGGAGATAGAAGCTTAAAGTTTTATCACATAAACTACATGATATGTGCTCCATTTAACTCTCCTATAGCTACTGTTGAATCAGCCTCTAAGTATTTTCTAAAAATCGTCCAAAACAATGAACTCAGATTTGTACTTTAAACTTGTTTTGATCATATCTCACTCATTACAATGATTCCATTGCATGGCCAACTCTCACATGTATACAAGACCCATAGCTTACTGTATATCAATTTATTCAAGTCATTTTACCAGTTTACCATATGATTATTTACTGTTTTATATAGGCATCTAAATTAAGCAAGATTTTAACCTTGTTTCTTATAGTTTTTCATCCTTTTAAGCATGTTTATCAACACCAAATCCCCACACAATATTTTTAATCATCATTCATCATCATATACATATACATAAGTAAAAGAAATCAAGATTACATAATCAAAAATAACAAGAGGATGAGGAGGACAATCTTTATACCACCAAGTTGATGTAGGTTGTGATTTGGACATGGATTTTGATGGAGAAACTTGTGAATAACCATGACCATCTTCAAGACCACCAGTCTTCATGAACACCTTGTGGAAAATCAGCCCCAAGACTCCATGGAAACTCCTCCTTGGATGTTATAACTTGCACCAATCAATTGGGCTTCAAAAGGACTTCAACATGTGTATGAATAACATGAGATTTTGTTGTTAATTTTGATCAAATGAGGGTGTTCTTGGTGAGGATGGGACGACATAAATGGAGTTGAGAGAGAGAGAGGAGAGTGTTTTGCATGGATGAAAATGAGAAGAGTGGTTTTGGCTTGTGGTTTTGTTAGATGGTTAGCTTATTTCATAAGCTTAGGACAAGTGTAAAACTTGTTAAGTAAAATTTGACACCTAAGGTATTGGTGGAGCTAGTTAGGCCGGTTTGAGTGGGGGTGGGACAAGTGTTCCACTTGTCTCATCCCCATTTATTTACGGGTACTCCTCGATTCTAGTTTCCACTATGTGCGTGCCCTCGGGTCGTTTTAGGAAAAACATTTTTATAAATTATGAATCAACGGCACAAAACGAATCTAATAAAAATTGTCTCATCAAAAACGGAGTTCGAAAACGTAAATACGTAATCCTAGGGTTTCCGGTTTAGTCGTAAAGGATGTTAAAAATAAAATCGTAAGTCCTAATCTCTTCTCGTAAATTTGTGAGTTTATGAACCAACACAAATTTAAAATCTCAAAATAATATTCACGGATAATTTTATTTTATGAAATATCGGACTGTCACCAAAACAGTGTATGTAAACGTAAGCACGTAATGTTGAATCCTCCGGTTTAGACGTAGTCGATGCTACTTCAAGACGTAAATCCAAATTACTTACCCAAAAATAAGTGAGTTCATAATGTAACATTAAAATAATGTTTTTAAATAATATTCGAGAATAAAATATCAACCATAAATTGACGGATTGTCACAGAGTAAGAGTTCTCAAGTGCTCTAGTTTGATTACAAGCTATTGTACAAATTCTTAACATAATATAGATCCATTCAAAGAGATCAACAAGTGGTATCAGAGCTTGTTGAGAAACTCTGAATAAGAAGAACACAACCCTAAATCTCCACTCACAAAAATCCAATGTCTCAATCCGGTGAAAATCCTCACTTGGAAGAAATTCCAATACCTGATCCCATACCACAGGGACAACCTCAAATTGTGTATCCTACACCTGCATAAGGTGCACAAGCTACAGATGTTGTAGTTACTCATACAACTACACCTTATTCCCATACTCTTTATATACTGTGAAACTCCCTATTCTCAAAAGTGATAATTATAAGACATGGGCAATGCAGATGGAACATTACTTGAATCACAAAGATCACACTCTATGGGAGGTTATCAAGAATGGGAATACTCCTAAGAAGTTGTATTGTTTACCTGATGATACATGTTATGCTTTGCCTGTTGTCACTGCTGAAGAGGTACAAGCAGTGATCAGAGAAAGAAAGGCCAGAACTGCTTTAGCTATGGCAATTTTAGAAGACATTCTACCTAGCTTTCATTACTTTAAGGATGCAAAGGCTGTGTGGGCATCCATCAAGCTTATATTTGGAGGCAATGACAAGTATAAGAATATGAAAAATATTATTTTGAAACAAGAACTTGATAACTTCTCAATTTCCAATACAAAAGGAATCCATATTGGTTATGGTAGGTTTAGTAAATTGCTTATTCAATTAGCAGTTCATGGACTCGTAATTCCTCATGAAGAAGCAAATCGAAAATTCTTGAGAAGTGTTCCACAAGAGTGGAAAGTAATAGCCATGCACTTCATTACAAGGGATGATCTGGATGTGACTCTTTTTGATCATCTCTGTAACAATCTTAGAGTTTATGAGATAGATGTTAAAGGCGTTGAAGTAACCAAAGCAGCAGCAGCACCAAAGTCTAACTTGGCTTTTGTGTCAGAAGGAAGCAGCGGTCTATACTCTCAAAATACCGCTAGTGGATCAAGTAGCAGTACTTACTTCCAAAATACCGCTATTGGATCAAGTAGCGGTACTTACTTCCAAATACCGTTGGAGGACTAACTAGCAGTACTTATTCCCAAGATACGGAAGGCAGTTCATCAATGTCTCAGAATTCACAAGGAAGATCCTCATTACTGTTTAGTGACAATGATGCCTTCTCATTATTTGCTGGACAAGACAACAGACCAAGGTTGACCCTCAATGACTTATTCCAAATGGATGATGCTAAAATTGAAGAGATGGATCTCAAATGGCAATCAGCTATGGTCTTTGTTAGATCCAACAGACTCTACAAAAGGATTGGAAGGAAGATGAATGTTGATCCTAATGAACCATTTGGATATGACAAATCCAAAGTTGAATGCTACAACTGTGGAAGGAATTGACACTTTGCAAGTGAGTGCAATAGGGATAAGACTGAAGGAAGCAGTCAGAAGTACAAGAACAGCTATAGAACCAGTCCAAGAGTCTCTGAAAGCTTTCCAAAAGGAGATAGCAAAAGTCCCAAAGGAACTAAAGCATTGGTTATAGTAGATGAAGTGGTTAACTGGACTGAAGAAGAAGAAGAGCTTGGTTTGATGGCTCTCTCTCCTGAAGATACTGAGGTACATCCTTGTTCAAAAGATTGTGTTCTTAAGTTAAATATTCTAAAAGTAGAACTTGATGAACAATATCAAAAAGTAAACATATGTACCTTAGAAGCAAATTCTTTTAAACAAGGTGTTGCTAAGTTAGAAGCAAATATAGTTTTGTATAAAAAGGGTCAACAAAACTATGTAGAGAAAATTATAATTTAAACTCTTCAATGAGAGAAAAAGATGTGGCTATTAAAGCTTTTGAAAAACAACTTATGAAAATAACAGCAGAAAATGAAGTTTTAAAATCTAGTCTTTTTAATGAAAGAGAAGTGATTAAATAATGGCAAAAAGTATCTAAATGAATGGAAAAGTTAATTAACTCACAAATGGGGTATTATGATAAAATAGGCCTAGGATATATGGAGGACCAACCTGGGATAACCTTAACCGACAAGGACTTATCAAAGGGGATTTTTGATAGTTCTAATGAGTCAGTTGATACTTCTTAAAATGATAGGTATGCTAAAGGAATGAAGGCAGTTCCTCCACCTTTATCAGGAATTTTCATTCCCCCCAAAAATGATATAGGCATAGAGTTAGATGAGTCAAAAGCTGTTGTTGAAAATAAGTCTAATGATTAAGAGTCAAAATCTAGTACCTTGACCCATGATAAGCATGTTGTGACCAAAAACATTATTTATCCACCTTTGATAAGCACATTTGTGCCTGAAGGACATGTGCTTACAACTAGTTCTGCTCCCAAGAAGGTGAAATCTCCTAGTAAGGAATTGGATAATAATACAAAGCATCATAGTAATACCAAGAGGGGTGGGCTAGGTTTTAAGAACACTAAGTCAGAACCACCTTTTGGATCTTCTTTGAGAAGAAAGGATGTTATGTTTGTGGTAGTCTAAATAATTTTATCAAAGATTGCACTTTACATGAAGATAAAATTGCAAAGCTAAAGGCTGCACAAAAGGTCACAAAGGTAGGTAACGAGAAAAATGCACAGGTAAAAAGGAAAATGGGGTCTAAAGATGACAAACCAAAGTTTGATAATACTAAAAGGGTAATTAAGCCTAATAAGATCAATAAGGACGGTCACCCTCTCACAACCAAAGACTTTGTTCCAAGAGCAGTAATTATGAAACGAGGTATAATACCTTTGAAGTCTAACAAGACAAGTACCAGCAAGCCTAGAACTGCAAGTACTGCTAGACCAAAAGCAAATACTGCTGGTCAAAAGTCAGACAAATAATTGTCCCACAAATCTTCTAAGAGTTTATTTGAGATTCTTAAAACACCTAGAAGTAAGCCTCAAAACAAACCAGTGAAAATGTGGGTTCCTAAAGGACAAACATCATGTGTTCAACCTAGTATTGCTAAAACAGTATTTATGTCAAAGAAGCCTAGGCATGTAAAGTCACCTTATGTTTTTGACTATATACCTAGAATCATGAAATATAAGAGTGTGTGTAGTCTTACTAGAAATCCTACTTATCAAACTCGTAAGTATGTAGGTCCCACAAGATCTAAGCCAAATATGGTTTGGGTCCCTATTAAAAACTAGGGGTAATTTCATATATCACCCTACTTTTAAAATCAATTTCATAGATACCCAAACATGCTTAAAATCATTTTATATTATGCATTCAATAATTGCACTTTGGGTATATATGAAATTGATTTTGAAGGCAGGGTGATATATGAAATTAATCCTAAAAACTAAAGAGTTTTGTGTATGTACAGGGACATGTAATTGATTAATTGAAAGACAAAGGTATTGTAGATAGTAGATGCTTAAGGAACATGACAGGGAACATAGACTTCCTTGCTGAATTTGAAGAATTCAGAGGTGGACCAGTAGCCTTTGATGGAAGTAAAGGCATGATTACTTGAAAAGAAAAATCAACACAGGAAAGTTGGAATTTGAAGATGTGTTCTTTGTGAAAGAATTGAATGAGTTCAATCTCTTATCTGTGTCACAGATGTGTGATAAAAAAGAACAAGGTGCTTTTTACAGATACAGACTGCTTGGTACTCTCCAAAGACTTTGAGATGCCAAAGGAATCTCAAGTACTGCTTAAGGTACCCAGGCAAGAAAATATGTACACCTTCAATCTTCATACTATTACTCCAACAGGTGGCATTACATGTTTGCTAGCTAAAGCTTGTAATAATCAGTTTAATTTATGGCATAGGAGGTTAGGTTATGTGAATTTTAAGAACCTAAATAAATTGGTTAATGGAAATTTGGTTAGAGGGTTACCTAACAAATCTTTTCAAAATGATCTCACATATACTGCTTGTCAGAAAGGTAAGCAACATAGAGCCTCTTGTAAGACCAAGACTGTCAATTCTGTGACTAAGCCTTTGCAACTCGTACATATGGATTTGTTTGGTCCAGTTTCTGTTAGGAGTATTAGCCACAAGACCTTTTGCCTAGTTATAAATGATGATTTTATTAGATTCAGTTGGGTTTTCTTTTTAGCACACAACAATGAAACAAATGAATTACTTAAGGACTTTGTCACTTTAGTTGAAAAACAGATCACTAAACAAGTCTTGATCGTTAGGATAGATAATGGGACAAAATTTAAGAATGCTGAATTTGATGAATTATGTAGGTCAAAAGGTATCAAAAGACAATATAGCAATCCTAGGACTCCACAACAAAATGGAGTAGCTGAAAGGAACATTAGGACACTAATTAAGGCTGCTAGGACTATGCTAGTTGATTATCTTTTGCATGTAAAGTGCTAAATAGAGTTTTAGTGACCAAGCCTCAAAACAAAACACCCTATGAACGTTTAACTTGTGTTAAGCCAACCATAAGTCATTTGGAACTTGTTGGGTGTCATATGTCTATTTTGAATAATCTTGATCAATTGTGGAAGTTTGATGGAATATCTAATTCAGGATATCTAGTAGGATATTCTTTGCAAAGTAAAGCATATAGGGTTTATAATTTGGCATCTAGAAAAGTTGAAGAAAATGCCCATGTCAATTTCTTAGAGAATAAGCCCAATGTCCTAGGAAAATGTTATGCTTGGATGTTTGATTTGGTTTATCTAACTAACTTTCATGGATTACTATTCTGTGCAAAAAATTTTCAAACTAACAATGTAGGTAAAGAGACCGGTACAACAACTTTAGGTACTCATGAAAGACCTTCTTCATCAGACTCTCAAGAAGATGATGTTCGTATCTATGTACCAAGTATGCCTACTGTCTCTCCTATAGTTACTAGCCCCCTACAGGAGCAACCAGTGCCATCTAATGATGATCCAGCCTCATATGAACTTTAGAGGCTTAAAGATCAAGAAAAGAATGCTACAGCTAATACTAAGCATTCAGGAGAAGAATCTTTTGAATCACAATATTCAGCAGTACATATTCAACCTAGCAGTACTTCATTTGCAAGTACTGCTAAGCCAAGTTCTACAAAGTCTGTTGATTCATTAGAAGATGTTCTACAAGCAATGGACAGTGAAGATTCCTATACTAGTCCACATGAAGGAATCTTCTCTAAAGCTTCCTATGATGAGCAGGGTGCAGATACTGATTTAAATAATTTGAAACTGAAATACCAGTCAGTTCGATTCCCACTCATAAAGTCAATAACAACCATCCTACAGCTCAAATCATTGGAGACCAAAATTCTGTTGTGCAAACTAGAAGACAGCTTCAAGCGATTACTGAAACCCATTGATAGTTGTAAAATACGACCTTTTAGGAAAAAGAGCGTAATTAAAGTAAGTATTAACAAGTAGTTTAGGAAAACCACAAGTAAATGACCCAGAAGTGGGGATCGTTCTCAAGGAGGCAAGTGTATTGTGTAACGAAATGATTAAATTTGTGATTATAACTTATGAGAAAAGAAAAAGAGAAAGGATGACGGTTACGATTATGAATTAAACTAAGACGAAAAGTCGTGCACGTAAAACCGTAGAATATGATTAAATTTATAAATTAACCAAAAAATTCCTAGAAAATTGCAATAAATCCTAAAAAATGTAATTAGAGTTTACAAAAAAATATAAATCACTCAAACCTTTTATTTAATTAAATATTAATGTTTTAATGTTAATTAAAGCCCTAAAAATCAATTTAATTAACAAAAAGCCCAAAATGAGAATTTTTAACTTGTAAACCTCTAAAATGACTTAACTAAATTTAAAAATATTTTTTAAAAATTTTAAAATCAATTGAAACTATTTAAAAATGATTAAAGACTCTAAAAACTTAAAAAAATTATAAAAATTAATCTAATGACACTAAAATTAATCTATAAATTTTAAAATTCCTAACTTAATGTATTTGAACTAGGAAAAATGAAAAACTTGCAAAAATCTAAAATTTAATTTTTAATAATAAAAAAATAAAAATCCAAAATTTATAAAAATTCTAGAAAGTTGCAAACTAGTTTATTTTAACCCAATAAACACAGAAATGAACTTGAAATTACAAAAATTCCCCTATTTGGCCTTAAAATGGGCTAAAATAAAAAACAGTCCCTTAATGGACTTGAAATTGGCCCAATAAGAAAAAGTCCACCAAATAAGCCCAAATCACCTACTTGACTCAAAATTTGATTTTAAGCACACAACTCTGAAGGCCCAAAAGCTTAAAATGTGCTTATCACAGCTTAATTGTCAACAGCTTATTGTTAATGGGCCTTTTGGCCCATTAAGCCATAAGCTAATGCCATAAGCTCTAATTTGACACACAAGCTTCTTTTGAGTTACCAAAGAGATTTGTGAAAATAAATTTTGAAAAAGCACAAGAAATAAGACTAAAATAAGCCAAAGCTCTCTAGAGAAAACGACAAAATAGTCGTTTTTGAGTTCTAGCCTACCTCAAGTGTTGATTCAAGTTGCAAAATGATTTAAATGACTTAATTAAGAAAAATAATCAAAACGATTTCCAATAAGCACACAGAATAAGCTGGAAAAAGCAAATAAGCACTTATGTAAAAGTCAAACTATTTGGTTTTCTAGTCAAACCTAAAAGTCAAACCCTAATATGCTCAGATTAGTTCAATTGGTCAAATAAGGAAGATCTATCACAAAAAATAAGTTGTTGCATGTCTGGATAAGCCAAAATGGCTTATGAATAAGCTGTTGATCAAATAACAATTGCAGTGGCTAGCAACAGGGGAAAGGAGTTCCCACTGCTTGACTTCTTTGACTTTTTGTCTTATGTGACTTTTTGTTGGATTCAAGTTAAGCAAAGGCACCCTTGTAATCAATGGATCACAAGGAGTCAATAACAACAATAAAAACACAAATTCACCAAGCCAATTAGTACAGTTTAATCAAAAGATCCCCAGATAAGCATCAAACATGAACAATAAGCAGATTTCAACAAATAAGCAGTTTTAGCAAGAATAAGCCAACCAAATTGAACCAAATGCACACAACACCTTATATTAATTCAAATGAACATAAATAAACAAGTTTCATGAATTTATTCAAAGTTTAGACAAAGATTCAAGCCACAAAAAGTTACTGATGAACAAGAACAAGCAGATTTGATACTTTGCTCATATACATGACCACAAGACCAGATTCAAACACTCAAATCTTCTTAATAGGTTATAATAACTATGTTTAATCACTTGTTACCCCTAAGCATGCATACAATCTATGTGTTTCCAAAGTCTTAGGTCAAAACAAGCAGATTTCAACAATTTATAGCACAATCAAGAAACTGATGTTCAAAATCCAAAGACTTGCATATATCAGTTCAATACCAAGTATTTATCTGATACCAACACAAATAAACAACAAACTCCTACTCAAAATTAGTTTGCAAACTTAAACAGGTTAACCCAAACACCCCTTAACTTTTTCAATCCAAGATTTAACAAAGTAAAAGTGTGATTCTGTGTTACCCAAGCCCAATCTAACAGAATAACATCATTATCATGCCGTATCAAGCAATTTTAAGCCTCAAGAATAACAAGTATAACAGCATAACACAAATTCACCAAAAATCAAGTACTTTTTCAGATTTTTGGGTAAAAGGGCTCAAACCTAATGAATGTACATCCACACTCACGAATTCTTTAGCTTATGTGCCTAGCAAAACAAGGCACAAGCTTCCAATACAACCCTGCTAAGATTCAACAAGGTTAGAGCTCAATTATATAAAATAGAAAGATGAAAAAGCTTGATTAATGCAAACTTGTTCCCACTCCTTGATTATCCCTAAACCACAAGCTTACAACACTTTGATAATCTTCTTATCAGGGTGCTATAATAACTTGAAATCCAAAAACTCCAAGGGTTTGAACCAATAATTTAGCAAAATATCAAGTTTTAAGAAAACTTGACAATTTCTTGCACAAGGTTTAAAAACAGGTTTTAAGTTTTCAAAAATACAAACATGAAACATAAACAAGAAAGTAATAAGGTTGGCACTTGGAATTCGTCACACAATATCAAACACTTTTCATTAAGATTGAACAAGGATTTACAGATTTGTTGACCAAAGGAAAACCAAGAGCAAAGGAAAAATGTAGCAGGTCCTATGCCTTATCTAGGCTACAATGGATACTAAGAAAGCATAAAAATGTAAACCCTAAGTGCTTGAAGCTCCTGAAATGCCCCTTGAGATTTTGAATAACTTGAACTCATGTGAACTTTTCTTGGCAGTTTGTTGAGGTCTAACCTGCTGAAATGTGATCAAGGGTCCATAGTGAAGCTTATAAATGAAGATGAATACAATTCGTTGGATAGCTGGCATAATGTTGCAGTTTCCCCAAAAGTTATATAGTAGAGTTTATCATGTGACATGGGTGATGATGTGGCACAAGGTTTAAGAGTTAGGATGTGTTTATGGATAGGTTAATCATCAATCTGGAGAGAATTAGGGTTTAATTCAAAGGATTAAACAAACCCCTAATTCGTGTTCTTGGTGAATAGTTAAGTGTTTAATCCATATTATGTTTTGAAAAGTTTTTAAGCGCCTTTTTCAAACTTAATAAATTAAGTTTGTTAATCCGGTTATGAGTGGGATTTGAGGTGGCAAATTGGTGGGTTTTAATTGGTTGTGAGGGTGAGTGGGGCACGTGTCCTTCTCTGATTAGTCTAGGTAAGTTTCACGCCTGCCAGTTTAAGCCCCTTATTTCTTTCTTTCTTGTCTTTTGAAGTTTATATAGCATACAATCCGAATTCCTTTATAAACCAAGTTTTGGTTTTTAGACTTTGGCCCCAAATAGTTTGCAAAGGTAAATTCAGGGGTATTCCTTGCCAATTCTAGATACTTGAAGGGTTGTTTTGGCATTTTCTTCAAAGATTATGGTCTTGATTTGTATAATTGACTTTTTGGAGGACTAATAATGACAAGTCTTCATTTGTCAGGGAACATTCTTACCAATTCTTCAAAGTGGAGGGCCCTTTTTGTAAATTTCACAAACTTTAAGGACCAAACTTGTAATTATGAATATACAAGGGTTTAAAGTGTCAATTCTTCAATATTGGAGGACCCTTCTTGTAAATTTTCAAATCTTCAAGGGTTATTCTTGGAAAATCACCATTAGGGCTTGGTTCATTGTGCGGCTTCATTTCCTATGTTCGTTTTTGCTTGTTTCTTGTGATCTTTTGTCATTTTCTCAATATTCATACCTAAAATACGCATGTAACAAACATAAGCATACATTTGGTATATTTCATGATATTTAATGCATTTTAAGCCCATTTAGGACGATGAGACTATGTATAAAAACAGTCTCATCACTCATGCACTTGTGAGCTATGTCAAACAACAACAGAGAACTAATCATAAAGATACTTAGCATTGTTTGTTTGCTTGTTTCTTATCACAAGTAGAGCCTAAGAATATTTCTCAAGCTCTTGATGAAGAAAGTTGGGTAGATGTCATGCAAGAAGAATTAATGCAAGTTGAACTATAAAAGGTTTGGATTCTTGTGGATCTTCCTTCTTGAAAAAGAGTTATTGGTACTAGGTAGGTTTTTAGGAATAAAAAGGATGTGAGAGGTGTTGTTGTGAGGAACAAGGCTATGCTTGTTGCTCAAGGATATAGACAGGAAGAAGGGATAGACTATGATGAGGTTTTTGCACTAGTGGCAAGGATAGAAGCCATTAGGTTATTTTTTACCTTTGCATCATATATTGTTTTATAGACTATCAAATGGATGTGAAAAGTGTCCTTATTTATGGTACTATTTATGAGGAGGTATATGTTTCACAACCTCCAGGTTGTGTAGATCCTAAGTTCCCCAACAGAGTCTATAAAGTTATTAAAGCTCTTTATGGCCTACATCAAGCTCCAAGGGCTTGGTATGCAACTTTATCCAATTTCCTCTTAAAACATGGATATAGGAGAGGGACCATTGACAAAACTCTTTTCATCAAAAAGAATGCCAAGGACATTATCTTAGTTCAAGTATATGTTAATGACGTTATTTTTGGTTCAACCAAGAAGTCATTGTATGTTTGTTGTGTGTGCCTGTTCAAGGTTTCAAGTCAATCCAAAGGTGTCACATCTACATGCCATGAAAAGGATTTTTAAGTATCTTAAAAGTCAGCCTAACTTTGGATTATGGTATCCTAGATATTCTACATTTTATTTGGAAGCTTACTCAGATAGTCATTATGCTGGAGCCAATCATGATAAGAAATCCACTATAGGAGGTTGTCAATTCCTAGGAAGAAGACTCATATCATGGTAGTGTAAGAAGCAAACCATTGTTGCTACTTCTATAATTGAAGCTAAATATGTAGTTGGAGCTCATTGTTGTGGACAAGTAATTTGATCCAAAATCAGTTGTTAGACTATGGTTTCAACTTCATGAACACCAAAATCTACATTGATAATGAAAGTACAATTTGCATAGTCAAGAATCCAGTCTTTTACTCCAAAACAAAGCATATTGAAATAAGACATCACTTTATAAGAGATGCTTATGACAAAAAGCTTATTCAGGTTTTGACGATCCATGCAGATAACAATGTAGCTAATTAATTAACCAAGGAATTTGATACTAAGAGATTTGATTTCTTGGTAACACATATTGGTGTGCTCAACCAATAACTGGTGCATATGTTAAGGGGAGGTAACAGTTGTATAATTTTTATGCTAATTATTATTGTATAGTGTTTGTTTGTGTTTTTTATGTGTTTGTAGGTTATTAGATTAAGATAAAAGAGGTTAAAATGATATTGGAATGCATGAACCAGTCTAATTTTTGAGGTACCATTTTGGAACCAAGTACCGTTAGGCAAATTTGATGTACCGTGTATGTTCCATGTACTTCTACATAACCGTTGTACCGTTGAGGGTCTCTTTTGTAAATTGGCGGTTTCTTCGCCCTTGGGTTTATTATTCATATAAATACTAACCCTAATTATACAATCGATTCACCTAATCTTTTATTTTTATACCTCGATTATAACCTTCTCTCTAATTTTCGATCATCAAAAATTCTAATGGCTGCTCTACAAGTGATCTCTAAGCACAACCAGGTTGCTAATCTTACTCAGAATGATGATTCTCTTGGTTTTCATGAGATACTTGACTTTCTCTCTTGAAGAGATGTACGTTTTGAACTTACTGTAAGTCATGTTGTCTCTATTCCTATTGTTACACAATTTTGGAATACTGTTGTATTAGGTATTCTCATAATCAACCTTACATAAGGGCTAGGGTTAATAGTAGAAATATTTATGTGACTTAAGTACTACTTAGGGCTAGTTTAAGACTTGATGATGCAAATGGAACTAGTATGTTGACTAACACTAAGATACATGATGGCCTTGCTGCCATGTGTTATGAGGGTGGTAGGGAAAGTCTTACTTTCTTTAAAGGTTTATTTTCACTACAATGGAAATTAGCTTTTCATGCTATAATTCACTGTTTAAGCTCAAAAAGTACATCTTTTGATCAAATCCCTGCTGCTTTGGCATCAGCTGGTATTTGTCTAGCAAACAACAGAGTTTTTAATTTTTCTAGATTAATTTTTGAAGACATGACTCGGAATTTGGAAGGGTCTAAAAAGTTTTTAATGTATCCTAGATTTATTCAGGCTTTAGTCCATGACCAAATCCCAAACCTACCAGCATTAACAAATACATGGGATGTCCCCTCTTTCACCAAGAGAACCTTTTCTTTCTTGATAAAGAATGGTAGCTCTTTTCCAGGGACAGTAACACCTTTATTTGCTAGTATGTTAGCCCAACCAGCTAATCAAGAAGGTGAGGAACCTAGCTCAGCTAGTTCTTCTCAGCAAACTCCTAACCAGAGCCCCTAACCATCTAAAGATTCACAATCTTCTTCTCATCATGATGGTAATCACCCAAATTCTGATGAGATGATCCACACACCTGCTGCTTCAATTGTTGCTAGTGGTTCTCCACAGACAACAACAACAGAGGTGGTGGATGTTGAAAATTTAACTGTTTTTTGCACAAGCTTGTCCAAACAGGTACAAATTTTGCAAAAAGATAAGCTTGCTCAAGATAAAAGAATTGTTGAATTGGAAGACAATTTGACAAAGCTAAGGAATAGAGTCACTCCTTGGATGAGGCACCACATGATAACTCAGAAGGCTACTCTTAAAACGCAAAAGGTCAAACACTTCCAAAAGAAGCAACTGAATGCAACCAAACAAGGGAGGAATAATGAAGAACAAGCGTCTTCTTCAAATATTCATACAAAGATCTCTGGTAATGACCTCAATTTTGAAGCTGATGATGGCATTGAGAATTTTGAAGTTAATGATGACATAGAAAATTATGTGGATAATACAAGATGGAGCATACAAATATGGAGCTTCAACATGAAGAACCACAACCATCTGCTCATGAGGAACTACAAACATCTGCTAATGAAGACATGGTGATAACTCAGCCACAACCTCAATCACCAAAACTACAAGCAAATTGGAGTAGTTTTTATGAGAAGCTAGAGGAAATAACTATTAAGTTTCCTATGTCTACAACTCCACCAAAAAGACAATTTTGGTTTCATAAGAAATTGTCATTCCAAGTACTGTCAAGATCAAGAATTAATGTTGAATGAGATAAGATTGAGGAGTTAGATATTGAGAAGAAAGCTTCCAAAGGAGGAAAAGTATCTCGAGATACTTTGGTGATAGAAGAAAGAAGTGTGTCTATAACTGGTGAAATAAATACTACTGAAGAACCAAGTAGTGCTCAGCCAACTACAATTACCGCTGATGAAAAAGCTTCACTATTATCTTTTGAAGAAAGCCAAACTCCATCTTTTGGAGAAGATGAGACATTAGCACAAGTGCTGCTTGATCTCAAAGAGAAGAGCTCAGCTGAGAAAGCAAGGCTAGCAGAAGAAGAGATGAAGACACAACAAGAAAATATTGCCAGTAAAGATAAAGACAAAGGTAAGAAAGTTCAAGGTTCACATCCCACTACAAAAGGTATTATCATTCAGCAACAATCCAATGAAGATGAAGAAATAAGATATTCAAGGTTATTGAAGAGATTACCTAAGATAAATCCAAAGGCTAAAGGCAAAAAGAAATTGCAATCTGTGTCTGAAGATGAAAGTGATTCAAATGATGATATAAGCAAACTCATGAATAAGTTTCATCAAATGGAGCATGATGAAGAGGTAGCTCTTATATTACAAGCACAAATGCGTGAAGAGGAGTTATAACAAGAACTTACAGCCAAGCAACAATTGCTTGAAGCTCAAAGAGTATAGCAAGAATGAAACATAGCAGAGTATGATAGAATTTAGGCTGAATTGAAGGCAAGTGAACTTCTAGTAGAATCCTTAATAGCTTAAGAAAGAGATGCTTATGATGAAGAAGAAAAAGATAAATTGATTGATGATTTGGTAAGGGAGCAACAAAGATTCTGTGCTTAAAAGAGAAGGAAAGAAAGGGTTAAGCCTCCAACTACTATGCAAATCAAGAATCAGATGATGTCTTATCCAAAAAAGGTTAAGCATCTCACCCATGCTCAATTAGTCAGAAAAACTTTTGATGAAATAAATAATTTGTATGAGCAACACAAGAGGAGTAAACTGAACTTTGTTGAGATTGGATCTGAAAAAGACAAAAAGGACATTGAATATGTCAAGAAACATCTACAACAACAAAGACAATTTGGAAGTACCCCCAGACATGATGCAAGTATTGCTGAACAAAAGGAAGCATCTCCACCTATCAAGACTACATATGCTAGAAAGAAGAAAAGGGTGAAGGAAGTTTCAAAAGAAGCAAAGACTGATCAAAGATGGATGAGGGAAATACAGCTCAAAGTGTTAAAGAGACTGAAGATGTACAAGCAGTACATACACAATCAATAGTACTTGAAGAAACGGTACATACTGATTTAGAGGAAGGATCCATTGAGATTGAAGGAACCTCCAAAGGTTTTAAAAGGAAGAGATCAACCAGGAAAAAGCAGGAAGCTAAGAAAAAGGCAAAATCTACAGATCAAGATAGTGATGATGATGAAAGTTGTAGAAAGCACTTGAAGATAGTAAAATTTGAAGACCAATGTATTGATACAGAGATTTTTGGAAAGAAATCATCAATCATAAGGAGGACAGGTGCAATGAAACAAGGATTAGGAGTTCATGGAATAACAAAAACAGATGGTACATTCAGAATGTTCAGGTTATTATAAGATATTCTTCATATCCTTGATAGACAAGATATTCAAGACCTCAACAGATTTGCTCAAGGAGGAAGTGAAGGTCAACAAGAAACATTACTATTGAGAAATGAATTGAAGTTTATGTATGAGCCACGCAATTGTGATCAACAAATGTTAAAGGATTTAGAGAAAAAGGTTCCTACTTACTGGAGATATTATAGATCATGTGGTATACACACTTTGGATGTAGATGATGTAACTTATTACATGCTTCATGAGAAGAGATATCCTTTTGGAAGAAGGTTGTTAGAAAGAATGTTGGAACAACAACTAGAGATTTCAGAGGAGTCAAATGGTGCTTTTAAGTTGATTAGAATGGTTAAACAGCAACTCAATGATTTGGAGAAAGAAGAAGAAGCTAGGAAAGAGCCTTAAGTGTTTGAATCTTGGTCACACTTCACAAATGGTTCTCAGTTCACCATGTCTAACAAAAATAAGAACTGGCTAGTCCATAAACAAACGGTTTATGCTAAAGACTTCTCAAATCCGTTGATAGCTGATAGTATGCTAAAAACTATATGGTTCTAACTCACCATGTTTCGAGACAAAGAGTTGGCTAGTCCTAGGGCAAACGGTACTAGGTAAAGACATCATCAAATCCGTTGATGGTTGACAGTTTACCAAAAATTGTAGGGTTATCACTACAACTTATTCTTTATGAATAAAGTACTTGCTATTCTAGAGTGTACGGCTAACTGGTAAAGAATAAATCAAATCCGTTGATAGCTTATGATTTTCAGAAAATCATGTTGCCAATAGAGATTGGTTTGTTTTTAATTGTTTTATTTCAGGTGAGAAGATACAAGCAAAAATATTGATTCATAAAAAGACTCATATTTGAAGATTCCAAAAAGGGGAAGAAGACATGTAAAACCCGCATATAAATACCATGAACAGTACACCACGTAAACATACGAAATAATTAAAACGTTCCATTTATGTTATGTACACGTGTCACGAATATTAATTACGAGAAACTACGTATGTTATTATGCACGATGAATAATTATTACGTATAATAATTATAGAAGGAATACTAAAACACGAACTAACACTAACATTTAAACATGCAAACGAACACGAATAATATTAGACATGAACACAGCCCGGTTTGACCCGTGTTCGGCCTTGTGTCCGCGGCAACCAAAGAAGGAGGGGCCCAAGCCCGTTTTGATTTAACTAATGGAAAACAAAAACACAGGAAAACATAATACAGGATTTCACAAAAGAAAATAAAACCCTAGCTCCTTGGTGTCTCTAGGCCGCGACATTCAACAAAGAAACAAGGATGATTCGTTCTATTTTTTATCTTAAATTCATACGCATACGTGTTCGTGTTTTAGTTCTTTTCAATCACGCATTCGGTATATTTAAAAACCTTTGTATTTTAATTCTTATATTTAATTTATGAACACATGGTTTTGATCTTAAAACAATTAATAAAAACATGTTATGGTGTAAAAAAATCAGGATAAACGGTGTATTGGTGTTAGGTTTTGGATCGGCACAAAACCGAGAGTCACAAGACTCTCGGCGCCAGCCTGGTTCACCAACCGAGACCCCCCCAAGGGGCTCGGTGTGGTTGTGGGTTCAGACAGCAAGGGGACCGAGACCCCTTTGGGGCTCGGTGTCGTCTTGGACAGAAAAAGGGACCCTGACGCAAGTCAGGATGTGTGTTTATTGTGGTCAGTGGGTACGCGAGGCAAGGCAGGGGGAACCACTGGCTACATGCCGGTGGGAACTTTTGCTAACCAGGGGAAACATCAGCGTCGTCGGTGTGAACCGTGGCCACAACAGCGGAAACCAACGACAACAGCCGCTGGCCACCAACACTAGCCAGCTGTGTGGTTTGTTGGTGCTCGGTTGTTTTTTCTCGGGTTTCGGGCTCGGGATATCTTGCTTCATTATTATTTTTTTACAAGATTAATTAAATTAATTTTAATACCTAACTAATTAATTTAATTAAAACATGAACTTAGGTTGTATTATTTTTTATAAATAATACATGTTTTAGCCAAAGTACATTTTATTATTTTATTTAGACTATAGTTTATTAATTAATTATTTTAATTCATGAACTTATAATTAATTAGTAAATTCCATGACTTAGGTTATTCTATTAATTTAATAAAATATGTATAACCTAACTATTATATTAGACTTAATTTAATTAAACCATGACTTAATTAAATTTGTATGACCTATAGTTTATTAATTAACCATGATATGTTATTAATTAATAAAACATGTACTATCATTATTAATTAATAATTAGACATAACCTATAGTATTTAATTAATAAACTATGCTATTATATCTATGACTTATAACTTTTAACCAGTAAACACTAGCTTATATTATTAGCTTATTAATCCAGTTTATTTCTAATTATGGAAACTTTCTATTTCAGAAAACTTACTATTTTTAGAAACTTTCTTATTTTAGAAACTGATCTATTTTGGGAAACTTTCTATTTTTGGAAACTTTCTATTTTTGGAAACTTTTTATTTTAGGAAACCTGCTATTTTTAGAAAGTTACTTATTGTGACACCACAAGTATAATAATACAAGGATACAAGATAATACATAATCAGAAGATATGAAATACATGAATAATACAATATATCATTTAAAGTAGTAAAATAAGACAAGAACATATAAAACAAGTTAAGAACATACAAGTACCAGTAACATACTCAATAATTAGACAACTCATACATGTCCCTTATTTATGTAGCAATATTGAGGTCGGAGTAGGACTTTTCATCCTTTCATCTTTCCTCGTTCACTGGACATAAGGTACGGATATTCCGTCCTTCAGTATGGACATTCTCTTTCCTTATTATGATTCCCCGTTTGCAGCCAACTATTTTCCCCACGTAATTTTTTTATATGTTTTGATCTGCTTATGTTAGTTTTAAATACCTAAGCCATATACATGCATGTCATGTCACCTAGTTATGGAGGTACCATAACCATAACACTAGAGGCACTAGTGTTATGACTTCCCCATGGCAGAGTGATTGCTCGTGGAGTCCCTTTACAGTTTTGGCCATATATTTATATTATCATATGGGGCGTATGGGTGCATCCTAGTTACATGTTTTATAGGATTTTCATGGTGAATGTGGAGTGTGCCTTGCATCCTTCACAAGGAGTTGATCCCTCCTACCCAGACTAATTTAATTAGAGGCATCCCCTCTAATTGCATGATGAGGTCACCCCTCCAAGTATTCATGCACGGTGGAACCTCATGACCTATATGGGCTATAGGCTAATTAAATACAATTTTCATATAAAAACATAAGTATTTTCAAACTATAAAACCAGTTTTATGAAGATGTTACAGGTTATCTAGGACTTATACATTTCTGCTGCTATTAGTCTTTTATGCTTATGTCATTTCATGCTATGCTTATATATCCGATCACTGGGCGTTTTGCTCAGTCGTTTTCCTTTCATGTTCCCAAACGGCAGGTACTCAGAGACGCTCGTAGGATTTGAGAGTATGTGCATACGAATGGAAGCTATCTAGCCTTCGTTACTTTATGCATTTTCCATACATTACATTACTTCATTTCTTTTGGACATTGTTTAGTCCTTTCCTATTTCAGTACTTATATTCATGTGTGTGAGCTTATGTTTGACTACCGATGTTCGATTATGGTATTTCCTTTTATGGCCATTTAATGTTTTTGGACGTTTACCTTGCATGCTTTGATGACACGCCATAATTATCCGTGATATTCCATTTACCAAAATAGGGTGTTACAATTATGGTATCAGAGCCCAAGGTTTTGACATGTAGGCTCTAAAAATATGACCTGTGATTAGTGGGTAATCATCATGGTCTTCCTAAAACTGACAGCTTGTTTTCATGCATTTGTTTCATATATCATTGTTGTAGGAATTTTGAATAAGTATTGGTTGGTACATGACTGGCCATATTTAGTCGCATGTGCTTTTAATCGAATCATTTTGTTTTGATGAACCGACCCATAGGCGTTCATCCTTGTCATGCCATTTTTTGTTTTTGTGAACCGACCCATAGGCGTTCACCCAACCCATGTAATTTTCGTTGGCCATGCCTTCATACATTGTTTCATGCATATAAAAATTGTTTATATGCATAAATTTTTTTCATGTTTGTATATTATGTTCTAATCATCTTAATCATTGCATTTTATTTTATACTGTCATATGGTTCTCACACGTGAATAAGAACAACTAAATGCAGCAGTCCAAACTGCTATTCAAGCTCTGCTTCCTCAACTGAGGAATGAGATTTGGGTCGAGGTGTAAGCCAACAACAATCAGCACCCTCACCAGAATCAGAATCCTCCTCCTCCACCTACATCTACCCTGATCACATGGATGGAAAGGTTCAATAAGCAGCGTTTTAAATATTTCGAGCAGACTGACAACCCCGCTGAGGCTGAGAGTTGGATAGCTCACATTTAGAAGATCTTTGACGCTATGAGATGCGACCCTGTCTTTAAGGCAAGGTTAGCTTGCTACAAACTTGAAGGATATGTGCTTGCATGGTGGAAGCACTTAAGCTATCGAATGGAGGCAAAAACTTGGTGACTGGCTTGACTTGGGTACAGTTTAAGGAGTTGGTTATGGGGCAGTTCTTCCCGAAAGCTAAGCAGGATAAGCTCAAGAGGGAGTATCATGGTATTAGGCAGAGAGCTGGGGAAAATAGCAATGAGTTTATGCATAGATTCCTTCGACTGGCTGGATTCCATGGCATAGCAGCCGCGACTACAGACGAGCAGACGTATCACTTTTGTTGGGCTCTTTGTACATCTGTCGCCAATAACTTGGTGTGTGCTACATTTAATATTATGGCACAGGTGGCAGATGCAGCCTACAAGATGGAGACGTTGCAAGAGAGGGATGAGTTTGGAGAGGCAGAAAGACCTGACAAGAGGTATATCTTCGTCATCAGCGGTGATCATTTCATTTAATTCAGCACTATTCAATATTTATATTTCTCTTTATAATTGCATCTTTCAGGCAGAAGACTGGGGACCGGTCCTAACCGGCCACTCAGCAGCAGAACCAGCCAAAGGATAACGATCAGACTCAGGACCGTTCTGCTTCGGATAGGTGTGGTGGTAATGATAATTACCGTAACAACGCCAACAACTCCAATAGTAGCAGGTCCCTAAATTTACTCATTTCTTGTTATGTGCTTTATGATTCATAAATTCTAATACTTAAGCATTCTACTACCAAGAATACTGGCAACGGACGGGAGCTGGACCGTAGAGGTTCACAACGCAACCGTACATCTACATCTGGTATTACATCTTAAAATTTTCTGCATTGTCTTGTTTATACCCGATAATCATGTCTTATGTATAGTTTATGAACACAGGCTCCCAACCAGCTAGGGAACCTGTTGGAGGGTATACTCATCCAATTTGCACCACGTGCAGCCGCAGACACCCAGGTCCATATCGCTGTGCTAGCGATGCTTGCTTCAAGTGTGGCCAGCAAGGCCATCGCATGAAGGAATGCCGTAAGGGTGAGATTGAGGGCACTTCTAGGCATGCTGACTCCAAGCCACCTCCGACTATTGGACGTGTGTACACTACAACACGTGACAAAGCCAACAAATCATCACGTACCATCACTAGAATCTTGTTTATGTATGGTCAAGCTGCATGCGCTTTGTTTGACACGGGTGCGACTCATTCGTTCATATCCACTGCTTATGCCAATCATGTTAGGATATCCCCTATGCCACTAGAAAATGTCTTACATTTCCACGCCCTTAAGAGACTATGTACGCATCACACATGGGTACATAGATCTTCCCCTTAAGTTTGATGACAGAATTTGTTTAGTTGACACACTTCCTTTGGACATGTGCGAATTCGACATGATATTAGGCATGGACTGGTTATCCAAACACCACGCCACCATATATTTCCATTCATATCAGGTCATTTTCGGTGATGTAAATGCGCTAGAGTACATTCACAACGGTTTTATACCAGGAAGGTTTGTACAAATAATTTCAGCCTTACAAGAACGTGCCTTACTGTCACATGGTTGCGAGGGCTTCTTTGCTACTGTTAATGATATGGAGGATGATTCCCCATCCATTCAGAATCAACCTATCATGTCATAATTTCCCGACGTGTTTCCTGAAGAACTTTTGGGAATACCACCTGCTCGTGAAGTAGATTTTAATATTGTGCTCATTCCAGGAGCTGAGCCAATTTGAAAGGCTCCTTATCGCATGGCTCCCATTAAGCTTAAGGAGTTAAAGGAACAGCTACAGGAACTTTGGAGCGAGGTTTCATCCGACCTAGTGCATCTCCATGGGGTACACCGGTGTTATTCATGAAGAAGAAGGATGGTAGTATGCGACTCTGCATTGATTATCGTGAGCTTAATAAGATCACCATCAGAAATAGGTATCCTTTACCACGCATTAATGATCTGTTTGACCAACTACAAGGTGCCAAACATTTCTCTAAGATCGATATGAGTTCTGGCTACCATCAGCTATGGGTGAAAGAGCAGGATATCGCCAAGACTGCTTTCCGTACACGCTATGCACACTACGAATTCGTAGTCATGCCTTTTGGACTTACCAATGCTCCAGCAGTTTTCATGGACTTGATGAACCGTATCTTCCATGAGTTTCTGGATAAGTTTGTTATAGTCTTCATTGATGACATCCTGATTTTATCTAAATCAAATGAAGAACATGAAGACCATCTTAGTACAGTATTGTAGATACTTCGCCAGAAGAAGTTGTATGCTAAATTCTCCAAATGTGAATTCTAGTTGAGTAAAGTGGCGTTTTTGGGCCACATCGTATCCGTAGAGGGAATAACCATGGATCCTGCGAAGGTTGAGGCTATAACCAAGTGGCCAAGACCGACGTCAGCAACTGAAGTTCTCAGCTTTCTAGGCTTAGCTGGTTACTACCGTAGGTTTGTAG
The DNA here is from genome assembly GCA_025667525.1 of Glebionis coronaria. Lineage (NCBI taxonomy): Eukaryota > Viridiplantae > Streptophyta > Magnoliopsida > Asterales > Asteraceae > Glebionis > Glebionis coronaria. The sequence continues at coordinate 121,078,305 of CM046880.1, read as the reverse complement.
AGAACTTTTCCCAATTAGCACTGCCATTGACGAAACTTATGCGGAAAGGGAGAAATTCGTCTGGACTGAAGAAAGAGAGAAGAGCTTTGAAGACCTTAAGCAAAGGCTGGTATCTACACCTATTCTTACTCTCTTATCTGGTACAAGTGGATTTCAGATCTATACTGATGCTTCAGGGAAGGGCGTTGGCTGTGTTCTCATGCAACATGTGAAAGTGATTGCTTACGCATCATGGCAGCTTAATCCTTATGAGGAGAACTATCCTACACATGACTTGGAACTTGCAGCAGTTGTGTTTGCACTGAAAATTTGGAGGCATTACTTGTATGGCGAATCATGTGATATCTTCACATATCACAAGAGCCTGAAATACATCTTCACTCAAGGTGAATTGAACATGAGGCAAAGAAGGTGGTTTGAGCTGTTGAAGGATTATGAAATTAATCTGCAGTATCATCCCAGCAAGGCGAATGTAGTGCCAGATGCTCTTAGTAGGAATTCGAGTATGATCAACGACATTAAGATAGAGGAAGAAATTGTACGAGACTTGGAGCGACTGGATATTGAGTTTATGGTGCGTAGACAGCATGGTTACTAGGCGAATCTTAGATTTGAGCCTGACTTACTCTCTAGGATCAAGGAAGCTCAGAAGGATGATGGTGAAATCTGGGCAATTATTTAGAACCTAGAACAACAGACGGAGTTTCGGGTAGATGACGACGGTATCTTATGGCAGGGGACTAGACTCTGTTTGCTTGATGATCTTACATGCAGGGAGGCGTTATTGTCTGAAGCTTATAGCTCCCCATTCTCCATTCATCCTGGTTCCACCAAGATGTACCACGACATCAAACAGCATTTCTGGTGGAGTGGTATGAAGCAGGACGTTGCTACCTATGTCCCCAAATGTCTTACCTGCCAGTAGGTTAAGATCGAGCATTAACGATCTAGTGGTCTACTACAACCATTAGACATTCCAGAGTGGAAGTGGGACAAGATCTCCATGGACTTTGTCACCGGACATCCACAGACCAAGAGGAAGCATGATGCCATTTGGGTTATCGTTGACCGACTTGCAAAATTAGCTCATTTCTTACCGATCCGTAAGTTGGTTGATCTTTATCAGAAGGAGATCATGAGACTTCATGGTACTCCATCTAGTATCATCTCGGACAGTGATCCTCGTTTTACTTCTCGATTCTGGATGAGTCTGAAGAAAGCTTAGGGCACCAGACTTAAGCTTACCAGGACTTTTCATCCTCTGACAAACGGGCAATCGGAGCATACCATTCAGACACTAGAGGACATGCTTCGAGCGTGTGCTTTAGAATCGACAGGAAGTTGGGACGACTATATCTGCTTGGTAGAATTTGCATACAACAACAGTTGGCATGCCAGCATCAAGTGTGCATCGTTTGAGATGTTGTATGGCAGGAAATGTCGCACCCCAATCTTCTAGGATCAGGTTGGTGAGCGAATTCTTGAGGGTCCGGAGATGATAGAGATGACCACCGAGAAAGTCGTTGTAGCTAAGGCGAAACTACAAGAAGCTCGGGCACGTCAAAAGAGTTATGCCAACAAGCATCCTAGGGATTTTCATTTCAACGTGGGAGATCATGTCTTTCTCAAAGTATCACCGACACGTGGAGTTAGGCGTTTTGGAATAAAAGGAAAACTTAGTGCTCGATGTCACACCCTCAATTTGGCCCATGTGTACAATTACACGAGGATGTTACTATCATGACAACCAAGAGACATAGATACAAGAATAACTAAGAAAAGTCATTTTTCATTCATAAGACATAAAAATAGAATTTGTCCCAAGGAAAATTGTTTTACAACTCATGATAACATAGTTTGAGTTTCCAAATATCGTACATCTAAAACAAGTCTCAAAGTTAAATCATGATAACATAGCACAACCACGTCACTCCTCCGCCTTTACACTTGAGAAAAACATTGCTAAAACGTCAACACAAAGGTCGGTGAGTTTATAGGTTTAAGTATAAGTAGTGTGATGAACCATAAGATTTTAGTTAGGCAACCGTCAATAATCTTATAACAAATACAAGAATATTAACAAAATAGCATACGTTCATGATATCCTACGTCTAAGCTCATGACACCGAAGCGTTAACCGTACAAAACAGTTTATATAAGAAAATGCCCAAGCAAATAGTACCCCAAAGTATTCGTAACAACCTCAAATGTATTTGTATCTAATTTGGTCACACAACCAACAATAGATAGGGAAACCAATCCCAATAGATCTATCCATAACATTCGCGCTTACACAAAGTAATTAACGGTTCATGATAGTGGGCTAAAGCATCTTGGGGTATCGCTACTTAGATATCATGTAGGCACGTATGAGTTTTAGGCACTTATGTTCATCCGTTTAAAACAAGCAATGTTCTCACCCCAAAGTGATAAAACAAGTAAAAGTGGGGCTATAAACTCACCTCGTTAAATAAGCAAGGTGATGGAAATACAAAGTAGCTCGAGAATACGATCACGCTATCCACAACCTAATTATGGGGCTTTGGGGTCAAAAATACATTTTATAACTCAACATTTCGTGTGGGCTTATATAAACCCAGCTATCCCAAACAGCCCAAACGATCCAAAACAAACAATGGCTCGACCCATTTGATTTATTTAACCTACCCGACCCAACTATGGGACGATAAAAACAAGGTGGGTGGTTTTATATTTGTTTCTCCCTTCCCAAAATTCACAGTCGATCCCCTTTATTCAGTTTCTTAACCCAACCGTCCCATCCCTCTCTCTCACTAGAAAAAACCCAAATATACAAGTCCCCATTGTTAAATCATCTAGATTGATTTGTTAGTGTCAATAACACATGTTACATATACTGGTAATTCGTGTGTGGGATGTGGGTTCATCCTTCCATCAAAATGAAATCGATTCAAGGTTTTTTTCTTGGTTGGTCCGGTGATGTTTTATTCACAAAAGATAAGTATTATTTTCTCCTTTTAATAAAAGTCTAAAGATGTTTTGATTTATGCTTTTCAAACAAAAAGGGGTATTTCTTGTTTACCAAATCGTTGGATTTGTTAAACGGACATGGGGTTCTCGATTTAATTATAAATAAATTAGGGTTTCGAAATAATTTGGGGGTTTTCTAAATCTGACGCTTCATCATAATTAATTTGTGGTTTTGAGTGTCAATTTATGTTAATATCATAATAAAATTAAGTTACAAAATTAGGGTTTCGAAATAATTGGGGGTTTCTTTAATCTTACGTTTTTACTATAATTAAGTAGTGTTTTTATGCATCAATTGATGTTAATTATCAAATAAAAATAAGTTTCGAAAATTAGGGTTTTTATATAAATTGGGGGGTTTTCACACCCGAGTATTTAATTGCAATTAAGTAGCGGCTTTGTAAACTAATTTCTATTAATGTCGTTATAAAGTTGATTTGGGCATATTAGGGTTTCGGATTAAACGGTTATGTTTCGGCCAGTTTAAAATAGGGTCGTGGTTCCAAAGGGCCTAGTTAGTGTCATTCTTATTTATTGTTAAGAATCAAATGTTTAGTCATAATGGGCCTGAAAGTGGCTAACATGATTTCGGTTTGTTTTTGCAGGTAGGTTTTAGTTTGGCAAGCACACTATATGGATGCAAAAATAAAGAAAATGTGGACAGAAGACTCACAATGGAGGGTATTTGGGGTTTCTGCTTGTGTGATTCGGACAGGATGGAGGCTCGGTTGGAACTCATTAGCTTTGTTCAACTCAAATTTGTTTGTGTTGTTATAATATTTTGTGTTTAAGGACTGTGTTAAGGACTGGTTATTTAACTTGTAATTAGGGCATGGTGTAGTTTCAAATCTAGAAACATTGGCTTGTGACATACCTGTTTTTGGAAATTTTGGCGTGTGTGTTGGCTTGTTGTGTTAAGTGGGTTATTAAACTATGATTTCCAGATTTTTGGGTTGACTGTGGTTGACTAACTTTTGTTCCATATTTTGAAATGGAATTTGAAATCCTTAAGTTTTATTTAGATCCTTTGTTTTCACTTTGTTCAATTCATACATACTCGACCCAATTCAAGGTTGGTGTGGGTAAGTTCGGCCCAACTAGTTTGACAATGTAATGTTCGGCCCATTGAGATAAATAATAAAACATTCGCCCCTTTTCGGTAATTCAACATGATATTCGGCCTACCAAGTTTTTGTTAAAACGAACATGAATCGTAGACGCGTCGATACTTAATACAATTGTTGTCCTACTAAAGTTAAATCATAAGACTTAGACTAGTATGGATACGTGTATTCTCTAAGGTTAAATAAACTTTAATAACCGGCACAAACCGTTAACGAGTGAAACGTCTTACAAACGGGCACGTCTTATTAAAATAGAGCGAAAATTTCAAGTTGCTACATTCGCTCTCCCTAAAGAGGGCTTTTTCCGCAAAGCAAAACAAACGATACATGTTAAATCGACACTTAATTAGTAAACAAATGAGGATACTTTGCTTTGAATTGATCCTCGCATTCCCAAGTAAATTCGGGTCCTCTCCGTGCGTTCCAACGCACTTTGACAATAGGTATGCGACTTTGTTTGAGTCGTTTGACTTCTTGTTCCATAATTTCGACGGGTTCTTCAACGAACATGAGTTTGTCGTTGAGTTGGATTTCGTCCATAGGTATAACAAGCGTTTCGTCGGATAAGTATTTCTTCAAGTTGCAAATGTGAAACACATTATGCACGCGATTTAGTTCTTGTGGTAAATCTAAACGATAGGCAACGTCGCCTATGCGTTGAATAATTTCGAACGGTCCAATATATCGAGGGTTTAGCTTTCCTCGTTTACCAAAACGAATTACACCTTTCCATGGTGCAACTTTCAACATCACCCGATCTCCGACTTTAAATTCCAACGGTTTCCGTCTCTTGTCGGTGTAACACTTTTGTGATCACGAGCCGCTTGCATACGACTCTTGATTTGTACGACTTTCTCCGTTGTTTCGTGAATAATTTCCGGACCGGTAAGTTGTGCATCACCAACTTCCGCCCAACAAACGGGTGAACGACACTTTCGACCGTAAAGTGCTTCAAACGGTGCCGCTTTAATGCTAGTGTGGTAGCTATTGTTGTACGGAAATTCTATTAACGGTAAGTGTCGATCCCATCCGTTTCCAAAGTCGATTACGCATGCGCGGAGCATATCTTCCAATGTTTGGATGGTTCTTTCACTTTGACCGTCCGTTTGAGGATGATAAGCCGTACTCATGTCCAATTGCGTTCCTAACGCTTCTTGGAGAGATTCCCAAAATCTTGAGCTATATCGACCGTCTCGGTCAGATATGATGGAAATTGGTACGCCGTGCTTAGCAACGATTTCTTTCACATATAATCGTGCTAATTGATCCATTTTGTCGTTTTCTTTCATCGGAAGAAAATGTGCGGATTTCGTTAAGCGATCGACGATGACCCAAATGGTGTCGTATCCCACGGACGTTTTTGGGAGTTTTGTAATGAAGGCCATAGTAATTCGATCCCATTTCCAATCTGGGATCCTAGGTTGGACTAATAATCCAGAAGGCTTTTGGTATTCAACTTTAACTTTGGCGCAAGTTAGGCATTTACCAACATAAGTCGCGATGTCGGCTTTCATATTTGGCCACCAATAGAACATTTTCATGTCATGGTACATTTTGTCCGATCCGGGATGGATCGAGTACTTAGACTTGTGCGATTCATGCATGATTAGTTCTCGGACATTACCGTAACGAGGTAACCAACTTCTATTGTCAAGGCACAATGTTCCATTGGTACTTGCAAAGAGATTTTTGGTGATCATTCCACCGACTTCTTCTTTATCGATGTTTTCTATCGTAATAGTTTCTCGTTGGGCTTCTAAGATTTTTGCGGGTATGTTTAAGCCAATAGTCATCACTAAGGCTCGAACCCTTAGAGGTCGCTCACGGGGTTTTCAACTCAAAGCATCGGCTACAACGTTAGCTTTTCCCGGGGTATAACGAATGTCACAATCGTAGTCTCCAAGTAGTTCTAACCAACGTCGTTGTCTCATGTTGAGTTCTTTTTGGTCTAAGATATGTTGAAGACTTTTATGATCGGTGTAAACTACACACTTAGTTCCGTAGAGGTAGTGTCTCCAAATTTTGAGAGCAAAGACAACCGCGCCTAGATCTAAATTATAAGTAGTGTAGTTTTCTTCGTTCGGCTTTAGTTGTCGAGAGGCATAATATATATGACCTTTTTCCTTTGCATGAGAACCTCGCCTAGACCTTAAATTGAAGCATCACAATATACTTCAAAGTCTTCACTAGCCTCGGGTAATGCGAGAATGGGCGCGTCGCAAAGTTTTTGTTTTAATGTTTGGAAAGAAGTTTCTTGGTCGTCTCCCCAAATAAACTTCTTGTTCTTTTGAGTCAATTCCGTCATAGACTTAGCGATTTTCGAGAATCCTTCGATAAATCGTCTATAATAACCGGCAAGTCCAAGGAATTGGCGAATCTCCGTAGGTGTGGTAGGAGTCGCCCAATCCTTTACCGCTTCAGTTTTAGCGGGATACACATGAATACCACTACTATCGATTACATGACCAAGAATTGTACCGTGTGAATCCAAAATTCACACTTTGAAAATTTGGTGTATAATTGTTCTTGTTTCAACAATTCCAAAATTTTCTTTAGGTGTTCCTCGTGTTCTTCCTTACTACGAGAGTAGATAAGGATGTCTTCAAGAAATACGATCACGAACTTGTCCAAATAAGGTTTACACACGCGGTTCATAAGGTCCATGAATACCGCGGGTGCATTGGTTAACCAAAATGGCATGACTTGGAATTCAAAGTGACCGTATCGGGTTCGAAATGCCGTCTTGGAAATGTCTTCCTCTCGAACTCTAAGTTGGTGGTAACCCGAACTAAGGTCAATCTTTAAATAAATGCTCGAACCTTGAAGTTGATCAAACAAATCATCGATCCTTGGTAAAGGGTAACGATTCTTTATAGTAACTTTGTTCAATTCGCGATAATGATGCATATACGGAATGATCCGTCTTTCTTTTTCACGAATAAAACCGGGGCTCTCCAAGGTGAGGAACTCGGTCTTATGAATCCTTTGTCGGTAAGCTCTTATAGTTGTCGGCAAATTCCTTCATTTCGGCGGGCGCTAGTCGATAAGGTGCCCTCGCGACGGGTGCGGCTCCGGGAGTTAATTCGATGTGAAATTCCACTTGGCGAACTGGAGGTAACCCGAGTAGGTCTTCGGGAAAAACTTCGGGAAAGTCGCAAACAATTGGTACATCTCCAATTTTCTTATCCTTTGGTTCGGGTCCGTTTTTGCTAGTGACTTGGATAAGAAAAATAGGACGACCTTCTTCGATGTACTTTTGGGTTTTAGTACATGAGATGACATTTAAACTAGCCCGGCTTTTCACACCGTTCTTCTCACCGAGGATGGTTAGGGTTCGGATTCCGTAGGGAATACGGACTTGTTTCTCGTGGCAAATTATCTCCGCATGGTACTTGGATATCCAATACATACCAACGATAACGTCAAAACTTCCAAGTTCGATAGGTAAAAGATCGATGATGGAAGGAATATTTTGGAGGCTTAGGGTACAACCCTTAAGTAAGGTGTTTGTAGTGATCGCTTTACCATCGGTTAGTTCCACATTATAGTCGACATCTAATGGAGTGGGGTTCACATTTAATAGTTCACTAAAGGCAATGGAGGCAAAACTTCTATCGGCACCGGAATCAAATAATACGGAAGCATAGATGTTATTGATGAGAAACGTACCGGTGACCACGTTGTTGTCTTGAATGGCCGCTTCGGCACATAGAGCGTACACACGTCCCGGTGCTCCCATTTGATTCCCATTGTTCCACCCATTCGGATTACCGTGGTTTTGATGAGGTTATCGACGAGCTTGGTTGTTGTTGTCGCCTCGGATTTGGTTTCCTCGGCCTTGAGTGGTAGCTTTGGGACACCTATTCTTAAAGTGACCTTTTTTGGCCACAACCATAGCAAGTGACATCCGCGTATGAGCATTTGGAGTGATAGGAGTCCGTTTATTCGGGGGCTTTGGTGCACTTCAACAATCCTTGGCGAAGTGACCGATTTTCCCACAATTGTGACATGTGCCTCCACACGCACCATTGTGGTGTTTACCACACTTACCACAAAACGGTAGTTTTCCTTGGTAACCGGATCCACCGTTCACATTGAACACCTTTACCACATCTTGGCATTTTTTAGAGTGGTCGCCATGATTGGGGCCATGGTTTCCTTCCCATTTTCGTTTGTTATCACCACTTTCCAAGGTGACGTAATCCATCAAACCGTCCGCCATTTCAATGGCTTCATTCAAATCATTGGGTTTTGAAGAGATGACGTCTCCTCGGATTGAAGGCGGTAGTCCAACAATGTACCTTTCCACGGCTCGTGTCTCATTTGCTATCATTTCGGGACACATCAACCTAAACTCTTGGAAGCGTTGAGTGTAAGCCATCAAGTTAACTCCATGTACACGGAGGTTCCACAACTCGGCTTCCAACCTTTTCATCTCGTCTCTAGGGCAATACTTTTTGAGAAGCATTCCCTTGAAATGAGCCCAAGGAGTAGCATTGGCCGCATCCAAACTTACGACCTTCACATGGATGTTCCACCAAGTTAGTGCACCATCAACCAAGGTGCTAGAGCTAAACTTTACCTTGTCACCTCCGGCGACATTGCTTACGCTAAATTGAGACTCAAGTCTCTCAATCCATCGTGCAAGTCCCACGGCACCTTCGGTGCCATTAAAGGTACTTGTGAAGCATGAACGAAACTCCTTGTATGAGCATGCACGCGTAGGAGGTACCAGAATTGGCACTCGATTAGTCTCCTCTTGCGTGCTTGGATTTGTTTCGTTGGCGGCAAGAGCGGCGGCAACTCCATCGGCGATCATTTGACTCAAAACCGATGGGTCGACGGTGATAGGTGCGACCGGAGTTGGATCGACTCTATTCTTGTGGGTTTTTGGTGCCATGGTCCTAAATTCATAACAAAGTTTATGGCAAGGTTAGCATTACGAGTTTATGGCTAGAGAGTACAAGCATGTCACAAAACACGATATAGCATCAATAAAGTAATAATCAACAAGTTATGTAGTGCACAAATAATTCATTCCATGATTAGAAAAAAGAAATACAAAGAGTTAACACATTGTTTTAGAATTCTTAGGGATTACAACACAAGGAGGGAAAATTTGGAATGAAAGTGTACACAAATGAACCATACATAGATCTAATAGAAACGGTGCTCAAGGGCGGCAATCCTCTCTGATAATTCAATCAATGCCCTATGAAGAAGAGTGCGTAAATCTCCTATCTCGTAATGTTGGTCCTCGACTCTCCTAGCTAATCCCGCGAAGTGGTCGGGTGGGGGTGGGGCATTCCTACCCAAACCCGCGATGACCTCCTCGTAACAAGTCTCAAGTCGAACCAATAACTCATGAGACAAACCACCCAAATTACGAAGAACTTGGGTCACCTTGCCTCGTAAGGTAGCAAGCCTAGTGAAACGATGAGGAGGCATTCCACGAGCCTCGACGGCCACGGAGCATTCGGCTCCATTATAGCCGCAAGGTGGGGGTGGCATGGGCATAGTAGGTCGACGAGGGGCATCGTGCCTTGGGGGCACTCTCACGGACGGTGACTTCGAAGACTTGCGGGTAGTGCGGGTAGAGCTCACACGTCATGAGGCCAACTTCTTCCCGATCATAGAACCTCTAACTGACATCCTCGCGGTGCGGTTTTGGCGAGGGGCCTTAGGGGCATGAGATGAGGATGTGGAGGGAGGAACCATCGGTGCCTTGCCACGCCTTTGGTAGCAAATGAGTGGTGGTGGTGACACGCGAGTAGGTGCATGAGCACTTGGCTCTCCTCGAGTAGATGATAGTGGCGAAGCACCACAAGTAGTGGACTCGCATCGTGCTTCATCCGTAGATGAGCTCAAGTAGTACAACGAATCTTCGGACGAGATAGACATGTCACTGCCACATCAAGAAAGGCATGTGTAAGAATAAATCAATTTTTCAATATGTTGAAGTTTTGGTTTTTCATGGCACACACCATTTAGCACAAAAATTTTAAGACACGTTGATACAAGATCAATATTGTATTCGCATAGCATGGCACAAACCATTTAACGTATGGTTTTCAAGAAATATAACCGCATCAATTTTGCATTCACGTAACAGGGCACAAACCATTTAGCATAGAGTCTCACGTAGTGTCTAAATAAACATCGATTTTGTATTCATATAGCATGGCGCAAACCATTTAGCATAGAGTTTCATGTAGTGTCAAAATAAACATCGATTTTTTATTCATATAGCATGGCACAAACCATTTAGCATAGAATTTCACGTAGTGTCGAAATAAACATCGATTTTGTATTCATGTAGCATGGCACAAACCATTTAGCATAGAGTTTCACGTAGTGTCGAAATAAACATCGATTTTGTATTCTCGTAGCATGGCACAAACCATTTAGCATATAGTCATAAATTACGTTACTTGATACTTTTAGCAATTTACTTAGTAAAGTACTTAAGAGCAATGAAATGATACAACTTAAATGTACAACTTACTTGTCGAAGGCGCGAAGTGATGTGGTCTAGGGAGATGGAGGTAGTTATAGTCTAGTATTACTCTTTTTCAAAAAATTCATTTTTGACCAAAACCTTTGTAAAAATGATTTTATAAAAGTAACCTAGTTCTCTATAACCATGGCTCTGATACCAATCTGTCACACCCTCAATTTGGCCCATGTGTATAATTACACGAGGATGTGACTATCATGACAACCAAGAGACATAGATACAAGAATAACTAAGAAAAGTCATTTTTCATTCATAAGACATAAAAATAGAATTGGTCCCAAGGAAAATTGTTTTACAACTCATGATAACATAGTTTGAGTTTCCAAATATCGTACATCCAAAACAAGTCTCAAAGATAAATCATGATAATTTTTATTAATCTCCATAGCACAACCACGTCACTCCTCCGCCTTGACACCTGAGAAAAACATTGCTAAAACGTCAACACAAAGGTCGGTGAGTTTATAGGTTTAAGTATAAGTAGTGTGATGAACCATAAGATTTTAGTTAGGCAACCATCAATAATCTTATAACAAATACAAGATTATTATCAAAATAGCATACGTTCATGATATCCTACGTCTAAGCACATGACACCGAAGCGTTAACCGTACAAACTAGTTTATATAAGAGTGTGCCCAAGCAAATACTGGTGGTGGTGAGGAGAGTGGGTAAATGTTTTCACAATGCCTTGTGAGGTTTGGGAAGGTTGAAAGGTCATTAAGTTGAGGGGTGTCGAAAGGTTTTGGTGGTGGGGGGAACATTTTCCTTTTCTCTGGTGATGGGGTTAATGGAGTAGGTCTTAATCCAATACTTGATTGGAGAGAAGGTGGGGTTCTTGGGTGGTTTAGAAGAAGTGGGTTCATTTTTCTTGATCCAAATAGGTCGAACCGAGATCTTTGGTTTCTTGGATAGTTTGGATGAGGAAGCTTTGGGTGATGAGGTTTGTGACAATGAAATGTCAAGGTTATGAAAGGAGGAGTTAGGCATTGTTGAGGTGTGAGAATGAAATCTAAAGGTGGGTGTATAAGAAGAAAGTAGACAAGACAAAGATTTAAAAACAAAATGTGAAGTGTCAAGGAATGTTTAGCCAAATTGAGTAAACATGGAATCTTGACAGGGGATAGGGTGATGAAGAAAGACCAAAAACGAGCCCAAAAATTGGCTATCAGTCCGCGGTTCCTTATAGGGACCGGTGGTTCCTTAGTGTTGGGTCCACTAGATGTGGATCTTGTAGCCTGTCAGGAACGGTGAACGACTTCTGTAATCACAAGTCTATTCACAAAGAGACTCTATACACAATATAAGTGCGGAATATAAATACTATAAAGAAGAACAGAATAACTATAATGACTTGATCCTTTCTAAGGATTTCTAATATTGATAATGACTAGAATTATGTTTGATGAAGGTGTGTATAACCCTTCTGCCTAAGGTTCCTTTTATACTACAAGGAAACCCTAATACATCACTAAACAAAACATGTAAAACTGATATGCATATCCTTTCCTAACATATCTCATGCATATCCTAACAGAATAATAAATAAACAATAAAGTTTGACTTTAACTAGGACCAGGAGCACGACTTGCTCCTACTACTACTATGACCAGGAGGAACCACATACCTCCTAGTCTACCTATTACAATTAACTATTCCAATGGTCCTAACAATCCTCTCCTAAATTTGAATTTGACCTGTTGAGTTCAAGTTTCCTGGTAAAACGTTCAATAAAGCTTGAGGATTGAAACAGCAAAAGAAACAGCAGCATCAGCAAGATAAGAAACATAAGAACCGCCGCCACAAGGAACATTAGAAGCTTCTCCAAAGCGTGAAAAAAATCAGCATCGTGTTGAATCTCTACAGCAACATGAGCAGATTTGATGAGCCTTTACCAAGTAGTTGCTCGCTCTTGGGCTAGCCAGTCTTTCTGGTGGAATAAGCATCACCCTGGGAGACCAGAACCCAGCCCAACTCTTAGAACGTGAATCAATGGTGAGTGGGGGTACCCTGATGATTTTAGGCAAACCATCACAGTCGTCAACGGATTTGATATGTCTTTACCAGAAGTCGTACCCTTCTGGACTCGCCAACTCTTAGCAATGAAGCATCGGTGAGTTAAAAACCCTATAGCTTTAAGCAAGCTATTACAGCTATCAACGGATTTGATAAAATCTTTACCAAGAGCCGTACCCCCTTGGATTAGCCACTTTTCAGTCTAGGACCATGGCAAGTGAAAACCATCCAGTTTTGGGTAACCTGGCAACCATCAACGGATTTGAGAATCACACTAGGAGCCGTACCCTCAAGGTGAATCAACTCTTTCTTGTCGGTTAGACATGGTGAGTTGAGGACCATTTGTTGTGAGGGCCAAGTCCAACACCAGATGAAACAATCAACCAGCTCAAGTGTGAAGCAGCAACAGGAACCCAAAGTTTGAATCAGCAGATGGTATTGTATTCACAAGTGTAAAATCTATGATTTGTTTAAAGTATAAGCAGATATTATATAAAAAGTATTTTTTTTTCTTTTTTGTTTTTTTTAACTATAATGAATGAAAGTCACCAATCACTATACATATTGGGGAAAAGAATTGCAGTATTAACAAATGATCAAAAACACAAAACATAAAAACTTACAAACCAACCATATCTCAAACAAGAAGCAGCCACCTTATCAGCTGGCAATCGAGCTTGGATCCCTTCAACCAATGTAGTTGCCATAGAAGACTCATTCCCGGAAGGGGCATTAGAAATCTGCAAGTGACAAGCAAGCATGGCCTCCATCGTAGCAATCGTCAATGGATAATCCAAATCTGTGAGCATGAACACCATAAGACCAGACTCCAACTCTAACACATGCACACCACAACCAACATATAACTTCCATCGCTGGATGATTCATTGTGGCTGGTCCTTCCATACACCAGAAACAGGAGCATGGGGAGGGGCATCAAGCATCATCTTCAAATCAGCCCACACTCACAGACCAGGCCAGGAGGGCACTTCACTAGGATGAACAGGCATACCAGCATCCACAAACCCATATAATGCCATAAGATCTTTACAATCTGCCCAGGACAAAATACCTTGCAAACACGAAGCATACCGAGCAGAACCATCGCTAAGAGTAATCCTATGAGAGACAGTACCCGGTAGAGTCGTAGAAGGCATAACCGTCCAACCAGTAAGAGAACCATTACCCAATGGCAAGTCGGAGTCACTATCAGAAGCTGCATCAATGAGATTTTCGGGAGCAAGCTTCTCATAAGTAATAGACTTGCCACGTCTAGCACGTCGAGCCAACTGCTTGCGAATGGAACGGCGAGGAGTGGGAGCACTAGGCGAGGGTTCAACCTTTACCTTTACCGTTGCAACAAGAGTGGGATCATCAGAAGTAGAATCAATACCTTGCCCAACCAAAGGATTAACAGAAGCTGTACCAGAAGAGGGAATAGGTTGAGGACCAGGCACGGGTGGTGATGGTGATGCCATATGAGGAGTAGCAGTGGTGGTGGTGGTGGTAGCATAGGTGGTGGTGGTAGGAGAACCTAGAGATGAAACAGGTGTAGGGGTGGTACCAACAGTAGAAACATCAACAGCCAATGGAATAGCAGCAGAACCAAGAGGAGTATCAGATGTAGAACCAGTAGCAACAGTAGGTTGAGAAGTAGGCAACACACGTGGAGGAGGACGATAGATGAAACGCTCCGGAATTGGGGTGCTCTAATGCTTGATCATTCGTTCATATAGCGCCTTCAGCTCATCAAAAGACAATGCCCGAACCCGTTCCCATTTCCAACCAACAGTGAAATAAGCAGTCGACTGATACTTCACATACCGCTGCATCTGCTTTCGCTCCTAGGTTTTCGTCAAAGGCCTGTTCTTACGTTTTTCACGAAGTTGTGCAGCAAGCGCTAACTGTTGCTTGCGCATTAACACCATTGCTCGAGGAATACAGTTATGCTCACTTCACATCAGAACCCAAGAGATCAGTAAACTGGGAATAATTCGAGGTAAGAATAGTCAACCCGCATCCAATCGCTATCATCCCAATGCATAGCATCATGCTGCTCCTGTTCACGTCTCTACTGCTGAAGAGCTTCCTCCTCAGCTCGAGCAGCTTGGTCAATTTCTGCTTGCATCCTTTGAGCAGCCTCCTCACCCAACCTATCCTCCTCAAGTTGTCTGCGTGTACGCTTGCGAGGGGGTGAGGGAGCATCAGTCATGGGGGCTTTCCCCTTTGGATCATGAGATGGACCAGCAGTGGAACCAGCAGTAGGACCAGCAACATCTTCCTTTGGTGTAGGGACAACAGCAGGAGAAGGAATGCTGGAGGAAGTAGGAGGAATCGGTAGTTCATCATACAACTTATCAGCAAAGGCAGCCTTCGCCAACAAATTCAAACCATCCTCCACAAGATCTTCAACCTCCTCATTAGAATCAGATTGAACCACATGCTTCTTCCTTCGCCTCTGCTGTGTCTCCAAGGCTTTAATCCGATCAGCCATGGGAAGAACAAATTCCCGGGTAAGCTTACGATGTTGATTTAAATCCGCTTCCAAGTAAAGAATCCGTTCATGGTACCTGTGCATGAGATCAAGTAAAGAAGTAAGTGTAATAGGCTCCTCCCCTTTCCCACCAAGAGGACTTGGGTCTGGGAAGGCGTCATTGGAACCAGAAGCAATAAAGGGGTCATCATCATGAGCACGAGCACCAGAAGGCTTATCAGAAGAGTGTGGAGCAGGACTAGGAGGGGGGGTATCCACAAATGGAGACGAATGTTGCATCGAAGAAGGAGCAGCCTTGGAAGTGGATGGCCTTTCAACCACCACCTCCTCAACCGGCTCTTCCATAACCACATTAGTTGCATCACCAGCAGGATGCTCCTCCTCCATTGGGTCATTACCTAATTGAGGTTCCTCCTCGGCTTGTTCAACTGGAGGGACAACATCAGGAGGAACTTGAGCAAGGCCCAACATTGCATCAGTAAGGGGCCTCCACTCCCCGCTAAGCCCATGAGCCATGTTATAGTATACTTTAGTAGTAAGCTTAGAAGGCTCATACTCCTCCCTATCACGAGGTAGACAAACAAGTATCTGCTGTAAAAACCTAGGATACATCAGAAATTTCTTCCTAGAACTAGTACTAGACAGATTGCTAACCATCCCATCAAACAAATAACGAGAGAAATTATATACCCTACCCTGTGCTATGCAGATTAGACCAGTAGCCAAAGGAGTAGGAAAAGCATCCCAACTCCCAGACTTGGGGCTTAAACAATGAATCTAAAAGTTCACTAGAAGCTTCCATTGGGGGGAAAACCGATTCTTTTGGAAGTTAAACTTCCCCCCATGATTGTACCCAATAGCAGCCATCCCCTCCAAAACCTCAGCATTGGGGATGGAAACAACACCACCTTCATCTTGAAGCTGAAGGGAACTCCGAATAGAAGCTTCGGTAACCACATAAGAACGTCCATCTATGGTAGCATGGAGTTCACGTGGACGACCAACCACAGCCACAAGGCGAGCAGAAGCCCAAAACTGACGAATCACACTATCATAAACAATGGGGCACATAGTAAAAGCATACCTGAGGTTAGAAGCCTCAATGAATTCCAGAATGTCAGTGAACTCATCACGGTGTGGACCATCTCCTAGATAAGCGACCTTATTGTGAGCAGGTTGGTATACCAGGACAGCCATTGATGTTGATTAGAAGGAATGGAAGATGATTTGTTAGGGTTTGAGAGAGTAGGAGCAGATGTGTGTGTGTTATGATTGTGATGAATGAGTCAAGGGGGGTTAATTGACCATAAATAATGGTCTTAGTAACTGTTCATTGACCCCTAATAATGGGGGTTGCCCTTTCAAATTAGGTTGTTAATGCAAAGTAACCACTTGCCCCTTTTAACATTATTTGCAAATCCCAATTTACCAAAGTTAAATAAGAGGATATATGCCAGAATTTGCATGCGTTGACTAAAAGTAAAAGCGCACAATGGTCAACACTAGAAGCATAATGTGGTCAACAGAAGTCAACAAAGTGAACAGTGTCCCAAACCAAGACCAGATGTCAACCATCATTTGACAAAGAAGGATTTTTATCCAGTAGAAGCCAACCAAGAACGACTAGAAGCTAACCATTAAGGACTAGAAGCCAGACATGAATGAAGACAACCATCAGAAGTGAGCAAAAACCTCCACTAGGAGTAACACACACCACCAGAACCCATTCAATATGTTGTTAAAATCTACCAATATGTTAGTCTGTGCAAATAAATATGTACACTAAGCCTCCCCTTAGGCTTAGCCTCCCCTCAATCCTAGGTCTCAAGGATTGACCATCCCAATGTGAACCACCAAGTGGTTGAACCGAGGACCATCAAAGGCTTTAGTCAACAGATAAGCAACATTATCATCCGTATGAACCTTAAGAACCTGTATCAACTTCTTCTCATTGGCATCCCGTATAAAATGGTGCCGAATTTCAATATGTTTTGTACGTTGATGAAAAACAGGAATCTTCACAATGCAGATAGTGCTTTGATTGTCAATGAAAATTTTGGTGTTCATAAAATTGAACCCATAATCCTGCATCTGATTTTGAATCCACAAAACTTGTCCACAACAGCTAGCAGCAGCAACGTATTCAGCTTCTGTTGAAGAAGTAGCTACGATCGTCTGTTTCTTGCATTGCCATGAAATAAGTCTTCGACCCAAAATTGACAACCACCAGTAGTAGATTTTCTGTCATTATTAGCACCTGCATAGTCACTATCACTATATCACTCAAGAACAAAAGGTGATTCTTTAGGATACCACAAGCCAAGCTTGGGTTGAGACTTGATGTACTTGAAAATCTTCTTGACTACATTCAAGTTAGAAACCGTTGGAGCCACCTGATGTCTAGAATAAGCACTTACTGCAAACATGATATCCGGACGTGATGCAGTCAAATACATGAGTGAGCCAGTCATAGACTTGTACATGAGAACATTTATCGGAGGATCTGGCTCATTCTTGAGTTTGACTTTAGAAACTTCATAAGGTGTTGCTGCTGGTCTAAGAGGATCCATGTCAAACTTCTGAAGGATCTAATGAACATATTTATCTTGACTTATGAAGATCCCATCCGACTGTTTCTTGACTTGAAGACCAAGGAAAAATGTAAGTTCTCCCATAGCACTCATCTGAAACTCACCTTTCATCAGCTGTTCAAACTCATAACACCATTCCTTTTTAGTAGAACCAAAAATAATATCGTCCACATCCACCTGAACAAGGATAATGTCCTTGGTGTTCTGCTTAAGAAATAGTGTTTTGTCAATTGGGCCTCTTCTATAGCCATGTTTCAACAAGAAAGTTGAGAGACGCTCATACCAAGCTCTAGGAGCCTGATGAAGTCCATAAAGAGCCTTGACCACCTTGTAAACTTTCTTGGGATGAAGTGGATCTATAAAGCTCTTAGGTTGAGTGACATAAACTTCCTCATCAATCTTGCCATAGAGAAATGCACTCTTGACATCCATCTGAAAAACTGTAAAACCCATATAGGAAGCAAAAGCCAAAAACAGACGAATGGCCTCAATCCGAGCAACAGGAGCAAAAACTTCAGTGTAGTCAATGCCTTCAAGTTGTATATGACCCTGTGCAACCAATCTCGCCTTATTTTTCACCACAATACCCCGCGCATCTTTCTTGTTTTTGAGAATCCATTTGGTACCAATGGCTGTCTTTCCATCCGGCAAGTCAACTAGGATCCAAACATTTTGAAACAAGAATTGCTGCATTTCTTCCTGCATAGCTTCCACCCAACTTTGATCCTCAAGAGCATTAGAGACTGATCTAGGTTCTACCTGTGAAAGAAAACAAGCAAACAAACAGTGTTGAAAGTCCGTATGATTATTACGCTTTTGATCTTCAATATAGCTCACAAGAGCATGATGATCAGACGTGGCCTTCATATGCATTCTGCGTGTCTTGACGGTAGAACCAGGATCTCCAATGATTTGAGTAGGAGGGTGATCTTTGTGTGATTGCAACACCGGATTGGAAGCTACCTCCACTTCTGGTGCCAAGTTATTAAGATCCCCAACAAAGTCATCATCATATGAAGCAGTGTTGAAAATGCCATCTATTGGTTGTTTATGAATATCATCCAGCTTGGTAGAAGACTTCTTTTGATGGTTCCCTAGGTCAGAAGGACTGGAGAATCTAGTATGGGAAGTAGACCCACTAGCCGGACTACCAATAGGTGTTAAACTAGCACTAGGAGTAGTAGTTGGAGTAGTAGGAGCAGCTTTGTCAGTAGGCGTATTCAAGGGAAACTCAAAGCCACCTTGAGCAGCTGCTGTAGTAGCCTCTTGTTGTTGTTTGAGTAAAGTGTCAAGAGCTACTTGTGAATCCAATACATCCAATGGAGTTGGATCACTAGGAGGAGTAGGAGAGACTGTGGTGGAATAGGATGGAACAACAAAAATATCATCCTCGTCATCTGAGTCGGAAAGACTAGAGTGAGCACTTGTACTAGAAGTTGCCAACACTTGTGGACCTGCATAATGGTTAGTTTTGAAACGAAAATATCTTAATGAATCACTAAGATAATCAAGATCAAAATACCATTCAGGACCCTTGCCTTGGATGTTTGACTTCTCCTCAAAATACCTGAGATTTATAGTTTCAATTACTCGCTTGGCTTGGAGATTGTAGACACGATAAGCCCGAGAGTGAGCTGAATATCCCACAATGTATCCTTCATCTGCCTTGCCATCAAATTTCCCCAAATAGTCACTAGTATTCAGAATGGTGAAAGGACACCCAAATGGCTTCAAATGAGCAATATTTGGAACTTTGGCTGTTAGGAGCTCATAAGGAGTCTTCTTGTGAGGATTTGTAATAGAAACTATATTCAAAACATAACTTGCAGTATTAACAGCTTCTGTCCAGAACATGGTTGGAAGCTTGGAATCTGCAAGCATGGTTCTTGCTGCTTCTATTAGAATCCTGTTCTTTCTTTCTGCCACGCCATTCTGTTGAGGAGTTCTTGCTGCACTATAATCTCTTTTGATGCCTTTAGAATTACAAAGTGCTATGAGGTCTTTATTTTTGAACTCGGTTCCATTATCACATCGAATACCTTTAACCTTCTTGGACAACTGATTCTCTATAAGGGTAATAAAATCTTTTAGAATTGAGTAGGTCTCACTATTGGCAGCCATGAAGAAAACCCACGTAAACCTGCTATATCCATGAGTTACCACCAGACAGAATTGTTTGTGGTCAATGCTCCTAATAGAGGTAGGACCAAATAAATCCATGTATAGTAGCTGCAATGGTTTAGTTATAAGGCTGAGAGCAG
The DNA here is from genome assembly GCA_025667525.1 of Glebionis coronaria. Taxonomy (NCBI): domain Eukaryota; kingdom Viridiplantae; phylum Streptophyta; class Magnoliopsida; order Asterales; family Asteraceae; genus Glebionis; species Glebionis coronaria. Next base: position 121,058,293 of record CM046880.1, on the reverse strand, counting down.
TAATGGCCTTGAAGGATGCTTTATGTTGTTTGCCTTTGCTGCAAGCAAGACAATTAATATCATTTCTAAATGACTTGGGAGGTAAACCAAAGACCAGGTTTATATTTGCTAGTTTGTGAATGGTCTTGAAGTTCACATGTCCCATCCTTCTGTGTCATTGAGTGGCTTCATCTTCTGAGGCTTTAGCAACCAAACATGCTAGTTGACCAGTAGGGTTGACTTCATTCAGCTTGATGCTATAGAAATTGTGTCTTCTAGGGATTCTGAGTAGAACCTGTGAGTCATTCGGAAGTTTAAAGTCTTTAGATAGCACAAGTGCATCAGTATCCGTAAAGAGGACAAATTGCTTCTTGTCACAAATCTGAGAGACAGATATCAAGTTGAAGTGTTGAAGTGCTTCCACATAGTAGACCTGCTCAAAATTAAGATTAGGCGTCTGAATTGTTCCTTTGCCAGTGATCCTGCCTTCACCTCCACCAAAATAGACCTTTCCACCTTGAAATGGTACAAAGTTAGATAAAATACTTTTATTTCCTGTCATGCTCCTAGAGCATCCACTATCAACAATTCCTAGAGTAGGATCTTGGTATGGAGTAACCTACAACAACAAGATAATAAAGGTGCAAATGTTAGTGTCTTAAGGGGACCCAAACCTTTTCAGGTTTGAGCCTGCCTTGTGGATCTTTAGTAGATAGCCAAGAAGATTGATGAGATCCACCGTTGTTCTTTGGTTGCCTATTCATCATATTGGTATTATTGTTTGACCAAGAACAACCTGCTGAGGGCTTAACAACAGTTCCCAAATTTCCCAATCCAAAATACATGTGGTCAAAATTATGTGGATAAATTGGATTAAAATTCTGAAAATAGTTACTGGTTGTTCTATTTGATGTTAATCCAATGTTTCTCCAATGATCAGAAGCTAATGGAGAGGTCCTTCTAGAAGAAGAAAACGATTGAGCACTTGGATTGAGTCTTCTAGAAGAATATGGAAAAACTCCTGGTGGACCAGGGGTTTGAAAATGCTTGATGAACAGAAGAATGTTTGTCATAAAAATCACAATCTTTAATCAAATGAAATGCACTTCCACAAACAAAACATGTTTTAAACGACCTTTTATTAGAATGACATTGTTTCATACTGCTAACTTTATTACACACAATTCTAGGAGAATCAATCTTCCAAGGACTCAATAAACCAGGACTAGACACTGTTGAATTAAAAGTAACTCTCTCTTCACACTTCCTAGCACCAGTAGCAGCATGATCATTCGACTTGGAACTTGTAGGTCTCGACTCTTCACTTGAACCACTTGATGCAGAGTCACTGGCTTTGTCACTGAAAGTACACGAGATAAAGTCATTAGAATTAGTAGAACTTTTTGGGGACTCATGCATCTGTGATCCATCCAAGTCATTATGCCTAGAAGTGGGCATGAAAGTTCCAGTAAGAGGTGGAGGGACAGCATGCATTTCTGCTGCTGGTTTAAAACTATTGTAACTAGGTTCTCCCTCTTCCTCTTTGTCGGCATCAAAGACACTCGAAAAAGATAAATCAAACACATCTTCTGAATCAATATATTTATCAAATCCTAACCCTCTTTTAGTCCTACCAGACATGATACTATTGATTAATTTTGAAATATTTTTAGGTGCCTTTTGCCATTTTTCAAATCTCAACAGTGTAGCATCTAATCTTTCTTTCATCTCTTGTTTTTCTTTGATACTGTCATCTTTTACCTTTTCTGTGTATTTAAGCATATTTGTTGTGTTTTCTTAATCAATGCTCAGTATCCTAATTTTATCCTCATACTCACGTTGAGTATCTTGAAGCCACCTCTTTTGTTGTTCCAATGTGTTTAAAGAAGCCTTATAGGCTTGAACCTCTAAAAAATGCTTATCATTCTGATCATTTAAGTCATTATATTGGAACAACAATTCTGAATATTTGTCATGACAACCAAGAGGACAATGTCGTACCTGAGGTGAGATGCCCATAAGAGCAAACTCGTCTGCTTCCTCTGCATCAGATAGATTCCCAGCAACCATTGCAAACACGTCAGTAGAGGACTCAGCGGATTCCAATGTAGTAGTCTGATGATCATTCCAGTTGACCATAGAGTCAATAGATAGCCTTCTTGTCATCCTTTACCTCCTGAACCTTAAAAGCTGAATATCTACTCTTCTCCTGGTCATTCTTGTTAGGGCATTCCCTTGCAAAGTGACCTTGCTGCTGGCAGTTATAGCATCGAACCTTGCTTCTGTCAAACCATGCTGGCTCTCGTGGGTTGTAATTAAATTTACGACCTGCTTTCTTCTCAAACTTGTGAACCCTAAGAGTGAGCATGGCCATCTGCCATTTGAGATCCATTTCATCCAGATCGAGTTTATCAACCTGTTTGAAGTCATCAAAAGCAACTTGCTGTTGAGCATCAACGTCAGCAACAAAAGAATGAAGAACAGCTTCTACCATGCTACCAGACTTGGTTGTTGGTTCAGGAGCAGAAGTATGCTGAAAAGTATGTTGAGAAGACACGGTATTGCTTGGGCTACTAGCATAAGACATGGGACTGGATGCCATAGAACTCACAAAGGCAGAATTAGCAGGAGTGGGAAAAGAATCACTTGAATATCCTCTCACATGAGGTTCAAAAGTTTTGAGCTTATGAAATAAATCATCAAAGTTGAGATAGTCAAGCCCACATTTTGCTTTTAGAGAAATTACCACCTGATTCCATGAGTAAGGTAAGGCTATATGAAATCTTGCATTAATATCACCATCGTCAGGTTTCGACCGAAGTTGATTCAACTGGATCAATATCTTTTGGAACCTGTCATACCCTTGATGAATACCTTCAGTTTCTGAGATTTTGAATTCTGTGAATTCATCTCTCAGCATGGATCTTTGCATTTTCTTTGACTCCTCATTCCTACCAAACCTTGCTTTTATTCCATTCCTGATCTCTCTAGCATCATCCAAATGGTAGAAGTCACCCATGTGATCATCAGGAAGGGATTGAAGAAAAATAGTTTTTGCTTTGACCTCCTTCTGAATGGCTATGATTTCTTAATGAGTTTTAGGGTCAAGAAGAGTAATATTACCATTCTTGTCTCTTCCAGTCAGCTTTCTGCTGTTCCCATTCAGAATAACCTTCCAAAGGTCTTCATCAGTGTTGGTGATCCACCATTCCATCTTCATTGCCCAACTATCATACTCGTCCTTTTTCAGAAGAGGAAACTTACTATTTGTGTTGGAAACCGTAGCAACAATCTGCTGAGGTTGCAGAGTTTTAGGAGTGCTATCTTCTCCTGTTTGAGTAGAACTTGAGGCAGACATGATTAAACAAATATGTTAGTTATAAGAAAAATTGATTCTTCTTATACAGAGACTCTCCCAGGCTCTGATACCAGTTGTTGGGTCCACTAGATGTTGATCTTGCAGCCTGTCAGGAACGGTGAACGACTTCTGTTATCACAAGTCTAATCACAAAGAGACTTTATACACAATATAAGTGTGGAATATAAATACTATAAAGAAGAACAGAATAACTATAATGACTTGATCATTTCTAAGGATTTCTAATATTGATAATGACTAGAATTACGTTTGATGAAGGTGTGTATAACCCTTCTGCCTAAGGTTCCTTTTATACTACAAGGAAACCCTAATACATCACTAAACAAAACGTGTAAAACTGATATGCATATCCTTTCCTAACATATCTCATGCATATCCTAATAGAATAATAAATAAACAATAAAGTTTGACTTTAACTAGGACCAGGAGCACGACTTGCTCCTACTAATACTATGACCAGGAGGAAATACATACCTCCTAGTCTACCTATTACAATTAACTATTACAATGGTCCTAACACTTAGCACTTAATGGACCGCGCGACTTAATGAGCCGTGTACAGTGGACATGAAACCATGATTTTCTAGGGTTTTGAGAAAAACTAAGACTTTTTCAAAAAAATGCAAATCTTGGAATTTTACCTCTATTAGCACTAAGTTATGCTAGGGTTACATAAAAGAAACACATTCACAAAGAATTTCTTGACAAAGGGTGACAAAATATTTAGATAACATTTTGAACCAATTTTAGTCAAGTTTTAGAGGTTGTGATAGATTTAGGTTCAATTTTAATTTAAAATTAAAGTTGATTAATGTGGACATAAAGATAGAAACACATAAGCTAAATCCATAAATAATCCTCATGAAAACTCATGGGGGGAAGGAAATACAATAAGGAAATGAAGACAACTAACTAAAACAAAGTTAGCTTAAAGCTAGTTCTTGCTGAGTAGTCTTCTATGGCTTGTTTTTTCTTAAAAAACACTTATTAAAGAAAATCATCATTTATCTCCTAGGAGGATGATTGGCAAAGTGATTCAACAAAAAGCTTTTCAACTTTATGTGAGCCCCAATCATCTCCAATCTAAGGATATCAATAAGATAGTAGTTGTTGAGGCAACAAGGGAAATTAGTGCCATTGTGCATGAAATACTCATAAAAGCGAGGATCACCCAAGTTTGGAGTGTTTGAGGGAGGTGGAGGTGGAGGTGGTATATTCTCCAAGGGTGATGTGGGTGAGTGTGGAGGTATGTTCTCCAAGTGTGAAATGGGTGATGTGGGTGAGTTTGGAGGGGTAAAGGTGAAGTCACCAAGGTATCAAGAAAGTCATTCACAATGGGAATGCTTTGGATGGGTTGAGGTTGGGTAGTCACATCTAAGAGAGTACTTGGAGTGAATGGTGAGGTTAGCTCATTCATTCTAGATTGGAATGAAGATGTGGTAGAACCATAAGAATGGTTAGTACCATGGGTTGAGGTAGTCTTGCATGGAGCAAGAGGTGGTGAGGGTGATGAAGAGATGAGAATTGGAAAAATCTCATTCTTGGGTGTGTGAAAGGGTGAAGAGTTATGTTTGGGCAACTTAATCTTAATCTTAAGGTTTTTATTTGAAGTGGAGGTTTTGGATGTGTTTGAGGTTCTTGTAGAAACCATGGTTGTTATGAGTGGTTTAAGGGTTAAGGATGAATGGTTTGATGTGTGAAGAACACGGCTAACAAGGTGGATTTAAAAGGGTGAGGGGATGATCCAAACTAGTAATGGGTTAAAAACATTTTATGTGAATAATGAATTTAGGTAACCTAGTTTAGGAAATGTGCAGGTTTTTGCAAAGAATCAAGCCAGGCTTGCACAGATTAAGGAAAATAGGGTAAAGCAAAGATTCTGTCGGACACAGTAGCCGGCGGTTTCCTATCTAGGATGGGCGGTTCCTTATCGAAAGGAACCGCTGGTCGATATGGAACCGCGACCAGAGGTGTTCAAAAAAGGCACTTCCTCAAACTTTGGTTAGCCTGGATTTTACCAAAGGATTAACAAGCCAAAATTAACTATTGACCAAAATCTAGGAAGCTAACTAACACATAGGATGCACAAAGCTATGCAAATCGTAAACACGATGGCATAGACAACATTAGGATTAAAATAATAAGTAATCCAAACAAGTATTATTAGTTAATACACAACCAAAATAAAGTAAAAAGAAGCAAATGTTCAACATCACATTACATGTTTAGCAACATGTATACTTTGAAACAATTCAAAGTCTTCATCTTCTTTTCTTGTCCAATCCCTTGATCATGTTTCCCAAGTACTTGAATCCCTTCCTTGACTCAACCCGATGTTCATGTAACTCACCTCGGGTTCAAAGACTTTGACGGTAATGTTCCTTCATATTGAGATTATCCAGAACTTCACTAGTGGAATGATGAGGAGGGGAAACAATGTCATCTAAACCGTCCACGAATGAGTTTGTGGAGTGGTGAGAAGTACTCGAAGAGCCAATGGGAGCACTTGTGCCAATGCCATCACCATCACTTGTTGGAATGTCAATGTCCTCATCATTGGACTCTTGTTGGTCGGATTTTCTAGGTCTACGATCACATCTTGTCTTTCTCTCATATACCTCTTGAATAGGTAGCATAACCCGTTTAACTGGTTGAAAACGAGAAAGATCAGGATTGGGAAAATCACGGCCAACCCTGTTAAAAAGGCGAGTGAGAAGCATTGCGTAAGGGAGGTTTGTTTTAGGCTTGTGAATAGCATAATTGATTAGTTGAGCGATAAAATATGCCAAATTGTAATTGGTGTTGGTAAAGATGCAAAATAACATATGCACTAAACACGCCGGAACATGATCCCGGTTTCCACCAAGACAAAACACATTTTCCCTAAGGATATTGGTCCATTGGCCATATTATCATTAAGGTCGCTTAAGAGAACCTCATGACGTTTTACCGAACGTACCTTAGTATGAAGGCTTCTTACAACGGGTCGATTTCGCTTTTTGGAGACAATGTCAACAATGTAGTCAAGATCAATTTCCGCATGATCATTTGGAGGACAATTGTTGGATTCAAGGAGAGCACTAAGCTTCCATTTATCCGTGAAGCGACAAGTGCCTACAAATGGGACATAAAGAATTTGACCGAAGACTTCGAGAGAGTATTGTATGAGTTAAACATTCAAGATGAACCTAACAAATATTCCATCATTGTTTCCAATTACGGAAAATGTGCTAAAGAACTCCAATAGGAATCAGGGATAGATGTCTTCCTTAATGTGCAACAAACAATCAAACCCAATGTTTTCAAACATAGATTTTATGTAGACATAATCCCTAATATCCTTTTGGACAAGTCTACCCTCATGAAAACAACGTTATTGAAGGGAGGAATAAGTATGGGCGAGATGTGTTGAGTGACAAAAGTCGGAAAGGTTAGGCATATATTGTTTAGTGAGTTGATGATCCTTTTGGTATTGTGAAGGCATGATTAGTTCCTAAATAAACACAAGAAACTATATTTCCAATCACTCATATGAAAAATAAAATCAAAAATCAAAATATGAGAATGTGTTATATCAATTTCTTGACAAACAAAGGATTGAATCCATATCATTTTCATGTTCACAATGTATCCATTCCATTATTAACCAAGAACATATGAACTATGTTGGATCAACAATGGACTAGAACATTGGTTTTTCAAAACAATGTTTTTAGGTAAGCATTAACAATACAATTACCTATTTGTTCATGGGTTCATCTTAATTCCATCTTTTAACCAAAATCATTTAGCCAAAATTTGGATTTGTTCTACAAGTGGGTTTTAGTGAAATCTCAATGAATATGAACCTAAGGAATCATAGTAAAATAACCATGTCAACCCATATTCCTATTAAGGTTCTAATTCAATTTCACATTTAAAAATCCCCAATTATGAAAGGATGAACCCTAGAACAAAATAGATGAAATTGAAAGAAAATACTTACAATTAATTTATTTTGATGAAGGATGAGTGAAACCCACAACTTGGAATCAGTTAATTTGAGTGATTGAAGGTTTTTGAAGCTTCAACAATGGTGGAAAAAGGGGAACCCGACGGCTGTGGGTTTTTGGGAGAGAAAGGGTTTTGTTTGAAAAAGATTAAATTAATAAAACTGGCGCTCTGACAAGTTTTACTGCCCGCGGTTCCTTATCGATAGAGAACCACGGGTTTGAACCACCAGAGATAAATAACCGCCTACAGAGGCAGGTTTTTATCAATGAAATACGCCAAATTTTTGAAAACCAAGTTTTCTAAAATACTTAAAAATATATCTTAAACCTTTTAGAATATCATTAGATCATCATAACACTAAGGAATATGCCTTAATGAAGGATTACGAGTTGAATCGAGATAAAAAAGAACCGAAACGGACAAACGACTACTCGTAGCGAAAAAGCAAAGTGGAGAGAAGTCAAGGGAAGTGAATCAAGACTATGACCAATGCTCAAGGGATTATTGACAATCTTCAAATCGTGGAGACGAAGAGGTTGTGTCATATATAGTGGTTTAAGACGTGCCTTTCCGGCGAAGTCTTAAACGGCTATGGTAATGAATAAACACAAAGCAAATATTGATGCATAGACTAAGATCACTTTCAATAATAATCTTAGTCTAAACCAAAATATGAGCAAGGTATTAATTAACTTTCTCTCCCACAAAGGGCCTTCTAACCGTATGGGTGCAAACCATGGATATCATGCTTGATACTTTAAGCTACTACTAACTCACTCTACATCACCATAGTGAGTCAAGTATCCAAACAATGAAGGTTTGAGAGGATAAAAGAAAAGAATCACAAACCACAAACAAATTTCAAGGCAAGGATGCCAAGAATAAGCCCATAGTCAAGTAATGATCAAAATAATGATCAAAGGGCGTGTGGGAGAACGAAAGCGTACCTTGGCTACAAAGAGAATTCCGATCCATCAAGGAATCAATGCAAAGCCCAACAATGACTATGATGAGTACTAAGTCTTCAAGAACTAGTATCATTCCCAATCATCTTGATATCATCATTCAAAGATGTTGAAGATCAATGAAGATGAGTCTTCTACAAGTGCAAGTAACTCAATCCACAACCAATTAAATGATTGATCTTCATGAGTACTGTGACAATCTAAAATTTTCAGGTAGTGAATTATTTTCTCGTATAATATTTTGAAACTTATTTTTGTGTTGGTTTATGAACTCACAATTTACGGATTTAAATTTGGGCTTACGTACATAATTTAGCGTCCTTTACGACTAAACCGGAAACCTTAGGATTACGTATTTACGTTTTTAAACTCCGTTTTTGATGAGACAATTTTTATTAGATTCGTTTTGTACCATTGATTCATAATTTATAAAAACGTTTTTCGTAAAACGACCCGAGGGCACGCAAATCGAGGAAACTAGAATCGAGGAATACCTGTAAATTAGCGGGATGGGACAAAACTAGTTTATCCCACCCCACTAAAAGGGACGGCCAAACTAGAGGACACCACATCAAAGATGTGGCATCCTTACACTAACTAAGTTTACACTTGTAAACTTAGCTTCATTTTGAAGCTTACTTCACCCACTAAAACCACAAAACCACTAGCTAAACCATTACTTCCATTTTACACATGCAAACAACTTACAAACTCTCCTCCCTCTCTCTACCCTTGCCGTCCCACAACACCACCCTACACCACCATTTGATCTTTTCTCGCCACAAGATACATGTTATCTAGCTATATTATGGAGAAACCTTGAAGCCTTGATTGTTTGGTGGCCATTTTAACAACAAAGGAGGTGATTTTCTTGTGTCCTAGGGCTAATTTCTCAACAAACTATCTTGGTGATTGATGATCTTGGAGATATATTTGGTGTTCATCAAGTTGTTATCTTCCAAAAACAAGATATAATCTTGGTTGGTAAAGAAGATCATCCTTTCCATTTCTCTTGTTATTTTTGTAAAGATCAAATGTATTTTCTTTCATGTTGTATATGTATATGATGGATATATGATGATAAAATGCTGTGTGGGGATCAAGTGTTGATAAATATGCTTAAAAGATGAATAACCATAAGAAACAAGGCTAAAATCATGCTTAAATTGTTGGCTGTATAAAAACAGTAAGTAACCAAGACTTAAACTGATAAAATTGCATGGTGAAATCCATTTACAGTAAGTATAAGATGTCATACACATGTGAGAGTTGGCCATGTAAAGGAATCATCAAAATGAGTGAGATATGATCAAAACAAGATGAGTGTGCTAATCTGAATAGTCTGTTTTGTAGGGACTGTTAAGGATAGTTAGACATAAAATGAGCAGTAGCTATAACTAACTTAATTGTACCACATAATATGAAATTCATGCCATCCAAAAATGAGCTTATAACTCATTGTAGAACTCTAGATATGATAAAAATGGTGAAGATGAAACTAAAAATCAGATTTTGAAGAATTAATGTTTAATACTATTAAATAAGCACTCAAATAATATAGTATAAAATGTGAAATTAAAACCCACTAACTTATGAATTTCATTTATATATATATATATATATATGTATAAGGTTAAATAAATGGACACTTTATAAAAATGGTAGTTGAATAATATTTATAAGTTATAAAAACTATAAACATGATTTTTATGACTTTTTCGGCTATTACCGTAAAATTAACGTTTTTCGCCAATTAAAACTTAGACGATCAAACCCGTCTAATGTAAAGTTTTTAAAAGTCATATAATGATATATAAGTATCTAATACAAGTAAAAACCGATAAAACCCGAACTATAGGACATACGGACATTAACGAGCTAAGTTAGCATATTTGGACTAATAATTTAACTAAATAAGTTAATCACTTATAAAAATTACTTATTGGGCTTAACCCATTTGGGCCCAACATGTAAAGTGTAAATACTGATAATACAAATATAAAATGGATTAATACAAGTTAAAGAACTTATAATAAGCTTATTGGCCTTAAAATATGTAAATAGGTAAAACTAGTAAACTAGTAAAAAGTTACCAATACATAAACACTAAAATGAGTAAATAAGAATATATAAACCCACTTGATCATCATCATATGTATATTTTTTATTTTGATAAAGTCATTGGACAAAAGTCTAAGACCGATTATTATTTATATAGGTTTCCGTGACCGAAGCACGCCCGTAGCCGATAATCCGCCTTTCATTAACAACGTGAGTTTATAGCCTCACACTCTTTTAAATGTTTTATAAAATGATTTGTAAACCCGCGAGGGAGATAACATGCTAGTTTTTAATAAAAATAGAATACAAGTAGTCCCGATGTTATGCTTAATGATATGGACCCGAATGATGCGATGACCCAATAAAAGAGATAAAATGGATTATTAGTAGTTAGGTTATGTCACTCAAAGTCCCATTAGCATGAATTGTGAACTATCGGGATTTGGTAGAAGCTTATGCATATGATAGTACTATTTGGGGACGATCACCCCAGTTCGCGCCTTGACGGTTGATCCCCGTCGTACCACATTGATTGGTAAGCGAATTTATGTATGAGAAGATTTACATAGCGTGATATTTGTGACGACACGCTAACTTAGATGGGCAAATTGTTTGTCGGGTTCGCGGCCCGTTGTTTTGATAGTAAGGTAACAATGTCATGCTGCTAATAATAATCCTAAAATGTATTTCAATACAATACGATAACGATGTTAATAACGATAATAATATTACCTATAATGGTAATATTGAGGCTACGGTCTCATGGACGGTTTAAGATGTTTGCTTGATTTATATATTGCCTTACTAGCAATAAGAGGACTTACTTCTGATATTATACTTGTGTTCTGATTGTAACGATTGTTTTATATAACGGTTTTATTAAACTCTATGAATTCACTCGGCATTCGCTGATATGATTTTTGCATGTTTTTATCTCAGGTGCTTGAAGGTAATCCAGATGGATATCGACTCTGATGGCCCACATAATATTAAAAATGTTCATTCGATCAATGTTTTGTAAACTTAATGACCTGTATAATTTTGGACCTGTTGTACGCTTTAAAACTTTTTATCGAATGAATGTATGTTGAACCTTGTACAACCATTTTTATGTGTTGTCTATGATTGGAGTTATTGTGCTATCCTGTAACACTCTAAAATACCCTTCCGCTGTACCGATACGAAAATTGAGAGTGTTACAGTTTGGTACCAGATCTCTCGTTATAGAGAACAAAAGATTTTAAAAACCAAGGTTTTGAACAAAACTTTTCAAAATCTTTTAACTATGAACATTTGAGAAAATATTTGAAAAATCTTTTGACTATAACGGTGCCAAAGATCTCCGACGTTACCAACAAGCCCTATTGAGGAGATATATATTTTGATATATATAATTTAATTTATATATATGTATATATCGTGATTTCAGTATGTAATTGTTTAATAAGTATGTTATCCTAATACGAGATATATATAAATGCAGATTGTCATGGCTGACCCTAATATTCCTGTAGAGAACCATGCTATTGCCGAACCTAATGTAGATGATGATCCTTATTTAGACATAGTAGATTATGATATGGATGATGAGGAGGAACCATTTGAGGATCTCGAGCCCGATATAGGACTAGGAGATCAGATTGCCCCTCAGGTTGACATGACAGAAAATGAGATTGATAATGTTGATAATGAGAATGATGATGAGATTGGGATAGATAATATAGATGATGAGATTGATGACGAGGATGTCGAGGAGGATATAGGTATAGACGATGAGGTTGATGATGAGGAAGCCGAGCTTATTACCCTTATGATGTTCCAGACGGCGAGCCCTTACCCCCCACCAGTTTATTTGTCTGATTCTGAGGTTGAGCTTCCTAGGGATGAAATGTTTGAATCGTCTGAATCTGATTCTGAATCAGAGGAGGATGAGGATGATAACGCACCTGACGGTACTGATGGTATTGCTACTCGTAGACGTGTGATAGGAGAGTCGTCTAGTACTCGAGAGGCTACTCATATTGATCGTCTTGCACCATGGGCCTTGAGACGTGATTTAGATGCTTCCCGTGTTAAGAGTAGTATGACAGAGATTTGATTAGGTGTTGTTCAGACTCATATTGCTTATTTGGAGTCAAAGACTAAGGTTGGTGAGAAAGAGCAGGAATTGCTTATTTTGGATTTGACTGATGTAGAGCGTGGTTTGAATGAGGCTTTTATGAGGCTATCAGTGTTAGAAAGTGGTGAGTTTGCTGCTATGAAGAAAAAGGTGGATACTATGGAGATTCAGTTGAATGTAGCTGTCACACCCCACCAATGGCGGAATATGGGGCGCGACGTATGGATATCATCACAACAAATGGTGTCTCTATAGAGAAGACTAAAATGCAAATATAATGTCATAAATGGCGACACAAATGTCATGACAATATCTCAACAATGCAGGAGTCTAGGTAAGTAGGTAACAGTCCTACCACTTACCCAAGACAAACAATAAACATCAACCAAACAAACATATAGGTAAACTAAGAAGGAACGGGAATCTCCTTCTATATGCAATCCTAAGGCATCAAAATCTAGCCACTTCTATCCTCAAGCTTAACCACATTCTCACCTGAAAGAGACACTAAAACACGTCAACATAAAGTTGGTGAGAGTCATAGGTTTAGACTCCAACGCTAAATCAGTTACAAGCTGTGAATAACAATCATCAACAAAAGAACATATGGACAATGTGTTACAATTATGTATTAACAACTATCAATCAAGACCAATCATACCAAACCAATCCAAGGCTCCTACCTTGCCAAACAACATCATGGTACCTTAGATGATCACCCTATGTACATATCCCAAGGCCACTACCTTTTCAAACCACAAGGCCACTACCTTGTCAAACCACAAGGCCACTACCTTGTCAAACCACAAGAAATGAGACGGCACGTGTCCCCCGATCCAAATCATACACAATCAAGAATCACCTTGCAGTTAATCACATAATGTACACACAAGTCCATCACAACCATAAAAACATTCACAGCAACAATTTATAAATAACTCAACACAGTATCTCTTCCATCCCATCTGGAAGTCAAAATCAATAGTAAACATGGGACTATGAAACTCAGCTGATAGCTCCTTCACACGTCCTTGCACTAGCAACAAGCTAACAAACCAAAACACGAAATCAATAAACGAACCAATCACTAAGATGGCTCATTAACCTATGATGGACATCTAACCCATTCTCACATATTTACCTCAATAATAAGCTCTAATTACCCCATTACCCTTCCTTAACAAGTCCTTAACTTGGTTAAGTTTAACAACTAACCCGTTCGTATTTTACCCAAAACAGTCCCAGTTTTTAGGTCTCAAAACTTTAGGTCAAACGCCCACTTAAACCTACCCATGGTTTCTGTAAAAGGAAGTATTCACACCCTTACATATGTTGGATAACACCTCCCACTTTCCCTAACCTTAAAGCTACTGTTAAGGCCCCGATATATATATATCTACTTTCGTCATTCCAGATTTCCTGATTTTAAACGTACTAAAAGTTTGTTACCATTAAGGGGTCTTACCCTAAACCACCACCTTAGCCCAAGTGCATATATTAACTACAATATATAAACCATCTCTCACGTTCGTGAGAAGATCCCAATGCAACCCTAAGTGCCCCAAACAACCCAAAACTTAAAAAGAAAACAGGCTGAATTCAAAACTGTTTTGACCTCCGACTGCTGTAACCTGTTTTTGACCCACTTCCCGACCTCCAATTTAGTTCTCGTTTCTTGCATTAGAAAGCCACTTCAAATATCTTTCCAGGGGTCCTTGGATCGTAAAATAAGAGTTTATAGAACTCCGGATATGATCAAAACAATTGACACAAAAATCTGCCCAGTTTTTAAAAACGGGTTTAACAAAATCAACCTCATTAATTAACCCTAATCCCTCTAATTACAAGCCCTAATTTATGTAATCATCATATTATGATTAATACAACATTAATTTACTGTTTTTATATTAAACCCTAACCTAAATCCATCATAAGATTATTAAAGAAAACATAAAAACAATTTAATTAAAAAGGGATTTGAAGATTTACCTTGGATTTATGAAAACCCCCAAATTTTATGAAGAACCCTAATTTTTTATAAGACTCACGAATTTCCTTCATCTCCAGGAGAAAAATAATGAATTTGGTTTAGTATATACATTATATATGGTATGGGTGAATCCTAGTCCAACCCAAAGCCCACTTTCCTTTTTTTTTCCTTTTTTTCCTTTTTTTTCTCTTCTAAACCGACCCAAACACCCCTAATTTCGTTTTTTTCTTTATTTTTTTTCTTTTTATTGTTAATTAATATCTTATTAATATTACCTTAATTTACCTTAATTTATTTCAGCTCCTAAAACACCCAAAACCTCAAAACCGTAAAACTAGTCAAATTTACGCGTTTTACCGTAAAAGACGTAAAATATACACTTTTATAAAAAATCTCAAATTTTGAAATAAACTTTATAATTAAGTCCTAAATGACCTAAAACCATCCCGAAAAATATTCATTTGACTAATTACCTTATCCGAGACCTCTAAATGCTAAACCGTAAATCCTAAAAAAATACACTATTACTATAATACTTATACGTATACGTAACCACCAAAATATCACCATTTCATTTCATAGTCACTAATTGTGATCTCATGAACATGAATTAACCGTTCCTCGATTTACTTATGAGTACTCTATACTCATAAACGATAATCACACCAACCTCGTTCACACAAAATAAACACGTAAGCACAAAAATCAAGTAGTCACACATAAAATAACCTAAAAGTAAGACCATGTGACGAACCTCAAAATCACGGTTGTCACATCACTCCCTCCTAATAGAAATCTCGTCCCGAGATTTACTCCTTAGGATCAACACACAGACAACAAATCACATGAGGATACTTGTTCTAAATGAACTCCTCTCATTTCCACGTGAATTTCAGTTCAAGTTTCAAGATACCACATGTACAAACCAAAATTAAACCCATTGCCAAACTCTTGACCTCACAGTCAATAAATCTCGCAAATGACTCTTCGATAAAACAAAGACTCTTATTAGCACAAAACCCAAATAACCGGACATGCAAATATGCATCCTCAAACAACATTTACCAATCCCAATACATGAAATGTATCATGTATACAACTCATTTCCGCCAGGTAATTCTATGCTCATAAGCTAATGGTCTGATCTTCCCAAAGATCATAAATGGACCTACAAAACTCTACATCAACTCTTCTATTTTACCAAAACATACCACCCGTTACTATGGGTGAAACTCCATACATAACTTTGTCACTAAATCTAGTGGTTTCCTCCTTTTCTACATAGCATCCCTTGTTGCTCTCATTCTGTCCACAAACACCATTACCACATTAGTAGCCTCTTTTACCAATTCTAGTCCACAATGAGGACAACTCACCCTATCCTTTCATATCGTGCCTCAAATGGCATTTATCGACTTCTAGTACGATAACTATCATTATATGAAAACTCAGCCATCGCTAACGAGTTTCTGAACTACCTCTAAATCAATCACCCATGTCCAATTACGTTCATCAACTCCCTTCAGTTCGTATCCCAAACTACTTTAAATTCCAATTTCCTTACAAAGTGACCTATGACGGTCTTTCACATATCCATTAATTCTTCCAACTTCCCAACTACGTGACTTCTCATTCCTCTTGAAATAGGTGATGAATTAGTCAGTCTATCGACTATCACCCAACTCTCATCGTACTTAATCCCCCACCGCATTATGTATCCCTTCCACCAACTTCGTCCTTACATCGCCCTTTCTAAACTACTCCTATCCATGTAGGAAGTATAGTCTACGTCCCTTTCCTCCTTACGATTGTCCAAGCCACGCAACATAAATGTTGACGCGTTCACTGCTTTAGACAACTCAACTCGTGCAACCCACATCCTTCATCCAAACCACTCTAATACATCATCCCTATAGTTCAAGTCCGTCTCAGCTTCACCTCATCCTTCTTATTCCATGTCTCATCGACCATGCTTGCCTTTCCCAGATGGTACTTGGACTTGCAATTTTCTTTCATCAATTAACTCCACCCATCACCTTTGCCAAATGTTCAATCAAGATGATTGAATATGTGTTGGATACGTTCATGATCCGTATAGATCATTCACCACGTCTCGTACACCAAATGCCTCTAGCATTCTAGGCAGATATAACAGTCCAGCTCCACTAACTAAGTCTATCCAGTTCTTCCAAATCTTCAGTTCCTGCAACGTATAAGCGATCGCCTTTCTTTGTCATCCTCGTACGCGTCCAAATCCCTGATCCACGTATCGTCATGCTTCGCGAATTCATCCAGTCCTTCCGATAATGCCAAGATCTGCTCATCATCCAATCCACCTTTACAGCCTCCAAAATGCTTCCTCGTCCTTCTTCACTTCGCCCCTTGCTGGTTCCACGATATGCCATCATCTCTGACTACTAGTCCTGGCCAACCAAATCCTAAAACTCACACTTGAAAATCTCACGTTTCATTCCCTTTACTAACAACTCCAAAACCAACACATAATTCGCCTCATCCTCCTTCTATGATTTGAGTAGATCAAGATGTCGTCGATGCTCCCGATGACAACTCGTTTATATACGTTCATGCACACTCGGTTCATTGACTCCATGAAACCGCTAGTGCTTTGGCGAAGCCAAATGCATAACCGTAAACCCAAAGCGTTCATACAACATCCATAGCAATTTCAATTATGTCCTCCTCACACCCTCTCTTAGCGGCAATACAAATAAATTCCTTGCAATTTCTAACAGCTCTTGTTCTTAATTCACTCCATCAACGATTTGCCTTGGAAGACACTAACTACAACTCTTCTCACTTCTCCTACTTGCTCTATTCATGGTTCTACCTCAACGCTCCTAAACCATACAAAACCAAAACTACATCCTGAATACACCAGATACGATCGACGAATTAAACCCACGGATAACTAACGACATTTCACGTGCACCAATTAAAACAAATCAAAAACCACTCCAAAGAAAACTCAAACCCAAAACATGTATCAATTCCAAATGACCCATGACAACGAAAAATAATCCAAGAAACACCCAATGGCAACCAAAACATATTACGCCCCGCGACATATTATTTAAACCGTACAAAAGATCGACTTTCCAAAAGAATATATATATATATATTTATTTTTTAAAATTTTTTTTTTACCTCCCCACATCTATGTGACTCAAACCATCTACAAACAACCTTCTAGACATTCTCAAAACTCAACTCAAAGACTAGGTATCCCGTGCATCCCAAATCATAAAAATAAAACTACTATTCAAACTCAACCTTGAACCCGACACTTGTACAACAATTCCGACCAGTCCACTGACCTCCCATGACTATACATTCTGAATATTTGAAAAGTACGTTCCGAGTACATAATTTTAGGCTTTTGAATCACCCAAAAAGCTTTAAAAACGAACAAGTTATGACCAAAACAATTTTATGCTAGTTGTTTTAAAAACTAAAGAATAGACTTAGTGATCAATGCAATCCTTTTCAATGAAAGATATAATTGTATGTGAAATATTCATAAACTCCTTTTAACCTTGTATTAATAACTATTAATGACATGAATCGGTTAAATCCAATTATATAAACTATGTAAGTAGAAAGAAATTTTACTTCGCTTTATTTTAAAGAAAGTCTTTTAGAATTTGAAATAAATAAGTGTTGATAAAAAAAAACTTATGTTGCATCTTGTTTCAAACATGACTCCAACACCTTACCCTTATTTTATAGAATACAACCAACTATCTAACTCTATAGTAGATTTCCAAGTCCCCCCTTTTTCCATATACCAACCAAAAGAAATGTAAGACTCAACCCAAAAGATTTCATTATCCCAAAAGAAATCTCCATTTATTTCAACAGACTTAAAACCCAGAACAACATTTTAAAACGTACACGTGAAATATGAACTCAAAGAATACGCTACAAGACACAGTTCAAAAAATTTGAAACATTGTTGAAACTCCATCAACTCCAGCACCATAAAACACGAACAAACACAAGGTACGTTCAAGTTATAATAACTAGTGAACGACCATATACCATAACTTAACACATAGTAGTATATATACATCCGCATATATATACCTATTAAATCACCCAAAACATACTCGTTACCATACATGTCGGATCAACCAATCACGTCATACACTCGTTTTTTCACACGAGTAATCACCATCTCACCGTGCCACAACAAAGCATAAAACCCACCTCCAAAACCAAACCATATCGTGTGACCCCAAAATCACACAACACAACTATAACCCAAAACATATAACACACTAATAAAAATAGCCATATCGTAGGCAGCCGTTACATAAACCCATATATTATACGTATACCCAATATCTATATCTCACCATATACAAGCATGTACTAATCCTCTTTCATGCAATCATACTTGAGAACCCATTGAAGTTGTGGTACTTGTATAACTATGTTGGCCACCATACTTATACAATTACCCTTTCCCCAATGCACTCCCTCCTATGATGACACTTATAAGAATCAATACAACATATAACACATAAACCTATCTACTCACATAAGCTCATAACCACATAACCAATAAGGTCCAAAACTCCATCTATAAAATAACATAATAAAACTCTTGGAATACAGAAACCCATAGTCTAGCTAAAACATCCTAGACTAAATCTAAAACGAAAACATAATCAGTTATAAGTCATGTCGCCCATAAGAGTGGAAATAGCATAAGGTCCTTCATATTCACCTACTCCTAATAACTCGAACCACCACATGATTCTTAGGCAACATGACTTAAACATCAAAAGAAAATAATACCCCTCAGGTACATAAAATAACCCAACAAAAGATAGAAACTACTATGTACCAAATTATGTACTATAATGTACATTATAAGTAAAATACGACAATGACTAGCGTGGGCGATTATGGTTAAACCCGTACTACTCACAACTCGAAAAGAAAGTAACATGTGGCTAAGTATGAACTTACTATGGTTCAATTCATACCAGTCAAAACATCACAATAAATAACATTCAAACACATCAATTATAATAAAATGCACAAATACTCCTATGACGCCTATATGCAGGGACCCTTAAGCTACAGACTAGGCTACGCGACTAGGCAACCTAATTCTCTATAACCATTGTCTCTGATACCATTCTGTCACACCCCACCAATGGCGGAATATGGGGCGCGACGTATGGATATCATCACAACAAATGGTGTCTCTATAGAGAAGACTAAAATGCAAATATAATGTCATAAATGGCGACACAAATGTCATGACAATATCTCAACAATGCAGGAGTCTAGGTAAGTAGGTAACAGTCCTACCACTTACCCAAGACAAACAATAAACATCAACCAAACAAACATATAGGTAAACTAAGAAGGAACGGGGATCTCCTTCTATATGCAATCCTAAGGCATCCAAATCTAGCCACTTCTATCCTCAAGCTTAACCACATTCTCACCTGAAAGAGACACTAAAACACGTCAACATAACGTTGGTGAGAGTCATAGGTTTAGACTCCAACGCTAAATCAGTTACAAGCTGTGAATAACAATCATCAACAAAAGAACATATGGACAATGTGTTACAATTATGTATTAACAACTATCAATCAAGACCAATCATACCAAACCAATCCAAGGCTCCTACCTTGCCAAACAACATCATGGTACCTTAGATGATCACCCTATGTACATATCCCAAGGCCACTACCTTGGCAAACCACAAGGCCACTACCTTGTCAAACCACAAGGCCACTACCTTGACAAACCACAAGAAATGAGACGGCACGTGTCCCCCGATCCAAATCATACACAATCAAGAATCACCTAGCAGTTAATCACATAATGTACACACAAGTCCATCACAACCATAAAAACATTCACAGCAACAATTTATAAATAACTCAACACAGTGTCTCTTCCATCCCATCTGGAAGTCAAAATCAATAGTAAACATGGGACTATGAAACTCACCTGATAGCTCCTTCACACGTCCTTGCACTAGCAACAAGCTAACAGACCAAAAACACGAAATCAATAAACGAACCAATCACTAAGATGGCTCATTAACCTATGATGGACATCTAACCCATTCTCATATATTTACCTCATTAATAAGCTCTAATTACCCCATTACCCTTCCTTAACAAGTCCTTAACTTGGTTAAGTTTAACAACTAACCCGTTCGTATTTTACCCAAAACAGTCCCAGTTTTTAGGTCTCCAAACATTAGGTCAAACGCCCACTTAAACCTACCCATGGTTTCTGTAAAAGGAATATTCACACCCTTACATATGTTGGATAACACCTCCCACTTGCCCTAACCTTGAAGCTACTGTTAAGGCCCCGATATATATATATCTACTTTCGTCATTCCAGATTTCCTGATTTTAAACGTACTAAAAGTTTGTTACCATTAAGGGGTCTTACCCTAAACCACCACCTTAGCCCAAGTGCAGATATTAACTAAAATATATAAACCATCTCTCACGTTCGTGAGAAGATCCCAATGCAACCCTAAGTGCCCCAGAAAACCCAAAACTTAAAAAGAAAACAGGCAGAATTCAAAACTGTTTTGACCTCCGACTGCTGTAACCTGTTTTTGACCCACTTCCCGACCTCCAATTTAGTTCTCGTTTCTTGCATTGGAAATCCACTTCAAATATCTTTCCAGGGGTACTTGGACCGTAAAATAAGAGTTTATAGAACTCCCGATATGATCAAAACAATTGACTCAAAAATCTTCCCAGTTTTTAAAAACGGGTTTAACAAAATCAACCTCATTAATTAACCCTAATCCCTCTAATTACAAGCCATAATTTATGTAATCATCATATTATGATTAATACAACATTAATTTACTGTTTTTATATTAAACCCTAACATAAATCCATCATAAGATTATTAATGAAAACATAAAAACAATTTAATTAAAAAGGGATTTGAAGATTTACCTTGGATTTCTGAAAACCCCCAAATTTTATGAAGAACCCTAATTTTTTATAAGACTCACGAATTTCCTTCATCTCCAGGAGAAAAATAATGAATTTGGTTTAGTATATACATTATATATGGTATGGGTGAATCCTAGTCCAACCCAAAGCCCACTTTCCTTTTTTTTTTCCTTTTTTTCCTTTTTTTTCTCTTCTAAACCGACCCAAACACCCCTAATTTCGTTTTTTTCTTTATTTTTTTTCTTTTTATTGTTAATTAATATCTTATTAATATTACCTTAATTTACCTTAATTTATTTCAGCTCCTAAAACTCCCAAAACCTCAAAACCGTAAAACTAGTCAAATTTACGCGTTTTACCGTAAAAGACGTAAAATATACACTTTTATAAAAAATCTCAAATTTTGAAATAAACTTTATAATTAAGTCCTAAATGACCTAAAACCATCCCGAAAAATATTCATTTGACTAATTACCTTATCCGAGACCTCTAAATGCTAAACCGTAAATCCTAAAAAAATACACTATTACTATAATACTTATACGTATACGTAACCACCAAAATATCACCATTTCATTTCATAGTCACTAATTGTGATCTCATGAACATGAATTAACCGTTCCTCGATTTACTTATGAGTACTCTATACTCATAAACGATAATCACACCAACCTCGTTCACACAAAATAAACACGTAAGCACAAAAATCAAGTAGTCACACATAAAATAACCTAAAAGTAAGACCAAGTGACGAACCTCAAAACCACGGTTGTCACAGTAGCTCGTGCGATGCATGAGAAAGCTGAGAAGGAGTTGAATATATCTGTGGGATGGAATAGTAGATTTTATGCTGACATGGTTGAAAGAGGAGTGATCCGTAAGCGCCCAGCTGAAGATGTGTATAGTGATCGTCCAACAAAGATACAGAAGACGATGGATGATGGACCATCTGGCGGTTCTCAGTAGACCAGTCTGTGTTTAGTAGTGACCTTTGTATCTTTTGTATCTTTTGTACCTTTTGTAACTTTGACTGAATGGACTTGTTATTAGTAGACCTGGCACAAATTTTGAGTATGTATAGTGCTAGAACTTTGATATGGGATGTAACTAAGACAATGCTTTTGTTTCAAATCGAATGAAATATGTATCTTGTCTTGAATTCCATATTATGCCTTATTTGTATCTTGATTATGAATTCAATCCTTATTATATGAATCCTTTGTTGGGTGAATGCTTAATACTTTGAAAATTGTGAAATTATAGAACTATGCCGCCCAAGAAAGCTGTAACTGAGGATGATGTACGTAGGATTATTACGGAGAAAGTTACCGCAACTATGACTGAATTTATGGCAAATGCTAGAAATGAAGCTGGCGGTAGTGGAGCTGGCGGTAGTGGAGCTGGCGGTAATGGAGCTGGCAGTAGTGGAATTGGTGGTACTAATGTGAATGTAAATGATAATAATGTGAATGCTAATGCTGGAGGAAATATAGGAGGACTTGGAACTAATGCACCTGAAGTTGGTGGCTGTACTTATGTGACGTTCATGAAGTGTGAACCTCTACCTTTTAATGGAACTGAAGGTGCTGTAGGATTAAGCCAGTGGATTGAGAAGATTGAGTCGGTGTTTCGGATTAGCAAGTGTAAGGAGGAAGATAAGGTGACTTTTGCTATGGCTACTCTTAAAGGTCGTGCGTTGACTTGGTGGAACGGGAGAATTGCTTTCATGGGTATTGATGTTGCTAATGCTACTCCTTGGGCTGAAATTAAGAAACGAATGACTTTGGAATTCTGTCCCCATAGTGTGATTATTAGGTTAGAACAAGAGTTGATTCATCTGAGAATGAAAGGTGTGGACATTGATAGTTAGACAAATCGATTCCAAGAGTTGGCCTTGCTATGTCCTCGATTGTTGGAACCCGAAGAGATCCGAATTGAGAAATATATTAAAGGGTTGACCGAGAATATCCGGGGGACGTGACATCATTGAAACCACTGACCATTGATGATGCTGTTCGAATGGCCTACCAACTCATTGGACAGATAATTCAGGATAGGGAAGATGAAGCCCGTGTTGGTGAGAAAAGAAAGGGTGATGGTGATCGTGTAGATAGAGGTGATAATAGGAAGAATTTCAATCGCCATCAGAACCAGAGAAAGGGGAATGCAAATGCTCTTATCAACAACACATCACGCAACGATGACAGATGTCCTAAGTGTGGCAACAAGAGGCATGCTGGCGACTGTTGGATGTGCCGAAATTGCGGAAGGCTTGGACACAAGGTTGAAAGGTGTAAGAAGGGAACCATTTGCTTCAACTGTAATGAAGAAGGTCATAGGAAATCGGAATGCCCCAAGTTGAAAGCGATTGTACCTGGAAGAAACCCCCAGGGTGGTGTCTATCAACTTGGAACAATTGAGGTGAAGAAAGAGGATCTGAATGTCGTTACCGGTACGTTTTTACTCAACAATCATTATGTTGTTGCTTTATTTGATTCGGGTGCTGATATGATCTTTGTATCCACTAAATTTAGTGCCCTTATTGACATTGAACCTGTTGAGATAAATACCAGTTACGAGGTGGAATTGGCTGATGGTAAATTAGTGAAAGCTAATATGCTATTAGAAGAATGCTCTCTTAATCTCTTGAACTATTCCTTTCCGATTGATTTGATGTTGATAGAATTAGGTAGTTTTGATTTTATTATTGGTATGGATTGGTTGTCGTTGAATAATGCTACTATTTTATGTGGAGAGAAGAAGGTTAAGATTACTCTTAAGAATAGGACGTTAGTAATTGATGGTAATCGAGGTGAATCCCGTTTGAAAATCGTTTCATGTATTAAAGTCCAAAAGTACATCAGGAACGGTTGTGAGTTATTCTTAGCTCAAGTGACCGGGAATGAGTCTAGGGAGAAACGATTGGAAGATGTACCTATTATTTGTGAATTTCCTGAGGTATTTCCTAAAGATTTACCCGGACTTCCACCGATAAGGCAAGTAGAGTTTTGAATCGATTTAATTCCTGGTGCTGCACCGGTGGCACGTGCGCCTTACCGATTAGCCCCTTCTGAATTAAAGGAGTTATTTGAGCAACTTAAGGAGTTGTCTGATAAAGGTTTTATTCGACCGAGCTCGTCGCCTTGGGGAGCTCCAGTCTTGTTCGTTAAGAAGAAGGATGGATCTTTCCGTATGTGCATTGATTATAGGGAACTGAATAAGTTGACAATTAAAAATCGATATCCGTTACCTAAGATTGATGATTTGTTTGATCAACTACAAGGATCTAGTGTGTATTCTAAGATAGATTTGCGGTCAGGATATCACCAACTTCGCTTCCGTGAAGAAGATATTCCTATAACTGCATTTAGAACTCGTAATGGACACTATGAATTTCAAGTAATGCCATTTGGGTTAACTAACGCACCTGCGGTTTTCATGGATTTAATAAATCGAGTGTGCAAGCCCTACTTGGACAAATTTGTAATTGTGTTTATTGACGATATTCTAATCTATTCTAAGAATGAAGATGAACATAGAGAACATTTAAGGATTATTTTGAATTTGTTGAAGGATGAAAAGTTGTATGCTAAGTTTTCAAAATGTGATTTTTGGTTAGATTCTTTGCAATTTCTTGGTCATGTGATTAACAAAGATGGAATTCATGTTGATCCTGCAAAGGTTGAAGCCATTAAGAATTGGTCTGCACCGACAATGCCAACGGAAGTACGACAGTTCTTAGGATTGGCTGGCTATTATAGACGATTCATTAAAGAATTTTCTTGAATAGCTAAACCCTTGACTAAGCTTACCTAGAAGAATAAACCTTTCATTTGGGGAAGTGATGAATATGGTTTCAGACATTGAAGAAAAAATTATGTAGTGCGCCAATTCTATCATTACCCGACGTGAGTGAAGATTTTGTAGTGTATTGTGATGCATCTCTTAGAGGCTATGGAGTTGTTTTGATGCAGCGAGAGAAAGTGATAGCTTATGCTTCTAGGCAATTAAGGAAGAATGAGGAGAATTATACTACTCATGATCTTGAGTTAGGAGCTGTAGTCTTTGCTCTTAGGTTGTGGAGACATTATCTGTATGGCACCAAGTGTACGGTATTCACCGATCACAAAAGCCTACAGTATATTATCGATCAGAAGGAATTGAACATGAGGCAACGAAGATGGATAGAGTTGTTAAGTGATTATGGTTGTGATATAAAATATCACCCAGGAAAAGCCAATGTTGTTGCCGATGCGTTAAGTAGGAAAGATAGAGAGCCTATCAGGGTACGTTCTCTAGTCGACCGTGCACAATAATTTGCCTGGGCAAATTAGAAATGCGCAAATAGAAGCCTGTAAGAAAGAAAATTTTGTTAATGAAGGGTTCCGAGGAGAAGGAGATCCTTTAGAGGTTAGAGCTGATGGAGTGAAATGCTTAAGAGGTCGTATGTGGATACCTAAGTTTGGAGGCTTAAGAGATTTGATTATGTTAGAATCCCATAAATCTAAGTATTCCATTCATCCGGGATCTAATAAGATGTACCATGATTTGAAGAAGTTGTACTGGTGGCCGATTATGAAAGCTGATATTGCTATGTATGTTCTTCAATGCTTGACTTGTGCTAGAGTCAAAGCTGAACATCAAAAGCCATCAGGACTACTTCAACAACCAAAGATTCCTGAATGGAAGTGGGAGCGAATTACGATGGACTTTATCACCAAGCTTCCTAGAAAATCATCTGGAAACAACTCGATTTGGGTTATTGTCGAGAGACTGACCAAATCAGCACACTTCATTCCGGATAAAGAGCAGTTCTCACTAGAGAAGCTGACTCGTATATACCTTGATAATGTTGTATGCAAGCATGGAGTGCCTATATCGATCATTTCAGATCGAGATCCTAGATTCACATCGAATTTTTGGAAATCTCTCCAAAGATCTTTGGGAACGAATCTCGACATGAGCACTGCTTATCACCCCCAGACTGATGGGCAGAGTGAAAGGACGATACAAACACTAGAAGATATTGTAACTCCCCCAATTTATACAACTCAATACAGCGGAAGACTCGTTGGTGTTACGGGATAACACATTACTCACATCATAGACAACGCATAAAAATCGCGTCGTTTAATAATAAAGCATTTCCATTCATAAATATCAAAGTTACATAGGTCCCAAGTCATATGATTTCATACAAAGTTTTACAAAGTGTTTGAATGGAAATTATTGTTTAAGTGCGGGCCATGAATTCTTGTCGTCTTCCCGAGAATTACCTTCAAGTACATGAGATAAAACATGTTAAAAGAAAAGGTCAGCGATAACGCCGAGTGAATTCATAGAGTTTAATAAACCATCAATATAATATCGGTATAAAATTATTACCGAAAATCATTTTGTACAAATCATTTTAATAGGCCATAAAATAGCCAAAGTCATTTTATACAAAACTTTATCAAAAATCATAATATAGGCATTTGCCTTAAAAATCATTATACGAGCCAATGTCGTAAAAACATCATACAATACGTCTTATGACGTTGTATGAAAAAAAAACCGTTATATGAATATGGTTATGAAAACCAAAACACAAACATAATATCAATAGTATGACCCTGTATTGCTAGTCAGGCAATACATCGTAATTCGGTGCGTCTAGTAGTATTTCGTTAGTTGGATTATTATAAGCCGCATGACATTGTTACCTTACTAAACCAAACAACGGGTAGCTAACCCGATACTCAATTTGCCCATCTAAATTAGCGTGTCATCACAAAGGTCACGCTATGGAAATCTTCTCATACATAAATTCTCTTACCAATCAATGTGGCACGACGGTGATCAACCGTCAAGGCGCGAACTGGGGTGATCGTCCCCAAATAGTACTATTATATGCATAAGCGTCTACCAAATCCCGGTAGTTCACAATTCATGCTAATGGGACTTTTAGTGACATAACCTAACTTTAATAATCCATTTCATTTCATTTATCGGGTCATATATTCATTCATCGGGTCATACAATCATTCGGGTCCAAATCAATAAACAAACAATCGGGACAAATGTAGTCCTATTTTATCAAAACTAACATGTTATCTCCCTCGCGGGTTTATAAAACATTTCATAAAAACATTTAAAAGAGTGCGAGGCTATGAACTCACGTTGATGTGGGAAGGCGGGTTATCGGCAATTCGGACGTACGGTACGTGCTTCAATCACGGAAACCTAGACAAATTATACTCGTCTTAGACTCATGTCCAATGATTTTATAAAAATAACAATTATGTATACATATGATGATTATATATATATGATGATCCAGTGGGTTTACATGTTCTCGTTTACTCATTTTAGTGTTTACGTATTGGTATCTTCTTACTAGTTTACTAGTTTTACCTATTTACGTGTTTTAAGTCCAATAAACTTATTATAAGTTCTTTAACTTGTATTAATTTATGTTATACTTATATTATCAGTATCTACACTTTACAAGTTGGTCCTAAATGGGTTAAGCCCAATAAATAAGTTTATAAGTGTTTTAGTCCATTTTGTTGTATTATTAGTCCAATAACGTTAACTTAGCCCGTTAATGTCCGTATGTTATATAGTTTGGGTTTTATCGGTTTTTACTTGTTATATATGTTTATATATCAGTATATGAGTTTTAAAAACTTTACATTAGACGGGTTTGATCATCTAAGTTTTAATTGGCGAAAAACGTTAATTTTACGGTAATAGCCGAAAAAGTCGCAAAATCATGTTTATAGTTTTATAACTTATAAAACTTATCAAACTACCATTTTTATAAAGTGTCCACTTATTTATCCTTATACATATTTATATAAAGGTATTATATAAGTTAGTGGGTTTTTAATTTTCATTTTATACTATTTTTATTTGAGTGCTTATATAATACTATTATACTTTAATTTCCAAAATCTGATTTTTATTTTCATTTTCACCAAAACTGTCATATCTAGAGTTATATATAGAGATAGAAGCTCAAATTTTTATCACATAAACTAAATGATTGTGCTCCATTTAACTCTCTTATAGCTACTCTTGAATCAGCCTCTAAGTATTTTCTAAAAATCGTCCAAAACAGTGAACTCAGATTGGTACTCTAAACTTGTTTTGATCATATCTCAATCATTACAATGATTCCATTGCATGGCCAACTCTCACATGTGTACAAGACCCATAGCTTACTGTATATCAATATATTAAAGTCATTTTACCAGTTTACCATATGATTCTTTACTGTTTTTATACAGCCATCTAAATTAAGCAAGATTTACCCATTTTACATGTAGTTTGTCCATCTTTTTAAGCATGTCTATCAACACCAAATCCCCACACAATATTTTTAATCATCATTCATCATCATATACATATACATAAGTAAAAGAAATACAAGATTACATAATCAAAAATAACAAGAGGATGAGGAGGACAATCTTTATACCACCAAGTTGATGTAGGTTATGATTTAGATATGGATTTTGATGGAGAAACTTGTGGATAACCAAGACCATCTTCAAGACCACCATTCTTCATGAACACCTTGTGGAAAATCAGCCCCAAGACTCCATGGAAACTCCTCCTTGGATGTTATAATCACCACCAATCAATAGGGTTTCAAAAGGGCTTCAACATGTGTATGAACAACATAGGATTTCATGGTTGATTTTGATCAAAAGTGGTGTTTATGGGGGAGAAGTGGACGGCACAAATGGAAGAGATGAGAGGATTTTTAGTAGTTTGCATGTTGGAAATGGATGCAAATGGTTTTGCTTGTGTGTTTTGAGGTAAGCTTAGCTTACTAGATAAGCTAAAGACATGTGTTATGCTTCATTGTGAAGCTTTTGACACATAAGTGGTGTAGTGGCTAGTTAAGGCCGGTTTTGAGTAGGGGTGGGACAAGTGTCCCACTTGTCTCATCCCCATTTATTTACGGGTACTCCTCGATTCTAGTTTCCTCAATTTGCTTGCCCTCGGGTCGTTTTACGAAAAATGTTTTTATAAATTATGAATCAACGGCACAAAACGAATCCAATAAAAATTGTCTCATCAAAAATGGAGTTTGAAAACGTAAATACGTAATCCTAAGGTTTCCGGTTTAGTCGTAAAGGACGTTAAAATAAAATCGTAAGTCCTAATCTCTTCTTGTAAATTTGTGAGTTTATGAACCAACACAAATTTAAAACTCCAAAATAATATTCACGGATAAATTTATTTTTCTGAAATGTCGGACTGTCACCAAAGACGGTGTATGTAAACGTGATCATGTAACGTAGAATCCTCCGGTTTAAACGTAGTCGATGCTACTTCAAGACGTAAATCCAAATTACTTCCCAAAAATAAGTGAGTTCATAATATAACATTAAAATAATATTTTCAAATAAATATTGAGAATAAAATATCGACTATAAATTGACGGATTGTCACAGCATTTACCCCTAAACAGGATCTTTGTCCTCAAAGATCATCTTACTACTCGCTTCTTATAGAGTTAAAGCCATGTGGGTATTTCCTCCACATTCTGTCTTTTCTCACAAGTGTAATTCATTACAATACGTGAGTTTCATCAAACATAACTACGGGAATAAGATCAGGCTAAATTTTGACTTACTTTCTCTATCCATGATGTTCCCAGGTTTCTGATGAATGCAACTTTTCGCCGATCTAAGCTTTATTAAGAAGAATTCAGATTTTCACTTGACAGATATTCCATCAAGTTCGATATACGAAACATAATTCACGCATCTCTTGAAGTCCTTGGGTAGATCCGGCTTATATGCCTTTCAAACCAATCTTTTACATCATCTCAATTGTCCCATACAACGGGGACTTATATCCCATGATTTGTTAGATCATTAATTAATTTTTCCAAGATTAAAATTTTTGGCATAAATTCGCTACCCATCTGGCACTTCAAGATCTACATTTCATATTCACATAACCTCCTACCCACTATCGGCAATCAATAATCAAATCCTAATTTCAACAATCATTTCAGGTCTCGCGGGTCGAGTAATTTGTAAGGTTAGGTTCGCCATCATAGGAAACCTTAAACCTCAAAGACATGTCCGACTCACAATGGGTGTATGTCGGATGTCTTCATCCCAACTCCTGCTTACAGATGCTCTAATAATTAGATCATGACAAGATTCGATCTCGATCCTAATATGATAATCTTTCCAAAGGAAAACGATTATACGGTTTATTACTAAAGGTCATTCATTCAAACATAAAACAGCACTTATATTACTTTGTATCGTTACTTTACCTCGTCCCTTCGATTTGGGGTGGTACATAGTACTCTCATCAAGGTTCGTTCTCAATGATTCCTGAGCAAATCTCTAGAATTTCGATGCGTAGTGAGGATCTTGATAAAGATGTTCGATACAGGCACACTATGTTTACATAACTCTTTTGCATTTATCATTAACGGGACTGATATTAGCAGATTTGGTCAGTCTGTCGACGATGACCCAAATCGAATCAAATTCAGATGATGACCTTTGCAATAGCTAGTCGTTTACTAATGTATGAGGCGATGTCTGCCTTCATAATTTGCCATCAGTACAACTTCTTAAGACAAAGATACTTTTAGTCAAAAATGACATACATATAATACTTATACTTACAAGATTTCCAATTTAACTACATCTCACATTCTTCTATATTTAGGCAACCATAAATGGCCCTTTAAAACATTTAATGCCATCGGCTTCCCAATCTTAATGATACATTTTAGTCGCGAATCCCTTTTTATTATCTATATTATCTTTTTTTTTACAAACATTGTTTATTTTTATATCGTTTGGCAATTTATTTTGCACCTTCATTATTAAGGAACATGTCCTAACTGGTTCTTTATCTTTTCTACATAATGCGTCGGTATCTATATTCACTTCTCATGATGATGTAATTATCATGTCCACAATTCACTCAGATATTCTTTCTATATTATGCGTTAGTGATTACGTTCACCTTTCTTCATATTTTCTAAGTTTTAGTTTCGTCTTTACTATTATCTTTATTTGTTTTACTCAATCCGACGTCTAAAGCGTCGATAATTATTACATGTAAATTAACAATAATTATTTAATTTTTATGAAACGTAAACGTAAAAATTTTAAATTTCTTAGTTTGAAAAGTAAAAATTATCGTTTCAGATTTCAAGTCATGGTTTAAATGGCTCCTCAATCCCTCTTAGGTTATCATGAGGTATACACAAACATTTACCCCTAAACAGAAGTTTAGTTAAATGGTTTGTGTATAAGGGAATAATCCCTTAAAATCCTTTGTTAAAACATTTGTCCAAATATATTTGCACTTTCTTTTTAGTATAACTCAAAGTCTTAAATGACTTCTAACTTTTGAAGAGTCAATTTATATTCCATTATCTAATAATCACACGATTAAATCATGTAAAGTATTAAGTCTTAAGTCTTATGGTAAATATTCAAGGTACAATTTTTAATTGTTCGGCCAATTCAGGGCAATATATAATTAATTAGTAACTTCATTCTTATTCTTGTAAACAAACAAATGGTCCTTAATGATCACGAGCATGAATTTATCAAATTACAGCCAACACATGAGATTCACCAAATTTATGAATACTACATGTGCATTAGTCAATCCAAACGGCATCACGTGAAACTCATAACGTTCATTACAAGTACCGGATGTAGTGATTGGAATAGATAATCTTTTTCGCGGACGCGAAGTTGATGATAACCATGCCGTGAATCAAATCTTTAAAACATATGCTAGAACCTTGTAAATGATTGAACAAATCTTCCATTTCGAGTTATGGATATCGTTTCCGATTGTCAATTTACTCAGTTCACAGTAATCTATGAATATAAGGAATGATAACACCATAGCTCTTCATGATGACGAGCTCGGTAGAATAAAATCTATCACCGACAACTCTCTCAGTTGTACAGTAATTCCTTTATTTCAGATGGTGCTGACGTACAGTGCACAAGCCATAGGTGCAGCACCAAAAATATAATCAATACCAATTTCAACTTGCCTTAATGGCAAAAGTCTAGGTAATTCATTAACAAATACTTACTAAAGTTTCAAATAACAGAATTATCTTTTCAATAAATTCATATTAACTTCTTTCTAGATTATAATATCTATGACTAATTCACAACCATTCATGGTATAATTTCAAGTCTAAATGCAGGATATGGTCATCCATCAAGAATTATTTAGATCACTTTTGAAAATCAACATCTTATCTTTTAGGGGAATTCTACTCGAGTTCCCATCAATTAAGACAATGTCATCATGTCATAATCAATCAATCCATTCTACTTGCACTTATCAACTTTCCAGTTTCATTGCCGTCGATAAGATGTGAACTTCTCAAAAGACAAATAATAACTCATAATCCTTCACAAGTTCAGGGATATCTGGAGACATAACTAACCTTAAAAGAGTAAGGTCAACGCATAATCTACGCGATAGAATTTCTAATCAGGTACAGACGAAAACATTTAACGAATATGAATATATCCCATGTTTTCATAATTTGAGTACGCATTCGAAAGCTCCTCGGATTGTTACCCAGGTCATTCAAATGAAATCAAATCAAAAGAAATGATAGGAACGTCAATACATCCAGTCGGGTATCAACACTCGGTAATCAGATACTTTTCCTAAGAATCTCACTACGAGAGAATTGGACAAGAAAGAATTGTCAATTGTCAAATAAGACAATTTCCACAGATGAGTAAATTCGACTCAGAAGAATAGATGATACAGGAACATATGTAGGTGTCCCTAACACTATGTCCTTATTTTTCACTTCTTGCAGATCTCATAAAATTTATGTAGGCGCGCAACTATATACAATTTCAAGATTAACGATGCAATACTCAGTTCGTCAAAATTTTATGATCATGTTTATAATAAAAACATTTTCATGCTTAATTCTTAAATAAGAATCAAAAACAAATTTACAAAGATTTTCTTTGTTATGAAAACAATTAAGTTCTCCAACGTGTTTCATAAACAACTTTATTTTGATAACGATCGCTTATAAATCTCCCTTTAAATAATCCGTATAGTGATGAAAATTTAATTTTCTCAAGGGATACTATTGTATCTTATAAAACAATGAGTGATCTGCAAAAGAGTGATGAAGAGTTGTTCACCAAGAACTAACTACAATATGATAGGAAATGAGCTTTATCCAAATAATCATGATGTTCATGATCTCGATGGCACTCAAAAGAATAATCCACCACGTAACTCAATTCAAGGTGAGTACTTGTTCAATGGTTGCATCACTAATGCGAACATTAGGATGAAGCAATAAAAGATAGATAACATCGATACATGTAGAATTTAGCAATCAAAGGTAGTCTTTTCATTAATCACAAACAAGTAAAAATTGTACCATAACACATTACGTGTCACTATGTCATACAATTGTTAGAACTCATCCTACCAACTGATATCTCAGTTAAGTCAGGGATTTTTAAAAGATACCACAATGAATACTAATCTACAAGAGTTATTAGGTGTCCCACCTGTCCCGAAAGATCCATCGGTCCCAATTTAGAAGAAGATTTCTTCAATTTATATCTTGGACACTAGTCATCCTCATTAGTGGACAATGGTCTAGGAACAACCCTTAACACGAACTTACAATCATTTAAAAACTAGTAATTCAATCACAGGACTTAACGACTTCCTCTTAACAATCTCATATTCCATACGGGTTTTACTTTATTCAAGTTTCAATCAACTTATACTCAATGCGATATCCTACCTCATTTTCCATTACTTTCATCCTTATTCTTAGACCTTAATAGGGCAATAAAAGCTCGATATGAACAACACATAATTTCTAATCCTATAGCTCTTACAACAACAATTATCAAATGAGTCACTAGTATGAGATGACTTGATCATTCGATTAGACTTCTCGGAAAGGTACTATTGGCATGAGGCTTTTTGGGTAATGGTTCCAATGACAGCCTCAAGTGCAACATTCACCCTTTCGATTTCAATTTAAGAATTGGATGACAACGAATCAGATGACATCTTTCTAGGTGGTATCGTTTTGTCAAACTCCAATCTATAAGGAAAGATCGTCATGACATCGATATCAGTTTTAATCTCTCTAATTCTTCTTTAATATCACAATCAACTAATATCAACATTTCTACGAATATCAACCATTTGTTGGGATTATAAATATCCACAACTTGGTTTAGATCTAGGATAGCTAGAATTCCTACGAGAATAGCTTCGATTAATTTACTAGGGGATTTAGGGTTCCTTGTGACAATCTTCGTCGTATAAATACCTCGTATAAATATCAAAATAATCATCAAACAATCATGTAATAAAATTACATTATGTGTATATATATAATCCAAGTTATATATATATGTTAAAATAACACTTCTCAGTCTGGCCTTGTCGGTAACTCGGAAATTCTTCGGCACCGTTATAGTCAAAAGATTTTTAGACATTTTTAGAAAAATGTTTATAGTTAAAAGATTTTGAAATGTTTTATCCAAAACCTTGGTTTTAAAAATCTTTCGTTCTCTATAACGAGAGCTCTGATGCCAAACTGTAACACCCCCAATTTATACAACTCAATACAGAGGAAGACTCGTTGGTGTTACGGGATAGCACATTACTCACATCATAGACAACACATAAAAATCGCGTCGTTTAATAATAAAGCATTTCCATTCATAAATATCAAAGTTACATAGGTCCCAAGTCATATGATTTCATACAAAGTTTTACAAAGTGTTTGAATGGAAATTATTGTTTAAGTGCGAGCCATGAATTCTTGTCGTCTTCCCGAGAATTACCTTCAAGTACCTGAGATAAAACATGTTAAAAGAAAAGGTCAGCGATAACGCCGAGTGAATTCATAGAGTTTAATAAACCATCAATATAATATCGGTATAAAATTATTACCGAAAATCATTTTGTACAAATCATTTTAATAGGCCAAAAAATAGCCAAAGTCATTTTATACAAAACCTTATCAAAAATCATAATATGGGCATTTGCCTTAAAAATCATTATACGAGCCAATGTCGTAAAAACATCATACAATACGTCTTATGACGTTGTATGAAAATAAAACCCGTTATATGAATATGGTTATGAAAATCAAAACACGAACATGATATCAATAGTATGACCCTGTATTGCTAGTCAGGCAATACATCGTAATTCGGTGCGTCTAGTAGTATTTCGTTAGTTGGATTATTATAAGCCGCATGACATTGTTACCTTACTAAACCAAACAACGGGTAGCTAACCCGATACTCAATTTGCCCATCTAAATTAGCGTGTCGTCACAAAGGTCACGCTATGGAAATCTTCTCATAAATAAATTCGCTTACCAATCAATGTGGCACGACGGGGATCAACCGTCAAGGCACGAACTGAGGTGATCGTCCCCAAATAGTACTATTATATGCATAAGCGTCTACCAAATCCCGGTAGTTCACAATTCATACTAATGGGACTTTTATTGACATAACCTAACTTTAATAATCCATTTCATTTCATTTATCGGGTCATATATTCATTCATCGGGTCATACAATCATTCGGGTCCAAATCAATAAACAAACAATTGGGAAAAATGTTGTCCTATTTTATCAAAACTAACATGTTATCTCCCTCGCGGGTTTATAAAACATTTCATAAAAACATTTAAAAGAGTGCGAGGCTATGAACTCACGTTGATGTGGGAAGGCGGGTTATCGGCAATTCGGACGTACGGTACGTGCTTCAATCACGGAAAACTAGACAAATAATACTCGTCTTAGACTCATGTCCAATGATTTTATAAAAATAATTATGTATACATATGATGATTTTATATATATGATGATCCAGTGGGTTTACATGTTCTCTTTTACTCATTTTAGTGTTTATGTATTGGTATCTTCTTACTAGTTTACTAGTTTTACCTATTTACGTGTTTTAAGTCCAATAAACTTATTATAAGTTCTTTAACTTGTATTAATCCATGTTATACTTATATTATTAGTATCTACACTTTACAAGTTGGGCCTAAATGGGTTAAGCCCAATAAATAATTTTATAAGTGTTTTAGTCCATTTTGTTGTATTATTAGTCCAATAACGTTAACTTAGCCCGTTAATGTCCGTATGTTATATACTTCGGGTTTTATCGGTTTTTACGTGTTATATATGTTTATATATCAGTATATGAGTTTTAAAAACTTTACATTAGACGGGTTTGATCATCTAAGTTTTAATTGGCGAAAAACGTTAATTTTACGGTAATAGCCGAAAAAGTCGTAAAATCATGTTTATAGTTTTATTACTTATAAAACTTATCAAACTACCATTTTTATAAAGTGTCCACTTATTTATCCTTATACATATTTATATAAAGGTATTATATAAGTTAGTGGGTTTTTAATTTACATTTTATACTATTTTTATTTGAGTGCTTATATAATACTATTATACTTTAATTTCCAAAATCTGATTTTTATTTTCATTTTCACCAAAACTGCCATATCTAGAGTTATATATGGAGATAGAAGCTCAAATTTTTATCACATAAACTAAATGATATGTGCTCCATTTAACTCTTTTATAGCTACTGTTGAATCAGCTTCTAAGTATTTTTTAAAAATCGTCCAAAACAGTGAACTCAAATTGGTACTCTAAACTTGTTTTGATCATATCTCACTCATTACAATGATTCCATTGCATGGCCAACTCTCACATGTGTACAAGACCCATAGCTTACTGTATATCAATATATTAAAGTCATTTTACCAGTTTACCATATGATTCTTTACTGTTTTTATACAGCCATCTAAATTAAGCAAGATTTACCCATTTTACATGTAGTTTATCCATCTTTTTAAGCATGTCTATCAACACCAAATCCCCACACAATATTTTTAATCATCATTCATCATCATATACATATACATAAGTAAAAGAAATACAAGATTACATAATCAAAAATAACAAGAGGATGAGGAGGACAATCTTTATACCACCAAGTTGATGTAGGTTATGATTTAGACATGGATTTTGATGGAGAAACTTGTGGATAACCAAGACCATCTTCAAGACCACCATTCTTCATGAACACCTTGTGGAAAATCAGCCCCAAGACTCCATGGAAACTCCTCCTTGGATGTTATAATCACCACCAATCAATAAGGTTTCAAAAGGGCTTCAACATGTGTGTGAACAACATAGGATTTCATGGTTGATTTTGATCAAAAGTGGTGTTTATGGGGGGAGAAGTGGACGACACAAATGGAAGAGATGAGAGGATTTTTAGTAGTTTGCATGTTGGAAATGGATGCAAATGGTTTTGCTTGTGGGTTTTGAGGTAAGCTTAGCTTACTAGCTAAGCTAAAGACATGTGTTATGCTTCATTGTGAAGCTTTTGACACATAAGTGGTGTAGTGGCTAGTTAAGGCCGGTTTTGAGTGGGGGTGGGACAAGTGTCCCACTTGCCTCATCCCCATTTATTTACGGGTACTCTTCGATTCTAGTTTCCTCGATTTGCGTGCCCTCGGGTCGTTTTACGAAAAACGTTTTTATAAATTATGAATCAACGACACAAAACAAATCCAATAAAAATTGTCTCATCAAAAACGGAGTTCGAAAACGTAAATACGTAGTCCTAAGGTTTCCGGTTTAGTCGTAAAGGACGTTAAAATAAAATCGTAAGTCCTAATCTCTTCTCGTAAATTTGTGAGTTCATGAACCAACACAAATTTAAAACTCCAAAATAATATTCACGGATAAATTTATTTTTCTGAAATGTCGGACTGTCACCAAAGACGGTGTATGTAAACGTGAGCATGTAACGTAGAATCCTCCGGTTTAAACGTAGTCGATGCTACTTCAAGACGTAAATCCAAATTACTTCCCAAAAATAAGTGAGTTCATAATATAACATTAAAATAATGTTTTCAAATAAATATTGAGAATAAAATATCGACCATAAATTGACGGATTGTCATAGATATGTTGAGAGCTTGTGTGTTAGATTTTGGTAAGAATTGGGATAAACATTTGCCTTTAGCAGAGTTTTCGTATAACAATAGTTACCATTCTAGTATTAAGGCTGCACCGTTTGAAGCTTTGTATGGTAGGAAGTGTAGATCTCCTGTATGTTGGAGTGAAGTGGGGGATACCCAACTCACGGGACCGGAATTGATCCGGGAGACTACGGAGATGATAGTTCAGATTAAGAATAGGTTGTTGACTGCCCGTAGTAGACAAAAAAGTTACGCGGATGTGCGGCGGAAGCCGATGGAGTTTAAAGTGGGTGACCGAGTAATGTTAAAAGTATCGCCATGGAAAGGCGTTATAAGATTTGGAAAGCGAGAAAAATTGAATCCCCACTATATTGGACCCTTTAAGATTTTATCTAGAGTAGGTCCGGTGGCTTACAAACTAGAGTTACCCCTAGAACTTCATGGTGTTCACAACACATTTCATGTATCTAATCTAAAGAAATTTCTAGCAGTGAGTGATGAGAAAATTTCATTGGGTATGATTCGAATAGATGGGAATTTGCATTTTATCGAAGAACCCGTAGAGGTTATGGATCATGAGGTAAAGCAACTGAAACAAAGTCGGATACCTATTGTCAAGATCCGATGGAATTCAAAGCATGGACCGGAATATACTTGGGAACGAGAGGATGAAATGTGGAAGAAATATCCACACCTCTTCGATTTCAATAACAAACAGACATCAAAATGAAATGGATCCCGAGGACGTTGATCCCTTTTAGGAGGAAAAGCTGTGACAATCTAATATTTTCAGGTAGTGAATTATATTCTCGTATAATATTTTGAAACTTATTTTTGTGTTGGTTGATGAACTCACAATTTACTGATTTAAATTTGGGCTTACGTACATAATTTAGGTCCTTTACGACTAAACCAGAAACCTTAGGATTACGTATTTACGTTTTTGAACTCCGTTTTTGATGAGACAATTTTTATTAGATTCGTTTTGTGTCGTTGATTCATAATTTATAAAAACCTTTTTCGTAAAACGACCCGAGGGCACGCAAATCGAGGAAACTAGAATCGAGGAATACCCGTAAATTAGCGGGATGGGACAAAACTAGTTTATCCTACCCCACTAAAAGGGACGACCAAACTAGAGGACACTACATCAAAGATGTGGCATCCTTACACTAACTAAGTTTACACTTTTAAACTTAGCTTCATTTTGAAGCTTACTTCACCCACTAAAACCACAAAACCACTAGCTAAACCATTACTTCCATTTTACACATGCAAACAACTTACAAACTCTCCTCCCTCTCTCTACCCTTGCCGTCCCACAACACCACCCTACACCACCATTTGATCTTTTCTAGCCACAAGATACATGTTGTCTAGCTTTATTATGGAGAAACCTTGAAGCCTTGATTGATTGGTGGCCATTTTAAACAACAAAGGAGATGATTTTCTTGTGTCCTAGGGCTAATTTCTCAACAAACTATCTTGGTGATTGATGATCTTGGAGATATATTTGGTGTTCATCAAGTTGTTGTCTTCCAAAAACAAGATATAATCTTGGGTTGGTAAAGAAGTTCATCCTTTCCATTTCTCTTGTTATTTTTGTAAAGATCAAATGTATTTCTTTCTTGTTGTATATGTATATGATGAAAATATGATGATAAAAATGTTGTGGGGATCAAGTGTTGATAAATATGCTTAAAAAGCTGAATAACCATAAGAAACAAGGCTAAAATCATGCTTAATTATTGGTTGTATAAAAACAGTAAGTAACCAAGACTTAAACTGATAAAATTGCATGGTGGAATCCATACAGTAAGTATAAGATGTCATACACATGTGAGAGTTGGCCATGCAATGGAATCATCAAAAATGAGTGAGATATGATCAAAACAAGATGAGTGTGCTATCTGAATAGTCTGTTTTGTAGGGACTGTTAAGGATAGTTAGACATAGAATGAGCAGTAGCTATAACTAACTTAATTGTAGCACATAATATGAAATTCATGCCATCAAATGGTGAAGATGAAACTAAAAAATCAGATTTTGAAGAATTAATGTTTAATACTATTATATAAGCACTCAAATAATATAGTATAAAATGTGAAATTAAAACCCACTAACTTATGAATTTCATTTATATAAATATGTATAAGGTTAAATAAATGGACACTTTATAAAAATGGGTAGTTGAATAATATTTATAAGTTATAAAAACTATAAACATGATTTTTACGACTTTTTCGGCTATTACCGTAAAAAGTAACATATTTCACCAATTAAAACTTAGACGATCAAACCCGTCTAATGTAAAGTTTTTAAAAGTCATATACTGATATATAAGTATCTAATACAAGTAAAAACCGATAAAACCCCTAACTATAGGACATACGGACATTAACGAGCTAAGTTAGCATATTTGGACTAATAATTTAACTAAATAAGTTAAACACTTATAAAAATTACTTATTGGGCTAAACCCATTTGGGCCCAACATGTAAAGTGTAAATACTGATAATACAAGTATAAAATGGGATTAATACAAGTTAAAGAACTTATAATAAGCTTATTGGACTTAAAATATGTAAAATAGGTAAAACTAGTAAACTAGTAAAAAGTTACCAATACATAAACACTAACATGAGTAAATAAGAATATATAAACCCACTTGATCATCATCATATGTACAAAATCATCATATGTATATTTGTTATTTTGATAAAGTCATTGGACAAAAGTCTAAGACCGATTATTATTTATATAGGTTTTCGTGACCGAAGCACGCCCGTAGCCGATAATCCGCCTTTCATTATCAACGTAAGTTCATAGCCTCGCACTCTTTTAAATGTTTTATAAAATGATTTGTAAACCCGCGAGGGAGATAACATGCTAGTTTTTAATAAAAATAGAACACAAGTAGTCCCCGATAGTATGCTTAATGATATGGGCCCGAATGATGCGATGACCCAATAAAAGAGATAAAAAGGATTATTAGTAGTTAGGTTATATCACTCAAAGTCCCATTAGCATGAATTGTGAACTATCGGGATTTGGTAGACGCTTATGCATATGATGGTACTATTGGGGACGATCACCCCAGTTCGCGCCTTGACGGTTGATCCCCATCGTACCACATTGATTGGTAAGCGAATTTATGTTTGAGAAGATTTACATAGCGTGATATTTGTGACGACACGCTAACTTAGATGGGCAAATTGTTTGTCGGGTTCGCGACCCGTTGTTTTTGATAGTAAGGTAACAATGTCATGCTGCTAATATAATCCTAAAATGTATTTCAATACAATACGATAACGATGTTAATAACGATAATAATATTACCTATAATGGTAATATTGAGGCTACGGTCTCATGGACGGTTTAAGATGTTTGCTTGATTTATATATTGCCTGACTAGCAATACGAGGACTTACTTCTGATGTTATACTTGTTGTTCTGATTTTAAAGATTGTTTTATATAACGGTTTTATTAAACTCTATGAATTCACTCGGCATTCGCTGATATGATTTTTGCATGTTTTTGTCTCGTGTGTTTGAAGGTAATCCGGATGGAGATCGACTCTGATGGCCCACATAATATTAAAAATGTTCATTCGATCAATGTTTTGTAAACTTAATGACCTGTATAATTTGGGACCTGTTGTACGCTTTAAAACTTTTTATCGAATGAATGTATGTTGAACCTTGTACAACCATTTTTATGTGTTGTCTATGATTGGAGTTATTGTGTTATCCCGTAACACTCTAAAAGACCCTTCCGCTGTACCGATACGAAAATTTAGAGTGTTACAAGTACCTACACAAAGCAAGATGCAAACTAGTAGATACATTTCAAGAGTAGATATAAAATGCATAAAAGCTACTAATCTAAGAGGGATGCAATATTACCAATTAAAAGACCTATTTTCCAAGAAAAAAATAGTTTTGACCAAAGATAAACTTTGGTACAACTTGACCTTCTAATTTGAGGAGACAATGATCCAAGTATTAAAGTACAATATACTTCAAAGATCTTGAGTGACCATCGCTCTGATACCAATTGTAGAAACTTGAAGGGGGGGGGGGGGGGGGGGGGTTGAATAGTTTATCTTCGATTAGTAACCTAATTAAAATTACTTTCAATTAGGTTTGTATCAAAACTATCTTTTACTTGAAGCTAAGTTGCATAATGATTAGGTTCAATTCAAATGCATTAGAAATGGTAATAGGTAAGTGTAATGATAATGAAATAAGTAAAGAGTAAGGAAAGAGACAACCTAATGAGAAGACACCAAAATTTATAGTGGTTCGACGACGAGGCTCCATCCTCGTTTCTAGTCCACTCCTCGAGTACACCTACCCGAGATTTCCACTATATCCACGAGCTACCTTCTTGGCGGAGAAAACCTTACATCATTGCTTACATTATTTTCCGACACTAAGCTAAATGTTGAGACCTAATCTTTAGCTAGGACCAATCTACACAACGTTGCCTACTTCACAATTTAACGACACAAGGCTAGATGTCGAGTTCTAATCTCAAGGTAGAACCAATCTTCACGACGTTGCCTACTTCACCATTTTACGAGACAAGGCTAGATGCCGAGTTCTAATCCAAAGCTAGAACCAATCTTCACGACTCTTCACTTTGAAGCTAAGTGAGAACTTCACACAACACAACTACTAATCACTTTCAAGTTTAGTGAGAACTCACAAGACACAACCACATCACTTTATAGTTTAGTGAGAACTACTACACAATTTATTACAACTCAACTAGACATATCCAAGTACACACATGTAGCTTGGATCTACACAACATAAATCCCAGCAAACACATATGCAAT
Source organism: Glebionis coronaria (assembly GCA_025667525.1). Classification (NCBI taxonomy): domain Eukaryota; kingdom Viridiplantae; phylum Streptophyta; class Magnoliopsida; order Asterales; family Asteraceae; genus Glebionis; species Glebionis coronaria. Next base: position 121,014,934 of record CM046880.1, on the reverse strand, counting down.
GGATGTACACAACAAATCTAAGTATTCACAAATAGCTTGGATAAACACAACTAGTCCAAGTATTCATAAATACAATGGATTAACATAAAATAAAAAGGCTAACATGATGAACATGACTACTTCATGGATTCATCTTTATCACAACACTAGTGAGTGAGTGATCTTCTCTTTGGACAAGGTAAAGGAGGGGATCAAGAGGATAATCATATGTAAACATACTTAACACATTAAGTGATCGTTTACTAATGATTATGCTATAGAAAAGAGAAAAGGGGCTGAGAAAAACGTCCAAAAAAGGGTTATTGGAAAATGAGATTTGATCCACTGTTTATAGGAGACAAAGTGCAACGGCTAGCTGGGCGCGGTTCCTTATCTATCCCGGCGGTTCCTTATCGCTAGAGAACCGCCTAGCTATTTAAAGGAACGCCCAATAGACTACGCTCCGATTTTGTCTTTTAGTGGGGTAGGAATATTTGAGGTTTTTTAAACCTTCAAAGGATATTCTTATGGCATATGGAATGTGCCATTTTCAAATTTACATTTTCCATTTTAATAAAACATTTTCTTAAAAAGAAAGGTTATTAAAAAATCTTTTGTCATATTAACAAAAGTGTGTTTTAAGGATAATCACTTTGATGATCACTAAATATGATTAAGAAAAGTTAGTGATATGATTATTACCTTGATGATAGTGTTAGTTAAATAATTCGTTTTGTGTTTTACACTAAATGTGTTGTATAGTTTGTTGTGATCAAAACTAAGAAAGATTAGTTAACACTAATAATGTTTTTAGGCATCACTGGCATTAACACACTTGTAATTCGGAATGACGATTTTAAGCTGATCTAATCCGGAATGTTGATCCGTATGTAATTCGGAATAAGCCAAATCCCAACCTAATTCGGGATCCACCTATTTGAACATAGTTCGGAATATACCATTTGATACTCAATTCGAGAAACTCTGATAGACTTAATTCGGGAAAAGCTGAGATGCACAGTCGGAATAAAAGGGTTTAGGTAGTTCTGGAAAAGAGGGTTTTTAAGTATCCAAACTAAATCAAAATAAGCAAAATCACAATAAGCACTTACTAAAACTTTTACCAAATCAACTTTTAGAAAAAGCTAATAAGACACAAGTTAAAAACTTTTAAAAACACTAAATAAGCAAAAATTTAAAATCAACTTTTTTATAAAAATATTAAACTATCAAAATCAACTTATTTTAAAAACTAATAAAAATGAAAATTAAGCAAATAAGCACCTTAATCTAAGAACTCTAAACGCACCAACTCAATAAGCACAATCAAATAAGCAAAACAATCACATCATCAACAAAATTAAACCAACTACATGATTAATTAAGCAAAATAATAGATTATTAAGAAAGGTAGAATGAGGATTAATTAAAAAACTTGATTATATTAAAGATTAAGATCAAAGATTACAAGATGAAGGTTTGAGAAGATTGAAAGAAAACTAGCGAGAAGAAAAAAAAACGCACTTAATTACCTACTAAAATTAAAAACTAAAATGAAGACTAGCTCCTTAATGACTATTTTCTAACTATATATAAGGGAGGTGGAAAGTGCTTGTTTCTTCTTTTCTTCTCGTCTTTCTCGACTTAGGCTCGGGATTAGTCGAATGATAACTTGAACTCGTCTTCTATTTTTCTTGTTTTAATAGACTTGGTTCTTCGACTTTGTTAAACTTCCGTCTTTAGACTTTTTCTTCGAAAAATCTTCAGAATAGGCCTTTGACTTCCGTTCTTCTTGCACTATTGATCTTTTGACTTGTCTTTTGTCTTTTTCTTCTATAAAAGCCCGTGATAGCCCGTGTTTTCATCCTTTTTCATATTTGTATCCTGAAACACAATAAAAACACAAACCACGCATAATTCCGACTTTCACGACATAAAATACACGTTTTGGTCATGTTATTATTGGAAATAAGTGGTAAAAGGATAAGTGTGTTCACACTTATTAAATCCCCAACACTTGATGATAAAGAGATTTTGTATACCCTTTTTTATTTCTATTTTCGTTCCTCGACTCACTCGAATTGATTTCCGTTTAATCGTAAAACTTAATTTGTTCTTGGTAAATGTACTTGATATTTTTCTAATCTATTTAAAATAAA